>CM064537.1:14813759-15043613 GCA_032716605.1 Paralithodes platypus | reverse complement strand
TTCAAAAGAGTGGACAACCAAATGCAGGGGGCGTTGGGGTCAAAATGCCTGGATCCACGAAGTGTAAAGCAGTTTTAAGCCCATAGGATGAAGGAAACTTTGTTTGATGGAGCTTTTAATGCTAATATACCTTAATGACTAAGGGTATAATTATTTTGGACACTTTACATAACCTTTGCATACACATATACTGTTAGAGAGTGTAGTGTTAATAGGCCTTTTTGTGTGTTGTTTGCTCTTATATGTTGAGGTATGAAACCCCAAAATGTCATCTTCATAAAATAAAACGGTCAATGTTTGTCAGTTACCCCTATCAGTTACCCGACCTTTGTTACTAAAACTCCTACAGTTTTGGTGCCAGGGGGTAGTGGGGGCACCGTTGGAAAGGGCCCAGGCTTTGGAGATGTTTTTAGGCGAGTTTAGTGGAAATCCGAGACATTTTTGGTTAACAAAATTCTCGGCAGAACTTATGTATAGTTTGACGGGCGGCGAAAAAAAAAAATGCGAAAAAATTGCAGTGTGGGGCCGAAGGAGTGGCCTTCGCATCGAAAAGGGGTATAGAACGAAAGTTGTTCGCAGCCCCCCCAAAATAGGGGGACAGATGAGGTCAGATCCTAAAATCGGAGGTCATTTAGCGGCCGAACATCGAGGGTCGCCGTTTAATGAGGCACAGGAGGTCGAGGGCCGGTGAGTCTGGTAGTATTGTAGTAGTAGTGATAGTGATGCTTGTGGGTAGTAGTAGTGGTGGTAACAGTGATGGTGATTATGGGGATTACCCGGGCAAACGCCGTGTACCCCTGCTAGTATAATAAAGGCAAGAATGCTGTATCCAAAAAAATTATAAAGTTTATAGGCATCATAATCCTATTGCGAATTTGGGCTTTTCTCTCTCTCGATCTCTCTCTCTCTCTCTCTCCTCTATCTCTCTCTTCTCTCTCTCTCTCACTCTCTCTCTACCCTAACTGTCATAATACAAATTAAATGAAAGTGGAGTGCAAGGGATGCACGTTAGCCAAAACTGTCCTTTACCATAGGAATTCGGAATGATCTGGCTTTAAGGACCACACTTGCAAAGGGTATTCAGTACTGGTTGCGATTGAATATACAAATAAATAAGAAACAAAAATAACATTAGGTGTATACATTAACATCAAAGTAACAGACACAAGAGAGAGAGAGAGACGAGCGAGGACGAGGAGAGAGAGAGAGGAGGGCGACCCGGTAGGCGTAGTTAGGGTCCCCCCGTTAGTTTATCGTAGTTTAACAATAAAATAAAAGTTTATTGGGGGGGAGGAAGAGAGAACGAAAAAAAGAAAAGTTAGTTTTCGCCCGCTGAATGCCCAGGTTTAACGAAAGAAGAAGTGAAACTCCACTTGACATAAATACGACATTGTTGGTTTGAGGAGAGTAGTGCTGTAGTTTCATTCTTATTCTGGGATTGCGGAAGTCGTGTATGATACAGCGAGAGAGCGAGAGGAGAGAGAATGGGGAGCGAGAGAGAGGGAGAGCAGTAGAGAGAGAGGAGGAGAGAGGCGAGGAAGGAGAGGAGAGAGAGAGAGTTGGGAGATGAGAGTATGAGAGAGCAGAGAGGAGAGAGAGAGAGAGAGACTGAGAGGGAGAAGAGAGAGAGGAGAGGAGGAGGCAGAGACGGTGGAGGGGAGAGGAGAGCGAGAGAGAGACGAGAGAAGGAGAGAGGAGAGAGAGAGAGATGAGGAGGAGATTAGAGGAGAGGAGACAAGGAGCAAGAAGAGAGAAGGCTAGAGAGAGAGATAGGAGAGAGGAGGAGGAGAGAGGAGGAGGAGAGGGCGAGAGAAGAGAGAGATGAGAGAGAGAGGAGGAAGATAGAGAGGCATGAGAGAGAGAGCAGACGATGAGTGAGAACGGAGAGATGAGATGAGAGAGAGTAGACCCCCCTTCTGTCGGTACCGAAAAACCGGCTGTACGTATTTGTTTTAACATTTCATTTTTTTTGTCAGCCACTACATTTATTAGACGATTTTAGTGACTTAGTGGTTGACATGTGGGTACCTTAAGGGGAGGCCAGACCCGATTTTTTTCTGGACCCCCTTCTCCCCTAAATTGTTTAGGCACCACTAGTTTTCTTGAACGATTATAAGCACATCGGGAGCGGCCCATTAGTTTGGTCGAATTTTAACACCTTTCGCCCCATTTTCCTTTTTCAATGTTAAGACCTTTCGTGCCTCTCGATTTAGTTGTGTCGTCGATGTTATTTCCTGGGCGAGCAGATAGCGAGCCCTGCAATTTTTAAGAAGAGAACCGGCCTTTGGCCTAGGGAAATTTTATCTAACCAAAAAATTTACAAATTTATCTTGAACCGGAGGGGTCTAGGGGGTGTTTTTCTAAGTTTGATGGAGGTCTAGTGAGGAAACTAAAATAGAGTCTTCTGAATATATGAATTAATTAGACCAAAACAAACGGTGTGCCTCCCCTTAAGTGATTAATGTGAGACGTTCTATAGCCTTTTAATCGGTACAAGGTCCCTTCCTAAGCTGAATAAAATTCCACTTAATAGTTACTAGGCTATAATGAAAAGGATGTCATGCTGATACTGCCTGGGTTTAAGGGGAGATGCTTAATCACTCTGAGGGATTTTTTTTGGCTTGGGACTACGAGCCTCCGTCTCTATTCTCCGTGGGGCGTTCATGTTGTAATAGCCCCATTGCGAATGGTTTTCTAATTTTCTATAGATGTTCGGCCCCCATTATTTTGATACGATTTCTTAAGAATCGGCGACCCATTTCTGGTCCATTTTAAGACCTTTAGTGCCATTTAGGATTGTCTGCCAGATTACATTATCTCTCTGGCGAGCGGATAGCTGTGTGTGGCGAGCCTGTAATTTTATGATCTGCGGAACCTGCTTTTCAGCCGCGGGAAATTTTTCTACCCTGAAAAATCAACAATTTTATCATTGAAAAGGGGGCTGCTTAAAGGGGTGTAATCTTAAGCTTGATGGATATCTAGAAACCAAACTAAAAACCTCCCCTTAAGAGACGCTTGGTTGTGTTGGGTCTGTGGATGGGGAGGTGGTAAACACAGACAGACAAACATCAATATAGAACTAAGAGATACAGGCAGAGATGGACAATGATAACGAGAGAACAAGACGTAGGAACAGGGAAGAGGCTCATAATTATGTTGACCCCATTTATCAAACATATTTTGCCCCGCTACGACATTCGCCTTGTTAGCTTGGCGATGTTAAGGGGAGATTTCCACCTGGAGGATTTGTTTGCTCAGCCTCTTTCCCCCTCCTGTTTAAGCCCCATTGCTTGTGAGATTTAAAAGACGCTTGCCCCATTAAGTTTGGGGCCGAATTAAGGAAACCCTCGCCCCATTTCTGTCAATTTTAAGACTCATTCGTGCCATTTAGATGTCGATTTTTTTTCCTGGCGAGCGATAGCGAGCCTGTAATTTTAAGGTGGAAACCCGGCCTTCGGCGGGACTTTTTTCTATACCGAAAAATGTACAAAATTTATCTTGAAAAGGGGTAAAGGGGGAGTAATTTTAAGCTTGAAATGGAACGTCTATGGAATCAACTAAAAAACCCGGGTGGTTGAGGTCCTAGGGGCTGGATCTCCCCGTTTAAACCCTTTCGTGCCTGTTTTGACACTTTTGGTTGGGACGCTATATTTTAATTTCCGGGTGATGGGCGTTGTCAATTTCGTGCACTCAGTAGTATTTAGCTGGGTCGTTATTGTTCCTTGCGGCGAGCGACAGCGAGCCTGCGAATATTAGGAGGAACCAACCGTCGGCCGAGGCAATTTTTTTACCGAAACATGGGCATGTTTGAAGCTCAGAAGGGGGTAAGGTATATTTTTTGAGGGTAATTTCTCCTTTTAAGGGGAGGTTTTTAGTTGATTCCCTAGACTGTTGTCCATCAAGCTCTAAATTACTCACGCCTTGACGCCCCTGTTTTTTCAAGATACAATTTTGATCATTTTTCGTGTAGAAAAATTTCCCGGCGCGAAGCTCCGGTTCCTCCTTAAATTACATTTGCTCGCTATCGCTGCAACCGCCGCTGGCAGGAAAGAAAAAATCGACACCTAATATGGCACGAATGGTTCCTTAAATTGACAGAAATGGGGGGCGAGGGTTCTTAAAATCGCCACAACTACATTGGGGCAAGCGTCTTTAAATCTCACAAGCAATTTGGGGCTAAACACAAATTGAGTGGGCGAGGCAAAGAGGTTCAGAAAAAAAATCCTCCAGGTGGAAATCTCCCCTTAAGCTTAATGAAGGTTTGTGTGGAGGAAAGTAAAAGATAACATAATATTAAATAACTATTAAGAATAATATTCAACGTAAGTTTCACATATCAGTAAATTCTGAATGAAGGGGAATTAAGTATAGGTGTACAATGGTTTTTGTGCTTAACACTCTCCAGAGCTCGTATAGGACGCGATTTTGCGACTATGGAGAGATACTTTAAAGATTGAGCTCTATCAGGGGTATTTAGAAACCTTTAGTGTATTTACTTGCACACCTCTGCAGGGAATTGTCTTTGAGTTCGCTTGGTTGCGCCTATTAGGCATACTTTAAAGCCTTCATGTTAACTATCATATGGGGGATTTAGAAACCTTTAGTTTTTTTTAAGGTATTTCAACCTTTCACAAAAACAAAAAAAAAACCATCTTGCAGTTGGGTCTTTTGAGTTGGCTGTGTTGAGCCCTTATTAAGGGATTCCTCCTTAAATTAAACTCCTGTTACCGTCTATCCTTAGGGGTAGTTATGAAAGAACCCTTTAGTGTATTTACCTTCAACCCCTCTGCAGTTTGGTCTTTGAGTTAGCTGTGTTTGAGCCTATTAGGGATACTTTAAAGCCTTTGCGGATTACATATTCAAGGGGGTATTTTACGAAACCTTTGAGTGTAGAGAAGTATTTTTACTTCAACCTCTCGCAGTTGTCTTTGAGTTAGCTGTGTCTTAGGCCTATTAGGGATACATTGAAAGCTTTGATTCACCCAATTCAGGGTATTTTAGAAACCTTTAGGAGCTTTTAATCCCTTTACTGATCGTCTCTTGTCTTCCAACCTCTGCAGTTGTCTTTGAGTTAGCTGTGGGCAGAAAACTAATTTTGGAGAGGTAATTATAAGAGTGAGATAACTCTATTTCTTATTGCTCATCTGGCAACCTCTGCGTCATATGTGCGTGAAAGGGTTAACGTCTGGAGTACCTAGAACGCTATTCCAAACATTATTTTGGTTATCTTTACCCAATTTTACAAAACATTAGGAAGGCTATAATTATAATCATCAAAGATAAGATAGCTCTTAGGCATTATGAAGCCTCGAAATATTTATATGAACCCCAGAAATACATCTATCAGGTAAACCATAATTTATGAGGTTCTGTTGAGCCCAAGACAGCTTCGATTATGTATCATTATAAATACACGAGACTAGCCTACATAATTTATGAATTTATATATATATATTTGTTTATATTCCAACTACTCCCTCTCGGGCATAGGCTGAGAGCCTGTACATTCGACCGTTCTACATTGAACGGTGAAGCCAGTGAGGTCTCGTTCCAGTCTAGGGGGTGAGACTTGTGAGACACCTTTTAGCTGTAACCAGCCCCTGCCATCTTGCCTTCGCAGGATGCATGAGGCTTAGTTGCCCACTTACGGCTCGAAGCAGCCCCATCTCTGAAGTTTTCTCGCTCTAGTGCTTCACTGTCTCACCTCCTAGACTCGGACTCTCACTCTCCGAACGCCACCTATTGAGCATTGAACTCACTAGGCATTGCCCCCTTATAGCATATTTTGAATATGGGAATATTCATAGTGTTATTTAATCAGGGAACAATGAGGGTATTTATTTGGCGTTTCGGTGGGCTTTGTGGTAATGCACTAATACTAGGTACAGTCTACGACAGAACTTGTTGTCATGGCCTGAGGCAATGTGTTAGTTCACTTATCTTTTAATAGATGGCCCTTTAATCGCTTCTAATAAAAGGGGGCGGAGTTAATATAGAGGTTGGAAGGAGGAGGAGTCAAACGTGTGTATGTGTGTGTGTGTGTGTGTGTGTGTTCTAGAACAGCACGCAGAATAAGTTTATTTTAACATAACACACAGGCTATATTATTAGGTTAGCTCATGCTGGATCACAAATAAGTAACACACATCAGGTGTTGCGTTATTTATGGAATTTAATATACAGACAATCAAGTTTATATCCTTCGCACTTCCCATTCCCCCTCCTCCCCCTCCCCATCCCTTTCACCCCAACTCTCCTTCTTCACCCGCTTTCTCTCCCCTCCCTCCCACCTCTCTCTCTCTCTCTCTCTCTCTCTCTCTCTCTCTCTCTCTCTAAATGTAAATGATACCCTCTAAAATACGCAGATTAATACCGGTACTATGCGATTGTTTTGAATTTACATCTATATTATTAAATCAGTTCGTGTGTCTGTTTGTCTGCGCGTTCTTAATAGGCGGCCGCAGTTTTGGACCTGGGGAGCTGAAACTTTGCAGGTGGGTGTCAATTAACCTGGGTCAAGTCATAGAGGGGGCAAGGCCACGATCGGAGGTCGTTTCGAGGCCGAAATTGAAAAAAAAAAAAAAAACGAAACAAATGGCCGTTTGAGGCAGAAGGAGGCCTCCGATCGAAAAGGTGTATGGAATGAAAGTTGTTCGCAGCCCCCAAAATGGGGGTACGGATGAGGTCAGATCCAAAATCGGAGGTCATTTAGCGGCCGAAATCGAGGTCGCCGTTTAATGAGGCGCAGGGAGGTCGAGGCCGGTGATTATGGTAGTAGTAGTATTGTGATGATTGTGGTAGTAGTGATTGATGATGGGGATTATGGTAGTAGTAGTAGTGGTAGTAGTGATGGTGATTATGGTGGTACAGTATTATTAGCAGGGGTACCCGGCGTTGCCTGGGTAATAATACTGTACCACCATAATCACCATCACTACTATCACCACTACTACTACCATAATCACCATCATCAATCACTACTACCACATTCATCACAATACTACTACTACCATAATCACCGGCCTCGACCTTCCTGTGCCTCATTAAACGGCGACCTCGATTTCGGCCGCTAAATGACCTCCGATTTTGGATCTGACCTCATCCGTACCCCAATTTTGGGGGGCTGCGAACAACTTTCGTTCCATACACCTTTTCGATCGGAGGCCTCCTTCTGCCCCAAACGGCCATTTTTTTCATGTGTTTTTTATTTATTTGTTTTCAATTTCGGCCTTGAAACGACCTCCGATCGTGGCCTCGCCCCCTCTATGACCTGACCCAGGTCAATTGACACCCACATGCAAAGTTTCAGCTCCCCAGGTCCAAAACTGCGGCCGCCTATTAAGAACGCACAGACAAACAGACAAACAGACACACGAACTGATTTCATAATATAGATAATACATATACTTATGACCTCCACAATTTGTAATGCTAAGGGAGACGGTGCTTCAACCTCTCTCCTCTATCCATCACATGCACCAACCCACCCGCACCAATACTAACACAGGATACAAAACACACACACACACACACACACACACACACACACACACACACACACACACACACACACACACACACCGATAACATAAAACGCACATCACACACATGATCACATACAACGTAATGGGCACATATCACTCACACATGATAACATAAAACGCACACACACACACGCACCCACACACACTGGTCCAGGCAAACTAGAAAAGGTATTAGCATTATTGAGGAAATGCTGCTGTCTTCAGTGCGTGCCATGGCCATCCTGAGCCTTACGACGCATACAGACTAATAACACACATAACAAAGCCACTACAACAACTTCGTCTCTCTCCAAATCCCCGTCTCCCCTCTCTACACTCTTCAGAAAATAGGAAAAGTAGAAAGTAGCTACGAGGTGGCGTTGTAAAGGCTTATCCTTCAATACCTTCACCTGACCTGACCCCATCCGGGGTTTAGCTGGTCCACAAGGGTGTGTGACATGAACCCAATAGAGAATTTGTGGGCCATCATGTCATGGAGTGGAATGTGGTTCAGGTTAGGAGAGGAAAGGGCGGGAGGAGTGGGATCGGGGGGCCGGGGGGGGGGGGGTGGGGGGGGGGGGGGGGTGTTTACCGTCGTCGCCGCCCTAATATAAGTTGGATTTTTTTTAAATCAGCTCCAACGAGAATACAGGAGGTAGTTGATGCAGCTTGTGAGTGGAGATCATATTGATTGAATACATATAAATTGTAAATGTTTACATTTAAGAACCCTTTATATGTATTATATAATGTGTATGTGTTTCCAATGTTCACCGTAACATAATGATGGTGAAATAATACATATTAAATTAAATTCAAGGTAACATACACAGAGCTATAGTATACTTTTAATTATGTTTGGACGATAATTTAAACAATTCGAAGTAAAAATATAACAACCTAAACAATTTATATCAACTTTAAAACAACATAACCAGATTGCTTGGATTATCGTTAAATGTTGAATTCGATGACTTACTTTATAGTAAATCATTACAATGGGTAGCGCCGAACTGTTTACTGATAATGGGAAGCCACAATAATTAAGCTAGTAATTAAGAATCCACTGAGAAAAGTATAATGCAATAATCATAGCGTGTCATATTACATGTTAAGGTAGATTATGAATTGGTCAACCACATTGCTGTGAATAGTGGTATGGAAGAAAAACAGATTTACTCTAATGTCAAAATTTGTTTTCTCTAAACGTACTGCGGTTTCCAATCTGTAGTCTGGCATTGAGTAGAGCTCTCTAAGTCAACTGGTTCAGTTGTGATGACGACTTCGGTGGAGAGAGATTCGATACGATATTGACAATATCGGAGCTTTGCAGACACTAATTTCGTCATAACATACAACAACAACATTGATCCGACGTCTCCTTCTTGATTTCGGAGGTGCGGTGTCGCAAAGACAGGTTTTGTTTACATGCGTCGGATGCACAGCTTTCAAAACACGCTTAATTGGCTTTCAAGCTTACAGATTTTAAAAGGACACCCAGGCTCCTGCCCATCTGCCACGGTGTCCTTTTAAAATGACAACCGGGTGGGAAGGGTTAAACAGTAGGGGGCACAAACCTAATTTTCCCCAATGCGAGTCGCCTAGGCTACACTCACGGCAGATGTAAACAAACCCACCAGCCTCTTCTGAGGAAGGCGATATATATTTTTTTTTTTCAGGATCAGTAATACATGTTTACGCGTATTTAGACACATAGGTCAATATGCAGGAGATGCAACAATATAGGTAGCAAATTTCTAATATCAGTTTTGGGTTCCTATCATATGCTTCATTTCTATATAATTGTTAGATAACTTCAAGGACACTACATCCGCCTTATTAAAAACAATTTATTAGGGAAAATAGGCACCAACAGATTCGCCATATTGTTCTCCATATAGTCCGCATGGAGGATTTTCGTTATTGACAAATTGAAAAAATACCCTTTTCACAGAAAAATACACGAACAATCTGTCAAAGATGTCAAATAGTGGGGGTGTGGGGGCGGCAGCCCCCACCCATAATACTAGGATAGGTTAGGTAAGGTTGTTAGGTTAGGCTAATGTCCTTTCAAAGGGGTATAGGCTAGTAAACACTAGGATAGCTTATACCCGGTCAGAGGTAAGAAGAAGAAGAGTCCTGCTGTAGTCTCCTTGAATGCTACCAATTGTTATCCTCGGGAAAACAAAATTCTTGGGATTTTTATTTGTTTTCTTGGGATTTTTTTTTTTTTTTTGTCATTAACCTAACCAAAAAACCTAACCTAACCTAACCTAATAGCCCCAAACAAGGTTATTGAAAACAAAACAATCCCAAGAAAAACATAAACAAAAAACTCAAGATTTTTTTTATCCCGGGTATAAAACATTATATAGCAATGAAGCATAATGTTGATAGGAACTCAAAACTAATATTATAAATTTGTTACCTATATTGTTGCGTCTCCTGCATATTTAGCGACACATATAGGAATTGGTAAGATCCTGTGTAGCGGGTGGAACTGTTTTTCAGATGCCTATTTACTAAGAAACATTGAAGCCTTCTGGGTATATATTAAGCAAACCACCCACCAATTTTCATGACAATTTTGAAATACATGTTGGAATCCCTATAAACTGTACTTCATTTTTATGTAAGTTTGATAATTTGGAAAAATCGATTAAGGGAGAAAATTAACATTGAAAATGATGTGTAAAAAGTCTCCCATAAACGGCGGCCCGCTATGTTATTGTAATTTGCGGCCTAATTTCGTCTGTTAATTAACTTTCTCCTTAATTGGACCCCCTATGAATTACAACAGATTATGATGACATAAGTGACGGGTGTTTAGAGGGGGCAGAGCTCCCCCTTCAACATAGTACGTGTCCCACAGTAACTTCTATTAATTATAAACAACCCAAGAATGTTCACAGATTTTTAAAATTTCATTTAGGATGTAATATAACCTATACTCCATGTTAAAATAAGTGTCAACCCTCGAAAAATTCTATTAAGGGAGATACAGAACCTAGAACCTGTAATCTGTAACGATATTTGTCGAGGGTTTCCCACAGACGCCACCCCGCTAGGTCAGTCATGTTGATACTATAATTGAGGAGCGCTTTTATCGTAAATATTCGAATATAACGCCCTCTGCCTTTCTCTATGTGAACTAATTATCAACACGTCACTATGTTTCTGCCATATTATTGGTTATTTTTTTGTATACGTCACCATACGTCACGGTATTGAAGGAGTCACCCAATCATGGATTAATATATGGACAATTACGTAATTTTAGTCAGCCAATGAGTGCATTGAACTCCAGCCCACCGGCAGGCAGCATGGTTTTAAATGTCAGTTGCAGGATGGCCAGTGTCTGTAGTGGTTGTGCACTTACCCCTGAAACAATAATTATACAAATTTCTCAAAACAACCAGGCAGCCCTTAAGATACTTACAGACCACGGTATATTGTCTACAAGTGTTGAGTGTCCTAGGTGTGGACATCCTTGCCATTACCGGCCAGACAAAGATCACTGGCAGTGTACACACCATTATTACGAGAAGTCCAGAACACGCCGTCACTGTCCCTTTGTTACATAAGGTTGTTACGGGGGTGTGGTTCCGGAGTGATGGTGATGGAAGTGGAGGTAACTTTTGCCGCGTATTTACCTCGGCGCGTCCGAACACTCAACCGCGGCCCCGGCTACGACGCCCAGTTGCACTCGTCGCTCCACCCGCAATTATGCCAGGAAGCGATTTGATAGTGTTTTATTGGTTATTCTGTCATTTATTAAAGTTATTATGTTATTTTCACTCAATAAAGTTATTTATATGAACTTATTTGTGCCTCTGTCACTTATTACTTCGTTTTATTATTATTATGATTATTAGTGTCACTTTCACTGGACTTTGATAATTGGTAGTGTCATTTCCCCTTTTATGTATTGTTAGGTAAGCTAATAATATATATAGTGTCACTGTCACTTATTCATATTGTTATGAAGGCACTTGTTATTACTTGTGTGTGTCTCTTTCACTTATACTTAGTTTTATTATTATTATACTGTCACTTTGACTGGCCTAGGCTTATTGAGTGTCCTTTTCACTTATTTATTGTTAGAAATATATATTTTAGTGTCACTTTCACTTGTTCATATTGTTATTGAAGGCACTTATTATTACTTATGTGTCCTTTTCACTTATACTTAGTTATATTATTATTCTTAGCCTACATTTGAGTGTCACTTCCACTGTTGTCACTTCCACTTCAAAAGTTTGTTAGAGTGTGGAAGTCGTTGAAGCAGGTGCCAGCACATAGTCCAACTTGACACTCGAGGCATTCCCAAGTGGTTTTTGTGGGTTTGCGTGGTCTGCGAGTTGTGTGGCTGCACACATGGCACCTCTTCTGACTCCTAACATTACTACCTGGTGCTTTGAAAGGAAGGGCGCTGAGCTGGTGCTTCCTGAAGAATTCAGCACATCCCGTTCTGTCAAGGTGGCCTGGTCCTTGTATTGGCCTGCCTGGTGTACCCGCATGTTTAGCCAGGAGCTCAAGTAGCACCTGCTTGTGGAACTTCCGCAGGGACTTGTACTTCTTGGCTCCTGGAGTCCTCAGACGGTAGATGTTGTAGGCATTGAGGATCGACATATCTACCGTATGCAGGATAAACTTCTTGTACCACCTGCAAGATGTTTGCAGGCAGTCGATGAAGCCCATCTGCATGTCGGACTTGTCCACGAGGCGCATGTTGATGTTATAATCCAGGACAGCAGCTGGTTTTTGGACGGGGTTCTTGGTTGTTCGGTCCACCTTCCCTGTAGGGACCATCTGGGCCTTGTGGCATGTGGTGAGGAGGTTGACCTTGCGCTGGTCATGCCAGTGGATGGAGAGGATGGGGCCACTCTTCTTGTGGAAGATGTCAGCCTTCTTCGTCTTGGTTGGGTAGCCTGGCATGCCCTTCCTTTTGCCCTTGACTGTGCCGACAGTTCCGGTCTTGCGGTCATGGAGGTACTTGGTCAGAGGCGACGTGTAATAATTATCTGTGTAGAGGATGTGGTTATTATTGAAGTGCCTCTCCATCATCTTCTTCACTACAGTGCCACCAAAACCAATGAGAGGGTCAGTCACAACTTCTCCAGCCTTGCCGCTGTAGACTATAAAGTCCAGCACATACCCCGTCAAGCAGTCGCAGAGGACGAAGAGCTTGATGCCGAAGCGGTGTCTCTTGGACGGGATATACTGTCGGAAGTGCAGCCTACCACGGAACAGGACCAGAGACTCGTCGAGGCACATCTTCTGGAAAGGAATCAGGTATGTGGTGAACCGATGACGTATCATGTCATACAGCTTCCTGATCTTCCATAATGAGTCGGGAAGGTGGACTGCCATGTTGTTTGTCAGGTGGAGATAGGAGAGGATGTCGAAGTACCTGTCCCTGGACATGTATTTGCCAAATGATGGAGTCGTTATGATGGAGTCGTTATGATGTCGCCAGTGATCCAGTAGTCAGCCAGAACGTGCTTCCTTATATGAGTCATCAGCATTGTGAGTGCCAAGAACACATATAATTCTGCCACAGTGAGAGCTCTCCATGCCACCATCTTGGCACTGGTCTTCCTCCCAAGAAAGTTGGCACAGATAGCATGGTGGTGATTTGTCTCTTTGACGAGGTATTCCATGACTTCATTGTCATAGAAGCCACAGAAAAGTTCACTGGGGGTAGCATCTGGGCCACAGGGATATGCTGGTGACACCCCAGAACCCATCTGTACCTCGTCAAAGGCAGGACAATCTGGCTCAAAATCAGCTCCATCTGTCCACACAAACAGGTCGGATGCTGATGCTCGAGGTCGTGCTGCAGCAGGCACACGCCCTGGACGCCCTGGCACACGCCCTTGGCCAGGCGGACGCCCAGGCGGACGCCCTGCATGCCCACGCCCAGGCCCAGGCCCAGGGGCAGCGGCGTCGGCAGGCTGACCACGTCCACGACCTTGCCCTCTCCCTCGATTTGTCGGCACATCCTCTTCCTCTTCCTGTTCCTGTTCCTGTTCCTCTTCCTCCTCAGGCGACGTCAGGTCATCTGGGGCAATGTTGGGGTCATCAGCATCCTCCTCAGGAGACAATTCTGGTGAAGAAGTGACCGGGCGTCGGCGGTGTGGGGCGCGGGAGGCTGCGGGAGCTTCAAGAATGGGAGCCGAGGCCTCGGGAGTTGGGCTCCTTTTGCGGCGAGCCGAGGGCTTTTCAGCAGGAAATAATGCTCTGCGGTGTGTTGAGGCCTGTGGCATATCACCAATACCACTTGAAGAGGCCCTTTGGTCATCCTGAACGAGAGATGAAGGCGAGGGCTGTGGGTGACCCACGCGGCGTCCCGGGTCAAGGCGTCGGGACAATGGAATGCGGGTGGTTGCTAGGCCAGGGTCGGCGTCATTAATCGCTATCTTCAGCTTCCCTATGCTTTTCTGCGGCTGCCCTGCGTGCTTTTTTAGCTGCACTTTTGATCAATGATTGTTTGTAGAAATATTTGCCCACTTTCAAGGGCGTACGGGCAGGCAAAGGGGAAGGTCCTGGGGTAGGGCTAGGGCTAGGCCTAGGCTGACCTACCAAACATGGCGAGGGGGTAGGCCTAGGTTCTAGCACACTGGGAAGCTCAATGGCACCTTCCTGAAACACTTCCACATCAGGATCATCACTACTGTCTCCCCCCTCAAATAAATCGAGATTATCGTCGTCTCTAAAGCCCACGAAATCGTCTTCACTTTCACTTATAAATTGTACCTTGTCCACCAAGCTTTCGCCACTGCTCTCTTCATCACTTTCAAAAAGTTGTCGCTGTATAGCGCTATCACTCAACAAATGCTTAACTTTCTTTTGTTGAGCTCTCTTCTCGGTTGGAACAGGCGTTGAAGTTGCGAGTGGGGTAGCACTGGGGCCCGCGGGAGGTTGCAACGAATCGGACACGTCGGATTTTTTTTTCTTCAGTATTACTCGCTATGGCGGCCACGTACGAACTGATAACACTAGTAGTTGAGGCTTGGTGGCACTTCGGTCGCTCCTACCATGCCAAAATTGGCCGCGCAAATTTTGAAGCACGCTTTCAAGCACAAAGATTTTAAAATGACACCCGGGTTCCGGCCCTTTTGTTTTGGTGTCATTTTAAAATGACACCCGGGCTGGAAGGGTTAAGTTAAGATACGGGTCCGGGACCCATAATTTATCGATCGATATGGTGGGGTCATGACGTCACTTTCAGCCGGCCAATCACAAGTGGGTTCGGTCAGCCAATCACTTGTAAGCTTTCTGTAGATTTTGATCTGATCATCTGATGTACAGCTTCAAACCTCTGTTTCAACCCCGCTCTTTCCCTGATATACTTCATGCCCTCCCCACCTATCGGGGTCAATATTGTTGTGGTAATCATTATAAGGGACACAATGAATACTGGAAACCAATTATAATATTGAAGTAGAGTGGGAAAAAGATCGCTCCCGCTACAATCCAATTTGCCGCCAGACAAATTAAACCGGAGTTCCAGCAACTCCTTATCATATGCCTATAGGCCTCCCCTGGGTATTGCCTGGTTTCGTTTGGTGCCTGCATTCTCCCTATCGGCGACAACGAGTCCTCGATGCCACTCCTATGTTTTTAACTGCTATTTGAGGTTTGTACTATTTATATATTTAGGATTTTATTATACGATATATTTAGGATTTTGTATAGTGTACTTGCGTAAGAATCTCATTTAGGTCATAATCATTGTCTTCTTTTAACCCCTTCACGCACATATGACGCAGAGGTTGCCAGATTAGCAATAAGAAATAGAGTTCTCTCACTCTTATAATTACCTTTCCAAACTTGGTTTTCTGCCCACAACTAACTCAAAGACAACTGCAGAGGTTGAAGTAACTAAACTAAAGGTTTCTAAATACCCCTGATGGTAACAAAGGGTTTAAAGTATCCCCAATAGGCTCAAAATTGCATCATATGTCGGAGAGGGTTAATTTCGGGTGCAAAACGTGATAACTTAGTCATAGGAAAGGGAGGAACCAAATCTACAGATGATCGTGAAAGACGAACCAATATTTCAATAAAGGTAAAATGAAAGCTGAAGAGAACAAAAATCAAAATTATAGTATGTTTATATGAATGTGATGGTATCCTATGTCCTCATTTTGATTACTCAGTTACTATGAATGTGTTGTAGCCAAACATGTTAATTATGAAAACATGGTACTTCTGTGATGACAATAGTTTCATATTTGTCCATTAGCTATCGAGGAATCAGCTGCTAAGGAATTCAATTTACCATTAGCTGGAAATAACTCTACCATAGTTTTATTGCGTTTCCAGTGATTTGCATCTTAACTATTTGTATATAGTTTCTCCATGATCACCCAATATTATATCTAAACTTATTGAACTTTCCTCTCTCACGCTCTGTAAGTTATACTATTTATCGTGCAAAGGAAATATTAGCACATTACACCATGTGTCACTCTCCCGGAACAGCAAACCTTTGAGAGGATGCGGGTGAGAGAACGAACGTGAGATTGAATGTACTATTATATTATATGTGGCGAGTATTTATGCATTCCTAGACAAACAAGCAAACATATAGATAGGCAAATAGACGGACATAATGGCCTTGGCTGAAGTAGTGGAGGGAGAGTGAAGGACAGGCTGTGTGGAGAAATAATGTGGTCCACTCCTGCTAGATGACAACATTATAGTGAGTGGTTTCAAGGGGTAGGTCAACATGAGAGAGAGAGAGAGAGAGTAAACAATATCGGTATATACAAACACTACTACTGATTTCGTATTAATCACCGATCCCCGTGAAGCCATTAGGCCAACAGAGCCACCATACCGTGTTCATTAATCACAAAGCTGGGGTCAAAGGTGGAGGCAGCCTTGAAGCAAAGCCAGGTAGAGCAGGCAGGCAGGTAGGTTCATTAGTCACGAACTCACCTGTCACAGTGTACTCAATCTAGAGCAACGTGAGAGGGACTGTGTGAGTGTTGAAGGGTTAATGTGCATGAATGAGAGAGAGAGAGATGCGTGGCTACGTGTGTGCATGTGTGTGAAGAGGCAAGTGTTTGGTTTGGTGTGTGTGTATTAACTTGCATGGCAGTGATAATCGCAAAATTACTGTAGTCATTGGTACAGTGCAACACAAAGTGTCACAAGTCATTAACAAGCTCTGTACAAATTACGCTGACCTCTCAAGAAATGATTCACTTTATTTTCCGCTCCTGGTGGTGTTTACAAAACCCTCCTTTGACCTCATATCAACCCATGTTTCTTAGTGTCTATGTGTATGCAAACATATTTGTTTAGAAGGTTGTTTTTATGTACAGTATATATGTTTGCACATTTGTTTTGTATGCATGTATGAATATGTATGTATAAGCTTTTGGATACCGCCCGTCTCCCCAATCAATATTTCCATCCCTCCATTCGTCCCCCACCATCGGCCTGTCCTTCCCAAACACAGGCAGACAAACACTCCAACCCTCCGATGATCAAGTCCCCTGCACACAGCTCTATACCTGGCGCTTACTATAGAGCTGTGGAGCTATTTTTGTTCACGTGCTTCTTATTTCACAATCACAGGGAGTCAAATTCTTCAACCTATCAGTTTGTCAGTCCAGCTGTGTCTGACTGTTTTTGTCTGTACAACATCCCCCAAATCTATCGGCATCTCATTCCACAAATACACGACGCTTTTGTGGATCAATTTTCTGTCTAGTTTACCTGTAATGTTTATGACTGTTGGTCAATTCAACACAACAAATTCTCCTCGTAGTTTTACCTGGAGGGACTGGTAAACTGGGGAGAACTTATGTTTCATTATAATTTATCTGTGTCACAGGTTAGACATTTTATATACAAACAGCCTAATATAGATTTATAGATATGTTGTTGCTTGCTTTCATTTGAATTATTTTATATTTTTGCGTTTGATCAACCAGCAAAACACAATTTAGGGTAGATGTAGGAGGTTAAGATATAGAGTATAGACGCATTTCGCTGCCTGACTACTTCTTTATTAGCCACGGAAAACAACACCTGAACCTTCGTTGCAGCACCTAATTTACTGAACATAACTTACCCAAACTTAGGTTAGGTTAGGTTTGGTTGGTTAGATGTCCAACTCTCCACGGGAGTCACAAACACAGCAAACACTTGCCGTCATATACGTGCACAACCATCTGCAGTGACAAGTTATATGCACTTTACCGAAGCTTTTGTATCGTGTATGTTGTAATGTGACATATTTCATTGAACCACATACCTAGAGTCAGTAATTACCTCTATTCATTGTCCACAGTATCAAGAAAGAGTAGTGTATTAGTGCATGAGTCTAAGTGATTGTACCCCTCTCTGTCCGTCTAAAACAGTATGTGTTATATTACCCAAATTGTCGTTAGACACCTTAACA
The DNA here is from genome assembly GCA_032716605.1 of Paralithodes platypus. Classification (NCBI taxonomy): domain Eukaryota; kingdom Metazoa; phylum Arthropoda; class Malacostraca; order Decapoda; family Lithodidae; genus Paralithodes; species Paralithodes platypus. The sequence continues at coordinate 15,025,667 of CM064537.1, read as the reverse complement.
TTATATTGAACTAAAACGGATACCCAGTGGTACCCGTGTAACAGGAAATTACCATCATGGTCACACACACTTGTATATTACTTGAGTAGGTGTAGAGAGAGAGAGAGAGAGAGAGAGAGAGAGAGAGAGAGAGAGAAGAGAGAGAGAGAGAGAGAGAGAGAGAGAGAGAGAGAGAGAGAGAGAGAGAGAGAGAGAGAGAGAGAGAGAGAGAGAGAGAGAGAGAGGGGAGAGAGAGAGAGGGGAGAAAGAGAGAGAGAGAGAGAGAGATATGAGAGGAGAGAGAGAGAGAAAGAGAGAAAGAGAGAGAGAGAGAGAGGAGAGAGAGAGAGAGAGAGAGAGAGCGAGAGAGAGAGAGAGAGAGAGCGAGAGAGAGAGAGAGAGAGTACAAAGGAGTACAAAGGAAATCAAGCAACAACAGATCTAGTGACCCTTCTAGGCTGCTTGTCCTCCAAAACACTGAGGATCAAGTGTCCAAACAGTGGTTTAGAGTGGGTAAGGGAACATTGGAAAGAGAACTACTGCCCTGCCACTAACGTGGCAGGACTAGGAAGTTAGTAGGGGACATATGGGTTAGTAACTGAGGGAGGATAAAGTTATTCATTTACAAACGCAGTCAGTCGCGGGTTTGATGCGAGATATTTGTCTAGGCGGAATTTAAATGAATCAACGGTGCTGCAGTCTATAACGTCTCGGGGAAGCCCATTCCACAAGTTGACAACTCGATTGAAGAAGAAATTCTTAGATTCGTGCGAGTTAAAAGATTTACCAATAATTTTGCAACCGTTTCCCCGCGTGTAATTAGATTGGTCGATAGTGAAGTACTTACTACAGTTCATATTGTCGATGCCTTTGATGATTTTGAACACTTGAATTAAGTCGCCTCTTAATCTGCGCTGGGTTAACGGAATAGATTTAATTCTCTAAGACGCTCTTCGTATGGTTTGTTCTTTAGGCTAGGTATCATTTTGGTAACTCTACGTTGAACTCGTTCTAGCTTGTTTATATCTTTTTGGTAATAAGGGCACCAGGATTGAACGCAGTATTCCAGAAGAGGCGGACTAAGGAATTGTAAAGGGTTAGGATAACTTCTTTGGATTTATGCTCAAATGACCTGCCTATAAAGCCAATTATTTTGTTTGCCTTCTTAACAACTTCTGAACATTGTTGACTCGGTTTTAGGTTACTCGATATTGTTACTCCCAGATCAGTTTCTCTGTTTACATTCTTAAGCTGAGTGCCATTCATCGAATAGTTTGCTTTCTCATTTAGGTATCCGACATGTAGTACTTTACATTTATCCGCATTGAAACTCATTTGCCAAATTTGGGCCCAACATGACAATTTATCTAGATTGTGTTGCATATCGTCAACTTGTTCTTTTGAGAGTACGCTATTTGCAATTTTTGTATCGTCAGCAAATTTTGAGATTGTGCAGGTGAGACCCTCATCTATGTCGTTGATGTAAATTAGAAAGAGAATTGGTCCTAGTACCGATCCCTGGGGTACCCCGCTACTTACATTGGTCCATTTAGATGCCTTACCGTTTATGACTACCCTTTGCTTTCTGTTGCTGAGCCAATTTTCTATCCATTTCAACACACCGTCTTGTATTCCATGCGCTTTTAGTTTTAGCAGTAAACGTTTGTGGGGAACTTTGTCAAAGGCCTTTTGAAAATCAAGGTATATAATATCTACAGCTTTACTCTCATCGTAGAGGTTGAGGATATCGTGGAAGAAGTCTAAGAGGTTTGTTAAACAGGAACGTTTTTTACGAAAGCCGTGTTGAGTATCTTTAAGTATGTTATTTTCCTCTAAGTGATTTACGAGTCTGTCTCGTATGACCGTTTCTAGCATTTTACATACAACTGAGGTTAAGCTAATTGGACGATAGTTACTGGGTAGGGATTTGCTGCCTTTTTTGAATATCGGTGTTACGTTGGCTAGCTTCCACTGATCAGGCATAGTTCCAGACTGCAAGGATTTATTGAATAGTAATGTCAGTGGTTTGAAGAGCTCATTCTTAGCTTCCTTTAGAACTCTAGGCGAGATTGTATCAGGTCCCTGGCGTTTTATTTACCTTGAGTTTATCTAAACAATTCAATACTTCTCTCTCTGTAACAGTGATATTGCTTAGAACATCTGAATTATCAATCTGAATCGGCGATGGTGTAGGGATATCACTGAGGTCTTCTGTTGTAAAAACTGATGCAAAGAAGGTATTGAGGGCATTACTCATTTGTACTTCGTCTTTGGTGTATTCTCCTTTTTCATCGACTAACGGTCCAACAGTTGAAGTAACTACTTTTTTCTTTCTGATATAACTATAGAATTCTTTCGGGTTTGTTTTACTTTGATTCGCAATATGTAACTCTAAGGTCTTTTTACTTTGCTTAATTAACTTTTTGGCTTTGCGTCGTAGCTCTACAAATTTCACCCGTTCTTTGTCATTTTGTGAGGATTTTAATCTATCATTAGCAAATTTTTTAGCAAGCAGGCAGTTTGAAATATCTTTATTCCACCATTTGGCCTTATTATTATGGCTTGGACGTCGTATTTTCGATGGTATGCAGTCTTGCACTGCTTTTAGGTAAGTGGTTTCGAATAACTTCGAAGATGTAAAGTGATGTCGTTATTGTTAATTAAAAAGCTCCAGTCAGTTTCTTTAAACATAGCTCTAAGTTTATGAAAGTTTGCTTTCTTGAAATTAGGGACTTTTTCGATGCTACTATTTGGTTCTTTACTAGTAAAGTTTAAAGTGAAAGTTATCGTACGATGGTCGCTGTTACTGAATTCATCACCAACATTCAAATTCTCTATCAATTCTTCTTTTGTTGCAAGTACAATGTCAAGAACGTTATTACCACGGGTCGGCGTTCGAACAAATTGATAAAGCGAACTCTCTTGCAAGTTCGTATACAAGTCATGTCCGAGTGTGAAGTAAGAGTATCGCCCCACTTGGTCACAGGTAAATTAAAGTCGCCAAAAATTACGGTATCTTGTGAGTTACTTACATCTGCAATTTGTTCGTAAATTTCTCGGTCAGTTTGCACTGATTGAGCTGGAGGTCTGTATATTAACGCAAGTATTATTTTTGTACCTTTATTATTCTTTATTAGCACAAAAGATGTGTCAACGTTCACAATTTGAGGTTTTGACACGAGGGTCGGGTTAAGACTTTCTTTGATATAAAATAAAACGCCACCTCCATTTTTATTTATTCGGCTGTTCTCAAACATTACATAACCGGGAAGTGAATACTCTGCTAAAAAGTCTCTATCTTCTGTATTGAGCCAAGATTCTGTTGTGCCAATCACATCATAATTTTCTGTAAACACTAGTTCCTCTAAATCTGAAAATTTATTGCGTATGCTACGAGCGTTTGCATAGAAAACTTTTAAAGTTGCGGTTTTAGAACTCGCAGAACGTTCTTTTTGGTTCTGGTCGGATCTACATTTACATTCATGGCTGTCCTCGGTCCTCGGTCGTTATCCCTGACGGTTTTGAATTTGGGTCGTGTTGGTGGAGCTTTATCCAAATTCGCGGTTCTTGACGGATTAGTATTTAATTCCTTTGTAGGTTGCCGTCCTCGCTGTCTTCGGTCATCCTTCCTGGTTGTCCTGTGCTGAGTCGATTTCTTCTCCGAAAATCCTTCACCGCATCGTTGAGAAGACGCCCAAAACGTGCTGCTCCCACCTGGTTCAGATGAACTCCATCGTCCGAAAACAAATAGTCATCGTAGTAGAAATTGTCCCAGGTGTCGACGAATCCCACGTTCTCCTTCCTGCAGAGGTTTGCTAGACAATGATTTGTGCTGGTGGCTATGTTGTAAAATCGGCTCTCTACACCGAGCCGGGGGACGATTCCTGAGACGATGATCCTTGATGACTTCTCCTTAAATGACTTGATCAGCTGCTGGTACTTTAAAAGCAAATCTTCCGACCGGGTTCGCTGTGCATCGTTGGATCCAACGTGGATGACGTACATTGTATTAGCAGGGGCCAGCTTTGATACTTCGTCAACTGCTGCAACTACGCCATCCACACCACCACCAGGGATACAAAAACGCTTCCTGGTCTTAGGTGCCAGGGAGAGAGAGAGAGAGAGAGAGAGAGAGAGAGAGAGAGAGAGAGAGAGAGAGAGAGAGAGCGAGAGAGAGAGAGAGAGAGAGAGAGAGAGAGAGAGAGAGAGAGAGAGAGAGAGAGAGAGAGAGAGAGAGAGAGAGAGAGAGAGAGAGAGAGAGAGAGAGAGAGAGAGAGAGAGAGAGAGAGAGGGGGAGAGAGAGAGTGTGAGGGGAGAGAGAAGAGAGAGAGAGAGAGAGAGAGAGAGAGAGAGAGAGAGAGAGAGAGAGAGAGAGAGAGAGAGAGAGATAGAGAGAGAGAGAGAGAGAGAGAGAGAGAGAGAGAGAGAGAGAGAGAGAGAGAGAGAGAGAGAGAGAGAGAGAGAGAGAGAGAGAGAGAGGGAGGGAGTAGTTATGAAACAATTGATGTCCTGTTGGGTGTTCGGTAGAATTAAGTGTGAAACGCAATTGATATATGCAGCTGTGATGGGTTGGTGATGTACCTGCTTCTCTGACCACCAAGTGTGGTACAATGTTACAGACAGCCATGATAGGTTGGTGGTGTACCCACTGCTCTGACCACCAAGTGTGGCACAATGTTACAGACAGCCGTGATAGGTTGGTGGTGTACCCACTGCTCTGACCACCAAGGGTGGTACAATGTTACAGACAGCCGTGATAGGTTGGTGGTGTACCCGCTGCTCTAACCACCAAGGGTGGTTCAATGTTACAGACAGCCGTGATAGGTTGGTGGTGTACCCGCTGCTCTGACCACGAAGGGTGGTTCAATGTTACAGACAGCAGTGATAGGTTGGTGGTGTACCCGCTGCTTTAACCACCAAGTGTGGTACAATGTTACAGACAGCCGTGATAGGTTGGTGGTGTACCCGCTGCTCTGACCACCAAGTGTGGTACAATGTTACAGACAGCCATGATAGGTTGGTGGTGTACCTGCTGCTCTGACCACCAAGTGTGGTACAATGTTACAGACAGCCATGATAGGTTGGTGGTGTACCCGCTGCTCTGACCACCAAGTGTGGTACAATGTTACAGACAGCCATGATAGGTTGGTGGTGTACCCACTGCTCTGACCACCAAGTGTGGTACAATGTTACAGACAGCCATGATAGGTTGGTGGAGTACCCGCTGCTCTGACCACCAAGTGTGGTACAATGTTACAGACAGCCATGATAGGTTGGTGGTGTACGCGCTGCTCTGACCACCAAGGGTGGTTCAATGTGGGCACATCTACCGCGGGTAATTATCATTGATTGTGCAACTTATCAGTTCTCTAGCTGGAGAACTGTTGGTGCTGTATAACAAAAGGACAAACTCTGGGGTATAATATCGAGATAAGTAGAGACCGTGGGCAATCCACCTATTCTCATGAGGCTGTGTTTTAACATGAGCTTAGGCCTACATAGATTAATAAAAAGATAGGTAGATGTTCTTTGTTTACCGCAAACACATACACTAATAGATACACCATGCATTATAAAAGCCACACAACGTAAACAGCAACAAATAGAGAGAACAAATTCAAATCCATAAACAAATATAATTTCGTTGAACATTATTAGAGACTAAAATGTAATGAGGTAATATGCATTAAGAAATTAAACTTGATTTCTTTCTAACCCACAATAATTACTGCACCATATGAATACAATATCAGGAAATACAAATAACCAGTCCATCATGTTATTTGATTCAGCATAATGACAAACACCTTTTTGGCCTGTTAAAAACAAATATATAAATCAATAACTGTAAAGCTATCATACTACTTATAACTTTTTCCCGAGGTTGAAGCTTAAACAAAACTACTAATTTTTAAATCTATGGTACATTATTAACCTTACCAGACCGACAACCAATACTTATACAAATTGAGTTTGAGGAGAAATACATTTGGCCAATATTAACTTGAGTTATTATAATTAATTCTTATATATATATATATATATATATATATATATATATATATATATATATATATATATATATATATATATATATATTTATTTATTTATTTGCTACAAAAAGGTCATATATTGTTGATGTTCAAATTGTAAACGTTATATTCCTGTGCTGCGCCTAATGCCGAAAATTACCATTAATCTGTGATTTGTAAAAGCTGTCAAATAAGTCTATATACCCGATAATGACGCCATTAACTAAATTAAAACAGTTTTTGCTTGATTGGCCAGACTGAAATACCTCATTACCTGCCTGATAAGCCTCACTGCAGCTCATTAGTATTATACCTTTTATAAATGGTGCGTTACCTTTCAAGTACTATGTGTAGTGGATATATAGATATATAAATGACTATATATTATATTATGTGAGCATGTAAAGACAGCCATAGGGAGAGAGAGAAAGAGAGAGAGAGAGAGATCATTACATGAATTGTGTCCGGTGGTGCTTGACTGGTGACTGTCACGTAAGTGGGTCAGACCAAGTTAACACATTTGTTTTTTAGCACTGGTAATGCCGAGCACCTCTGCCAATTTAGATTTACCTAAAGCCCTAAACACTGTATTGCATAATATAAACGATACAACCATAAACACTACAGTATCCCATGGCAGATAAATGATGATGGACAGTTTGTTAAGGTATATATAAGGCTACACAAATAAGTGCCAGTATTTATTGGATATAAGAGCCCTTACACACTGTATACTCTAGAGTCCAGTAGTCAGCTCTCCACTACCAGGATATCTAAGGACGCCAACAAGGGGCCTCACTATCCCCCCACCCGGCGGCGTTTGTGGCACTTTGGCGCTGCTGACTGGGAGGCTCTCCAGCAGTACTTCTTTTATTTCCCATGGAATTACCTTTTGCTTCCGTGGCCGGGGTCCCTCGGAGAGTGCTGAACGCATTACCGAGGTAATCCTTTCGGGCATGGAAACATACATACCATTTTCTTTCTCTCAGTCTACTGCAAACAAAACTTGGTTTACTCACGCTGGTTCTACTGCTGTCCGCAAAAAGGAGGAAGCATGCAAAAGGTACCGGCGCCTTAAAACTCAAGAATCTCATTCTTCCTATGTTTCTGCTCGGAATCAAGCCAAAACTGTTCTTTGACTTGCCAAGCACACACTCATCAATAATAAATGCACTAAACTATCCAACACTAGCTCTTCCCAAGCTTTCTGGCATCGAGTAAAAAATATCTCCAACAATTTTTCTGCCGTCTTTCCCTCCCCTTTTCCACTCCGATGGCACAACCATTACTTCACCATCACTGACAAAGCTGAACTCTTTGCTCAAACCTTTGATTAAAACTCCACCTTGGATGATTCCAGAGCTATTTCTCCCTCTCCACCCCGCTTCTCCTACTTATGCCTAATATCCTAATCTCTTCTAAAGATGTACTTTCTATCCTCTCTGGGCTTAATTCTAAGAAGTCATACAGTCCGGACGGTGTTCCTCCTGTTGTACTCAAAATCTGAATAGGCAATCTCTTTCGTCTGTGTATGTCCTCTAAAGTCTTTCCTTCTTGATGGAAGTTTGCTTTCATTCAACCTGTCCCAAAGAAGGGTGACCTCTCTTAACCCTCCAACTATTGTCCAATCGCTCTCATCTCCTGTATCTCTAAACTTTTTGAAACTATTCTTGCTTCTAAATTTCTTAAGCATTTCTCTTCTCATAAACTACTCTCAGATCACCATTATGGCTTCCTTAACCCAGCAAGTGCTGGAACACTCTTAAGAGTTTCTCCGGGCGACTGCGGGAAGGCTCTTAAGATCCTGGGCCTAAACAAATCCATTTAAAACACCCCAAAAAAACTTGAATTTTTTTTTTTTTTTTGCCCCAGGGCCATGCCAAATATAACTCCTCCACATCTCCTCCTTCACCACCTTTCCCCCCCCCCACCCCCTCCTTCAATTATCACCTATTTTCCCTGTTATTCCCTGATTCGTTTGTCTATTTTTGTGCTAATATTAGCGAGTTGCAAGCAGGGCATTGTCATCACTGTTACCAAGCGAGTGCAAGAGAGAGAGAGAGAGAGAGAATCGATCGACAGTCTCTCTCCAGAGGTGGGGAAGTGTGGAGGGGAGGGAGGTTGGTTGCCTCAGCCATAAATTATGTAACTCCCGGCCTGTATCGCCGATTTTGACCATCCAAACGCTGTTTCCACTTGTTTTATTGCTGTAACAGGATAATACCTTCATAATCAACGTAAAATAGGTGCATATGGATAAATATTAATGCTATTTATGGTAAAATAACGATGTTAGTGATGGGAACAGCTCAAATACGTGCGCACAGGAGTGTGGTGTCTCATACCCCCCATGCGCACATCTTAGGTTAAGGGTCGCCCTACTGGTGATATTCTTTCATATCTTACTAACTCTTGGTCATCCTCCTTTCGAGACATTGGTGAGACCTTTTCTATTGCGCTAGACATATTGGAGGCCTTCGATAGTGTTTTGGCACAAATCTTTAATTTCAAAACTACCCTCCTTTGGTTTCTATCCCTTTATCTGTGCCTTAGTCGCCAATTTCCTTTCCGGCTGTTCCATAGCTGCGGTTGTGGACGGCCATCACTCACTTCCTCATACTATCAACTATGGTGTTCTTCAGGGCTCTGTCCTATCTCCCATTCTCTTTCTAATTTTCATAAATTATCATCTGTAACTGTAACTCCAGCCCCATCCATTCATACGCAGACGACTCTACCTTACACTACACAATTATTTTTCCAGAACGCCCCAGCCAGCAATCCCTCAAAGACAAACGTAATGAAACCATATAGAACAGTTATCTTCTGATCTACTATTTCCAATTGAGGCAGAATAACCTTATGCCTTTAATGCTTCCAATACCCAATTTCTCCACCTTACTACCCGTCTGGAACCCCCAGAGGACTATCCCTTATACTTCAACAATACAAACATCAATCCTTCATCTTCTCTCAATTTTCTTGGTGTCTCCTTTTCTTCTGCTCTCACTGGGAAGGACCATATCACCAGTCTTGCTAAGCCAGCCTCCCAGAAGCTGGGTGTGCTCAACCGCCTCAAGTGGTTCTTTACCCTTGCGCAGCTTCTTGCCCTGTACAGGGGTACAGTGCGTCCTTGTATTAAGTATTGTTCACATGTGTGGGGAGGATCCTCTCACACCACATTCCTAGACAAAGTAGAAAGGAAGGCCTTTCGTATCATTAACTCCCTTCCACTCACCAACTCTCTGCAATCTCTCTCTCTCTTCGCCGCAATGTTGCATCTCTCTTGCTATTCTATCGCTACTACAATAATCAGTGTTCCTCAGAGCTCTCCCAGTGTATACCACTTCCTCTACATCTTGCAACACAATCCCACCCCTACTCTGTGCAACTTTCCAACCCAGGAGTGAAACGTTACTCTGTCTTTCTTCTATTCAACAGCTGAGCTCTGGAATTCTCTCCCAGAATCAGTCTTCCCCTCTTCCTATGACTTAAATTGCTTCAAACTCAGTGTGTCCAGGCATTTTGGCTCGAACGTCCCTTGATTTTGGCTCTGTCACTTTCAACTCTAGGGGAGGCACTGGCTACAGGCAGTTCTGTCTTTTGTCTCCTTCACTCACATAGAAAAAAACAAATTAAATATATATATATATATATATATATATATATATATATATATATATATATATATATATATATATATTAAGCGATTTCATGCAGCTGGTCAAGGAACTGTGGATAAATTATAATATAACATTTTACTTTTTAGGAATCGTACGATTGATGACTAGTAGTACAAGAACAAAGTCACTATACTGAAAGGGTTAAATATTTATTACAGATTACCTCACGTTATGTCCGAGGTTGTTTAATATGGTTATAGAAGTGTCTAGGAGTGGTTAATGCTCTCTCTCTCTCTCCCCCCTCTTTCTCTCTCTCTCTCTCTCTCTCTCTCTCTCTCTCTCTCTCTCTCTCTCTCTCTTTCTCTCTTTCTCTCTCTCTCTCTCTCTCTCTCTCTCTCTCTCTCTCTCTCTCTCTCTCTCTCTCTCTCTCTCTCTCTCTCTCTCATATCACCAAGTTACACCCAGCGTTAACAAACCATTAACTCCAACACCACTGAGCTATAAACTTACTATTGACAGTCGCTCCCCAACTGTCCTACTAAGCTATGATTGAAGGAGTCTCGAGTTACGGAATTAATGGCTACGATATATAATTATTTAGTTATTGTTGCTATTTTATTAATTTTAGTTCTAGTTATTGGTGCTAGCTATATATATTTATTCAGGTAAGTTAGTCATTAAATATACAATATATGTCTAGTTCCGATTTATATATAGTTACCGACAGGACTATTTGTTGTAGTCAATTGATACTTACTATTTACTATCCCCTGCTCAATTTGGATAATTACTAAACTAACTGTACAGTCACACTATACATTTTCAATCAAACCCACAATGAAGATATCCACTCCTATTTGTGAAATATTACTTTTTATGTTATAAGATATACTTCCAACTCTGAACTATTGCAAAATATCTCTCTTGCAAAATATCTCTCTCTCTCTCTCTCTCTCCTCTCTCTCTCTCTCTCCTCTCTCTCTCTCTCTCTCTCTCTCTCTCTCTCTCTCTCTCTCTCTCTCTCTCTCTCTCTCTCTCTCTCTCTCTCTCTCTCTCTCTCTCTCTCTCTCTCTCTCACTGTTGCCTTGAGGTCCTAACATTAATAGGTAACATTAATCTGTTTGCTCACGACAGGAATTATCACCATATTTCACCACAGCTTGTGGCCATAACCAGGAAGTTGGCGGAGGGTGGGTTTAGGGTGGGGGATGGGGGGTTGGCAAAAGGAGGAAAAGGACAAATAACAATATAATTATACAAGAATAGTATTAGTAATGCTATGCTTTCTGATTTCTGTATTGCTTCTTCTCATTTGGAGTAAAATATAATATTATTGTTTAATATAAAGTCTTCAATGTCATATTATATTAACCCATGGATGGCGAGTGTCCTCATATGAGTCCATACTGGGCGACGGCAAGCATCCTCATATGAGGCAAGGCCTAAAAAAAAACTTTTAAAAGGCCCCAGTAGCACTTAAAAATAAATAAATGGTGTTAAAGTGAGATAATTCCCCTCCATACCTTCTATCATTCCTTCACATGTGTCAAAATTACCTCCTTCCCCCCTTCCCCTCCCCTTCAATTATTACCTATTTGTCCTCTTATTCCCATATGTATTGGTGTATTTTTCATGCCAATATCTCCAAACCGGTTCTAAGGCGTGGTCATGTGACTAGCGAGTGTGTGGTGTATCATAGAGTGTGAGGGACTGAATCAGTCTGGCTTCAGGCCTCGCGAAGGGAAGGTGTGCCTCACTTCTGCTCCACATTTCATGAATGACCGATCGGCAATAATTCGCGATTTTGACCATTCAAACACTATTCCCACTTGTTTTATTGTTGTTACATGATATTATCTTCATATTAAACATAAAATAGGCGCATATGAGTAAGTAATAACTATATTAATGGTAAAATGACGGTTATAGTCAGGAATTAACCAAGTTCCCTTCGCCTGGCGGGACGTTTCAAACACCATAACTACGCGCTTCTTAGGTTAAAGGCGCAGTGACATCAGATTCCATTCCTTATATTCTTTCGTAAATTGTATTTGTACACTATAATGAATAAATGCCAAACATATAGACCTCTAATGTTAATTATTTACTTCAGTAACAATGAGTCAATACATTACTAATGGCAATTTAGAAATTAAGACTCCACCGATGATAATATCATAGGTTCTTATATTGATTTAATGGCCAGTACTTAAATAATAAAGGTTTTGGTACATAATTTTTGAATATAGGACACAGGAGTGAGCATGTAGGGGTACTGGTGTTGGAGTTTGCTGGGTCTGGTACATACACCCGTTATAACGCTGCTCTTTCGTTCACATGTCTCCCTTGCTGCCAGTGTTTCCTGCATGAGTAGTTTACCTATAGTGGCATACTACCAGTTAAATTCCCTCCACCCATTCTCAGTGTCGACATTATCCCCTAATCCAGACCAACAATAACATAATAAGAATTGCATGACTGTCACGAGCGTCTACTTGGCAGAAGAGAAACGCCATTAAGTCTGGTATTAACTATTACGGTATGATCAAGCAGTTAAATTGTCAAGTGAAAAAGTGCTAACCTCTGTCCTTTTCTGTCTGGTGGCCAATACTGTTATTTCTATCAAAGCACAATTGATATATCAGTTTGTTACATTCCGTCAATATAACAACAATATTCCTGTCCACCAGATCTATCACCCCAGTATTCACTAAGTTTACTGTATGCAGTAACTTCATTTAAAGAACGGTATTAAAACTATTATGTACAACTTGACCGTATGTATCCCTGTTAAAAAGATATTATGAATAATTATACAGTATGCCCTCTCTTTATTTAAAATTGAATCCTTGTATTAATGTATACATTCCTATTACTAAAGGCCGAATATATGTATTAACTAAATATTCTTGCGTATCCCTATGATTAAGTAAAGTTTATATATATATATATATACATATATATATATGTTATATACAGTAAATAATGTATTAGTTTTGTATTATATAAATGTTTATTTCTGATAATTGTTTGCAAGTACTAAATACTCCTGTATCCATTTCCAGTAATATGTCAAACTGTATAGTGTATAAAACTGAAGTCAAAATATATACAGTTCTTATAATATGCAAAATTCCTCTTCATAATCATGTGTTAAAAGGTATTACTTAATACATGCATGATAACTGCTTTATAAACTCTCCTGACTAAAACTGAATCCCTGTATTGTGCAGTGTATTGCTATACAGTTATCATTGGAAAGCTATCAACAATAACAACAACATTTATAATAACAATCCTGACTGGTACAAGACCAACACCAACAGAAACAACAACTTCATACGTCACGGGAGGTGGGGATGGTTGAGGAGCTTAGTGTCACGGGGTGCTCCTACAGTATAGTCCGTTAATTATCGGTAGGCCAGAAATCGTGACCTCTTAACCTCTGTCACTCAAAAGAGGGCTGGAGTAAATGGGCTGTAATATCCCACATCTATTCCCTGGCTGACTCTTAAATGCCATAATTATTAGCTTGATTGCTCCAGTCGTTATTAAGTTATAAAGGTTAAAGGTCATAATTTCTGGCCTACTTGAGATGAATAGACTATAGTGTATTGGTGTCAATTGAATATGTAGTTCCATTGTTTTGCACGGGTACCATACGCCTTGGCCAACTGATGTCCACTTCCCATGTTGTACAATTGCTCGGCAGGGTCCTGTCAAGTCCCCTAACCATAGAATCCATCCACAGGACCTCGTCCCAATTCTTACTAGGCCTACTTACAACTGCTTACTGTCGTCCTTTCCTTTTATTTGTTTTTACCGTTAACACACTTTCATCCTTTCTACGTGGTTAAGCCACCACAATCTGCCAGAACACACTGCCTCATGGATACACTCTATATAAGATGCTTTCCCAACTGATGGCACTTTTCTTACTAAAACATTAGCCACAAAACTTAGTCCGGATTTCTTAACTCATAAACTGCGAAGCTATGGTAGTTCAAACCCTCCCGCCAAGCGAAGTTATTTGGTTCTATTCTGACTAAAATCGTCATAGTACCATATATATAATTATTACTTATCCATCTGACCCTATTTTGCTTTTATTATGAACATGTGAACTTTTAAGAGCAATAAAAGAAGTGGAAATAGCATTTGGGGGGTGAAAAAGATTTATTATTGCCGCAAGGTCGTATCATGAGGCGAGAGCTGGGGGGGACGTATATCCTCCCTCTCCGAGCTGTAGAGTGACACTGAAGCCTTGCACTAGAAGTCTCTCTGTTGCAAGGATCTCTAGCTGCCTCGCCCGTGTTATAAAGACCGATTGAGAGAAATTCGCGCCAAAAATTACCCGATAAAAAGGGGAATAAGAGGAAAAAATAGCTGATAATTAAGGAGGGGTGTTGGGACACATATGTAATAGTGGTAGCAAGTAATGGAGGGGAATTATTTCACCTAATCACAAATTGCTTTGTTTTGAGTGCCATTTTTTTTTTTTTTTTTTTTTTATGATCTGGATCTTATGAGGACAGTCGCAGTGCACCAAAAAAAAAAAAACTATTGAGGACGGTAGCCATTTATGGGTTAAGGGCCTGTTACATTGGCATCCAAACCCTTCCAGACATTAAAATTACCATTTGTTTTGCAAAGTTTGTTTTGTTTTAGTTTTCTTATCTGTGTGGATGAGGGAGACAAAAGGCAAAACTGCATGGGATAAGTGCCTCCCCCAGACTTAAAATATATATTATATATATATATGTTTCTAATCTCTCAGTGGGGTTCGAACTGCCGACCGTCAGGACGATAGCCGACGCTTTAATCAACTACACCACGGCATTTAGTGGCTCACGTGTATTTGTGATATATACTCAATATATATATATATATATATATTATATATATATATATACTGTATATAAAGTATATACTGTATATACAATTATTTTCTGATCTAACTACCATTTCTAGTTGGTGCAGAGAAAACCGAATTCCCTGAGGAATATCCCTTATACTTCAACAATACAAAAATCAACCCGTCAACTTCTCTCAGTATTATCAGTGTCTCTTTTTCTTCTGGTTTCTCTTGGAAGGACCATATCACCACTCTTGCTGGCACAGTGCGTCCTTGAATTGAGTATTGTTTACATATGTGGGGAGGATCCTCTCACACAGCACTTCTAGACAAAGTAGAAATGAAAGCCTTCCGTATCATTAACTCACGTCACCTCCCAATCAATAATAATGCACGAAATGGATTAACCTATTTCAGGGGAGATGGGCCGTTTTTTGGGCCCCCCTTCTTCCTCATGTTTAGCCCCATTAGCTTTCAGATTTTAAGATGGTTGCCACATTAGTTTGTCGATATTACGACATTTCGCACCATTTCTTTGTCAATATTAAGATCTTTCGTGCTATCTAGGTGTCGATTTTTGTCCTGGGTAACGCTAATGAGCCTGTAATCTTGGAAGAACCGGCTGGGAAATTTTTCTACTGGATCTACTGGATGTTTTATTTTAAGTTTGATGGAGGTCTAGGGAGGAAACTAGAACAAATATTGAATAAATGAAAACCAATATCGACCAAAAAGTAAACCATCCCCCCTTCATTGTTTAGTTCAACTAAATTATAACAATACTTAGCTTCACTCCTTATTATAATGTCACTCGATAGAATATTATGCATTTGGTCAGCAGTGAACTTGTAAAACTGTGACGATATTTAGTTTGCATTTAATTATTTTTGCTATTCCTGAAATGTTATTGTCTTTCCCTGATCCAATATCTCTATTTTATTAACTAGCCTGTGGAGTTGTTAAACACAAGATTGTGCAAAATTTCTGTCTGAATTATGCTACATTTTATAATTAACCCTCTCTGTCTCATATGACGCTACCGCGTCATATGACGGTTCCGCCCAAAACTATCAAATGACGCTACCGCGTCGCATGAAGGTAGTGAAATTGCTCAATAATAAGTTATATGACGCTTCTGCGTCATTTTGAGCTCCGTAAGTTAGGTAAGTTAGATCATAATCTGTCGATTGATGGCAACCCAAAATTCCTCCGACTCCTAACGGGCCCTCAGTGTGAGAAAGACTGTTGTGGGGGAAATACCGGGCGGTCTGCCAACCCGTAAGTAAGTTAATATATCCATTCTGAGGGGGTTAATTATCTTACCAGGTTCAAATGTATAACGTCTTTAATTGGTATTTATGTATCATTATATGTAGATAATGCATATATTACTTACTTTATGGGAACATGTATATCTCTATGTTCTGCTTGCATTTCTTAAGCATTTCTCTTCTCATAATCTGCTCTCAGATCGCCAGTATGGCTTCCTTAAGGGTCGCTCTACTGGTGATCTTCTTTCATATCTTACTAACTCTTGGTCATCCTCCTTTCGGGACTTCGGTGAGACTTTTTCTATTGCACTAGACATATCGAAAACCTTCGATAGAGTCTGGCATAAATCTTTATTTTCTAAACTACCCTCCTTCGGTTTCTATCCCTCCATCTGTGCCTTTGTCTCTAATTTCCTTTCCGGCCGTTCCATAGCCGCTGTTGTGGACGGCCATTGTTCACTTCCTCACCCTATAACCTCCGGTGTTGTTCTTGTTGTTGTTGTTCCCCAGGCTGCCTGGCCGAACAGCCCCAAGGTCCCGAGCAAGGCCAAGGCCATAGAGCGCCCCCACAAAACCCTCCCTGCTTACCACTAACAAAACCCAGGTGACCGAAGCCACTCTAAGGCAGGGAGCTGAGGAAGGCGCGGAAACGCCCGGGAAACCAAAGCCCCACCCAAGGCCCTGTGCCCCTCAGCAATTATGAAGGGAAAGTTGAGGGGCAAGGGAAAAATGTGACGCTTTGGCTCCCAATCTGCCAACTTTTAGGTTGGCAGTAAGGAGGTCGATCCACGGAAAAGACGCCGTCACTTGAGATCTAGAAGATATATAAGAAAAAGGAACAGTCAGAGTAAGCTATGGGTATGGCAGAGATCGCTCAGCTCTCACTCTGATAGACCAGCCCATCACCACATGACTAGAACCCAATCCTCTCAGCATCAGCTAGGAAAGGCCCTAGAAAGCCGCCTTTGGCGGGGGGATAGCTCCCCTACTTTCCCCCACCTTTCGGAGTTGGGCACCCACCAACTCCGGTGTTCCTCAGGGGTCTGTCCTATCTCCTATTCTCTTTCTAATTTTTATAAATGATCTCCTTAACTGTACCTTAATTCCCATCCATTCATACGCAGACGACTCAACCTTACACTACTCTATTACTTTTTCAGAATGCCCCAGCCAACAATCCCTCAACGACAAATGTAATGAAGCCATACAACTCTTAAATTCTGATCTAAATACTATTTCCAATTGGGGCAGAGACAACCTTGTTAACTTTAATGCTTCCAAAACCCAATTTCTCCATCTATCTACCCGTCAGGATCTCCCAGCGGACTATCCCTTATTCTTCAACAATACAAAAATCAACCCTTCATCTTCTCTCAATATTCTTGGTGTCTCTTTTTCTTCCGCTCTTATTTGGAAGGACCATATTACCAGTCTTGCTAAGGCAGCCTCCCAGAAGCTGGGTGTGCTCAACCGCCTTAGGGGGTTCTTTTCCCCTGCACAGCTTCTTGCTCTGTACAGGGGCATAGTGCGCCCTTGTATTGAGTATTGTTCACATGTGTGGGGAGGTTCCTCTCACACCACTCTCCTAGACAAGGTTGAAAGGAAGGCCTTTTGTATCATTAACTCCCGTCCACTCACCAACTATCTGCAATCTCTCTCTCTCCGCCGCAATGTTGCATCTCTCTCGCTATTCTATCGCTACTATAATAAGCAGTGTTCCTCAGAGCTATCCCAGTGCATACCACCTCCTTTACGTAGGGCACGTGGTACCCGTCTTGCAACTCAATCCCACCCCTACTCTGTGCAACTCTCCAACCCAAGAGTGAAACGTTACTCTCAAACTTTCTTCTACTCAACAGCTGAGCTCTGGAACTCTCTCCCAGAATCAGTTTTTCCCGCTTCCTATGACTTAAATTGCTGCAAACTCCGTGTGTCCAGGCATTTTGGCTCGAACGACCCTTGATTTTGGCCCTGTCACTCTTTCAACTATGGGGGAGGCACTCGCTATAGGCAATTATGCCTTTTGCCTCCCTCAATCACATACAGTAGATTTTTTTTTTTTTTTTTTTTTTTTTTTTTTTATTTTTTTTTTTACAAAAGTTGCGTTAAATTTCCTGCAGTATATTATTTACGCACACACATACTCAAACATAAACATGGATATTACATATATTTGAAGCACGTATAGAAAAGCTGTATGCACACATACTCACGCATACGTTCACACACAATTATATATATTTACATATACATACACTATTTGTGTATACATTCAGTAGCCAATATTAACAGAGAGAGAAAGAGAGTGAAATACGGCACATAAATATAGTGTTATCCCCCCCCCCCCTACTACTTCTTTCCCCTTAACGTCAACATTTACTAAACACTCGCACAATAAAAAACAATGGGAGGGAATTATTGTGGTGGTTAGGTAAATGGTGCCCAGTAAATGGTTGAGAGAGAGAGAGAGAGAGAGAGAGAGAGAGAGAGAGAGAGAGAGAGAGAGAGACAGAGAGAGAGAGAGAAAGAGAAAGAGAAAGTGAGTATATAGAATGCGAGTTAGAATGGGATCAACGGGCGATATACACAAACACTCAAGCACTGATACATGCGCATATTTACACACATACTTACAAACCCATACGCGCACTCACAAGCACACAGACGCACATATGCAATCACGATTGCGAGCACACACACAAATACACACATAAAGACATCATAATAATATATATCACATTCTCTTTCTCTCAGACTAACTCGCAACAAATCTTGGTTTATTTATGCTTGTTCTACTGGTGTTCGAACGGTACCGTTGCCTTCAAACTCAAGAATCCCGTACTTTATATGGCTCTGCCTAGAATCAAGCCAAATCTACTGGTGATATTCTTGCTTATAATACTAACTCCTGGTCATTCTCCATTCGGGACTTCGGTGAGACTTTTTCTATTGCGCTAGACATATCGAAAGCCTTCCATAAAGTCTAAAACAAATCTCTAATTTCCAGTCTACCCTTCTTCTGTTTCTATCCCACTATCTGTGCCTTTGTCTATAATTTCCTTTAAGACCGCTCCATAGCTGCAGTTGTGGATGGACATCGCTCACTTCCTCAATCTATCAACTCCGGTGTTCCTCAGGGTTCTGTCCTGTCTCCAATACCTCTTTCTATCTATCTATCTATCTATATGCTCAGGCCCAATCCCCATTTTGGGGGTAGCCGACTCAAGACAGAGCAAGAACAGGGAAAACACAAAAACAACATAAAACAAAAAATAAACACAGATAAAAAACACAAACCTCTTTCTAATATTTATTAATGATCTGAACTGTATCTCTAGTCCTATCCACTCATATGTTGATTATTATACTTTACACTATTCAACTACTTGTTCACATTAACGCAGCATGCAATCACTCCAAAACAAACGTAAAAGGGCCATAGAGCACCTATCTTCTGATTTATCAATTATTTCTGATTGAGGAAGAGAGAATCTTCTTACTTTCAACGCCTCCAAGACCCAATTTCTCCCACTATCCCTCCATCGCAATCTTCCAGAAGACTATCAATTTGTCTTCAATAACACACAAATTAACCCTTCATCTTCTCTCAATACTCTAGGTGTATCTTTTTCATCCGACATTTCATGGAAAGATTATATTACCACTCTTGCTAAAACAGCTTCCTCAAGGTTAGGTGTGCTGAACCGTTTCCGTGGGTTTTTCACCCCCGCACAGCTTCTTGCTCTGTGTCGGAGCACAGTGCACCCCTGTATTGAGTATTGTTCGCATGTGTGGGGAGGTTCCACCCATACTGCACATCTTGAACGAGTAGAATCAAAAGCATTTTGCCTCCTCAACTCCCTTCCTCGAACTATACTTGGTTTATTTTCATCTGATGGTAAATTGAATCCTTTAGCAGCTAATTTATTGATTATTAATGGGAAACTATGAAACTACTATGTCTCTGTATCATATTAAGACCAAGTGTGTAGAATTAACACCATATTTTGCTACAAAATCTTCAAAATAAATTAGAAATCTTGATGAGAATTTTGCAATTTACCGTCAGTTGAAAAGAAACAGACTATAGTTCCCTACAATCTCTTTCTACATGCCGCAATGCTGCATATTTCACTCTGCTATCGCTATTATAACAATCAGTGTTCTTCAGAGCTCTCTCAGTGCAAACCTCCTTCTTTGCGGTGAGTGCGAGGCACCCACCTTTCAACACAGTCCCACTCCTATTCTGTCCAACTCTCCAACCCAAGGATTGACATATTTTCTCAGTCTTTCTCAACAAGTGAACTCTGGAACTCTCTCTCTCAATCAATCTTTCCTTCATCCTATGACATAAACTACTTTAACTTTGTGTGTTTAGGCATTTTGACCCCAGCGTCCCTTCAATTTGGCTCTGTCAATCTTTTTGGTTTGGGGGAGACACTCATTTCAGGCAGCCTGCCTTTTGTCTCCTTAACCCCTCCAATACCAGCGACGGCGAATCGCCGTCAGTAGATAAGTCACTCACCAGTCCCAGAGATGGCGAATCGCCGTCAGTAATGTACTTTCCTTGTAACTGCCTGTACAAGCCTGTACCTGGTACCACGACCGTTTGAGCACTGCTCTCGATATGGCAACACTTCTCAGCTTATATAAGACCCACTGAAAGGTGGGAGGGCCAGTCTTCTCTCATCTCTTGAGGTGGAAAGGTGTTCTCTCTTGCCATCTTGGCCACAGGGCTTGGAACTGCAGGGGACTTTTATTACTATATCCTACGGTAGAGTAGAGTACGGGTTAATACACACAGACAATATAAATCAAAAGCTTGTGAGTGTACATGTGCCTGTGTGTTGGTGTGACTATGAGGCCGAATAATAGCAAATTTAGTCTCCAATATTAAATATATATATTTATCCCGGTATGTATAAAAACGTGTGAACATCATCATCAGTAAGCTACTGACAAAAGGAACATGTTCGACATTTTGTCCCTTGCATTTAATATAGATATGTGGCATCCTGACCATTAGATAATTTACCAGGGCCTGTCAGTGTTATTTAACATCTTTACCATTCATGCCAATTGGTCTTACATGACCTCGGTGAGCGAATGTAAGGTTTTGGATGACATCGATATGCACCTGAGCCTCCTTTCAAGCCACAGGAACATAATGTGTGCATCTCTGAGCGCACCTATCGTCAGACTTGCTTAACTGTTTCTCTCTCAGTTTCGATTCCATCTAACACAAAAAGGGAGTTAGCAAATCATGTTAAAAGCAATAAATGATGGGTAATACAAAGTTATGCTAGGGATTAATCACCTCAGACTATATAAACCCTCAGTACATTATCCTAACCACCTAACATATAGAGTTCTAAGGCCTAGGAAAACTATAAAGTGGCTAAAAGATACATATCACGTGGTCTTGGGTGGTATGAGCTGGTCCAGGGGGTACGGCGGGTGTGAGGAAACACACAAAATAGGCGTTATCTAAACGGAATCTACTGAGAGAGAGAGAGAGAGAGCAGCATCTCTATCAACACGTGACGTCACTCCTGGGGGTTGGTTCCATTAGCTCAACAAACTATCCAAATACCCAACCAACTATACCTTCACCAAAGAATTGTATACATTTGGTATAATCAACTTACGAATCCCATTATATTCAAATGAAGGAAATACATAACCAAGAATATTATATAAACGAAATGGCTATCGTACAGGACTTTACAGTTATGAGGTACGATAATTACAAATCAATTAGCAATCAATACAATAGCTTACAATAGCTTACAGCTATTACAATAGCTTACAGCTATGAGTTACGAAACCATCATATCATGGTAAAAATATATTCATAACGCTGTAATTCTTTCGTCGTGGTGGGGTGGCGTTTAATTAAGTGTCACAACAGCCTTTTAGTTCACGGTGTAATGTTTTTGGTTTGTGTTTGTGGATATATAAACACCCTCTAGCAAGTGTAGGTAGGTGGACAGGTGGGTAGTTGTATAGTTATCTAGTGTTTGGGATAAATCTTATCTAGGCAGATAAAGCTTAAATACACACGAACACACAACACCTATGACAAGAAACACACAGGAACGTATTGCACACACACACACACACACACACACACACACACACACACACACACACACACACACACACACACACACACACACACACACACACGTACGCTCACATACACTTATTGTTCTCATGATATCCCTTTCATTTAATTAAAACAATTATTTGGGAACTTTCTAAATAACCAAGTTCGATTATCTGAAATATTTATTTTGGGAATACCACGGCAGAAACTTCCTTTTATTTATTATTCCATTAAGTCCTGTACTTAGTGATCACATTATTAAAAAATTTTTTTTACAAAACAAATCACAATAATTTCCTACCATACTTCCTCGCTACCATACCATCACTATCATATATCACTATGAATCAACACACAACACTACACATAACCACAGAAAACTCTCATCATCATTCCCACATCATAGGTAGGAAAGCCTAGATCTGAACTTTTAAAGGTGGTTCCGGTTTGCACACAAGTTCCTGATTTTGTTATTGTGGTTTGTATTGTTTTTATTATCTTCCCTCTGATGTATTTCCAACGTCACTTCTGCCATGCATAAGTTCTGCTGCTACAACTGTTACACTGTTAATAACATGGCATTTATTATAATTTATAATGTATTAGTATTTATTAGTATTTATAATGCAATTTAGAAAGGACCTATGGCATTATAAAATATTATCTCAATTAATCTTTTAAATCACACAGGTTTCAACGAAATGGGTTTAATATAATCAAACAATCGTCATCTGAAATAAGGGGGTAGGGGATTACTTCTTTACACTTCGTATGTCCAGGCATTATGACCCCAAATTCCCTTGAATTTGGCTCTGTCACTCTTCTGTCTTTGGGGGAGACACTCGTTACAGGCAACATGCCTTTTATCTCCTTACACATAGAAAACATAAAAAACAACAGCAACAAGGAGTACCATGTGCTCGGGGCGATAACAATCAGAATATGGATTTTTCTGAGTAGCTTATTTTTGCATGTGACGTATTATTGGAGACGTAATTATATGACTACACAATACATTATATATATATATATATATATATATATATATATATATATATATATATATTGATTCCGTTTACATTTTATCTTGCTAATATTTAACGAGTTTACACATCCTAGGGAAGACCACTAGCCATGACACCGGCAAATCTATCTAAACTGATATTTTGACTCAAACAAATCCCTTGTAAATATTAAACATTGCTGTATTATCAAAGAAAACATAAACAATATCCCATGGTATTGCAGAAAGTTAAAAATTATATATTTGTTCTTGTGTGTTAACCTTTTTTTTTACCAGTATGCAGGCTATCATTTTATAATAGTTATTGTGTTAACCCGCTGAGTACCAGCTCAATATTAATAAATGTACCACCCAGGACCGGCTGATTCTGATTTTTATTTATTCCAGAAACAATAGCGAAGGGGTTAGGAATGAAGGAAAACAAAATTGGTCAAAAAGTGCAAAAAATGGTCCTAAAGAGCCCCAGAAAACGGATTTTACAAGAGTAAAAAATTGAAGGCAATTTCCCCCCAAAAAACATGTTTTTGCGCGCTCACGCGCACGCGGTTGGACTTTGAGAGTTTTCAACCATCGGCATGGGTGCGTGGGATACTTACACAGTTCCCATACAAATCTGAACCCTCGGGGTGCCATAGGACCGGAGTAATTAGGACCGGTCCGGTCCTAAATGCTTCCTTGCGGTGCTACAGGGTAGACAGTTTCAACGTAATTTCCCTAAATGTGTACCCTAACTTCTCTGAGTAATCCGTTTACATACAAACATGGTAATTTAATGTACACAACAGTATGAACATTACTTTATTAATGTCAGTACACTGCAAAAACAAAAGCACATTAAATTGAAGAGAAAATTAACAATCATTAATCATCAGTCAGAACTGTTTACTGAACGAAGATGTCTTATGTCATACTGTTGTGTACATTAAATTACCATGTTTGTATGTAAACGGATTACTCACAGAGAAGTTAGGGTACACATTTAGGGAAATTACGTTGAAACTGTCTACCCTGTAGCACCGCAAGGAAGCATTTATGGACATACCTCCATGGAGTACAAAATGTTTAATTCTGTGTTCCCTATCACCCATTTCATTTTGTACACATGTTTTCTGAACACCCTGTATAGCTGTCAAATTTACATGGATAATTAGCCCAGTTTTTGCTGATTTTCAGCTTCTAAACCACGTCTTCATTGTACACAGCACATACATCGTCCTTCCACCAATGCCTAAATCATACATATCTGAGTGTGGGTGGCAAGCCTCTTGGAAGCATCTGGCAACAAGCAGGGTGGATTGGTGCCACCAACTCAGCTGGTACTACCACCGCGTTTCTGTAGTCAACCGCAGTGTAAGCCTTTAATTAATACATAGAACGTGTTTGTACGTCAATCACAATGAATGGGCTAAAATCAACGTCTGGAGAGCAAAACTTCCCAAATGTTGCCTTGCGGACTAATTATATATTGACGTTGTTTGAATGATTGGTTCGCTATGTAAGAATTACAAAATATTTGTAGACATTATGTACGCAATATATTTATATATTTGATATTCTTTAACATTAAGGAGAAGAGGGAGGGGAGTGAAGGGTACAGTGTGATGGACTGAAGAGGTAAAAATATCTGTTGAAGACAAGAAGAAAGCGTATAGAGAGTTGTTGGGTAGTAGAGGGAATGAGGATTTGAAGAGACAGAAAAGAATGAGGTGCTTGGAGAAAAAGAGAGTGGTGAAGAGAGTAGTAAAGGAACGTAAGAGAAGAGTAGATGAGGAATTTGAAAGGCATCCGAGTGTAAAATGGAGGGAGTGTAAGAAACTGTTCTGGAAAGAGGTAAAAAAAGTTAGGGAGGGTAGCAAGGGAAATAGTAAGGGTGTGAAAGATAAGAATGAGCGAGTGATAACCAAGAAACAAGAGAGAATCGAAAGATGGAGGGAGTACTTCAACGAATTGCTATATAAGGAATGAAGCACCAGCAAACATAGTTGGATGGGATTTGGGAGGGAGAAGAAGAGAAGTAGTGGAGGAGGAGGTTGAGATTAGGAAGTCAGAAGTGTGTGAAGCCATGAATAGAATGAAGATGGGGAAAGCATCAGGAATAGATGGAGTGTGTTGGGAAATGCTGAGGTATGGTGGTGAGATAGTGCTCGAATGGGTATGGAAAGTGTGTAAACTAGCATGGGAGAACAGGAGTGCACCTGATGACTGGAAGACAGGCACAATAGGCCCCCTGTATAAGGGTAAAGGGGAAAAAGGAGTGTGTGTTAACCACTGAGGTATATGTATTCTAAGCGTAGTAGGGAAGGTGCAAAGTAGGGTAATGATTGAGAGAGTGAGAGCGAGAACGGAGAAATGGATAGGTGACGAGCAGGGCGGGTTTAGGAAGGGAAGAGGATTTTTGCCCTGAAATGTGTTGTGGAAAAATATCTGGAGAAGTGACATAAGTTGTATGCTGCCTTTATGGACTTGAAGAAGGCCTATGACAGAGTTGATAGAGATGGTTTGTGGAAAGTACTGAGAATATATGAAATAGACAGCAAATTGTTGAAAGCAGTGAAGAGCATGCATGAGGGTGCAAAAGCATCAGTACGTGTGGAGAATGAGCAGAGCAAGTTCTTTGATCTTAATGTTGGGTTGAAACAAGGGTGTGTGATGTCTCCATGGTTGTTCAATATATATATATGGATGGAGTCATACAATAAATACAAAGAAGAGCAGTGGATGTTAGTGTACCCTTGATAAGTGAGAGAAATGAGTGGAAGTTGTTTGTACTTATGTTTGCTGATGATACCGTTCTGATGAGCGATAGTGAATGGGAGCTGCAGGGGCTGGTAAATATGTTTGGAACAGTGTGTGAAACATGGAATCTGAGGGTAAATGCAGGGAAGAGCAAGGATATGGTCTTTGAAAGGGGTGCAACCACAGAGTGTGAGATGAAGTTGAACGGTCAAGCAGGAGAGGATGCAACAGGGGAAGAGAGTAGTAGGAATGCTGAAAGCAGTAACAAGGAATAGGGTGGTCAGCATGGAAGTAAAGAAGACATGCATGGTAGTGGGATAAACCCAACATTGGCTTACGGGAGCGAAGCATGGACGTTGGTGAATAAACTCAAACCAAGAGTGAGAGGGATGGAAATGAGTTACCTGAGAAGTGCGTGCGGAGTTACATGGAGAGATAGACAGACGGATGAGGAAGTACGAGAGAAGTGTGCTGATGTAGATGTGCTGGAAAGTGTGAAAAGGAACACCTTGAGATGGTTCGGCCATGTGAAACGCATGGAAAGCGAGAGAATGACTAAGAAAGTGTACAAGAGTGAGGTGGAAGGACAGAGAGGGAGAGGTAAACCGAATGAGATGTGGAAAGATGGAGTGAAGAAGTGTATGAGTGAAGGCGATGCTGGATGGCAGGAGGGGCGTTGACTGACTGGGGACAGAGGTGCATGGGGCCATTTCATTCGTGGCCACCCCTGCGGGGATCACGGCGTCCGGCAATAGATAGATAGATAGATAGATAGATATTCTTTATCACAGGCAAAAAGAAAAACTCATTACCGGGTAGAGTGGCTTCAGACAGTTAAGTCATTTAATGGTAATTAGTTAATCAGCCAAAGTAATTAAGCAAATGCAGGGGTGCCTTATTTCTCGCGCTAAATTATCTTGGGTACTCTTTATTGCTTCCTAACCTTACTAGATGTATTACAATTCCTTTTGAAAACGATGATCACATTGTTTTATTCAACTAGGCTATCATTAAATGATTGTAGGCAGGTAAGAACAAACTTATGCAAATATTAGTATCAGTAGTATTTGAATAGAAGTTCTACGTTTACTTCTGTTAAGCCTTGGTCTGATCTACACACATTAACCTCGGACCCAGTTAACCCTTAGGGTTCTAAAACACATTTTATTTTGGTCACCAGTAGGTATTTTTATGCAGCTTAGGAAGGATCTCAAGAGATCAAATAGCTAAAAGCTTCTCAATGAACCTTCCAACTCCAACAATTTCTTCCAAAGCCAACTAAAGTCACAAAACAAATGTCAGAAAAAAAGGTAGGTAATGCGTCCTGAATTATTGAAACGGATAACGGCTGTGTTAAGCTCCCTAACCCTGGACTTTGTTGAAGGTGTTCCTCTGTTTACCAACTATCTTGTTTCCATTCACTTTAGCATATACTTTACATATAATGCACTTCACCAAATCAACCTCATCCATTGTCTCCACCACCTGGTCATATCAACTCTGTCTGTCAGTACACATCATCTTACTGATTCACTTTGAACCAAATTGTTCTCTCAACACTGCTGCTCTATTGCCATACTCATTTTAGTACACTCCATTATCTGGGTGTCATTCTCTTTGACTGTCGTGCCTCACTACCATAAAGCAGCACACTTCTCATTCATTCAGCATATATCTTCCGCTTGTTGTGGAGGGAGATACACAGTGGTGTCAAGACAGGTAGCAACTCTTTGACATTGTTTCACCCAGGTTAGGCTATTACAACAAAACCTCTGTTCCATCCCCTTCCCTGGTATTAGTTTGGTGGTTCCAGAACATAATATTCTATCAGAGGTAAAGTCACTCACAGCACTCGAACTACCTTTACCTTTTATCTCCATAGTACATACCCATCCTTCACGCTCAACACACCAACTAGCTTCATAGATAGCATGGTCAGAAACCACCCTTCATTGTAGTTCCGCCCAATTGTGTCTAACGGTAACCACTACAGCTCTGGTCTCCATCCACTCCAAACACTTTTCTACAGCACCCTCCGAACTATCTACAACCAAAACAGCATTATCAGCAAACAAATCCCACGACAGTCCCAGATTAACCCTTCCCTCCCGGGCAGCATTTTAAAAGGACACCGCGGCAGATGGGCAGGAGCCCGGGTGTCCTTATAAATATCCGTAAGCTTGAAAGCCTATTAAGCGTGTTTTGAAAGCCGTGCGTCCGACGTATGTAAACAAAGCCTGTCATTGCGTCACCGCACCACCGAAAACAAGAAGGAGACGTCGGATCAATGTTGTTGTTGTATGGTATGACGAAATTAGTGTCTGCAAAGCTCCGATACTGTCTACATCGTATCGAACCTCTCTCCACGGAAATCGTCATCACAACTGAACCAATTGACTTAGAGAGCTCTACTTAATGCCAGTCTACAGATTGGAAACCGCACTACGTTTAGAGATGCGTGGGGAATTTCTAGCAGTTTAAATAACAAAGATGCGGTAGCCTAGGCATAGACGTTTTTTGGCCAAATCACCCGGATCTCAACAATGTCCTTAGGAGGGCGAGCCTGGGGCCAGAAAGGTTAATATTGGTTTATTTCGTCTAGTAGCTGTTCATAAGCTGGCTAAAATTATTACCAAAATTAACAACATACACAACACTAACTGCTACAACTATTCACATAAATACAGATTATGATTTAGCATTTATGCAGCTTTCGCATTAGGGATAGGAAGCTATATACATAATTCATGTCATAACTCTTGTGATATTTAGTTTACAATATCTAAGCACTTACCCGTGTAGATTTGTATTACACAAAAAGGCTGATAAGATTGAAAAAGGAACATAATTTTAAGCATTGCTTGTCCTTTACCTGTAGCCATTTAAGATACATAGACATATAGGTTATATTGTGGGACCGTTACAAGAAGTTGCACGAAAGGCTTAGTGAATATTGCAATACAATTGATTTAATTTCTAAGAGTTTTGAGAATTAGGATATATAAAAAATAATCTGTCTGTGAATTGTTCATGCATAGAACATTAATTATATGTTTATTCTTGAATAAGGTATTCGAACAAGTTATTTTCAGGGAAATGTTTGATCATAGAATACAATGAAATAATCATGAAGAGTGGGACAGTGCTTTCAATGAGTCATGATTATCTACATCTATCTATCTATCTATTGCCTGACGCCGTGATCCCCGAAGGGGTGGCCACGAACGAACCGCCCCCATGCACCTCTGTCCCCAGTCAGTCGACGCCCCTCCCCTCAACCAGCACCGCCTTCGTTCATGTAGTTCCTCACTCCATCCTTCCACCTCATATTCGGTCTACCTCTCCCCCTCTGTCCCTCCACCTCGCTCTCGTACACCCTCTTAGTCATTCTCTCGCTTTCCATACGTTCCATATGGCCGAACCATCTCAAGTTGTTCCTTTTCACACTTTCCAGCACATCTACCTCCACACCACACCTCCTTCTTACTTCCTCATTAGTCTGTCTATCCCTCCATGTAACTCCGCACGCCCTCCTTAAGTAATTCATTTCCACTGCTCTCACTCTTGGTCTGAGTCTCTCAACCAACGTCCATGCTTCGCTTCCGTAAGTCAGTGTCGGGATTACCACACTGTCATGCAAGGACTTCTTCACTTCCATACTGACCACCCTATTTCTTGTTACTGCTTTTAGCGTTCCTACAACCCTCTTCCCCTGTTGTACCCTCTCCCACACCTCTTCATCCATAGTCCCATCTTTACTCAACACACTGCCCAGATACTTAAAAGAGTTGACGATCTCCATAGCCTGACCGTTCAGCTTCATACATACTATATCTACATACTACTGTATATTCAATCATTTAAAACAAAATACGGTGACATATCAAAATTGTCTTTTCCACCAGCCACTTATGATCCCTAAGAACATAACACAGTTGATCATTTGTAGATCTTCAGCGTTCTTCCGCAGGTAAAAACAATGAGAGAGAAACAGAAGAAAATCCAAGAGCTAAAACATTATTTCAGATCTCATATGGTTGTTGTTGTTGTTGCTGCTCCCCAGGCTGCCTGGCCGAACAACGCCAAGGCCCCAAGCAAGGCCAAGACCATAACCGAGCGCCCCCAAAGAACCTTCCTGCCTACCACAAAAAAGCCTGAGTGACCGAAGCCGCGAGGAGCCGAGGAGGATGCGGAAACGCCGGGATACTAAAGCCCCACCCAAGGCCCTGTGCTCCTCAGTAATTATGAAGGGAAAGCTGAAGGGTAAAGGAAAAATGTGACGCATTGGCTACCAATCTGCCAACCTCGATAGTTGGCAGTAGGGAGGTTAATCCACGGAAGAGGTGCTGCACGCCACTTGAGATCTAGGAAATGTATAAGTAAAAGGAACAGTTAGAGTAAGCTATGGGTATGGCAGAGAACGCTGAACTCTCACTCTGATGGACCAGCCCATCACCACATGACTAGAACCCTATCCTCTCAGCATTACCTAGGAAAGACCCTAGAAAGCCGCCTTTGGCGGGGGGATAGCTCCCCTATTTCAACCCCTTTCGGGGTTGGGCACCCGCCCTTTCGGGGGGCCTTAGCAGACCGACACTCATTTGTCCTGACAGTTGTTTACCTTACTCATATCAAAAATAGGTTGATATATCAAAACTTTCTTAGTGTAATTATGTTAGCCTCTTCTGTATAAAGACGCATTTTTATACTGACTTATACTGACTATACTAATATTATATCTATTTGTCCATTGTTAGAAGTTGCAGGGTCTGGTAAATATGTTTGGAACAGTGTGCGAAAAACGGAATCTGAAGGTAAATGCGGGGAAGAGCAAGGTTATGGTCTTCGAAAGGGGTGAAGCCACAGAGTGTGAGGTGAAGTTGAATGGTCAGGCTATGGAGATTGTCAGCTCATTTAAGTATCTGGGCAGTGTGTTGAGTAAAGATGGGACTATGGATGAAGAAGTGCGGGAGAGGGTGCAACAGGGGAAGAGGTTGTAGGAACGCTGAAAGCAGTAACAAGAAATAGGGTGGTCAGCATGGAAGTGAAGAAGTCCTTGCATGAGAGTATGGTAATACCGGCACTGACTTAAGGAAGCGAAGCATGGATGTTGAGAAGAGACTCAGACCAAGATTGAGAGGGGTGGAAATGAGTTACTCGAGAAGTGCGTGCAGAGTTACATGGAGAGATAGACAGGCGAATGAGAAAGTAAGAAGGAGGTGTGGTGTGGAGGTAGATGTGCTGGAAAGTGTGAAAAGGAAAAACCTTGAGATGGTTCAGCCATATGGAACGTATGGGGTGCGAGAGAACGACTAATAAGGTGTACGAGAGCGAGGTGGAAGGACAGAGAGGGAGAGGTAGACCGAAGGAGAGGTGGAAGGATGGAGTGAGGAAGTATATGGATGAAGGCGGTGCTGGTTGGGAGGAGGGGCGTCGACTGACTGGGGACAGAGGTGCATGGAGGCAGTTCGTTCGTGGCCACCCCTTCGGGGATCACGGCGTCAGGCAATAAATAGATAGATAGATAGACTTGTAATCAAGAATTGAATTACAATTCTGAGAGTTAATAAATATCATGAACTTTTCCCGGTTAACGTTACTGTCATTCCTCCTCACTGTCAGTTTGGCCATTAGTGAAGGTCAACGTATTAACATTAGGCCACCCGACCTTTGGGATTTGAGTAGTGTAGTTTTGTTAATGATTATTGTTCTATTGTTTTTGTCATTTTCGACCAATTTATGTTTTACTTTCCCCCCTAAACTTAAAAACGCCCCGAACCCATTTCAAGCTCAAAACAAAAAATAATAAGTTCCCAGTGTGTAAGTACTGTGTAAGTACAGATTTCATAATACCTTGTGGACTGGCTATGTGTTTCACTTTACAAATCAGTCAAACATTTCTGGCATATACTGAACATACAATATCACACACAAATCCCCTAACGTTTTATTTTGATAATATAAACTCATTACAAGAAAACTCAAATTGCTACCAAGGTACAGGTATTATTTACTTCTCTTTTATCGATCATATTCTACTTTATCTGTTGATGTTTATTGATAGGGAGATTTTCTAATTGACTGAAATGTATTGAAGGGGAAGAGTTGCCACACCTGAGAACAATGATTATGTTTTCCTACGTGTATGAAAGACATAACAGATAATGGTGTCTGTAACAAGTGTCTCCCCCAAAGGTGAAAGAGTGATAGAAAACCAAATTCACGCTACGCTAGAGTCAAAATGTCTGGACACAAGTAGCTTGAAGCAGTCGAAGACATGCGAAAAGGGAAAGACATATTGAGGGAGAGAGTTCCAAAGCCTCTTTGATGTGTAGAAGAAAGACTTGGAAAATCGGTTCAGTCTTAGATTAGGGAGTTTGACAGAAAAGGTGTGGGAGTGTGTAGAGAGTCGGGTGCCCCCAACTCTCCGTAAGAGAGGAGATGCACACTGAGAAAGCTCTGAAGAACACTAATTATTGCCAGCTCCAGCTATTGTTACACATAAATCTACAAATATTAAGATTGTTTTACTATTGAACCCAGCAATGCTTACAAACACACACATACGCAAACACACACACACACACACACACACACACACACACACACACACACACACACACACACACACACACACACACACAGTCATTTACATACTAACATACAAAACTCAATAAAGACTACTAGCTCACCTAATTTCAGTTTAGCAATGTCCAAAATTATCTATGCCTAAAAGAACGGACACAAAAAATATGACAACTACATAATACTGTAATTGAAATGCTAGTTCTCACTATGTTCGTGGTTGAATTAAAAATAATGCAGTTGCATATGATTCCTTCTATATCTAATACGTATTAGTTCACTAGATTGATACGTCGTTATAATCGTGAATTAAAACACAACACAAACACTATTATCCTCGAAAACGTTAATGGCGTAAAAGTGAAAACTTAGTTGACATCAAACATTATATTAACGAACCCATTTTTGTTGTCAGTAGTACAATAAAGATCCATATGATTATGTTTGATATAATTCTTAAATGTGCCCGAGTATAATCATTATTGAGTTATAATGATGTAGACAGAGAGGTTGTCTTAGGTTATAGTAGACTTCCAATAATAAGAAAGTTTGGCCAAACTCCGCCATTTGGTGGCACCGGTATCATTAGCCTCTCTCTATGCTCCATTACTGTATTAACGAGAGGTTTTCATTTGATGTTTTGGTTCTGGCCCTTTTCTGTCTCATGTTTAGCTCCATTAGTTTTGAGGTTTTAATACACTCTCCCCATTAGTTTGGCAATCTTATAAGACCTTTCGCCTAATGTTGTTGTCAACTTTAACCCTTAACTGGCGGCGCGCAACTTATGTCGTGTGAAATAAATTTGGACTAAGTGGCGGTTCACAACTTATGTCGTGCGCCATTTTCAGCACGTAATGTTGCTGAGAGAGAGAGCTGAGCGGTGTGAGGAGCCTAGCAACTGTATGACCGCTCACGACCACCGCGGTGGACCAACTGAGGTGACTCCCACCCTTCCCTCCCCTCTCTCACTCGCTACACAGGGAATTATGTAGGGAAATTACCTAATTACAGGGTTTTTGCACTCGTGTTGCACGATCGTTGCAAGAGAACCAGCGGTCATACAAGGATGGTTCGGGTGTCATTGGAAAGCTCTGTTTACGCCCTTTCAGGGATAGATACTTGTTTTACGCTCTGGGTCTTATTTAGGCATGAAAATGATCACATAAACAACCCTATTGAGGGTAAAAACACCCCGCTGGGCGCTACGGTCCGCTAGACCGCCTAGCCCGCCAATAAGGTGTTAAGACCTGTCCTGCCATTTAGGTGTCGAGTTTGTTTCTGGCATGCGTGTCCGGTGTGTGTAAGTCAATTTGAGTGTGTTTCTGTGTGTGTGTGTGTGTGTGTGTGTGTGTGTGTGTGTGTGTGTGTGTGTGTGTGTGTGTGTGTGTGTGTGTGTGTGTGTGGTGTGTGTGGTATGTGTGTGTTGTGTGGTGGTGTGTGTGTGTGTGTGTGTGTTGTGTGGTGTGTGTGTGTTGTTGTGTGGTGTTGTGTGTGTGTGTGTGTTGTGTGTGTGTGTGTGTGTGTGTGTGTGTGTGTGTGTGTGTGTGTGTGTGTACAATAAACAACCTACTTGATATCTCAAACCCTCTTGAATCCCATCCAGGAAGATTCTTCAATAAGCGAGCCCACACGCAGCACATGTCCGCAATTTTTGGTCCAATTAGTTTGATTAATTAATAGATATAGGCCTCACCAGACGGTCACATTATTTTGCTAGGGTCCATCAATGTCATTTAATATTCTACCGGTTCACCTTATGTGACGTCATTGAGCAAATGTAAGCTTTTGAATTACGTCAACAATGGTCTCTGTCACATTTTAAGTAACTTCTAATATGATTCAAGGAAAAGATCCGCCTGCGTGAGCTCTCCTATTACACAAGACTTAGCAAATATTTGGTTGAAATCCTTCAAAACCGGACTTCATGAGATTCCAGACCAAACTTGCCGAGAAATCATGCCGAGAACAATGTTAATGTGACCTAACCTTACCACCCCTTCTGCTAATGACCCAATAACGCCCCCGATAATGAGACCTGTTAAACTTACCGGATAATTACCCCAACTTTTAATTATTACCGTGTTGAGCCCTTCTTCTCTTCTTACACCTTTCTATTATCCACCATATCCCCTCCCTTTACCATTCTCTTCCTCTATTCCTCCTCCTCCCTCTTCACTTCTGTCCGTCTACTCATGCCCTCTACTCCCGCGTCGCCTCTCCTCTTCATTCTCTTTCATCCCTTCCTCTTCCACGATCACCTTGCCTCTCATGTCCTCTCTTTCCACCTGTACTCCTTTCCTCCCAATCTTGCTTTCTCCCCCATGTCACCCTCACCTCTCCGTGCATCCCTGTACTTCATATATTCCACTCTCCTTTCCCCTTTACCAGTTCGACCTCTAACCTTCTCCAGATATCTGCTTATCGACTTAAAGGTCTTACGCGATTGGGTCCTTGCGAGCTTGTGGTACGGAATAGTTGTGGTTGTTGTGGTGATGCTAATTGGGAATGGTTGTAGTAGTGCTGTTGGTGATGATGGTGTTGATAATTGGGAATGATGGTGAAAAATGGTGATGCGGTGATGGTGGTGATTAGAAAGAAAGTAGTAGTGGTGATAAGGGAGATATGATGGTGGTGATTGTAGTTGGGAATGGTTGTGGTAGATGGTGATGTAGTAGTGGTGGTGGAAATTGGGAATTATTGCGGTCATGGTGCTATATGGTGATGGTGGTGGTTTAGTTTAATATCAAATTCACGTAGGCTTATATCTATTGTATTTCGCCAGCATGAGCATAATTCCATCAAGGTAGTTTCACTTCCATCCACTTAATTTAACCGTTATCTATTGTTTACTACTTTCATCCTATTTATTTCAGCTTCGTTTATTTCAATTAACTTTATCCAATTTAAGTGCACCTTATGAGATTACTTACATCACAATTTACATAATGTACTATCCATTCACTTAATTCTATGTCCGCTCTTTTTAAATTCATCTTCACTCACGTCATACTTTATACACTTAATTTCACCTCGATCTAATTAATTGTTATCCTATCCAATTAGTTCCACTTTCATCCACCTCAATTTAACTCAATCCACTCCACCCGACTGTCATCCAATCTGCTTCATCTCCTTCAAGCCCGAGTTCATATCCTTCAAGCCCGAGTTCATATCCTTCAAGCCCGAGTTCATCTCCTTCAAGCCCGAGTTCATCTCCACCTCCTCCACACCGTCTTTCTGTAAGCCTGGGGAGATTTCCACTTGAGGGATTTTTTTCTGGACCCCTTTCTCCCTCATGTTTAGCCCCATTGCTTTTGAAATTTTAAGACGTTCGCCCCATTAGCTTGGCGATTTTAAGAAGTTTCACCCCATTTATGTCACTTTTAAGACCTTTCGTCCCATTTAGGTGTCGAATTTTTCCTGGCGAGCGATAGCGAGCCTGTAATTTAAGAGGAACCGGCCTTCGGCCGGGAAATTTTTCTACCGAAAAATGTACAAATTTATCTTGAAAGGGGGTCAAGGGGGTGTAATTTCAAGCTTGATGGAAGTCTAGGAAACACACCTCCCCTTATTAAGCCATACATTGGGAATGACAAAGAGGGCTTTAATTACAATGATAATCTACAAGACAATTTTCATGTTGTTGTGGAGATGCTGTTTTTATAAGATAGCCTTAGTCAATCAGTTCCAATATCACTTAATATCCGTTTTCTTCTATGTAGATGCGGGAGACAAAAGGCAAAACTGCCTGTGATCAGTGCCTCCACTAGGGTTGAAAGAGTGTCAGGGCCAAAATCAAGGAATGTTCGAGCCAAAATGTCTGGACAGACATAGTTTGAAGCAATTTAAGTCACAGGATGAGGGAAAGGTTGATTCGGGGAGAAAGTTCCAGAGCTCAGCTGTTGAATAGAAGAAAGATTGGGAGTATCGTATCACTCTTGAATTGGAGAGTTGAACAGAGTAGATGTGGGATTGTGTTGCATGACGGATACTAAGTACCCTACGTAGATGAGGTGGTTTACATTGAGAGAGCTCTGAGTAACGCTGATTACTGTAATAGCGATAAGAACATTAACCCATAAATGGCAATCGTCCTCAATAGAGGTTTTTCTGGTGCACTGCAACGGTCCTCAATAGATCCAGAGCATAAAAAAAAAAAAAAAAAAAAAAAACCCAGTGGCACTCAAAACAAAGCTATTTGTGATTATGTGTGATAATTCCCTTCCATTACTTGCTACCACTCCTACAAATGTGTCCCAACCCCTCCTCCTCTCCCCTTCTTTTCCCCCCTCCTCAACTATTATCTATTTCTCCCTCTTATTCCCCCTTTTATCGGGTAATTTTCGGCGGGAATTTCCCCCTCCCGGTTTCTTTAACCCTTCCTACCCGGGCTGTCTTACCCAATGACGGTCGCCCCTACCCGGGCGAAATGGCTGAAAAACGTCTAGGCCTAGGCTACTGTATTTATGTTTATTTTCACTGCTAGAACTTTCCCACTCATCTATAATCGTAGTGCGGTTTTCAATCTGTATTTTGGCATTGAGTAGAGTCAACTGGTTCAGTTGTGATGACGATTTCAGTGGAGCCAATATTGCAGAGATGTTGCCAATATGGGGGCTTTTCAGACACTAATTTCGTCTGACGTCAGAACAATAACATTGAAGAGTCTTCTCCTTCTTGTTTTCGGAGGTGCGGTGACGCAACGCTTGGGTTTGTTGACATACGTCGTACGCACGGCGTTCAGACCAAGCTTAATTAGGCTATTAAGCTGCTGCCTTAGGTAAGGCATACCGGGTAGCGGCCCTTCTTTCGAGCTGTCCTTACCTAAGGCAGACCGGGTAGGAAGGGTTAACACGGTTGAGTCATCTAGAGATCCTTACAACACAGAGACTTCTATTGTAAGGCCTCAGTGTCGCTTGGGAGCTGGGAGAGGATGAATGTACATCCCCCAACTCTCGCCTCATGATACGACCTTGCGGCAATAATACGTCTTTTTCACCCTCCAAATGCTATTCCCACTTCATTTATTGCTCTTAAATGTTCATATGTTCATATTAAAAGCAAAATAGGCACATATTGATAATTAACCCTTAAAGAGCGGCGCTCGACTTAAGTTGTGCACCAATTTGCAGCAAGTTAGGAGCATTATTAAGGCTTTTAAAGGGTTAAAATTGAGTGCAAATGGCCGGGAGCGCAGCAGGCCACACGTCCGACACCCAGGGCTTACCGTCACCCACTGACTCACGCTCCCTCTGTTCTCGAGAGGCCGGCAGTGATACCAGTAGTGAGCGTAGTGGGAAAAAATATGCCGCTATACGCTAAACTCCCATGTTGGTGGCACCACTGCATGAGAACCACGGGTGCTACGTAGCTCGTTCTGGTCTCATTTTGAAGCTTTTAGCGCCTAGTTTTTTGCTGAATACATTTCTTTTCATGCAGATACTTGATTGATCATTCAGGAGGGCCTGAATATGCCCAAAATAGCCCAAAACACCCTGCTAGACAAGGGTTAATAAGTATATATATGTTACATATAGTTTGGTGTGGTTTGTGGAAGGAGGAAACTGAAGGTGAACGTCAATAAAAGTAAAGTAATGGTGTGTAATAGGGGAGAGCATAGGGTGAATCTAGATGTGAGGCTGGATGGGGAAATATTGGAACAAGTAGAGTGTTTTAGATATCTAGGAGGAACAATAAGCAGTAGTGGAGGTATGGAAGTGGAGGTAAAACAGAGAGTGTGTGAAGGAAGGAAGGTTTTCGGAGCAATGGGAAGTATGTGGAATACGAGAAATCTCGGAGTGAAAGTAAAAAGTGCACTGTATCAAGGAATTGTTGTGCTAACAGTGATGTATGGGGCTGAGACATGGGCTCTGAAGAAAAAGGAGAAAAGAGGGCTGGATGTGATGGAGACGAGCTGCTTGAGGAGTATGTGTGGAGTTACTCGTAGAGACAGATTGAGGAATGAAGAGATACGTAGGAGAGTGGGGCAGCAGGAACATTTGTCAGCCAGAGTGGACAGAAGGTGCTGAGCTGGTATGGTCATGTTGAACGAATGGGAGATGAAAGGCTTACAAAGAGAATATGTGAGTCAGGTACAAAGGGAGATAGAAGGGCAGGAAGACCCCCATTGAGATGGAGAGACTGTGTAAGAAAGACTTTGGATGATAGAGGAATGACTATAGATCAGGCAGGGAAAGTGGTTGTGGACAGGAGTGAATGGAGAATGCTTGTGAATAGTTGAATGAACACGTGGTCATTTGGAGTAAGGGGTCGGGCGCAAGTTGGACTAGATAATAGTCCATCAGGCGCCTGGCCCGGGGAGACGATTAATATGAAGGGTGTGCCTGGAAGTGTGGTGGGAGGGCTTGTGGCTTTGGCTCCGCTGCATGTCTGCCTGCCGAGATCGGAACCTCTCCGTGTGGTCAGGGGCCGGGGTAGTGCTGGAGCGACCTTGGTAACCCTGGTCTCTGGGTCTTCTCCTGGGTGACCTGGATGTGTGAGAGTTTGTGTTTTTTATCTGTGTTTATTTTTTGTTTTATGTTGTTTTTGTGTTTTCCCTGTTCTTGCTCTGTCTTGAGTCGGCTAACCCCAAAATGGGGATTGGGCCTGAGCATGTAGATAGATAGATAGATGTTACATAATTATGACGATTTTCGTCAGAAGAGAACCAAATATCTTCGCTTGGCGGGAGGGTTTGAACTACCATAGGTTTGCAGTTTATGAGTTAACCCACTGAACCCCAGCGACGCAAACAGTGCGTCGGCAATGTATTTTACCCTCAACCCCAGGACGCATATGTTGCGTCAGGGTTTAATTACTCCGGTCCTATGGCACCTAGAGGGCTCAGATTTGTATGGGAACTGTGTAAGTATCCCACGCAACAATATGCCGATGGTTGAAAACTCTCAAAGTCCAACCGCGTGAGCGTGAGCGTGCAAAAACCTGTTTTTGCCTGTTTTCGCCTACCCATTTCGCCATGTTAATTCCGACTTTCGGGCGCACCGTAGGACCCCTTAATGACCTAGGGGATCGTTTATTTGTGGGTTTTCCTTCATTTCTAACCCGTTCCTGGTGTTTTCTGGAAAAACAAATTTTTTGACAACCCTCTGGTCCTGGGTGGTACATTTATTATTAAATAGCTGGGGTTCAGTGGGTTAAGAGAGATACAACATTGCGACGAAGAGAGAGAGAGATTGCAGAGAATCTGTTAGTGGACGGGAGTTAATGAGACGAAAGGCTTTCCTTTCTACTTTGCCTAGAAATGCTGTGTGAGAGGATCCTGCCCACACATGCGAACAATACTCAATACATGGATGCACTGTGCCCCTGTACAGAGCAAGAAGCTGTGCAGGAGTAAAGAACCCCTTGAGGTGGTTGAGCCCACCCAGCTTCTGGTAAGGATAGAAACCAAAGGAGAGTAATTTTATAATATTAGAGATAGGTCTATTGAAGGCCTATTGAAGGTCTAGTGCAATAGAAAAGTTCTCACCAAAGTCTCGAAAGGAGGATGATCAAGAGTACGATATGAAAGAAGATTACCACTAGAGCGACCCCTAAGGAAGCCATGCTGATGATCTGAGAGTAGATTATGTGAAAATAGAAATTATTAAGACATTTTGAAGTAAGAACAGTTTAAATAACTTTAGAGATGCTGGAGATGAGAGTAATTGGACGATAACTGGAGGGTTGATAGTGGTCACCCTTCTTTGGGACAGGTTGAATGAGAGCAAGAAGGGAAGACGTTAGAGAAGAGACAGATGGAAGAGTTTGTCTAGGCAGGGAGTCGGCACGGAAACACAGTTTTTGAGTAAATTCATCCTGAAAACCATCTGGATTTTGAAGGGACATTCACTACAGGCAAATTTTCCTTTTGTATCTATCTTGCACACAGAAAAAAGAAATAACAGTTGTCCATCTTTCAAGTAGGCCTACTACCATCATATCTTTATCCACATCTCTCCATCTTCAAAAATCCTCCATATCCAAGTATTTTCAACTCCATCTATTCAATTCCCTTTTATCCACTTTAATTTAAACTTCATTACCTGCACACCATTGTCATCCACTTAGCGTCACCACCAACAAACCCGGGTTCATCTCCTCCTCCTCCTCCCACTTCTAGCCAATCTCCCAGGACCAATTGTTTACCTTTCTCTTCCTATTTTTGCATTTTGTCTTCTTTTCTTAGCTTTCTGTATATTGTTTCTTAGCTTTTTCTACATTGTTTCTTAGTTTTCTGTATAATATGTGTTAGTTTTCTCTATATTATTACTTACCTTTCTCTATATTATTTTCGTAGTATTCTATGTTGTCATTTCCCTTCTCGGCCTATGTTTTGCATTGTTTTTCTTCCAGGAATAACTATTTAGCTTCCTTCTTTTCTGAAATCCTCTGTTATCGTTTGTCTTCTTTACCGATTTCAAACCGAGTTTTAACGATTGCATCTTTTCCATTTTTCTTGTTATGTCATTTCTCAGACACTCTTAACCTAGCGGCTGCGACAATCCTCTTGAGAAATTTTACTAGTGGGCTGCAACGCTCCTCTCGGAAGAAGAGATATCAAGCAGGTACCAAAACACCCCAAATGACAAAAACAAGAAGTGTGTCAGGGTTTATGAGGTGAAATTCCAATTACATTTACTACCCACCATCTTGCCTCCACCCTGCTCCTCCTATTTCCACCCTCCACCAGACTAATACGCATATACGCACAGCTGCTCGTTGCCGATATTGCACCAAATTTTCAACTAGGACCACCATGACACCTCAACCACGCATCTTTTTGGGTATTCATATATTATTATATGGTTGGATGCGGAATTTAATTTCCTAGATGATGATATGTTTTTTGTTGCGTTTTGGAGGAGTCGCAAAATCGGCCTAGGTCTAGCGCAGGGCAATGGCAAGTCCACAGAGAGCTGCATGGCAAGATGAGTATGGAGCCTGGGAACACTTATGAAAATTCTGGTGCCAAAATGTTTACCATCAAATATTGTTTGGTGGCAGACACTTCTACAGCCAAATACATCGGCAGCATAAGGGTTACACTATACAAACTATTGTAACACTTAACCCTCTCCGACATATGACGCGATTTTGAGCCTATTGGGGATACTTTAAAGCCTTTGTTACCATCAGGGGTATTTCTAAACCTTTAGTTAAGTTACTTTAAACTCTGCAGTTGTCTTTGAGTTAGCTGTGGGCAGAAAACTAATTTTGGAGAGGTAATTATAAGAGTGAAAGAACTCTATTTCTTATTGCTAATCTGGCAACCTCTGCGTCATAAATGCGTGAAAGGGTTTTAACAGTAAACACCATAAGACAGTATTCAATGTCGAAAACCATATTAAATAACAGTTCCCTAGTTTTGTCCTCTATATTTTACGATTAATAAGCAGTATTTTCGTCGGTTAATAAAGTTTATGACCATTACGGTATTATGTTGGCAATAGGCGTTATAGTGGTGTGACAGTAGATAATGGAGAATATTGCCAACAGTGTACGGTAAGATAATGCAGGTTACACTGCATAGAAATATATAGTTTTAGACCATCAGGCACCACAACAAACATACACACAGAAGACACCATTCCAGAACACACACACACACACACACACACACACACACACACACACACACACACACACACACACACACACACAATGACCCATCCATTCTACGTTCATATACACTCAAAATTTGCACAGTTCATTCATTCATTACCAACAAATTCAATTTCCAAAACGAGGACTAACAAAGCCCAATACAAAATCTATACCCTCTAGAAAAAATATGTGTGTGATAACCCAGGTTCGAATCCCGGTGGATCACATATATACTTTAATTGATTTCCTTGGGGGTGTTTGGTGTTGTGGTGAAATTAATAAAATATAGATAGTCTGCTTTGTGCCCAGCTTTCGGTAAATGCTCATGTTTCAATCTTGATTATTCAGCTATTACCAAGATTGTGTACCGAAATATGTTGTTAACAATGGAAACTTGGCCATAAGGAGGCAGTGACATAGTATACTTGGCCATAAGGAGCCAGAGACATAGTATACTTGGCCATAAGGAGCCAGAGACATAGTATACTTGGCCATAAGGAGCCAGAGACATAGTATACTTGGCCATAAGGAGCCAGAGACATAGTATACTTGGCCATAAGGAGCCAGAGACATAGTATACTTGGCCATAAGGAGCCAGAGACATAGTATACTTGGCCATAAGGAGCCAGAGACATAGTATACTTGGCCATAAGGAGCCAGAGACATAGTATACTTGGCCATAAGGAGCCAGAGACATAGTATACTTGGCCATAAGGAGCCAGAGACATAGTATACTTGGCCATAAGCAGCCAGAGACATAGTATACTTTCATATGTATTCATTAAATTATCGAATAATCAGATGCTAAGTAATTAAATATAGCTGAAAATAACCGACTACGTAATTAAAACTAGTAATTTGTTACCATGCAATAATATATAACCAAACCCTCTAGATTGTTATTGGAGTAAGTCTCATTCCAGCCATCAAAACTGCCACACATTAAGACATTTCCCCCAAACAAAATACACTTAATATGCAAAGCGGGAACTTTTATCCAGGTCTCTTGTGTGTCAGTCTGTTTTCGTAGTGTACCAGCATTATTGATGGACTTACCCTGAGAAAAATCCGGGTGGGATTTTTTTTTGGGTGAGGAGTGTAATTTGATATTTCTGTTTGTGGTGGTGGTGGCGGCTGTGTGTGGTAGTGGTGGTTTTGTATTTGGTGTGGTGGTAGTGGTTATTGTGTTTTACTGTCATTATTATGACGCTAGCTAACTACAATTTCTGGCTAACATCATATTAATTAAATCAGCTTTGGAAGGCCCGTTATGAATCGAAGGAGTAGTAACGCAATTAACCTTTTGACTCCCACAAATTCTACATTAGCTTAATAAAATCAAATTATATTAACCAGAATAAAATAAAATAATGTTTCACTCGTGTACTGAGCGGCTTAGTTATTGTGGTGTGATAGTAATTCTAATAGTCATATTAGTCTGTGCTAGAGGGCTATGGTGGTAATGGTGGTGGTGGTTGATGAAATGTTGTTGTTGTTGTTGTTGTTGTTGTTGTTGTTCCCCAGGCTGTCTGGCCGAACAGCCCCAAGGTCTCGAGCAAGGCCAAGGCCATAAATGAGCGCCCCCACAAAATCCTCCCTGCTTACCACTAACAAAGCCCGGGTGACCGAAGCCACTCCAAGGCAGGGAGCTGAGGAGGGTGCGAAAACGCCCGGGAAACCAAAGCCCCACCCAAAGCCCTGTGCCCCTCAGCAATTATGAAGGGAAAATTGAGGGGTAAGGGAAAAATGTGACACTTTGGCTCCCAATCTGCCAACTTCTAGGTTGGCAGTAGGGAGGTCAATCCACGGAAAAGACGCCGCCACTTGAGATCTAGAAGATATATAAGTAAAAGGAACAGTCAGAGTAAGCTATGGGTATGGCAGAGATCGCTCAGTTCTCACTCGGATAGACCAGCCCATCACCACATGACTAGAACCCAATCCTCTCAGCATCAGCTAGGAAAGGTCCTAGAAAGCAGCCTTTGGCGGGGGGATAGCTCCCCTATTTCAACTCCTTTCGGGGTTGGGCACCCGCCCAATGAAATGTTGTAATGGCTATAGCTGTGCAAATGGTGGTCGACTTGACCGTATTTGTGGTTGCTAACGTTCTTATGATAGTGATTCTGCTGGCATTGCTCGTTGTGTTATTAATGTTGGTAGTGATTGTGGTGGTAGTAGTATGTAGAAAGGCATCATCATTATTAACAAACTTGGCTTGAGAAAAGTAAAGAATTGGGCAAAATTTTATGAGAAGAGTTGTTGGTAATGTGTTTGTGCTGGTGGTGACGGTGGTTGCTATAGTGCAGATAGTGGTGGTCGCAGTGGCTGGAGTTGCAGTAGAGATATTGGTGGTCGCAGTGGCTGGAGTTAAGGTGGAGATAGTGGTGGTCGCAGTGGCTGGAGTTACAGTGGAGATAGTGGTGGTCGCAGTGGCTGGAGTTATAGTGGAGATAGTGGTGGTCACAGTGGCTGGAGTTACAGTGGAGATAGTGGTGGTCGCAGTGGCTGGAGTTATAGTGGAGATAGTAGTGGTCACAGTGGCTGGAGTTATAGTGGAGATAGGGGTGGTCGCAGTGGCTGGAGTTACAGTGGAGATAGTGGTGGTCGCAGTGGCTGGAGTTATAGTGGAGATAGTGGTGGTCACTGGCTGGAGTTACAGTGCAGATAGTGGTGGTCGCAGTGGCTGGAGTTACAGTGGAGATATTGGTGGTCGCAGTGGCTGGAGTTATAGTGGAGATAGTGGTGGTCGGAGTGGCTGGAGTTACAGTGGAGATATTGGTGGTCGCAGTGGCTGGAGTTATAGTGGAGATAGTGGTGGTCGCAGTGGCTGGAGTTGCAGTGGAGATAGTGGTGGTCGCAGTGGCTGGAGTTACAGTGGAGATAGTGGTGGTCGCAGTGGCTGGAGTTACAGTGGAGATAGTGGTGGTCGCAGTGGCTGGAGTTATAGTGGAGATAGTGGTGGTCGCAGTGGCTGGAGTTACAGTGGAGTTAGTGGTGGTTGCAGTGGCTGGAGTTATAGTGGAGATAGTGGTGGTCGGAGTGGCTGGAGTTA
Organism: Paralithodes platypus; assembly: GCA_032716605.1. Taxonomy (NCBI): domain Eukaryota; kingdom Metazoa; phylum Arthropoda; class Malacostraca; order Decapoda; family Lithodidae; genus Paralithodes; species Paralithodes platypus. Next base: position 14,980,795 of record CM064537.1, on the reverse strand, counting down.
CAGTGGAGATAGTGGTGGTCGGAGTGGCTGGACTTACAGTCGAGATAGTGGTGGTCGGAGTGGCTGGAGTTATAGTGGAGATAGTGGTGGTCGCAGAGGCTGGAGTTATTGTGGAGATAGTGGTGGTCGGAGTGGCTGGAGTTACAGTGGAGATATTGGTGGTCGCAGTGGCTGGAGTTATAGTGGAGATAGTGGTGGTCGCAGTGGCTGGAGTTACAGTGGAGATATTGGTGGTCGCAGTGGCTGGAGTTGCAGTGGAGATAGTGGTGGTCGCAGTGGCTAGAGTTAGAGTGGAGATAGTGGTGGTTGCAGTGGCTTGAGTTATAGTGGAGATAGTGGTGGTCACAGTGGCTGGAGTTACAGTGGAGATAGTGGTGGTCGCAGTGGCTGGAGTTACAGTGGAGATAGTGGTGGTCGCAGTGGCTGGAGTTACAGTGGACGTTGTGGTGGTCGCAGTGGCTGGAGTTACAGTGGAGATATTGGTGGTCGGAGTGGCTGGAGTTACAGTGGAGATAGTGGTGGTCGCAGTGGCTGGAGTTATAGTGGAGATTGTGGAGGTCGCAGTGGCTGGAGTTACATTGGAGATCGTGGTGGTCGCAGTGGCTGGATTTACAGTGGAGATAGTGGTGGTCGCAGTGGCTGGAGTTACAGTTGAAGTTGTGGTGGTCGTAGTGGCTGGAGTTACAGTGGAGATAGTGGTGGTCGCAGTGGCTGGAGTTACAGTGGAGATAGTGGTGGTCACAGTGGCTGGAGTTATAGTGGAGATAGTGGTGGTCACAGTGGCTGGAGTTATAGTGGAGATAGTGGTGGTCGCAGTGGCTGGAGTTACAGTGGAGGTAGTGATGGTCGGAATGGCTGGAGTTACAGTGGAGATAGTGGTGGTCGGAGTTCAATTAAATTCAATTCAAATATATTTATTTAGCCTTCAGATATACAGTAAGTTTAGAATTTAAATACATGGAAGTCAACTGGCTAAGCCTTTTGAGAGAAAACTCTCTTTAAGGCACCTTGATTTAACCCGAATTAATTTACATTTTTACATACATATAATATATACTCTTTCAATTCGCACCCATAAACTTACACCACATAAACATACTCAGCACAAAAGTAACTTACAATTTGACGGATGTTTTAATATTTACTCAATAAAAATGATTTGAGGGACATCTTAAAACTAGACAGGGAGGGTTTATCCAGAATATGCCGAGGCAGTGCATTCCAGACCTTTACACCATGATAATGAATCGATTTTTGAGATTGATTTGATACCAATAATGGAATTTCTAAATCTCGTGTTTCTTAAGGTATATCTTTCATTTAAACGAAAATTAAATATATTTATGGGATTGTAATTATTAATGGCTTTATAAACAAAGATAGCAGTGCAATATATGTTTATGTCTTCCCATTTTAAAAGCCTTAGAGATTTAAATAATTCATTTATGTGATCATATTTTCTTTTGAAAGTGATTGTCCTAATAATTTTCTTTTGCGCTAGTTTGACTCTCTCTATCTTAGTTATACCTGCGGTTGCCCAAACTGTGTGACAGTATGAAAAGTAAGGGTACACCAAGGAGTAGTAAAGTTGTTTAAGTACTTCCGAAGGAAAGCAGTTACGAGTTAGATATAATATACCACATTGTTTATTTATCTTGTTTGTTAATGTTTGTATATGTGACTGCCAAGTCAATTGCCTATCCACTACAACACCAAGACATTTTATATTTTGCTCTTCTATTAACATTGAATTTCCTATTTTAATGGAATCTAAATTTGGAGGAACATTCTTTTTTTCTGTGATGAATAATATATTTTGTTTTGTCGATATTTAAGGTTAGCTTATTTGCGGTCATCCAACAATAGACATTATTTAGTTCATTATTCACTGATTGCACTAGAGTATTTAAATTGCTGTGACTGGCATAAAGTGTTGTATCGTCTGCAAACATAATTGTTTTAAATAGTACATTTGTGTTAATTAAATCATTCACATATATAATAAACAATAATGGGCCCAGTATGGACCCCTGTGGAACTCCAAAGGCTAAAGATTGTTCACTAGATTTAATATTATTATATTCTACATATTGTTTACGGTCCTTAAGGCAAGATGAAGATTCCGAGAGACAGAAACGAGCGAGGTACGTGGAGAGTAAGAGGGTGGTGAAGAGAGTAGTGAAGGAAAGTAAGAGAAGAGTAGATGAGGAATTTGGAAGGAATCTGAGTGTAAAATGGAGGGAGAGTAAGAAACTGTTCTGGAAAGAAGTCAAGAAAGTTAGGGAAGGTAGCAAGGGAAACAGTAAGGGTGTGAAAGATAAGAATGGGAGAATGCTAGCCGAGAAGCAAGAGAGAGTCGAAAGATGGAGGGAGTACTTCAGTGAGTTGCTATATGAAAGGAATGAAGAGCCAGCAAACATAGCTGGATATGGTATGGGAGGGAGAAGAAGAGAAGTAGTGGAGGAGGAGGTGGGGATCAGGAGGTCAGAAGTGTGGGAAGCCATGAAAAGAGTGAAGTTGGGGAAAGCACCAGGAACAGATGGAGTGTGTGGGGAAATGTTGAGGTATGGTGGTGAGATAGTGATAGAATGGGTATGGAAAATGTGCAAACTAGCATGGGAGAAGGGGAGTGCACCCGATGACTGGAAGACTGGCATAATAGTCCCCCTATATAAGGGCAAAGGGGAAAGAGGAGTGTGTGGTAACCACCGAGGAATATGTCTTCTAAGCGTAGTAGGGAAGGTATACAGTAGGGTAGTGATTGAGAGAGTGAGAGTGAGAACGGAGAAATGGATAGGCGACGAGCAGGGAGGTTTTAGGAAGGGAAGAAGAGGATGTGTAGATCAGATTTTTACCCTGAATTGTGTTGTGGAGAAGTATCTGGAGAAGAAACAAAAGGTGTATGTTGCCTTTATGGACTTGGAGAAGGCCTATGACAGAGTGGATAGAGAAGGTTTGTGGAAAGTACTTAGAATATACGGAGTAGAGGGCAAGTTGCTGAAAGCAGTGAAGAGCATGTATGAGGGTGCAAAGGCGGCAGTACGTGTGGAGAGTGAGCAGAGCGAGTTCTTTGACCTGAATGTTGGTTTGAAACAGGGGTGTGTGATGTCCCCGTGGTTGTTTACTGTATATATGGATGGAGTCATGAAAGAAATACTATCAAGAGCAGTGAATGTTGGTGTATCGCTGAAAAGGGAGGGAATTGAGTGGAAGCTACCTATACTGCTGTTTGCGGATGATACAGTTCTGATGAGTGATAATGAATGGGAGTTGCAGGGTCTGGTAAATGAGTTTGGAACAGTGTGCGAAAAACGGAATTTGAAGGTAAATACGGGGAAGAGCAAGGTTATGGTCTTCGAAAGGGGTGAAGTCACAGAGTGTGAGGTGAAGCTGAACGGTCAGGCTATGGAGATCGTCAACTCTTTTAAGTATCTGGGCAGGTGTGTGAGTAAAGATGGGACTATGGATGAAGAGGTGCGGGAGAGGGTACAACAGGGGAAGAGGGTTGTAGGAACGCTAAAAGCAGTAACAAGAAATAGGGTGGTCAGTATGGAAGTGAAGAAGTCCTTGCATGACAGTGTGGTAATCCCGACACTGACTTACGGAAGCGAAGCATGGACGTTGGTTGAGAGACTCAGACCAAGAGTGAGAGCAGTGGAAATGAATTACTTAAGGAGTGCGTGCGGAGTTACATGGAGGGATAGACAGACTAATGAGGAAGTAAGAAGGAGGTGTGGTGTGGAGGTAGATGTGCTGGAAAGTGTGAAAAGGAACAACTTGAGATGGTTCGGCCATATGGAACGTATGGAAAGCGAGAGAATGACTAAGAGGGTGTACGAGAGCGAGGTGGAGGGACAGAGGGGGAGAGGTAGACCGAATATGAGGTGGAAGGATGGAGTGAGGAACTACATGAACGAAGGCGGTGCTGGTTGGGGGGAGGGGCGTCGACTGACTGGGGACAGAGGTGCATGGGGGCGGTTCGTTCGTGGCCACCCCTTCGGGGATCACGGCGTCAGGCAATAGATAGATAGATAGAAGGCAAGATTCAAACCACCTTAATGTAGTATTTCTTATACCATAATGTTTGAGTTTCTCTAATAGAATGTGGTGGTCAACTGTGTCAAAGGCTTTTGACAGATCTAAAAATACACTAATTGTAAACAGTCTATCATCAAAGGCTGCAAGTACGTCATCACTAAATTTTATTAGCGCAGTTTCCGTTGATTTTCCACACCTAAATCCATACTGGGCATCAGAAATTATACGGTTCGATAAACAAAATTCATTTAGTCTATTATACATTAGTTTCTCTAATATTTTGCTCATAACAGGTAAAACTGATATGGGCCGGTGATTATTAAATAGCGTCTTATCCCCAGATTTATATATTGGTAACACCTTCGCAATTGTAAGATGATCGGGAAAAATACCCGTGAAAAAGGACATATTACAGAGGTATAAAACAACTTGTGACATAGAAGGCATCACGATTCGTAATATTTTCATAGGTATCCCATCACAGCCTGGAGAGGAATCCCGCAGTTGGCTAACTGTATTTAGTAATTCTTCTGTAGTAACTGGAGGCATTAAGAATGTTGATGCTTGTGGATTAGTTAAGTATGAATTAAAGGAAACATTTGACTCTGATGTTTTCTGCTAGATTTTTCCCGACTTTGACAAAGTATGAATTAAACTGGTGTGCTATTACATCTGGTTCTTTAATTTCATTGTTGTTATGAATAAATGTATCACTTAATTTGCTGTATTTTTGTCTTCCTAGAACTGAGTTAATTATATTCCAAGCCTTTTTACCGTCACCAGCAGCTTCTTCCAACTTTTGTTTATGGTAGTTTCCTTTGGCTGTTCGTATAGAGGTCGTAACTTGATTACGAAGCCTACGGTATCTCTCTCCAAACGTGATAGCTTTTATGGCATATTTTTTCGCTAATTTATTTTTTTCTTTGATCATCTCTTGTATTTCCGGTGTTATATAAGGCTTATATAGATGATTTACCTTATTTCGTTTTGTAATAATAGGAAAATGTTTGTTAAATAAAGCTGTAAATATTGTCATAAGATTACTATATATTACATTGGGGTTATTTGAACTATAAACTATTTCCCATGAAACCTCTTCTATTGCTTCTTTAAATTGGTTAATGTTATCAGTACTGTAGTTTCTATAGGTAATATCTTGTTCTCTTTCAGCTTGCTCTAGTGATGATTTTGTACTAGTATGGAAACATGGAGTAGCTGGAGTAATAGTGGAGATAGTGGTGGTCGCAGTGGCTGGAGTTACAGTGGAGATAGTGGTGGTCACAGTGGCTGGAGTTACAGTGGAGATAGTGGTGGTCACAGTGGCTGAAGTTATAGTAGAGATAGTGGTGGTCACAGTGGCTGGAGTTACAGTGGAGATAGTGGTGGTCGCAGTGGCTGGAGTTACAGTGGAGATAGTGGTGGTCGCAATGGCTGGAGTTACAGTTGCTGAATGGTGATTGTAGTGGTGCGGTGGTTGCATAAATGGGATTGGTTTGAAAATTAACATGTTAGTGATTGTGGTCGTGATTGTATTTTGTAATGAAGTGACATGGGTTGAGGAGTAGCAAAAATGCCGAGTGGTGGTGTGGTAGTGATATTTGTCGTAGAAGTGGTAGTGGTGGTAGTAGTGGTGGTGGTAGTAGTCAGTGTGGCGGTAGCGAGAGTTATTTCAGTGGTGATAATGGTGGTAGTTGGGGCGATGCAATTGTTGTAGTATTTGTGTGTGTGTTTTTAGTGGTAGTGGCAGCAATTGTGGTTATGATAGATATTTGATAGTGATCATGTTCAGAATATTAATGCTGAAAAGTAAATATAACAGTTGATAATGTGTAAGCAACATACAAAATATAGATAGTGTTATGGTAAAAGCTAATGTAAAGGTAAGATATCACATATTATAGCTTAACTGGAGAGTAAATGGAGAGAGAGAAACTTAATAGGTGGCGTGAAAGAGCGTGTTGACCCAAATGACGATTTAAGACTGTGAGTCAGTGTCGATGTTGCTCCAAAAGATGAAACCACCAAACCAGGAGGAGTCAGCCTGGCACCATACAGTATATCTGTAAGGCAAAACTACAAACTGTCAAGTTGCGAACACTCGTCTGTCTCGCCGTCTCATTCGTCATCTGGAATAAGTTCTGAATGTATTGTGTAAAGGAAATATATAAGCTATAAGCCTATGTCCATATGGAAGATTGAAACAAATAGGTACCGTACCGTAGTGAGTTCACTGCTCAATAGGTGGCGTTCTGAGAGTGAGGGTCTTAGTCTGGAGGGTGAGACGGTGAAGCACTTTGGCGAAGCAACCAGCCGCTTCAGAGATGGAGCTGTTTCGAGCCATGATGGATGCTTCGCATGTCTCACTCCCCAGACTGGAACAAGACCTCACGGGCTTCACCGTGTTGAGCGGTGGAATGTACAGGATCTCAGCCTATGCCCGAGAGGGAGTAGTTGGAAAAAAAAAAAAAAAAAATGTTGTTAAATGTCAGAACATGGAAACATAATTGTATAGAAGAAAGGAACAAACAATATAACTCCAGGAAGTCAAAATAAAGCATAGGTAATTAAATAACATCAATCCCACTGATATATTAGGGCCTCAATGAAATACTTACACATATTTGAAAGGTCAGAATATCAATGGAAGGTAGTACTGATAAAGGTAATAGACAACACAAACATTCCTCAATACAGATTAAGTTAAGTGTAATATTAATGGTGTCATGGGCAGGTACGATGCTTTCAGAAGACAGAGTAGGTCCAGGGATTACTGGGATATAACCATAATTAATTAGCCATGACACACTCGCAGTACACATCCATTACAAGGCACTGGTACCACAGCTTTGACAACATTGCACCATACTGTAGACAGAAAACAAGTCCAAAGTTTGGTATAACAGTCGGAAGAGCTATAAATTAGCTCTTCATATCATCTCTACTTTTATTGCAGTACACATTCAATATGACATACCTCTACTGTTCTCCTGGGAAAAAGATTCAAACGCATGTACAGTACTGTATATATTATATTGTATTGTCCAAAGAAGAACATTCACGGTTTTGAAGTTATATGGTTATTATTATTTAAAGGGAACATTTGTCCCCCAAATCGGAAAATACCCAAGTACTGAGGTCAACAAATTTCCCTACTGGCATGAACAGATGAGAGCTTCATACAGCTGCCGTAATGATAATAGAAGTACGGCAGTCATGTTTACTTCCATTAATGGTAATTGTTTATTTGTGTACCAATGGAGGAGTAGACTAAATGGTATGGGTTTAAATATATTAATTCAACATATTTCACTGTGTAAACCTAGACACATAAATAGGTAGTGTGGTATAGTTGGTTTTAGGCCAATATCAAAGCAAGTGGACAAGAGTAGACAATATTGAAACCACGATATTCCCCTATGAACCAGGTAGAAAACGGAGTACCATCCAAAATGGTTAATATTTGTATTTAATATACAGACAACATTCGTTGTGAAGCTGCAGAATATTTTATCAATGTGAAAACTCTTGTTAATGAGTATACTGTATCCATCATTTTGTAGCCTGGTTTTAAAGTTTACGTTAACAACTGATCTCTAAGGTTGGAGGCAAACTCATTATCGCACGTGATTTGTGACATAATCCTTTGCTTTAGTATGGGTCTCAAAATGTGATTGTATACGTATCGCACATTGAAAGAAAACGAGAGAGAGAGAGAGCGAGAGAATACCATTAACGTGCATTATGTTAACCTAACAAGTGCACATGGGGGTAATTAGACACCTCTCCCTGTGCGCATGTATTTGAGGTGTTTCCGTCACTAAAATATTCATTGTACCATTAATAGCATAAACACTTATCCATATGCGCCTATTATGGGTTGATTATAAAGGTAGTAACCTGAAACAACAATAACACGAGTGAAAACAGCGTTTGGATGGTCAAAATCGGAGATATAGCCCGCGAGTTGTATAATGTATGGGTGAGGCAAGCTGCTTTCCCGCCAATTTCCCCCAAGGCCACTGAGACACAGTCGATCGATACTCTCTCTCTCTCTCTTGCATTCGCTTGCTATCAGTGATGACCACACCCTGCAACCGGATTTCTAATGTTAGCACGAAAATATACCTCAGAATAAGGGAATAACAGGGAAAATAGGTGATAACTGAAGGAGAGGAGGAAAGTGGGGAAGGAGGGGAGGTACAGGACTGAGATTTTGCATGGCCCAGGGGCCAAAAAAAAATAAAAAAATAAAAAAATAAAAATAAAAAAATCATATTTTTTTCGATGTCAAAAGTTGATTTTTTTTTTCTCTACTCTTAAGAGTCTCCCAGCAGTCCGCCGGGGGAACTCTTAAGAGTCTCCCCGCAGTTCCCGGGTTAAGCAGCTTACCGGTCAGACTTTTAGCAGGTGTTTTGCAAGCATTCCCGACTAATGCCTTCCATAGTTCACGAGAAAAAATGGTGAGAGAGAGAGAGTGTACGGTATTTTATTACTTCTTACATTTTAACTGTATTACTTTTAATCCATTTAGTCGGATAACGATAATGCCTCAATTGTATCAGATACCTCTAGGCTATTTTAGTTATGTTAATTTGTGTCTGTCAGAATTAGAGAGGAAATTAAGATACTTCTATAACCATTTGGTTGCTAGAAATACTTTCAAATATGAAATACAAACTCTTGACAGTACCAGAAGTATTAATACAGTAATCTTCGTTTGATTGATGGGGATTATATTTTGTTGGCAAGTAATTTAATTCTCTCTCTCTCTCTCTCTCTCTCTCTTTTTTTTACACTTGGAAATTCATGGTTACAATGATTAATTCTTGTTCTGAACTATCATAGTATTATTAGACTAAAGGACTACATATGATAGTGATCCTATCTTACAGTCTTACCATTACTATTATTATAATTTATTTATTTATTCATTAATTTGTTTAGTGGTGTTCTTTTAACCATATATTAATTTTACATTTAAATTTGTGAACAGTATTATTTGATAAGTCTTCACCATCCAACAGCAAAGTGTTCCAGAATCTACAATATTTAGGTACAAACTGTCTCTGGTAATGAGTCGTGTTACAACGGGGCTCCTCCAGTGCAGCAGGTGCTCTGACCACTCTTCTTGTGGTTCATCCTGGTTTGCGCTGATGTTGCCTCAGTGATTGTAGATGTAGAGCATGTTGCTGTTGTATCTTGAAAAGTGTTGTTAGGCCAGCTACGTCCCTACGATGTTGTACTGTCTAGCTCCGTCTCAGGCAACGGTAGAATATCACCCTCAATAATCCTCAGTGCTCTCCTCTGGGCTTTGTCTAGGAGGCTAAGATGAGTTTTGGCTGCTCCTCCCCATGCAAGGTGTGAATATTCCATAGAAGATCTTATCTGAGCTTTATACAGGAGTTCTTTACCTTTTTGTATCTAGGAACCATGCTATTTTCCTTAAAGATGTAAGTTTTGTGCAAGCTTTTGTTAAGCTTTTCTTGCAATATTTTCAATGTGAGATTTGAAACTCAATTTCTTATCATATTCAACTCCCAAGATTTCCATCTCCTATAGAGTTAATAATCTTTCCATTAAAGTTTAGTTTAAGTTGTGTGTTTGATCTTGTGATGAGCATAAGTTTTTTTTTGGGGGGGAGCAAAACTTACTTTCCACCTCTTACCCCAGTCAACTATTTTCTCAATGCAGGCATTGAGCGTCTTCACAGCTTCTTCCTCAGCATTTGGATCTTATGGAATTGCGAGGGTACCGTCATCTGCGAAGGCAAGAGCTTCAGTGATAAGGTGTATGAGGTCGTTTAAAAATGTTCCACAAAAGTGGTCCCAAAAACTTCTTGTGGCACTCCTGCTTCAATGTTTTGCATCTCTGAAGTGTTTCCACGTAGTACCACTCTAAATTGTCGGTTGCTTAGATAATTTTCTAACAGGAAACATAATGTGTTCTCCACCCCAACTGCCTTTAGTTTTTTTATAAGTCCATTGTGCCATACTCTGTCAAAGGCACCTTCTATGTCCAAGGCAAGCACGGCAGTTCGTTTCCCCTCATCTAGTGCTGTAGTCCATTTTGAAGCCATTAGAAGGTGTAGATCTGCAGCTGAGTAGCCTCTTCGAAATCCAAACTGCCTTGGACATAATATATGATTTTTTTCTAAGTGAGCAGTGAGTCTCGCAGGTATTATTTTGTCCAGTACTTTGCTCAATATCGGCAGTAAGGACACTGGGTGGTAGTTATTCACCTCACTCTTGTTTCCTCTCTTATGGGCAACATTACTAATTTTCCATAAGTTTAGCCACAGTTCCTGATCAAAACAGTTGTTAAATATTATTGAAAGAGGAATAGCTAGTTCTGATGCACATATTCTTAATATGCGAGAGCTAATTCCATCTGGTCCTACTGTTTTTTTTTCTTCATGGAGTAGTTTCTTGACTTCTTCTTTTGTTGTTTGTACTCTCCTTAGCTTCTCCTTAGAAAGAGCAGGTATCTGTGGTGGTTTTTGTTGAGGGTTTGGCACACTCGTCTTATTAACAAAGTGATTACCCAGAGCATTAACTTTGTCTAGTGTGGTCGTAGCCATGGAACCAGTTGGAAGAGCAAGAGGTGAAATATTATCTTCTCTTAAGGTAGGGCTACCTTGTTTGTCCTTGATTTTACTCCACCATTGTTTACTCCACCATTGTTTACTCCACCATTGTTTACTCCACCATTGTTTACTTCCAATGTTTCCTCCTCTTAGTTTAGATTTTATGCATCTTTCCCATTTTTTTTTTTTTTTTTTTTTTTTAAGAGACAATGAACGGAGGAAGGAAACACACAGATAAAACAAAAAGGTCCATGTGCCTAAAGGCATCCTCCATTCATAAAATGTTTGTAACAACTGGATTTAAACATTTGTAGATTGTAAGTTTGTGGAAAGCAATTCGAGGGAAGTGAATTCCAAAGAGTAGTAGCTCTGGGGATAAATGAATTCTGATAAGCAGAAGTTCTGCATTGTGGAGGAGAAAGTGTAAATTCATGGGCGCTCTCAGCTGCCCTAGTTCTACGGGGAAAGATGTGGAGAGGCGGCACAATTGAAGCAAGTTCCTCGGAACAATTGCTGTGAAAATATCTGTAGAATAATGCAAGGGATGCAACGTTTCTTCGTATGGATAATGTAGGAAGGTCCTGTGTGATTGCAGGGTTATTGATTAATCTAATAGCTTTATTTTGAATTTTGTCCAACTGCCTCAATGCAACCACTCCACTTCCACCCCACAGAGGTGAACAGTAATCCATCTGAGAACGCACATGACTTTTATATATCACGGCCAACTGCTCGTCAGTGAAGAATTCTCGAACTCTGTACAGGAGTCCCAGTTTTTTAGAGGCATTCTTAGCAATGCTTCTAACATAATGTGTCCAGCTCAAGTTAGTAGTTAATGTTACACCAAGAATGTCAATACTAGGGGAAGTGGGAATATTTACATCATTAAAAAATATATGGGAGTCAGAGAGATTCTGTCGGTTAGAAAATTGAATGTATTTGGTTTTCTGTGCATTAAAGGAAACTAGATTCTTTTGTCCCCATCCATTAATTCTAGAAAGGTCCTGGTTCAGAGAAATTGCAGTGTTTATTTTTGAATTTATAAGATCGGGTTGGGTGAAAGAATTGGTAAATGTGAAGGAACTGTGGAGTGTTGAGTCATCTGCGTAGGAATGTATTGGATTATGAGTGGTAGATATGAGATCATTGATATGAATGAGGAACATAATTGGGGCCAAAACTGATCCCTGGGGAACACCAGCATTTATTGAGTGAAATTGAGAATAAAGGCCATCTACCATTACACATATTTTTCTGTTATGAAGATAAGAAGAAATTAGTGGTACTAATGATGCAAGGCCGTAGTGTGACATCTTCGACAATAAGGATTGATGCCAGACTCTATCAAATGCCTTTGATATATCCAGTGCTATTGTATGTGTTTCACCATGTTGGTCTGTAGCTTGGTTGATTTGATGCGTAAGAAGGCAAAGCATGTCTGCAGTTGATCGACATCGTCTAAAACCATATTGCCTATCACTGATTAATTTATTATTCTCAAGATGCTTAATTATGTGATTATTTAATATAATTTCAAAGACTTTACCAAGAGTGGAAGTTATAGATATTGGTCTGTAGTTTGATGGATCTGAAGAAGCACCTTTTTTAGGAACTGGATGGATGTTTGCTTCTTTCCAGGGTACTGGGAAGCATGAAGTACCTTTCGGGACTTCGGTGAGACTTTTTCTATTGCACTAGACATATCGAAAGCCTTCGATAGAGTCTGGCATAAATCTTTAATTTCTAAACTACCCTCCTTCGGTTTCTATCCCTCCATCTGTGCCTTTGTCTCTAATTTCCTTACCGGCCGTTCCATAGCTGCGGTTGTGGACGGCCATTGTTCACTTCCTCACCCTATAAACTCCGGTGTTCCTCAGGGCTCTGTCCTATCTCCTATTCTCTTTCTAATTTTTATAAATGATCTCCTTAACTATACCTTAATTCCCATCCATTCATACGCAGACGACTCAACCTTACACTACTCCATTAGTTTTTCAGAACGCCCCAGCCAGCAATCCCTCAACGACAAACGTAATGAAGCCATAGAACTCTTAAATTCTGATCTAAATACTATTTCCAATTGGGGCAGAGAAAACCTTGTTAACTTTAATGCTTCCAAAACCCAATTTCTCCATCTATCTAACCGTCAGGATCTCCCAGCGGACTATCCCTTATTCTTCAACAATACAAAAATTGACCCTTCTTCATCTTCTCTCAATATTCTTGGTGTCTCTTTTTCTTCTGCTCTCATTTGGAAGGACCATATTACCAGTCTTGCTAAGTCAGCCTCCCAGAAGCTGGGTGTGCTCAACCGCCTTAGGGGGTTCTTTTCCCCTGCACAGCTTCTTGCTCTGTACAGGGGCATAGTGCGCCCTTGTATTGAGTATTGTTCACATGTGTGGGGAGGTTCCTCTCACACCGCTCTCCTAGACAAAGTTGAAAGGAAGGCCTTTCGTATCATTAACTCCCGTCCACTCACCAAGTCTCTGCAATCTCTCTCTCTCCGCCGCAATGTTGCATCTCTCTCGCTATTCTATCGCTACTATAATAATTAGTGTTCCTCAGAGCTATCCCAGTGCATACCACCTCCTTTACGTAGGGCACGTGGTACCCGTCTTGCAACTGAATCCCACCCCTACTCTGTGCAACTCTCCAACCCAAGAGTGAAACGTTACTCTCAAACTTTCTTCTACTCAACATCTGAGCTCTGGAACTCTCTCCCAGAATCGGTCTTTCCCTCTTCCTATGACTTAAATTGCTTCAAACTCTGTGTGTCCAGGCATTTTGGCTCGAACGTCCCATGATTTTGGCCCTGTCACTCTTTCAACTATGGGGGAGGCACTCGCTATAGGCAGTTATGCCTTTTGCCTCCCTCAATCGCATAGAAAAAAAAAAAAAAAAAAAAAAATGAGGTATGAGTACACAGACGGAAATGTTTTGCCAATACATTGTCATTGTTTCCTTTGAACTTCCTCAGGTATACTAATGGCTTATGATCTACTTCCAGAACAAATTCTGCTCCTAGTAGATAGTACTTAAACCTGTTAACTCCGAACACAATGGCTAGGCACTCACGTTCGATGGTAGAATACCTACGTTCCCTTTCAAGGAGTTTTCGACTAGCATAAGCAACCGGGAAGGGCGTATCACCAACATACTGGAGAAGAACCGCACCCAAACCGTAACCTGAGGAATCAGTTCTAAGGACAAAAGGAAATGACATATCAGGGATTTTAAGAACCGGTTCATTTGCCAAAGCAGATATAAGTTTTTCAAAACTCTCAGTAGCCTCTTTACTCCACTCTAGAGGGTCTTTAACACCTTTTCTTAACATATCAGACAACGGTGAAGTAAGAGAGGAAGCATTTTCGATGAATTTCCGGTAAAATGATATTAAACCTAGGAATGATCTTAAAGTTTTCTTGGATGAGGGGGGAGAAATATTGAGCACTGTCGGAACCTTATCATTAACAGGTCTCAGAGTCCGTCCATCTATAACAAAGCCTAAATACTGGATAGTGTGGAGACCAAAACTACGCTTTTCAGGCTTTACCGTCATACCATGCTCACTGAGGCGTTGTAAGACAGCACGTACAGCTTTCACATGACTTACCCATGAATCGGCATAGATAACCACGTTATCAAAGTAGAAGGACACATTCTCCAAACCTGCCAATACAAGGCGCATTACTCTTATGTATGTAGCACAGGCAGTGACCAGACCAAATGGCATCCGGCAAAATTCCATCAAGCCTTTCTATCTATCTATCTAATGCCTGACGCCGTGATCCCCGAAGGGGTGGCCACGAACGAACCGCCCCCATGCACCTCTGTCCCCAGTCAGTCGACGCCCCTCCCCCCAACCAGCACCACCTTCGTTCATGTACTTCCTCACTCCATCCTTCCACCTCATATTCGGTCTACCTCTCCCCCTCTGTCCCTCCACCTCGCTCTCATACACCCTCTTAGTCATTCTCTCCATATGGCCGAACCATCAAGCCTTTAAATGCTGTTAATGGTTTTGATCTTTCCGTAAGAGGAACTTGGTAGTAAGCTTTGGTTAAATCAAGCTCAGAAAAGTAATTTGCTCCTGAAAACTTATGAAGATCATCCTCTGGTTTACATATAGGTTCTGCATGGAATTCAGTGACAGCATTAAGAATTCTATAATCTATAGCCAGCCTATACTTTCCATCAGGTTTCTTAACCATAACTACAGGAGAACAATGGGAGGATTGTGAAGGTCTTATAATTTCCTGACTTAAAAGGGTTTCGACCTCTTCCTGAAATTGGAGTTGAAGGTGGATAGGAAGGGAATAAATTCCTGGCTTTAGTCGCTCCGTAGTACAGAGAGTTATATCATTGCTGAATTGCCCAGTGTTGCACTTGTTCCATGCACTTTGTGGCCTCTTTATAAAGATTTTTGTTGCGGCGTGTTGACCTCTTTTTGTATCTTAGCCAAGCCCGGTATTTTTTATCACTTGCAGCTTTGCATTGCGGTCCAAACCAAAGGTTGGTCTGAAGGTATTGCTGCGTGACTTCTATGAGGTACAAAATGTTCTTGTATCTGCAATACCGTTGATAAATAAGTTGACTTGTTGATGTATGTCTCCTTGTATAATCTTGTTCCAGTCAACATTAGTCAGACCACTCCTGAGTCCTATCCAGTCAGCAGCTTCCCATTTCCACAGAATACGGTTGCAAATCTTCTTTTTGACTCTTGAAGATGATGGATGTGAGGACTGCTTCATGATCAGAAGTACCAACAAATCCCAAAGGAAAACATTTGATTATGTGTGATGGTAAGTCAGTTATTACTGGATCAAGCGATGATCCAGATGAATGAGTTGGGAAGTTAACATGGTTATGCAGGTTATATAATGCTAAGAAGTGTTCTGTAGCACCTTGTATTCTGTTATGGTTTAAATCACCGATGATGAGCACATTTTGACACTTATTATTTATCAGTAGTTGATCAAGATTGTCTGATATATAGTCTACTATCTCTCTCTCTCTCTCTCTCTCTCTCTCTCTCTCTCTCTCTCTCTCTCTCTCTCTCTCTCTCTCTCTCTCTCTCTCTCTCTCTTTTCTCCCGAGGCTATTGGATTTGTAATATTGTACATTTCCCTGTAGAGCAGTGGATGGGAAGGGATGAGATGCTAGACTCTTTGCTAGCTCACCACCTACTTACCATTATTAACAAGAAACATTATAAAACCTTATATAATATATATAACTACCTTCCAAACCATTGCATTTCCTATTTTAAATGTGATCAGTTATTGTAAAGCAGGTAACACAGATAGAGCGTTAGCGTCAAAGTTCGATGTTCAACATGTTTTTGATAACATTTCTGGGATCTACTAAACTGATAATGAAAACTAGACTAACAGTGGATTGAATTAGGTGACATAATTAATATATAAGTTACCTCTGAAGTTGTCAGACCAGTGTTGAGGAAAAGTTATTAAGGAGAAAGCACTCGTGTTGCGGCTTAAGTTAGGTTCCCTAATTGTCCTTTGTTTACTATAAATGATAATGATGAATTCAAATACAAAAATGGGTCGATGGTAAGATGAGCATGAAGCGAGGGAATGTTCATTAACACTTTGGTGCCAAAAAGTTTTCCATCTAATATTGTTTGGTGCCAGACTCTTCGAAAACAGAAGACGTCAGCAACATTAGGGTGACACCTCTAAATGCTCTGGACCACGGCCTGTCACTCTTATTATAAACTTTTGCAATATTCGTGGCCTTTCCTCTAATTTTCACTCAATAGAACACCAACTCTCCTCCTACAAAGGTGATCTTCTTTTCCTCACCGAAACACAGGTATCTGAGACAACTTCCAGCAGCCCCTTCTCTGTATCCTCCTACTTTCTCTATCCTGGTTTCAAAGCCAAAGGCGGATGTTGTGCATACATGCACAACAAACTCACTTGCTCTCGTGTTCCTGATTTCGACTCCTCTGAATTCTCAACTTTATGGCTCAAACTATCCTGTCATTCTCATACTTCTCATTCTCATCTTCGTGGTGCGATGCATAAGGTGTTGATTTTCGGTGTGAGCATCCTGGGTTCGAATCCACGGACTGCCACATGTGTTTGTAAATTTCATTAATCGATTTTAGGAGTATAGTAGGTTGTTGGAAGGAACATAATAACTAAATATTTCTGTGCTGTCTATCTTTCCCCTAGCTCTACCGACTTTCCCAAATTCTTTGACTATCTAAACTCTAAAGTGGAACACATTCTATCCATCTCTGAAATCTCCATCTTAGGAGATTTCAAAGTTCACCACCGCCAATGGCTCTCCTCTCACACTACTGACCAACCTGGTGAACAAGCCTAAGTCTTTTCTATCATAAATGACCTAGAGCAGCTGGTCCAGCAACCCCCCCGTATCCCGGATCGCTTCGGAGATCGGCCCAACATTCTTGACTTATTTCTGACTTCTAACCCTTCTTCTTATACTGTCAATCTTTTCTCTCCTTTGAGCTCCTCCGACCATAAACTTGTCTCCGTCACCTGTCCTATCTCTTCAGTATGGCCACCCGATCCTCCCAGCCGGCGGGGCTTGTGGCACTTTGGCGCTGCCGACTGGGAGGCTCTCCGGCAGTACTTCGTTGATTTCCCATGGAATGACTTCTGCTTCCGTGGCCGGGGACCCTCGGAGAATGCTGAACGCATTACCGAGGTAATCCTCTCGGGCATGGAAGCGTACATTCCATTTTCTTTCTCTTAGTCTAATGCAAAAAAATCTTGGTTTACTCACGCTTGTTCTACTACTGTCCACAACAAGGATGAAGCATTCAAATGGTACCGACACCTTAAAACTCAAGAATCTCATTCTGCCTATGTTTCTGCCCGGAATCAAGCCAAATCTGTTCTTCGACTTGCCAAGCACTCTTTCATCAATAATAAATGCACTGAACTATCCAACTCTAGCTCTTCCCAAGCTTTCTGACAGCTAGCCAAAAACCGCTCCAACAATTTTTCTTCCTCGTCTTTCCCTCCCCTTTTCCTCTCTGATGGCACAACCATCACTTCTTCCTCTGAAAAAGCTGAACTCTTTGCTCAAACTTTTGCTAGAAACTCTACCTTGGATGATTCCGGTGCTATTCCTCCCTCTCCACCCCCCTCTCTCCTACTTATGCCTAATATCCTAATCTCTTCTAAAAATGTACTTTCTATCCTCTCTGGGCTTAATACTAAGAAGGCGTACGGTCCGGACGGTGTTCCTCCTGTTGTACTCAAATACTGTGCTTCCGTGCTGACCCCCTGCCTAGGCAAACTTTTTCGTCTCTGTCTCTCCTCTAACGTCTTCCCTTCTTGCTGGAAGTTTGCTCTCATTCAACCTGTCCCAAAGAAGGGTGACCGCTCTCAACCCTCCAACTATCGTCCAATTGCTCTCATCTCTTGTATCTCTAAAGGTTTTGAAACTATTCTTGCTTTTAAATTTCTTAAGCATTTCTCTTCTCATAATCTGCTCTCAGATCGCCAGTATGGTGATCTTCTTTCATAACTTACTAACTCTTGGTAATCCAACTTTCGGAACTTCGGTGAGACTTTTTCTGTTGCACTAGACATATCGAAGACCTTCGATAGAGTCTGGCACAAATCTTTAAACTGCCCTCCTTCGGTTTCTGTCTCTCCGTCTGTGCCTTTGTCTCTAATTTCCTTTCCGGCCGTTCCATAGCTGCGGTTGTGGACTGCCATCGCTCACTTCCTCATCCTATCAACTCCGGTGTTCCTCAGGGTTCTGTCTTATCTTCTATTCTTTTTCTAATTTTCATAAATTATCTTCTCAATTGTACATCCAGTCCCATCCATTCATATGCAAACGACTCTACCTTACACCACTCAATTAGTTTTCCAGAACACCCCAGCCAGCAGTCCCTCAAAAACAAACGTAATGAAGCCACAAAACATTTATCTTCTGATCTATCTACTATTTCCAATTGGGGTAGAGAAAATCTTGTTGCATTTAATGCTTCCAAGACTCAATTTATCCATCTTACTACCCGTCAGGAACCTCCAGAGGACTATGCCTTTTTCTTCAACAATACAAAAATCAACCCTTCATCTTCTCTCAATGTTCTCGGCGTCTCATTTTCTTCTGCTCTCACTTGGAAGGACCATATTACCAGTCTCGCTAAGGCAGCCTCCCAGAAGCTGGGTGTGCTCAACCGCCTCAAGGGGTTCTTTACCCCTGCACAGCTTCTTGCTCTGTACAGGGGCACAGTGCGTCCTTGTATTGAGTATTGTTCACATGTGTGGGGAGGATCCTTCACACCGCACTCCTAGACAAAGTAGAAAGGAAAGCCTTTCATATCATTAACTCCCGTCCACTCACCAACTCTCTGCAATCTCTCTCTCTTCGCCGCAATGTTGCATCTCTCTCGCTATTCTATCGCTACTACAATAATCAGTGTTCCTCGGAGCTTTCCCAGTGTATACTACCCCCTCTACGTAGGGTACGTAGTACCTGCCTTGCAACACAATCCCACCCCTACTCTGTGCAACTCTCCAACCCAAGAGTGAAACACTATTCTCAGACTTTCTTCTATTCAACTGCTGAGCTCTGGAACTCTATCCCAGAATCAGTCTTTCCCTCTTCCTATGACTTAAATTGCTTCAAACTCCGTGTGTGCAGGCATTTCAGCTCGAACTTCCTTTGCTTTTGGCCCTGTCACTCTTTGAACTCTGGGGGAGGCACTCGCTGCAGGCAGTTATGCATTTTGTCTCCCTCGTCCACATAGTAAAAAACAAACAAACTATGAAATGGTTGAAAAGTAAACATTGAAGACCATAACTTTTCACTTTCGAAAACAGTTTTAAATATCACAGTTCCTTACTTTTACCTTACCCCTAGTTGTTGATAAAGTGACTGCATTAGTAGTAATATTGATGGTTACTTAGGTCTATGACCATTACAATATTATGCTGGCAATAGTCGTGACAGTCTTGTGCATGTAGATAATAGGGAATATTGTTAATAATGTAAGGTCGATTAGGTTACGCTGAATATTGTTATATGTTTTTAGAATTTTCCAACACACATACACAGCAAATATAATTCCAGAACACACACACACACACACACACACACACACACACACACACACACACACACACACACACACACACACACACACACATAATGACCCATTCATTCTCCGTTCATATACACACACTAATACCACACAGTTCGGTTATTCATTACCAACAAACTTAATTTCCAAAACGAGTTAGAGGACTAACAAAGTCCAATACAAACTCTATACCATCTCGAATACCTATAGTCTATTTTGTGCCCAGCTTTCGGTAAATGTTCATGTTCCAATCGTGATTATTCAGCTATTACGAACATTGTGTAGCGAAATATGCTGTTAAGTATGGAAACTTGGCCATAAGGAGGCAGTGACACTGTAGTTTCATATATGTTCATGAAGGTTCCGAAAAATCAGTTGCAAAATAATTCAAAATAGCTGTAATACAACCGACTACGTAATTCAAAATAGCCATTTGTCCCCAAGTAGCAGTTAATAACCAAACATTCTAGATATTTATAAGAGAAAGTCGCATTCAAGCCATCAAAACTGCCACACATTAAGAAAATCTCCCCCCAGCAAAATACAAATGGACACTGAATATTATCAAATCGGGGACTTTTATCCCGGTCCCTTGTGTATCAGCCTGTTTTCGTTAATGTACCAGCATTATTGATGGACTTACCCCGAGAAACGTCCGGTGGGGTGTTTGATATATGTGTTTGTTTGTGGTGGTGGCTGTTTGTGGTAGTGGTGGTTTTATGTTTGGTGTGGTAGTAGTGTTCACGATGTTAAAGTTTTCAATATCATTAATCAGTTTTGGAAGGCCCGCTACTAATCGCGAGGGTAATCATTCTCAATTAACCCTCTGGCTCCCACAATCCTGCTTAAGCTGAATAAAATCAACTAATAATAACTATAATAACATTTATGAATGCGTGCTCGTATACTGAAAGGCTTTGTTATTGCGGTGTGATTATGATTCTAGTAGTTATGATATTGGTCTTTGCCAGAGGGCTATGGTGATAGTGGTGATGGTGGTAAGTGCAATGTTGTACTGGTTAACACTTTGTGAATGGTGGTAGAGAGCAATGTAGTTGTGGTTGTTAAAGTACTTGTGATAGTAACTCTGGTAGTATTGTTGGTTGACATATACATGTTGGTAGTGACTGTGGGTGTGGTAGTATGTAGAAATGCATCAGAAGTATTAATTAACTTGGCTTGAGAAGAACAAAAACCTGAGTTGGTCAAAATGTTATGAGAGTCATGGTTGGTAATGTGTTCGTAGTAGTGGTGGTGGTGGTGATGATAGAGGTGGTCACATTGGCTGGAAGTACAGTTGTTGAACAGTGGTTGTAGTTGTCGTATTTGTAGCGTTAGTGAGTGTGGAATACATTATGATGTAGTAGTGATTGTGGCCGTGGTAGTATTTCGTAATGTAGCTTTTTTATGGATGGAATTGAGTTGAGAATATACCGTAGAAGGGTAAACATGCTGAGTGGTGGTGTGGTAGTGTTAGCAGGGGTGGTGGTGGTGGTGGTAGTTGTCCTAGTGGCGGCAGTGATAGATATGTTGGGTCGATGCAATAGGTGTAGTGTGTGTTTGGATTGGTAGCGGCATTTGTGGTTGTGATAGTAATTTGATAGTGATCATAACAGTTGGAAATATGAAAACAAAGGGCAAAATATAGATTTTGTTATGGTAAAGGCTGAAGTAAGAGTAAGGTAACATATAATTGAGCTTAACTGGAGTGGAACAACTGAGGAACTTAATAGGTAGCGCCAAATAGTGTGTTGGCCAACATTAAGAGATGAGACGGTGGTGATTAGTGAGTGGCGATGCGGCTTGAAGGAGTTGCAGCTGCACCAAACCAGGAGGAGACAGCCTGGCACCATATGCCTGTGAAGGCAAACTGTCAGTGGCAAAAATTCATCCGTCTCGTCGTCTCGTTCGTCATCTAGAATAATACCTCTTGCCTTTATTGTGCTGAGCGGATATAAAGGTTAATTGTAAGCTTATGTCCTGAGGAAGATTGGAACAAAAAACTACCATACCAGTGAACATAATTGTAGCAAAAAACTACCATACCAGTGAACATAATTGTAGCAGAAAACTACCATACCAGTGAACATAATTGTAACAGAAACTACCATACCAGTGAACATAATTGTAACAGAAAACTACCATACCAGTGAACATAATTGTAACAGAAAACTACCATACCAGTGAACATAATTGTAACAGAAAACTACCATACCAGTGAACATAATTGTAGCAGAAAACTACCATACCAGTGAACATAATTGTAGCAGAAAACTACCATACCAGTGAACATAATTGTAGCAGAAAACTACCATACCAGTGAACATAATTGTAGCAGAAAACTACCTTACCAGTGAACATAATTGTAGCAGAAAACTACCTTACCAGTGAACATAATTGTAGCAGAAAACTACCATACCAGTGAACATAATTGTAACAGAAAACTACCATACCAGTGAACATAATTGTAACAGAAAACTACCATACCAGTGAACATAATTGTAGCAGAAAACTACCATACCAGTGAACATAATTGTAGCAGAAAACTACCATACCAGTGAACATAATTGTAGCAGAAAACTACCATACCAGTGAACATAATTGTAGCAGAAAACTACCTTACCAGTGAACATAATTGTAGCAGAAAACTACCATACCAGTGAACATAATTGTAGCAGAAAACTACCATACCAGTGAACATAATTGTAGCAGAAAACTACCATACCAGTGAACATAATTGTAGCAGAAAACTACCTTACCAGTGAACATAATTGTAGCAGAAAACTACCATACCAGTGAACATAATTGTAGCAGAAAACTACCATACCAGTGAACATAATTGTAGCAGAAAACTACCATACCAGTGAACATAATTGTAGCAGAAAACTACCATACCAGTGAACATAATTGTAGCAGAAAACTACCTTACCAGTGAACATAATTGTAGCAGAAAACTACCATACCAGTGAACATAATTGTAGCAGAAAACTACCAT
The DNA here is from genome assembly GCA_032716605.1 of Paralithodes platypus. Lineage (NCBI taxonomy): Eukaryota > Metazoa > Arthropoda > Malacostraca > Decapoda > Lithodidae > Paralithodes > Paralithodes platypus. Next base: position 14,958,085 of record CM064537.1, on the reverse strand, counting down.
ACCAGTGAACATAATTGTAGCAGAAAACTACCATACCAGTGAACATAATTGTAGCAGAAAACTACCATACCAGTGAACATAATTGTAGCAGAAAACTACCTTACCAGTGAACATAATTGTAGCAGAAAACTACCATACCAGTGAACATAATTGTAGCAGAAAACTACCATACCAGTGAACATAATTGTAGCAGAAAACTACCTTACCAGTGAACATAATTGTAGCAGAAAACTACCATACCAGTGAACATAATTGTAGCAGAAAACTACCATACCAGTGAACATAATTGTAGCAGAAAACTACCATACCAGTGAACATAATTGTAGCAGAAAACTACCATACCAGTGAACATAATTGTAGCAGAAAACTACCATACCAGTGAACATAATTGTAGCAGAAAACTACCATACCAGTGAACATAATTGTAGCAGAAAACTACCATACCAGTGAACATAATAGTAGCAGAAAACCTAATTGTATAGATGAAAGGAACAAACACTATAGCACCAGGAAGTCAAAGTAAAGCAACGGTAATTATACAGAACCAATAAAATAGGATATATTAGAGTATTTTTTAAAATCCGAGCAATTCAACGAGCATTTTGAAGCAGTATGCAAAGTTATATTGAGGTAATTGTAACAATACACAAATATATATAAATACGTATATATAGTTCCCAACCCTCACTCTTTCCCAAGCAATACGGTAATCACCCCCCACCCTTCCAAGCCACACCTTTCAATTTGCTTACTCCCTTAACCCTCTCCGACATATGACGCGATTTTGAGCCTATTGGGGATACTTTAAAGCCTTTGTTACCATCAGGGTTATTTAGAAACCTTTAGTTTAGTTACTTCAACCTCTGCAGTTGTCTTTGAGTTAGCTGTGGGCAGAAAACTAATTTTGGAGAGGTAATTATAAGAGTGAGAGAACTCTATTTCTTATTGCTAATCTGGCAACCTCTGCGTCATAAATGGGTGAAAGGGTTAATAAGAATATCTATACAATTGGAGGAAATGTGTGTGTGTGTGTGTGTGTGTGTGTGTGTGTGTGTGTGTGTGTGTGTGTGTGTGTGTGTGTGTGTGTGTGTGTGTGGTGTGTGTGTGTGTGTGTGTGTGTGTGTGTGTGTGTGTGTGTGTGTGTGTGTGTGTGTGTGTGTGTGTGTGTGTGTGTGTGTGTGTGTGTGTGTGTGTGTGTGTGTGTGTAATAATAATAATAATAATAATACTCGGTTTATTTCAAGCCGGCAGCCAATGGGGCTGAAAATACACAGACTTAACCTAGATCTTATCCTAATGGATCAACAGACTGATCCTGGCAGCTAACGAGAGCGCCTACATACCCCCGAGGGAGTAGGACGTGGGCAGGAGACTTTGTGGGTCCCCCGAGACGATCCGCCCAGATCTTGCCTTCACGGCCAGGGAAAGTTTTTGAGAGAACTTCCCCTGCCGGCGCGTGGGATCGAACCCCCAACACCAGAGCTAGCGCTCCCAATACAGAGTACTAAGCGCGCTCGGCCACCGTGTGTGTGTGTGTGTGTGTGTGTGTGTGTGTGTGTGTGTGTGTGTGTGTGTTCTGAAAGTTTGGGATGAAAATAACCAGTAGCCTGTTAGCGATGCGAGCCTCTTCTTGAAAATTACCACTAATTAGCCTAGGTGTATTTGTAAACAAAAGTAATTACAGGTATTTGTCATCTGTAATCTACTGTACATGTAACACGCACATAATATTGTTTAGGTTATAATAAGTAAATAAAGCATATAATGATATACAGTAACATTATAACATAGGCTATGAATATGATAGGCCTATAAATGTTCATGCTATTATAATTAGATTAGACTAGGCCTATTATGTTCAGATTGGGAAGGGTAGGCCTACATGGAAATTAAGGGGTGTTAGACCTAGCTGAAGTAGCCTAGTTTGTATCCCTCCGAGTCTTGCAGATCATTCCTAAGCTGTATAAAATTGGCATAAAATAGTCACAATGTAGTATCGGCACACTAGTCTACAGGCGTCATATTCTGCAAGGGTTAAACTTAGACAACAGGCCTAATGAGCAGCTCAGGAGGGGCCCCCCGACACTTTTCAAGCCATAACCTAGGTTTGTTATTATTGGCTTGTGGTTGAATTTTGTTGATCTACGTAACGTTACGATAAACCTATGTCACTATCACATGAACAAGAGGTAAGTGTTAGTAAAAGTTCACAAAACACTGCCGGGGATAACAGAACATATAGAAAATTAAAATATCGCTCGCCTGTACTTAAAGGTCTTGACATTAAAATTACGCTAGCTGAAATAATGCATATGTTCTAATCGCCTAACAGTAAAATAGGTTTATGACAGGGTAAACAGGTTCCGTAACTTCCGTTCCTCGTGACCTCATCCCTTAACTACTACTACTAAAAAAAAAAAAAGTCATCACAGGGGCTCACTGGGAAATTACTCTGGGGACCCACCGGGAATTTTCCCGGTTTCCCGGCGGGCCAGTCCGCCCCTGTATATATATATACTGTGTATATATATATATATATATATATATATCTATATATATATATATATATATATATATATAGAGAGAGAGAGAGAGAGAGAGAGAGAGAGAGAGAGAGGAGAGAGAGAGAGGAGAGAGAGAGGGAGAGAGAGAGAGAGAGAGAAGAGAGAGAGAGGGAGAGGGAGAGGGAGAGAGAGAGAGAGAGAGAGAGAGAGAGAGAGAGAGAGAGAGAGAGAGAGAGAGAGAGAGAGAGAGAGAGAGAGAGAGAGAGAGATTGTCTAAAGATAACAATGCAAAGTGTTGAAGTGGTTTATATATTTGTTAAAAGGAAAATATATATTAAAAGGGAACATTTGCCATCCGCCCCAAAAAAAAAAAAAAATAAAATAAAAAAAATAAAAAAATAAAACGGAAAATGGTCAATTACTGAGGTTTAAATATTCTCCTGCTGGCGTTAGTACAAAGGAAGTACAAAGGAAATCAAGCAACAACAGGTCTAGTGACCCTTCTAGGTTGCTTGTCCTCCAAAACACTGAGGATCAAGTGTCCAAACGGTGGTTTAGAGTGGGTAAGGGAACATTGGAAAGGGAACTACTGCCCTGCCACTAACGTGGCAGGACTAGGAAGTTAGTAGGGGACATATGGGTTAGTAACTGAGGGGAGGATAAAGTTATTCATTTACAAACGCAGTCAGTCGCGGGTTTGATGCGAGATATTTGTCTAGGCGGAATTTAAATGAATCAACGGTGCTGCAGTCTATAACGTCTCGGGGAAGCCCATTCCACAAGTTGACAACTCGATTGAAGAAGAAATTCTTAGATTCGTGCGAGTTAAAAGATTTACCAATAATTTTGCAACCGTTTCCCCGCATGTAATTAGATTGGTCGATAGTGAAGTACTTACTACAGTTCATATTGTCGATGCCTTTGATGATTTTGAACACTTGAATTAAGTCGCCTCTTAATCTGCGCTGGGTTAAAGGAAATAGATTTAATTCTCTAAGACGCTCTTCGTATGGTTTGTTCTTTAGGCTAGGTATCATTTTGGTAACTCTACGTTGAACTCGTTCTAGCTTGTTTATATCTTTTTGGTAATAAGGGCACCAGGATTGAACGCAGTATTCCAGAAGAGGGCGGACTAAGGAATTGTAAAGGGTTAGGATAACTTCTTTGGATTTATGCTCAAATGACCTGCCTATAAAGCCAATTATTTTGTTTGCCTTCTTAACAACTTCTGAACATTGTTGACTCGGTTTTAGGTTACTCGATATTGTTACTCCCAGATCAGTTTCTCTGTTTACATTCTTAAGCTGAGTGCCATTCATCGAATAGTTTGCTTTCTCATTTAGGTATCCGACATGTAGTACTTTACATTTATCCGCATTGAAACTCATTTGCCAAATTTGGGCCCAACATGACAATTTATCTAGATTGTGTTGCATATCGTCAACTTGTTCTTTTGAGAGTACGCTATTTGCAATTTTGTATCGTCAGCAAATTTTGAGATTGTGCAGGTGAGACCCTCATCTATGTCGTTGATGTAAATTAGAAAGAGAATTGGTCCTAGTACCGATCCCTGGGGTACCCCGCTACTTACATTGGTCCATTTAGATGCCTTACCGTTTATGACTACCCTTTGCTTTCTGTTGCTGAGCCAATTTTCTATCCATTTCAACACACCGTCTTGTATTCCATGCGCTTTTAGTTTTAGCAGTAAACGTTTGTGGGGAACTTTGTCAAAGGCCTTTTGAAAATCAAGGTATATAATATCTACAGCTTTACTCTCATCGTAGAGGTTGAGGATATCGTGGAAGAAGTCTAAGAGGTTTGTTAAACAGGAACGTTTTTTACGAAAGCCGTGTTGAGTATCTTTAAGTATGTTATTTTCCTCTAAGTGATTTACGAGTCTGTCTCGTATGACCGTTTCTAGCATTTTACATACAACTGAGGTTAAGCTAATTGGACGATAGTTACTGGGTAGGGATTTGCTGCCTTTTTTGAATATCGGTGTTACGTTGGCTAGCTTCCACTGATCAGGCATAGTTCCAGACTGCAAGGATTTATTGAATAGTAATGTCAGTGGTTTGGAGAGCTCATTCTTAGCTTCCTTTAGAACTCTAGGCGAGATTGTATCAGGTCCTGGCGTTTTATTTACATTGAGTTTATCTAAACAATTCAATACTTCTCTCTCTGTAACGGTGATATTGCTTAGAACATCTGAATTATCAATCTGAATCGGCGATGGTGTAGGGATATACTGAGGTCTTCTGTTGTAAAAACTGATGCAAAGAAGGTATTGAGGGCATTACTCATTTGTACTTCGTCTTTGGTGTATTCTCCTTTTTCATCGACTAACGGTCCAACAGTTGAAGTAACTACTTTTTTCTTTCTGATATAACTATAGAATTCTTTCGGGTTTGTTTTACTTTGATTCGCAATATGTAACTCTAAGGTCTTTTTACTTTGCTTAATTAACTTTTTGGCTTTGCGTCGTAGCTCTACAAATTTCACCCGTTCTTCGTCATTTTGTGAGGATTTTAATCTATCATTAGCAAATTTTTTAGCAAGCAGGCAGTTTGAAATATCTTTATTCCACCATTTGGGCTTATTATTATGGCCTGGACGCCGTATTTTCGATGGTATGCAGTCTTGCACTGCTTTTAGGTAAGTGGTTTCGAATAACTTCCAAGATGTATTTATGTCGTTATTGTTAATTAAAAAGCTCCAGTCAGTTTCTTTAAACATAGCTCTAAGTTTATGGAAGTTTGCTTTCTTGAAATTAGGGACTTTTTCGATGCTACTATTTGGTTCGTTACTAGTAAACTTTAAAGTGAAAGTTATCGTACGATGGTCGCTGTTACTGAATTCATCACCAACATTCAAATTCTCTATCAATTCTTCTTTTGTTGCAAGTACAATGTCAAGAACGTTATTACCACGGGTCGGCATTCGAACAAATTGATAAAGCGAACTCTCTTGCAAGTTCGTATACAAGTCATGTCCGGAGTGTGAAGTAAGAGTATCGCCCCACTTGGTCACAGGTAAATTAAAGTCGCCAAAAATTACGGTATCTTGTGAGTTACTAATATCTGCAATTTGTTCGTAAATTTCTCGGTCAGTTTGCACTGATTGAGCTGGAGGTCTGTATATTAATGCAAGTATTATTTTTGTACCTTTATTATTCTTTATTAGCACAAAAGATGTGTCGACGTTCACAATATGAGGTTTTGACACGAGGGTCGGGTTAAGACTTTCTTTGATATAAAATAAAACGCCACCTCCATTTTTATTTATTCGGCTGTTCTCAAACATTACATAACCGGGAAGTGAATACTCTGCTAAAAAGTCTCTATCTTGTGTATTGAGCCAAGATTCTGTTATGCCAATCACATCATAATTTTCTGTAAACACTAGTTCCTCTAAATCTGAAAATTTATTGCGTATGCTACGAGCGTTTGCATAGAAAACATTCAAAGTTTTGGATTTGGGATTCAAGGAACGGTCTTTATTCAAATTATTGGTTCTGGTCGGATCTACATTTACATTCATGGCTGTCCTCGGTCCTCGGTCGTTATCCCTGACGGTTTTGAATTTGGGTCGTGTTGGTGGAGCTTTATCCAAATTCGCGGTTCTTGACAGATTAGTATTTAATTCCTTTGTAGATTGCCGTCCTCGCTGTCTTCGGTCCTCCTTCCTGGTTGTCCTGTGCTGAGTCGATTTCTTCTCCGAAAATCCTTCACCGCATCGTTGAGAAGACGCCCAAAACGCGCTGCTCCCACCTGGTTCAGATGAACTCCATCGTCCGAAAACAAATAGTCATCGTAGTAGAAATTGTCCCAGGTGTCGACGAATCCCACGTTCTCCTTCCTGCAGAGGTTTGCTAGACAACGATTTGTGCTGGTGGCTATGTTGTAAAATCGGCTCTCTACACCAAGCCGGGGGACGATTCCTGAGACGATGATCCTTGATGACTTCTCCTTAAACGACTTGATCAGCTGCTGGTACTTTAAAAGAAATCTTCCGACCGGGTTCGCTGTACATCGTTGGATCCAACGTGGATGACGTACATTGTATTAGCTGGGGCCAGCTTTGATACTTCGTCAACTGCTGCAACTACGTCATCCACACCACCACCAGGGATACAAAAACGCTTCCTGGTCTTAGGTGCCCTGGCGCAAAACTCTGTGAGCTGACCACGTATCATCGAGTCTCCCACGAGCCGGACTTCTTCTATTTCCTCTTCGTCATCTGAGTCTGCGAGTATCTGGAAACGGTTTTGACACTCGGTAATCGGTATGTGTTTCCTGGTCTTGGGGCAAACGTTGTTCCTCACGACACGGAAGTTGTCTTGAGGGGGAAGAGAGTCTCTATTTGTATCTTGAGTATCGGAAACATCAGCTGAAATAGGTACTGTAGGCGTTGAATTGTTGGCAGTTGACGTTGGGGCGTTGGTGGCTGCTGGAGTTGCGGTGACAATTGAAGTTTGCGTTGAGAGAGAAGGGCAACATACAACAGCAGCTGCCGTAATGGTGTCACAAGTACGGCAGTCATTTTCAGTTCCATTAATGTTAATTGTGAATTTGTGAAGTAGCTATTGTACTGATGGAGGAGTAGACTAAATGGTATGGTTCGAGATACATTTACTTTAACTTATTTCATTATGTATAAGAAGGGGCAAAAAGGTAGCATGACTAAGTTGCTTTTTGGCTAAAACCAAAGTAGTGGACGAGAAAAGACGGACAATGTTGAAAGCCGGATATTTTCCCCATGGACCAGGTAGAACACTTGAGTACTGTACAATAAGGTAAATATTTATATGTAATGTGCAGTAGACTTTGTTTGTGAAGCTGTGGATAATTGTACCTCTATGATAACCCTTGGTAATGCGTATATACAGTATGTTGCTTAGTAGCCTGTTATTGAAGTTTATGTTGAAAACTGGCCTTAACATTAGAGGAAAACTTATTCGAAATCGGGATCTGTGAGATGGCCTTTTCTTTAGTATGGGTCTCAAAATGTGATTATGTAGGTATCACGCATGGAAAGAGAGAGAGAGATAGAATGTCCACCATGTCCACTGGTAACATTGATGTATATCATGTTCTGTTTTCCACCAACATTTTAAGGAGGCTGTCATAAGAGGTGTAACATTAGCTGAAAGACAACCTTATATAAACTGTATTACATGTTATATTTGATAACGTTACTCCGAGTCTAGTATCGAATTAATATCTTCGTGTGACGCCCCCTTTCAAGTGCTATTTTGTATGGGTATGAAAAGCCACACAAGAGGTATAATATAATTATTAGGTAGCTGAAATATTATTAAATTGACGAGAATGATGTGTAGAACCAGCGTTTATGATGTGATTCATTAATGTCTTAGCTTTTAAAGAAATATTTATTGTTGCTTTATAAGTGTAGGTTCAGTACAAATAATCGAGTATATAATAACAAAACAAAACTAGATCTGGTGTTTGCAATATGTACAGTAAACTGTAATATTTTCAAAATGCTAAATTATTGTAAACATTTGTCCCCCACAGCGAGCCGGGTTATGTAAATGAATTTTATGGATTGTTTAGGAATTGTCTCCGATAAAATGTGGGTTATGTTCAATGAAAGGCTTAGGACACAGGGCAGTCGGGGGCCACAAACAATTTGTGTGTGTGTGTGTGTGTTTTGAAAGGGGCTTTGGGTATGTATTAAATGTGTGTATGTGTGTATATGTAGCTTTATATACACGTGTGTGTGTGTGTGCAGGTAGGTTATGTGTGTGTGCTTAATATTCCATGTCTGTGTGTGTATTGTGCTTTGCGTACATTTACATTATGTGTGTAAATTGTTGTTTATGTGTGTGTGTGTTTACCGGTTGATCATAATGCAAATACCAGATGGCAAGTAAATTAATGTGTACTTAGTGAAATTAATGTGTCTTACTTGGAGAGCGCGATTACATAGTTAAACATATTGCACAACTTTCAGTAGTATCACAGAAGGGTAATGTTATCAAATAAATATAATATATACATAAATAATTACATACATTAATATAGATATACTGTGTATATATATATATATATATATATATATATATATATATATATATATTGAGTATATAATATTATCACAAATACACGTGTGATATATATATATATATATATATATATATATATATATATATATATATATATTAGTATTTTTTTTCTTCAAAACATTCAAATATAATTATTTCCTTTTCCCTAGAATATTTATGTTTGGATATTCAATACCAGTTGTACAATGAGTAAGATAATCATGACAAGAACGAGTATATGGGTATATAATACCACACGTGTGTCAATGTGATATATATATACTATTTATACTGTATAATTATAATAAAAACGCATACACACATACAGAAATGTGAAGATGAAACGAAAACTCAAGGACATTCTTTTTCATCTTTCATTTTTTACCGTCTCTTTCATTGTTGGTGAATAATTCAGTGAAGTTTGATCTAGTGGTTGTATCAGCACTTGGGGGGAGACAAAGTTATGATGAGGCGGGTGATAGTAGTTTGGCTTTAGTGTTGGGAGAGCAGAAGAGAGGGGGGAGAAGGAGGAGGAGGATAGAGAGCAAAATACGTAGAAGAAAAGATAAGTGAAAGAGGAGACAATAGTTGAAGAGATAGATAATGAAGACACGAGAAAGGGAAGAAAGTTAAAGGGGAAGGAAGCTGAAACAATAAAGTGGAGATAGTATTATGATGATGATGATGATGATGGAATATAATAACATAACATAAAAAAGCAAGATACACACATGGAATTGGATATGAGAATGACAAGGCTCGAAAGATGAAGAGATAATTACGGGGAATCAGGGAGAAAAAGAGACGCGGAGAAGAGAGAGGGAAGAGTAATTTTTTAGAAGACGAAAACAATAAATGAAGAAACGGAGACGTGGAGACCAGAACAATTATCAGACATAAATTGAGTACCGGTACGTGAAGATTTTAATAGGTACTTCCTTTATTTTACACACATTTTGTGACACAAAGGAAACGATTAAGAAATAAACTAATGGGTACAAATGAAGACCTGTAGTTACCAAGACATGAAACTGAGACAAATGCTGTAGGCTGTACTTAATCACCATACCAAGTTCATTATTAGTATTAACACATCCACATCTAAAATACCACAAGGGTGGACTTTTACGCTTACCTCCAAACTATGCATTAACCTTTGAAACCATTTAATCTTGTCATTCTCTCACTACATTTGTCCCAGATACATGTCTTGGCAACTGTACAGTCACGGTCATTAGTGAGGTCCACCCTTCACAACGTCAACTATGTTTGTCTTTCTTGCTAAAATAATAAAATTATTCAACTAAAGTTTGAATACTCTATAAAGGCTAATCATGTGGGCTAAGGACTTTCTTTTTCAATTTAACCAGCCGAGCATCAACAACTAATATATACATTATGATAGGTGGACACAACTGGTGTCAACCATGTAAATATACGCCTGGAAAAAACAAAAAAAATCGGCCAACAAATGGGACTACGACAAAACCAAATTGCAACCGTATGGCCAGAGCTCTAGCCGACCTCTGTCCCAAGTATAAATCACCTCTGACCCCGGTAGCCTGCATGGCAGCTACGTGTGTTAGTCTAGTTCAAGCCATGACATGTGCATCATGTCGTGTCACGGTCTTTCTGAATTTGTAATATGTGATCTTATGCATCTCACATATTGGGATATACCTTTTACTGGCGATTCTTATAATGATTTCTTTGATGATGATGTTACTTACATGGATTACCTGCAACCTGATGATTCAAGAGGTGATTCAAGTGAAATTCCATTTCCACGCACGGAAAGATCCACAAGGTATACCGTGCTGCCACTCTCCAAGCCCACACTTCTCGTCCTACTCATTTTCATCTAATTTCAAGTTATGTTAACAACCCACACCCTTCACCTTCATTCCATGCATGGCTTGGGATGCCAAAAGACTTTTGAAGAGAATCCTCAAGTGAAAGGGAAAGAGTGGAGAAGCTTGTGAGAGTGACGGTGGCGGTTAACCCTGACTCTACGTCTCCACAGATTCGCGCCCAACCATAGCCAATCACCTCAGGCATCAAACTTGCTTAACCCACCCCAGCATCCCACAGCCAGGTTCCTCACCTTTCGCACCACCCCAGCAACCTTCTCCACCTCCCAACGACCATCCTCACTGCCTCAATATGTGGGAAAAGGCAAGGGGAAGGGAAAATCTACAAGCGTGGGAGTGCTCGCGCCTGCAGACAACCTCATCTTTGTGCGCATGGACAGTGTGGAGCTCCCCAGCCTTCTCACCTATCTTCCCCGCATATTCACAACAATTATGCAGATGCGGCCTACGCCGATGCTAACTTTGAGGAGGTGGAAATGGGAGTATAGCAGTAACTTCACTTCCCCCCTCCAAATTTCCTGGATGGGAGGACACACCTTGATTGCCACGCCCTTTTTCAGTAATGTAATGGCAAGGAACCGATTTCATTAAGTTCTTTCATCACTCCATTTCTTCGATTCGCTGAATCCTGACACATGAAATAGCAATGACTTGATAAGAATTCGCTTAGTCTTTGACGACCTCCAGAGGAGAAGTTCGCATCGTGGATCAATCCATATCTGAACCTGCTGATGTTTGGTGCTGTGGATGTGCAACCTCGGCTTCAGATATTACATTCCTAGCAAATGGCACCTCTTTGGCTTCAAAATGTTTGTGTGTGTGAGATTGTCTTATTATGTGTCCTTGGTCGTACTATATTATTTCGATTTGTTTCTGTAACTTTGAGGTTTGTTTCTATAATGATATTTATTGCGAGTTCTTATATATAATTCTTGCTAAAATGATTATATACTGTATAATTATGTTGTTTAGAAAGCAGTGCCATATATCTCGGTGTGTCTTTTGGCCATAATCCCTAAAACGCACCACAAAAAATATACTTCACCTAAATGAACTAAGCATTTATAAATGTTATTTTTTTTAGTATAATGGGTGCTATCAAGTTCCTGTGATAAGTTCTTATTCAGTTTCATATGTTTGATCCGATATGCAATATGACTAGTAGATTCTTAATGACTGTGATATTTTCATTGTGCTACCCTAACGTCACCAAACAGTATATTTATCATTTCTGTCCTATTTTCCAAGATTAAGCATCTCCAAGCTCAATCCTAAATTTACTTATTTTCTTATATCACCATTATTACAAGTCCCCATTACCATCACTGTCCATATCAACACTATCACCATCACACTTATTTCCATCACTTATCACCTTCAGTCTCCATCACTACTATCACCATAGTCTCTATCACAGCCTCCATCACCAACATTGTCATATATTTATCATCACCACTGTGACCTTTACAGTACCCATCATTACTATAACATAATTATTACCTCCACATTTTCCATCATGCTTCCCATTCCCGGTATTTCTGTTGCCGCGACCTCTGACATCCCCATCACCAGTATCGTTCCCAATATCACCACCTTCATCACCACCACTATCAATTTCACGTCTCCTCCCCACCTTCTCGTATGGTGTCCTCGTCATGCCGTGCTATTACTAACATTACCATATAACTGTATCTACCATCTTGTCCTTATATAGTCCTCTCTTCAGCTGTCGTGTGTATGTTACTATGTCAACCTTGGCTTGGGTGTCTTATAAAACATTCCACCACCAGTCCTGTAGCGCCACATGATGGTACACTTACCTGCACTTCCACCTTCCCTTGCGATTGTATTGTTTGTATATAAAATCCAGTTGGTGTGATTCTGATGATGTAATACAATATAACAAGCCAAAAACTGATAACATTCAACACAAATATGTTAACCCAATCTTGTGCGAAGCAGATACTTTTGGATCTTCCCTTTTTCACTCCATAAATATGGAGGTTTTTAGGAGTTTCACCTCTTTATAATAGACTTCGCTCCATCCAAGTATCGATTAGGTTTTGGCGGGCGACCCTGACCCTGCTAATTAGATATAAACGGGATATTAAACCGTACAATGTACATATTTACTTAACGGGGGTTAGGGGAAGCGATTATCTTTAGTTTACAGGGCAAACTAAAATACATTGCTCGAAATTGGCAATCAAAATAATCAATGCTAATTAACAAAATCATAACACCCAAAATATTACACCAGACAGTATTCACCTATTTCAAGATGAAATCCAGGGAACTGTACCACCCTTGTACCACCACATTTTGACACTATATATATATATATATATATATATATATGTATGTATGTATGTATGTATGTATACTGTATATGTATATATACTGTGAATAACATACAGTACATGCAAATATTTATTGTTTTCTCCATTTCTCGATTTTCGAAATATTGCAGAACATGTATATTGATAATTATCTTTATTGCATGTCTAACTGAGTTTACCAGATAAGTTTGATTAGGTTGTATTATTCTATTTTTTATTTTAGGTTTATGCTGGCATAGAGTATATTGAGAGAGAGAGAGAGGGAGGGAAGGAGAGCAGAAGGAAAATATCGTCTGTCCTTGTGTGTCTGGCATAAAGGAAAATCTATATAGGGCGGTGTGTGTGTGTGCGTGCTATGTTGTTGCACTGATCAAATATAAGGTCAGCGTTTAAATACTATGAGTATATACAGTAGATGAGAGTTATATTATATGATTATATATTATAGTGAATCAAGTGCATTTGGGCATCTCGATATCACTATGTTTATTAGATGGCGCCTTAAAGTGTGTCATTTTCCATGAATTAGTGTCTGTGAGATCGTGGGAACCCATTCATCCTAAGCATTATATGGACAAAGTGATGCCATGTGTAATTTTTGAAATTCCAAGATATAGAGATCAGGGGATTTATTGCTTGACAGATTATTTCTATAAATGGTGAACGAGTTTCATATAAGAAAGAGTCACTCCTCATGAGGGGTACAGAACGTTAACATCTCTCTCCCAATACCTCTCAAATAGATCTGCTTTACCATAATGTTTTGCATATGTATATCGTCCTTAAATACCAAGTATATTCCATAAACTCTGGTTTCAATTATCCCTTCATATTGAGGAACCACTACCTCCATACCGTGATCCCTGTCAGAGATACTGAACTAGATAGAAACATATTGAAATTCATCTCATCAACAGTAATTATTGGACAAATCAACTCTCATGTTATGGTTATGTTAGGTTATTTAAGGGTATTTAAGGTTATTTAAGGTTAGGTTAGGATTTTATGCTGGTCAAGATTAGAACCCAATCACTCCAGGTATTTTTGGAAGAGTTTGGCAACACTCGACAATGAGTGACAATGAACTCTTCCATAAATACCTGGAGTGAGTAGGTTCGAATCCTGGTCATGATACCTCTCTTCCAACCTGTCCGACATTATCCATAGGATTTTATGTTGAGACTAGTTTAACACTTTCAGTATATCATAACGCCTTCTACTTTATTCTGGCTATCGTTGAACCTTTTCATTATAGTTAGTATATGTGGGAGTAAACGGATTAATGAAGATCGTACATACTCGTCTTGAATATTAGAGGTCCTTCGTAAACTACAAACATTTGTCTGTTACCCAAAAATATAGTGACAAAGAGCGCCATAGTGCTGATGGGTTTTTGGGGATATCAATTAGTTGACTTGCCTATACTTACTTAAATTACATTGATTGTTAGTACTTGTTCATTATTTGTCGGTGAATCACTAATATTAATCTAGTACACAGCGTGTTGCTAATGCCCTGGTCCGGGTTGAACAACAATACAGCTAAACCTCAAAAGTGCTATTTCATCACCATGATGTCAGCTTATGTTGTATTCAGTATTTTTAACGTTGAACTTGTATTCTTTACGCACTTAAACACATTATATATATTCAACCATTCAGTTATATTAACGAGTACTTACGTTTATCATACTTTATAAGGACATTTGATTCAATTTGATATTCTGAAGTTAGTGGTCGAATGTGGACCGTGACAGTACACAGCCACGACAGCTTGCAGTGTCCGCAGGTTAGTTATACTGTATGACTGTAAGGTCGTGTGAGTGTTATGTGGTTGTATATACCTGTGTGTGTGTGTGTGTGCGCTGTGTATACTTATTGGATTCAGTGTAAGTGGTTAAATGTGTGTTTGTGTGTGTGCTTGTGCTTGTACAAAGGAGGCTTAAATAGGATGACAAACATTGAAGAAGTGTCTCTGGATTGCTTTCATGACACAGGTAGGCCTAACACACAGACCATCAGTCCTGAAGATTTGACGTGCGTGTGGTATGGGTGTGTGTATGTGCATGTCTCTGTATGTTTTGTTTTTGATGCGTTTGGCCAAGCGTTTGGTGTGTGTTGGTTGGCCAATGTGTCTGTCAGTACACGAGTGTAGATACTAATCTTCCCAGGATTAGTTACCTTTATGTTACAGTTAATGTATTTGTTCTGGAATTCCTCACTGTGATATTATTATATTACTAACTTATTTAAAGTTGAACAAATATTCAAGTGTCCAATGGAAATAATGTAACCCTCTTGGGTTGGACATTTATATTAGAGTGATAACTTGAATACACAGATTATGCCTACATGAAGGAACATAAAGAGTGGGAATATTGTTTGGCTAACCTCTTCAGCATATTATGTAAGCCTGGCTACTGTAGTGTTAAGATTCAATATACTTCCTGAAAGCCTGGGTCAAGTAAGCCTCTCTATGTTGTAACAAAATTAATTAAAACATTATTGACTACCCTTTGTCATAGGAATAATTCCTATAGCTAAAGCACTGCTTCAACACATATTTTGCACACAGAGGTATGTTGTTGATCTTTTCTCTCCTTTGGGCTCCTCCGACCTGTCTTATCTCTCCAGTACGGTTACCCGATCCTCCCAGCAGGCGACGCTTGTGGCACTTTGGCGCTGCCGACTGGGAGGCTCTCCGGCAGTACTTCTTTGATTTACCATGGAATGATGAAATGGACAGTGCTGAACGCATTACCGAGGTAATCCTATCGGGCATGGAAGCACACATTCCATCTTCTTTCTCTCAGACTAATGCAAACAAATTTTGCTTTACTCCCGCTTGTTCTACTGCTGTCCGCAATAAGGAGGAAGCATTCTAACGGTATCGACCCCTTAAAACTCTAGAATCTCATTCTTCTTATGTTGCTGCCCAGAATCAAGCAAAATCTGTTCTTCGATGTGCAAAACACTCTTTCATCAATAATAAATGAACTGAACTATTCAACTCTAGCTCTTCCCAAGCTTTCTGGAATCTAGCCAAAAACCTCTACAACAAATTTTCTTCCTTGACTTTCCCTCCCCTTTTCGACTCTGATGGCACAACCTTCACCTCTACCTCTGACAAAGCTCAACTCTTCGCTTAAACTTTTGCTAGAAACTCCATCTTGGATGATTCAGGTGCTATTCTTCCCTCTTCACCTCTCTCTCTCCTATTTATACCTAATATCCTAATCTCTTCTAAAGATGTACTTTCTACCCTCTCTGGGCTTAATACTAAGAAGGCGTACGGTCCGGACGGTGTTCCTCCTGTTGTACTAAAAAACTGTGCTTCCGTGCTGACTCCCTGCCTAGGCAAACTCTTTTGTCTCTGTCTCTCCTCTAACGTCTTCCTTTCTTGCTGGAAGTTTGCTCCCATTCAACTTGTCCCAAAGAAGGGTGACCGCTATCATCCTTCCAACTATCTTCCAATTGCTCTCATCTCTTATATCTCTAATATTTTTACTTTCAAATTTCTCATCTTATAATCTACTCTCAGATCGCCAGTATGGCTTCCTTAATCGCTTTAGTAGCAGCAACGCACGTTATGCGCCTCCTATGTATGTAACGCTAAATCCCAGCAATACTCTGATTGCGTCCGCCTTAATTACTCTCGTCCTATGGCACCTAGAGGGTTCAGATTTTTATTAGAACTACTTTAGGATCCCACGGAACAATACCGATGGTTTGCAACCCTCCAAGTCAGCCGCATTCGTGTGGGCGTGCGCGTAAGTGATTTTCCAGTATATTGCCTATCCATCACCCCATGTTAACCGTCTCACGACCATTTCGGGACTTCGATGAGACTTTTTCTATTGCACTAGACATATCAAAAGCCTTCGATAGAGTCTGGCACAAATCTTTAATTTCTAAACTACCCTCCTTCGGTTTCTATCCCTCCATCTGTGCCTTTGTCTCTAATTTCCTTTCCGGCCGTTCCATAACCGCGGTTGTGGACGGCCATTGTTCACTTCCTCACCCTATAAACTCTGGTGCTCCTCAGGGCTCTGTCCTATCTCCTATTCTTTTTCTAATTTTTATAAATGATCTCCTCAACTGTACCTCAATTCCCATCCATTCATACGCAGACGACTCAACCTTACACTACTCCATTAGTTTTTCAGAACGCCCCAGCCAGCAATCCCTCAACGACAAACGTAATGAAGCCATAGAACTCTTAAATTATGATCTAAATACTATCTCCAATTGGGGCAAAGAAAACCTTGTTACCTTTAATGCTTCCAAAACCCAATTTATCCATCTTACTACCCGTCGTGAACTCCCAGCAGACTATCCCTTATTCTTCAACAATACAAAAATCAATCCTTCATCTTCTCTCAATATTCTTGGTGTCTCCTTTTCTTCTGCTCTCAGTTGGAAGGACCATATTACCAGTCTTGCTACGGCAGCCTCCCAGAAGCTGGTTGTGCTCAACTGCCTCAAGGGATTCTTTACCCCTGCACAGCTTCTTGTTCTGTACAGGGGAGCAGTGCATCCTTGTATTGAGTATTGTTCACATTTGTGGAGAGAATTATCTCACAGAGCACTCCTAGACAAAGTATAAATGAAAGACATTTGCATCATTAACTCCCGTCCACTCACTAACTCTCTGCAATCTCTCTCTCTCCGCCGCAATGTTGCATCTCTCTCGTTATGCTATCTCTACTACAATAATCAGTGTTCGTTAGAGTTCTCCCAGTGTATATCACCTCCTTTAAGTAGGGTACGTAGTATCTTTCTTGCAACACACCTCTACCCCTACTCTGTGCAATTTTCCAACTCAAAAGTAGAACGATACTCCCAATCGTTCTATTCAACAACTGAGCTCTGGATTTCTCTCCCTAAATCCATCTTTCCCTCATCCCATGACTTACATTGCTTCAAACTTCGTGTGTCCAGACATTTTGGCTCGAACATTCCTTGATTTTGGCCCTGTCACTCTTTCAACTCTGGAGGAGGCACTTGTCACAGTCAGTTTTGCCTGTTGTCTCCCTCGTCCACCTAGTAAACACATATACATATATATATCCTATCTCCATCAGACGATCTTCCAGGTTTTTCTCTAAAGTATCAGTTTCATTACTGTCGATCACCGAACTTGGCAAACGAGAGAGAGAGAGAGAGAGAGAGAGAGAGAGAGAGAGAGAGAGAGTGAGAGAGTGAGAGAGAGAGAACACACCAAAACTACTAAGCCATTTTTACAGAAAAACTCACTAGGCACTTTTATGTGTGAACGCGCACCTGTTATGCATGTTAGTTAAAAATACAGCTCGCTTTGTGTGTGTGTATGTGTGTGTGTGTGTTTGTGTGTGTTCCTGTGTGTGTGTGTGTGTGTATGTGTGTGTGTGTGTGTGTGTGTGTGTGTGTGTGTGTGTATGTTTGTGTGTGTTCCTGTGTTACTCAGTTACTTGTTCGTCAAGGGGAATCCATGCAATGCGAGCTAAGCTCATTATTATCGCGCCTCCTTAACTGGGAATGTGTTGTGTGAAATGCATGTTAAGTGTTTTATGTACTGTTGGAATGGCTGTGGATGTGTGTGTAGTCTGTATTTTAGCCAATTGGCGACATCGGAAACGAAGGCTTAGGGTGGATCTGTATGGTACCATTCTCACTATAGACGGTACCGTCTCGCCCGAAGGCTTAGGTAGCCATCAGCTTAGGTGAACCATATGATACCCATCTCGCCTTGTACCATTTTTGCCAACCCCAGATGGGACGTCACAACGTCGTCCACTTATTCCAGGTACCTATTTACAGCTAGGTGAGCTGAGGCTAACACATGAAAGGAGACAAGCCCAATTTGTCTCCGCCCGGCCGGGGATTGAACCCCCGACCCCTCGTGTGTGAGACGAGAGCTCTACCTACTAGGCTACGGGCTATGTGTGTGTGTGTGTACTCACCTAATTGTACTCACCTAATTCAAGTATACAGGATTTGAGTTTTTAGGCTCGTATTGTCCCGCCTCCAAAGATTCTGTTCTCTAATTTGGCTTTAAAAATGTGGATATTCCCCGCACCCACCACTTCATCATCCAACTGATTCCACATATTAATACTTCTATATGGAAAGCTGAATTTCCTCCCATCTCCTTTACATCTGCCTTTCTTTAACTTGCAACTCTGTCCTCTAGTCCTCCCTTTATCTCCCTCGATAAAGTGTATGTGTATGTGTGTGTGTGTGTGTGTGCTGCTGCTGCTGTTTGAGTGCGTATACTATTTATGGCTGTGTGTCTGTTATTCTTCTATTAGTGTGTGTTCCTGTGTGTGTGTATGTGTGTGTGTGTCTGTTATTCTTCTATTAGCTTGCATTCTTTTGTTTTCCTTGTTTTCTGTATAATACTTATTTTATGTTATACTATGTTTGTTCTATTATTGTCATCACCGTGTTTGTGTCCTTCCTCTTCGTGTTGTTATCGTTGTTGAACATGTATTAATCTTTGCGTGCATGCAGTTGTTTTTGTTTCTTTCTCAGTAATATTCTTCAGAGGAAAGATCTGCGTAAATCAAGTGGTGTTTATCTCTTTCATGCTCATAGACCCTTCCAAAGTCCAATTGTATAATGTTGTTGTTGTTTTTGTTCCCGTTCCCCAAGCTGCCTGGCCGAACAGCCCCAAGGCCCCAAGCAAGGCCAAGGCCATAACCGAGCGCCCCCACAGAACCCTCCCTGCCGACCACAATAAAGCCTGGGTGACCGAAGCCACTCCATGGCGGGGAGCTGAGGAGGGTGCGGAAACGCCCGGGAAACCAAAGTCCCACCCAGGACCCTGTGCCCCTCAGCAATTATGAAGAGAAAGTTGAGGGGCAAAGGAAAAATGTGATGCTTTGGCTTCCAATCTTGGTAGATTGGGAGGTCAATCCACGGATGAGACGCCGTCACTTGAGATCTAGAAAATATATAAGTAAAAGGAACAGTCAGAGTAAGCTATGGGTATGGCAGAGATCGCTTAGTTCTCACTCTGATAGACCAGCCCATCACCAGTATTGTATAATGTTAGCTAAACTTGTTTATAAAGTTTGCTCTCTAGACCTCTATATAGCTACAGTATAATAAAACACATTCGAAACTACCTATTTTAGATCAGGCTCGCTATTGCTCGCCTGTAAAATGCCGACGCCTAAATCGTTCGAAAGGGCAGGGAAATGGGACGAAAGGTCTTAACATCGCCAAATAAATAAGGTGAATGTCTTAAAATGTCAAAACTAATAGGGTTCAGCTCCTGGGAGGAAGCTGTCCATAACACATATAAACCTCCCCTCACTTAAACAACCACTCCAGCAGGGACTACCATCAGCTTCCATTATATTCATTCAATTGACCACTTGCCAGATTCAGGCTATAAGGAAGTTGGAGCTGTGGCCATCAATATTTAGCAGAATTATCAACTAAAATACGGTCATAATACATATATATATATAAAACCATTATGATCACACATTTTATTCATCAGAACCCCACATTATTATTGCATTTCTCTTTAATATTGATGTTCACGGCTCCAACTTCTTTATAGCCTGAAACTCGCAAGTGGTCAATTGGACCTTCATTCTTGCCACTGAAATGGATTGGTAGATATTCATATAACATATACCTTTATAGATGGAATCTCAGTGTGTACATTAACCTTGAAAACATACATTACTAATCGGATTATGTTGACCTTGCCTTCCGTAGATTATTCTTTAGATACAGAGGAAGTATTAGTCAGCAGATTAGTAGTAGTAGTAGTGATAAGGGGTGAAGAAGCAGATTATTATTTTTAGTGATAAGTGGTGAAGAAGTTAATATTAGCAGAAGATAATGGAGTTGGCGGTTGATTCGGTAGTTATAGTTGATTAGTGTACTGTATATGGCCAATACACACTTATAGATCATACATACTGTATACATACAGGAAAAGAAGACTAAGCAATCAAAATTAGCCCAGATGGGACCTCACAACAATCCACTTACACCAGGTTCTTGTAACTACCAGGCGAACAGAGCTATGGGGTGTCTAGCAATCTGCCAAACTGTCTTGGATATTGAACAGGGGTTCTCTTAGTTGTGAGCCAAACGTGTTAACCAATACAACACAAGTCCTTCGGGTATGTCATGGAAATCATTACCGTTTTTACTATTCATCATTTAGATGAGCTTACGGGTTTTAATATCGTATCACATAATCATATATGTTGGGTTTCATATATCTAACCTACAACCTATAAAGTAATTATGTAAAATAAGTAAAATAAGTACTGCATAAAAGGTAGTTGGACGGTATTCAAGAGGTGCGTTCACCCAATACAAATATGATTATGATAGCTTTTGATCAATCAGTGTTTTGATCGGCCAGGGTGAACAACATGATTACCAAACATTGATTACAGTCACTAATTGGTCAGTCGCCCGGAACAACAGTATGCATTATGTCAACGTTGTCCACAGAGTGGTATTAACCCCTTCAGCACGATGACCCCTTTATAACTTTGATTCTGGCTAACATTACTTGATGCTATGCAGTTTAAGAAGAAACTATGTTTTTCAGAAGGTTTGTTGAGATCGTATTTACCCATTTGAGTCCTAGAGGTATATCATACGCTAAATATAATCGTCTAATAATAATTAGAATAAGACAAAACCGGTACGTCATCGTCTTGAAAGGTTTAATGGTACAGACAACATTGCATGAATCACGACAAGTTAATGTAGCTAGTAAAATAAGACAAAGAAAACAACATATCAATAATTGAGTGGTGTAATTTTAAACCCCTTCAAAATATAGAATGTATAACGCTAACAATTAAATTGAAGTTTGTTTAATATAATAACAATATATTTGCTCGCGAGCCACATGCGAGAGCTGCTCATTTATGATTATAATAAGACTAGATGTAGCGTGGTTGGTTAAATCCAATGTTAGCAAAGCCATTGGAGTGATCATGATTGCGTGATAGGGGGAAGTGGGTGCATCTAAGAATTAACCCTCAATTGTCCTTAATATATATACAGTATATATATATATTGTACATATTCAATCTATTATTACGGTGGTTCCTGGAGGAAATGAACGTCATACATAGATCCGATAATCGAAATGATAATCAGCGAGAAATGTAGTGAAATTAGATAGAGAGGATCGGCAATAAACCTAAAAGAATGACGATACGACGTGCCTTTATAACAACCTTTATACCGTACTCTGGAAAATCACCTGCGGCAAATATATATATTGACCTCATATAGATTGACCTCATAAATATTGGCCTCACTGGCGATACCCTCACTTCAAAATTGGTATAAATATTCGGTATAGGTTTATAATTGCACCTATACGAGCTAAACAAATTATTATTGTATTTAACAGGAAGGTATGATGAGGTAAGTGATGTGGTATAGGTGGCAATATGCGGAAATGGATTATAAGCCCCCCCCCCCCTCCCCTTACGTTAGGCTAGGTTAGGTTAGGTAAGGTTGTTAGGTTAGGTTAGGTTAATGCCTCTCTGAAACAATGTAAAATCCGTGTCACATCTAGATTGATAGACTTTTGTCAGAGGGGGCGGTATGCCCTTATAATCCATTTCCTCATATTGAATCACTTACCTCGTCGTACCTTCCTGTTAAATACAATAATATATTTTTTAGCTCGTATCGGTGCAATTATAGAAATTTACCAAATATTCTTAGCAAGCCTCCTCCTCTCTCCCTCCCCAGGTTTTAATGAACAATGAAAAAGTATAATAAGTGCCAGTCATTAACTAAAGAGGATTATAATAACTTGTAACGAAAAGAGAGATGAGAGGAGAGGAGAGTGGGGAAGACAGGGAAGGATGTAAGGATGAGAGTGATGGGTTGGGAGGAGAGGGCTGTGGGAAAGGTGATGATATTATAAAAAAAAATGGTGTGGTGGTGATGCAATAGCGACATAGTATGTTACGAAGGGATGATGGGGATGATGAAAGAAGAATGGGTGATGGTGCTGATGAGAGAGAGAGAGAGAGAGAGAGAGAGATTTTGTACCATTATCGAAAATCTTTATAACTAGCCTAAACATTTTCCTATTTCCCATCATTCTTCCTTTCTCTCGTAATGATCGTTCTCTTAACTTAAGCCCCTTAAGGGGAGATTTCGACCTGGAGGATTTTTTTCTGGACCCTTTTCTCCCTCATGTTTAGCCCCATTGCTTTTGAAATTTTAAGACGTTCGCCCCATTACTTTGCCGATTTTAAGAAGACTCGCCCCATTTCTGTCAATTTTAAGACCATTCGTGCCATTTAGGTGTCGATTTTTTCCTGGCGAGCGACAGCGAGCCTGTAATTTAAGGGGAATCGGCCTTCGGCCGGGACATTTTTCTACCAAAAAATGTGCAAATTTATCTTGAAAGGGGGTCTGGGGGTGTAATTTTGAGCTTGATGGAAAAGTAGGGAACAAACTAAATACCTCCCCTTAATGAATATGCAGTAGATGCTCAGACCACGACCATTATTGCAGGGGGTATGGCTGGGCTAAGCAAATATCAAAGTTCGGTCAATTTAAATACCTTAGAGCAGAGAATGTTATGTGGTCTGTCTTGCAATTCATACTTTCAATATTCTTCTACAGACCCAACTCGAGAGGCGATGATCGACCATTGCTATTGCGACCCCTTTCTCCCTCATGTTTAGCCCAATTGCTTTTGATATTATAAAACGTTCGCCCCTTTAGTTTGGCGATTTTAAGAACTTTCACTCCATTTTAAGACCTTTCGTGCCATCCAGGTGTCGATTTTATCCTGGCGAGCGATAGCGAGCCTGTAATTTAAGAGGAAACGGCCTTCGGCCGGGACATTTTTCTACCGAAAAATGTACAAATTTATCTTGAAAGGGACTCAAGGGGTGTAATGTTAAGCTTGATGGAGGTCTAGGGAACAAACTAAATACCTCCCCTTAAGCGAGGGATCTACGTTGTTTGGCTGATTGACCTTACAATTGAGCTCTGCACCATGATCTTAATGAGCTCTGCACCATGATCTTAATGAGCTCTGCACCATGATCTTAATTGATGCAACTGTGAGATATTTTCACAGGGAATGGAATATGTATGCGAATATGAACGTGCGTATTACAACATACCTGGGACACAAATTGGCTGTGCACCAAAAGTAAAGGATCTGTGGGTCTTGCAGCATCCCTCCAAGGCCACCCATACGGACATAATCCGTGCACGTACACAGCTCTACGGTTAAGGGGAGATCTTCACTGGAGGGATTTTTTTCTTTACTCCTTTCTCCCTCATGTTTAGCCCCATTGCTTTTGAGATTTTAAGACGTTCGCCCTAGTAGTTTGGATTTTTTTTTACATTTTGCCCTATTTCTGTCAATTTTAAGACCTTTCGTGCCATTAAGGTGCCGATTTTTTCCTGGCGAGCGATAGCGAGCCTGTAATTTAAGAGCAACCGGCCTCCGGCCGGAACATTTTTCCATCGAAAAATGTACAAATTTATCTTGAAAGGGGGTCTAGGGGGTGTAATTTTAAGCTTACAACATACCTGGGGTGTAATTTTAAGCTTGATGAAAACGTAGGGAACAAACTAAATACCTCCCCTTAATTAAGATGATATTATAAACTATGCATACTTGTAGGTGGTGAGTGCCAGTTTGGAGTGACCATGCTCTGTACCCTGTTGACCCCTAGGGCTGGGTCAGCCGCAGGAAATATAACTAAATATATAGTCCTGAAACAAAGCTGCATTATGATTCGTCAAGCAGTTTATTAAATACTGCAATAAACGTATTTAAGCTGCTAACTTGTGCCTGTGCTGGACGTAGAGGTGGAAGTGGAAGTGATTGTGGACGGTCATTCACCTCGCATCCATTTCCCAGCCAAGATCTACGCGCACATACTGGTGTGTGAGCATACATATAAATTAATAGGCTACACACACATATACGCATTTTTTTTCTCTCGCTCTCGCTCTCTCTCTCTCTCTCTCTCTCTCTCTCTCTCTCTCTCTCTCTCTCTCTCTCTCTCTCTCTCTCTCTCTCTCTCTCTCTCCTCTCTCTCTTATAATTTCCATCCGTTCCCTCGGCCTCCTCGTTTCTCTTCTGTTTTATAGTGACAAGCACGTTCGAAGGTCTAGGTGAGAATGGTGCAAAGGAGTACAAAGGTGTTGGGCCTTGCAAATGCTGTTTATATATCGGCATACAAGGAGGGTGGGGGGTGAGGGATAATTACCTGAGAAAAATTAGAAAGTCTCACATTACCGTCTTCGATGTTTGCAACATCGCCGACGTCTTGCCAACTATTTGCCGAGGAATCAGCAAATATGCGCCGAGGAATCGTCGACAAATCGCATAAAGTCGTGCTGTAACGGTTTTCTGAAATTCAAATTTTACCTTCATCGTATGGTGTTGTAGACGATATCGGCGAGTCATCGAATATGTTGCAGACGATATCGGCGAGACATCGCAAATGTTGCAGACGATGTTGCCGAGTGATCGGCGACAGTCATATTTGAACACAATAAGAGCGGGTGGTGGAGTATACTATTTCACCGTGCCGCCCAGCGTTTTTTTTTTACCATAAATGGCCTTGTTTCCGTGCTCTTTTTCATGCATAAACAAGAGCCATAGCGTAATACAATTATGTATCCCTGAAAGGGCGTAAATTGAGCTTTCCAATGACACCAGAACCATCCTTCTACGATCACTGGTTGTTTTGCAACGATCGTGCAACCGAAGGGCAAAATCGCTAAAATACGGTAATTTCGTTACATAATTACGTGTGTAGCGAGGGAGGGAGGGTGGAGTAGTGTGGAGTACATGTCAGTAGGCCCACGGCGGCCGTGGCGAGCGGTCATGAGGTAACCTATGCTCCTCCCGTCGCTCGTCTCTCTCTCAGAGCCAATATTGCGCCAAAATTGCACACAGACTTAAGTCAGGCCCCGCCACATAGTCCAGATTTTTAGAGACGGATTTAAGTCCGGCGCTGCTAAACAAGGATTAACTGTCATTTTTAATCAATCGTTACCAGTCGTTACGAAAGTCATACGATAACCAGTCGGCGACGGAAAATCGTGTCAAGTCGTGAATGTGGGAAAGCCCCTTAAGTGACTACACTTAAGCCACCAAAGATAACACATGTATTCCATGTGTAATACTCGTCCAAATATAGTTATTTCTCTTCTAGAGCACTCATCTCGGAAGGTGCTAACATTACAATGAAACAGATGAAGCCCACATAAGACTTCAACTACAAAAACAATATGCACTCATCAATTGGTGTTAACGCCCACTACTGAAGTAGCCATGAAAAAGGATATCATAGACACAACCCCTTCATTGTGGGCACCATTGCTGCAGTCAGATACCAACCATGTGTAGCTTTCATTGCTGATCTCACCCTATTTGAACCACCTTAACTTAGAGAAAGCCACAATTTCATCGCTCAGCATCCAAAGCTCTCTAGACGGAAAGAGTAGTCGATCTTCATCCGAAAGAGTCTAGATGTTACAAGTCCTTATCCGACCTGGAGACCTCTTCAGAGACTGAATAAGGACCAGTCTCAATACAAGGATGCACTGAGCCCCTGTACAGAGCAAGAAGCTGAGCAGGGGTAAAGAACTCTATGAGGCAGTTTAGCACATCCAGCTTCTGGGGGGCCGCCTTAGCAAGACTGTTAATATGGTCTTTCCAAGAGAGAGCAGAAGAAATATAGACACCTAGAATACTAAGAGAAGATAACGAGTTGATTTTTGTATATATTTGTTATTATATATTATTTATAGGCCTATGTAATATCTATCTATCTATCTATATATGTTATAAATGTATCTACAATATACGCTTTTCATTCTCGTGTAGCCTCTTCATTTATGCATGCGAATGCCAGTCTCTCTCTCTTTTTGTCTGTCTTTCTGTGGCTATGGAGAGAGAGAGAGAGAGAGAGAGAGAGAGAGAGAGAGAGAGAGAGAGAGAGAGAGAGAGAGAGAGAGAGAGAGGGGGGGGGGGGGGGGAGGGGGGGATATGAACTGCAACTGAATGGCTCTATCCTTTAAACCAATACCATCACTCTTTTTCAGCTGCCCATTCCACCACCATGAATAGCACTTTACTCTCCTCCCTCGCTCTCATCTGTCTCCCCACCCATCTCATTATTCTCTCTGTCTCTCTCTGTCACATACTCACTCACACGTTACCATTTTTTGTAGGAAGAATAGTCAACCAAAAGCATCACATAATATGTAATATACATTTTTGTTCCAGCCCTCGTTCAGCATGCATATACATTAACAGTTTCCTCGTCAAGCGGAGACTGGAATATTTCAGCTGTGGCTAATTGGTCTGGAAATATATTTGATGGTGCTGTCCACTATGGCTGTCCACTATAACTATATTTTTGGATTCATAAACACTATTTCGTCGATTATAGCACTAGTTTTTTCAGTATAATGTCTTCTGTAGCATTATTGTATCCAGATTGTGTCCACTGTATCAATATGTTTGTCCACATAAACATTATTTGTCTCACTATAGCACTCAAATTTACAGTATTGTACCCACTATACTAATGTATCCAATAATGTATCCATTTGTAAGCCCAAGTCAAACTACGTAGGAGGGTGTTGCCGAGTGGTTATAGTACTCGAATTATTAATAAAAGTTTGCAGGTTCAATCCCTGGGGCATCCAAAGACAATATTATGGAAATGTATTATATGTTGAATATTCCCTGGTCTTCATAATTATAACTAAATGTTCCTCTCATATCAAAAGAGAACAATAAATCAGCCAAGCTGGAATATATACTGTATAATGCATTCTTGTGTGCTGAAATTCGGCTTCAATGTTACCAGAAATATAACTTAAGTGTCAACTAAGGAAGCAGGTCACCCCTTATGAGCGTGACTCTACTTCTCTGTAAATTCCAGTAATCGGACAACATTCATCCTTGCTATTTGCCAACAAGGAGTTTTGTATAACGGACCCCAAACTAAAGCAGTACTAAAAATAACATATATTGTCTAAATATGGAGTCATGGTGCTTCTTGGTAATTCCATCTGTAAGTCAACATTTTGTTATTGTTTGCATACTTTTTAAAATACCCATATCCTTATATACAGTACGCTCCCCCCCCCCCCCTCACTCTTTCTCTCTCTCTCTCTCTTTCTCTATCCCTTAAAATAACTTATAATGGTTAGGTCATTTAATCGACTACAAATAAGCGCAGGCACTCGGTTTAAGTACTTATACTGGCACAGGTTATCTCATTAACACGTATTGACCTGAATATGAGAAGGTGGTTCACTCTCTGAAGTTATACAGTGATTCAAGGGGAGGCATGGTCTCCTACGTCAGTAGTGGCCCACGTAGGGATTTGTTCAGGGTAATAATACATTGAAGATGTTAATCATAGTTGATGCAGTTAATAACTGCATCAACTATCATTAACATCCATCGGTGTTATAATTGAGTATATTGCTGTTGACATAGCTGAAGTCTGCAAAGTTACTGATGTGACATGCAGTAAGTTGAATATAGTTTGTATAGCCCCTGTGGAAGTGGTTTTGGTTCAAAACACAGAATTACTGGTGAAGCATGCAGCATCGTTGTTTATAAAAGCAGCAGGGGCCTTACAGACTTTGATCTCTACCAAGGGCTTGTCCGGTTATAAATACGGAAGTGTTGTTGCCAAACGCAGCATCCAGGGGTTCTAATAGCCCAGTGTTGGGTTCAGGGTTCTTAATAACATTCATAGCACAAGTATGATAAGAGCACTCGTGGGCTTTTCTGCCTTTATAGAAGAGCGTATTTCAAGGTGTAGCCTACTCAGTCTGCATCTACTGTTTCTATTACAAGTACTGAGTTACTGAACCCATTATCTAGCTGCATAACACTTACCTTGATATATTCATTGCTTGCAAATGAGTGTGCAGCTTCTCGTAACAATTGCAATCTATACAGTTACAGCCCTGGTATTGTGGTGTCTGTATGAGTATTTGCATGTGTATGTATGTATGTATGTATTTTGTTGTGTGTATGTGTCTTTGTTAGTAGATGTGTGTACTCCTCCGTGTGTGTGTGTGTGTGTGTGTGTGTGTGTGTGTGTGTGGGTGTTTAGTTGTGAGAACTAATAGCTATTCAACCATATGAATCAGTATCGACCCCAACCGAGGCAATACAATACTGTATAATTATTATAATATCCGAGATACTTAAGAACTTGCTTAAAGGTTAACAGAACCAACTAGCTCTAACCTTATTAGTGATCACGATAATACATGTGAAATCAGTATGTATGTATGCTCGTTCATTTTGTCCTGGGCACTAAACTGCATCGTGCGTTAGAAATATATAAATACTGCTGTAGCCTACAAGTGGAAAACGGGGTATGCAGGCACTGGGTTATGAATTTGTGTTGTTTTGTGTTGTTGTTGTACTTGGGGTGAAGCGAGATTATGTATTAGGGTGATGTGAGGGCTTTTAGGATTAGATTGTTGGATTTGTGTCGGTTGAGTTATTTATATTTTGGAAGTGTTGCAGTGGTGTTGTGTAATGTGTTATGCTTATTCTGCCAATGCTGATTTGTTCGTTCTAATATGCTATATGAGTAAAGTAGGGGTGTTTAGTTTTAGGTAGTAAGGGAAAGGGTTTTGATTTTTTTTTTTCTCTCTGTGTGTGTGTGTGTGTGTGTGGTTTTTTTTTTTTTTTTTTTTTATTATTATTATGTGTTATTAACCGATGTATTATAGTAGTATGGTATGTTATGCTTTGTGGTGTGTTTTGTTATACTGGTTCTGGAATTACGACCTAGTAATTCAAATAGAAGGGGCAACATTCGATAGGGTTAGACATTTACACATTCTAAAACCTAAATACCTGTGGTGGTTGAACTCAGAAGGGAATCTTTTGGGGTGGACAAGTTACAACTGAGGTGCGGTATTCAAAGAGTCTGGTTTAAAGAAAAAAAGTCAACACTATTAAGCTTCCAGTGTCCTGATCTAACTCTGTTCAAATTGACATTAGTAAACCTAATCTAACCCAAAGAGTACTAACCTAAGCTAACCCGATCTAACCGAATTTAACCTAACAAATCTTAGTCAAATATAACCTAGCCTATTATAAGCTAGGTTGTTTAGGAAGTGACCATTTTTACCTGCTTCCTTTGAGTCTACGGCTCCATCATCAAGGAAGGCTGCCAGACCAGACCAAATGTTCTAGATATAGTTCTCAACACACTTGGGTCTAGGTCAGTCATGCTTACTCAGCCTCTGGCATTCCTATGGTAATTAAGTTTAGCATTTTATACTACACATGGTCTCCGGCCCTGCCCCAACCTACTGGCTCGCCACCGTGGTCAAGGCCTTTGGGGAAGGAAGGAATGGGATTGGATATAGAAGAGAAGCTCTTTATGTTAAGTCTGCCGATAGTTAAGGGGAGGTATTTAGTTTGTTCCCTATGTTTTCATCAAGCTTAAAATTACACCCCCTAGACCCCCTTTCAAGATAAATTTGTACATTTTTCGGTAGAAAAATGTCCCGGCCGGAGGACGGTTGCTCTTAAATTACAGGCTCGCTATCGCTCGCCAGGAAAAAATCGACACCTTAATGGCACGAAAGGTCTTAAAATTGACAGAAATGGGGCAAAATGTCTTAAAATGTCAAAACTACTAGGGTGAACGTCTTAAAATCTCAAAATCAATGGGGCTAAACATGAGGGAGAAAGGGGTCCAGAAAAAAATCCCTCAAGTAGAAACCTCCCCTTAAGGCATACATGGCTATATTTGTTCACTTTATTTCAGTGAATAGGTTACCGGTAGTCTCCAACCAAAATTCCGAGGGATTTTGATAAAGGTTTATCTTTTCTTAAAGTGTTATCTACAAGACAAAGGAGTCCCCTCCACCCGCACCTTTCAACTCCGCCTTGCGACATTTTGTTATCAAGTTCCCAAGTAAGGGCAATATTTCTATATAATGAAGAATGTTGAACACACCTGTCTTTGCCCACCTCCACCTTCCCTAAGGAGTTTGTTTTGCTTTTGTATTTCTCAGGTTTTGTTGATCCACACCGTCGCAGGACAGACCTAACATTTTCACAGTGTTGTTTTTGACTGCCTCTCACCCTCAGGACACAAAGGGTAAACACAACAATACAATACTCGAGTTTCAGGAAAGATTGTTAATATGTTATAAGGTTGAATCCATTCAGTAAGATAATATAATGTGTGTATTCACACTGTAGTGTAGTTCTCTTAGCCTTTTCAGTCATAAAAGGTTGTGGTTTTTAATACTACACGTAGACGATTTTAATCACTTAAAAAATTACCACCATAAAATGGTAAATAGTGAACTTATTCAATGTCGACATTACCGAATTTAATCTTAAACCACTTACACTATAAGTAAAAAATCCGTTGCCTTTATGAGTAGATACTATAAGATAGGTTACTGTAACTAATAGTAGATACTATAAGATAGGTTACTGTAACTAATAGTAGATACTATAAGATAGGTTACTGTAACTAATAGTAGATACTATAAGATAGGTTACTGTAACTAATAGTAGATACTATAAGATAGGTTACTGTAACTAATAGTAGATACTATAAGATAGGTTACTGTAACTAATAGTAGATAACTATCAACCAGTCAGTTACGCACAACACATCTCTAACACTAAATTAACGTTGTTAAGAACGCAGCAATCACCACATATGAATCAACAGCTAAGATGGTACATATTTATTATATCAACTTGTATGTACAGTATGTGAGGGTGTAGATTATGCTTGTCTATTTGTATCCTTCTACCCAACAAACGCTTGAGATTATACAGTTGATAAATGGCTGGGGTAT
This sequence comes from Paralithodes platypus, assembly GCA_032716605.1. NCBI lineage: Eukaryota > Metazoa > Arthropoda > Malacostraca > Decapoda > Lithodidae > Paralithodes > Paralithodes platypus. The sequence goes on along the minus strand of CM064537.1, from coordinate 14,926,453 downwards.
GCATGGGGTCCCAGATTATATTTTTCTGCTAAAAATGTGAAAACAAAAATAAACGCTACAGGAGTGTATGATTCTTGTAATGCTTACTAATAGAACGGGGTCAAAACTCATTTAACATTTCAGGAACTTGAGATAGAGTTATCTATTTACCTTGAACCTGAAATCTTAAAATACGAGAAGTGTTTGTATCGTCAAGGTTCATTCTATTGATAGCTTAATGGACATGCGATTATTTATTCTTCATTATGCTCTTATCTACCTACTTTGTTTCCACTTACTATTCTCTGCCTGGCTCTCTCACACATAATATAGGTTTCATGTTACCATGTAATTGTAATGAGCTGATCATACATAGCTTATATATATATACAGTATATATATATATATATATATATATATATATATATATATATATATATATATATATATATATAGAGTGAAACGTTACTCTCAAACTTTCCTCTACTCAACAGCTGAGCTCTGGAACTCTCTCCCAGAATCAGTCTTTCCCTCTTCCTATGACTTAAATTGCTTCAAACTCAGTGTGTCCAGGCATTTTGGCTCGAACATCCCTTGATTTTGGCCCTGTCACTCTTTCAACTAAGGGGGAGGCACTCGCTATAGGCAGTTCTGCCTTTTGCCTCCCTCAATCACATAGAAAAGAAAAGAAAAATATATACAATATATATATATATATCACTCAGTTTTTAACATTAATCATCAATTATAAACCCCAACGTACTTGAATAAACTAATGAAAGCATATGGTTCTCCCGGGATTCGAACTCGGGACACCACACCCAGAACATAAGCACCTAAACCATTACACCACCAGCACAGTTAAACTCAAACACAACTGCATTATTGAAAGCGTACTGTTGTATTCATATAATTATAATAACTAAGTTTATGTTATTATATAGCAGTATTTGTTAATAATGCAATATGTTATATGGGCATTTATATATATTAGGATATGTGTGAAAATAACCCGGTATATATAATCAGCCATTAATTACACCAAATTAATTTAATTTGGCAAAGGCCTAGCTGTGTAAAGTCGTTAGACTAGATAACGTGATTAAAACTGCAATAATGTAGATCAAAGGTGGCCTTGAGCCGTTTAATGATATTTTGAATACATAAATAATTTAACTCCGGTGAACAAAGGCGCCTCTCGTAAAATCTGACACATTGTTTTTCGCTAACAGTTTATCCATTTGCACACATGTGGTTCAATAATTAATATATGGTCAGATTTGTTGACATTACAGAATCACCTTTCCCAGGGGAGGCCTCATAGGAATGTGATAAGGAGTTGCTGGAACCCTGTTGCATTTGTATAGCCTAAATAAATAAATTCATATATGCAAATAGATAAAATATAATAAAACTAAATACAAAAATTACCAAGACCCGCCATTAATTTGGATGGGATCTGTCACGTTGGGGGAGACAATTGTTACAGTCAGCTTTGCCTTTTGTTTCTCCCATAAACATAGGGACAAAAACTGCTTGCTGACATACTTAACCCCTTATTCGACATACATGTGTGCATGTGTGTGTCATTTAGTGTGGAGTGTAACGATCATAAGAAATTTATGCCCGATGCTTTCAATACTACAAGACCTGCTGGATACATAAAGACAACACACACACACACACACACACACACACACACACACACACACACACACACACACACACACACACACACACACACACACACACACACACACACACACACACACACACACACACACGTACACGCACGCACGCATTGTTTAGACAACCCCAAATTGATGTTTATTGTTTAACCCCTAAATGTTATCACACCATTATCGCTATCATGTGTTACCAGAACTCTATGATATTTGGATAGTGTATTCAGTGGACACAAACGACTCAAACCGGTCATGGACCAAAACAACCACAGTCCAAATCAGTCGCAGACCACACCATATCCACACTTGATAAATACGGAGGCAAACCTAAACATTTGTAGACTAAAATGGTCGATCTCTTAATACAAATCGGGTTATTTTGATCGTTCGGCTCTACTCATACAGGCCATGAACCAAATTTTCCGCAAAGCAAAACGACCTTGGACCAAAATTCCTGCAGACAGATACAATATTTGACCAAATCGGCAACAAACCAGAGCAACCATTTCCACCACCAGGCATATATCAGCCATTGACCCCCACGGACCCCCACGGACCAAGATGGTTGTTCTTCCAAACTGATTATATTAATTTGACCGCTTGGCCGTGTCCATATTGGCCACTCTCCAAATGGGCCACACACCAAAACGACCGCATAACATACCAGCTGTGGACCTAAACGACCACAGACCAGGCCAAAATTGTCACTTGGGCAATACCGATCAGACTTATTTGACGGGTCAACTCTACCCATTTCCGTCATGGACGTGCATTGGTTTGCAAGAATGGGATATGGGCTCTACTGAGCACGATTGTTATATTAATGTATTTAGTATTAGGAAAACAAAAATCTAAATTATTATTCAAGTAAATTCATATTATCTTATAAGTCGTTATATGCTCGTCTATGCATACTATTTGTGTTTGTTTAATTGAACACAAATTATACAGTGTGCCTTTAGACATTTGTTTTTTGTTATATTCATTGCATCACCGAAATACAGACGACTTTCATAATATATTTTATGAAACTCCTATTTTACATTGCACACACGTTCTTTTGTGTTTGTGAAAAATGTGGTTATTAATTTGCGGGCTTGGTTTTGATGTAAATTATTTGTTCTTCACGGACATGCATTGCATACAGACAATACAATGTCCTATACTGACCGTGACATGATTATTTGTGAACTATTCAAATGATGAGATTTATAGCTAAATTCGACAGTTATATTATTAGTCATTCAGACCTGTACAGTTAGTTACTCTCTCTCTCTCTCTCTCTCTCTCTCTCTCTCTCTCTCTCTCTCATTATCTTTCTCTCTCTCTCTCGCTCTTTCTCTCTCTCTCTCTCTCTCTCTCTCTCTCTCTCTCTCTCTCTCTCTCTCTCTCTCTCTCTCTCTCCCTCTCTCTCTCTCTCCTCTCTCTCTCTCTCTCTCTCTCTTCTCTCTCTCTCCTCCTCTCTCTCTCTCTCTCTCTCTCTCTCTCTCTCTCTCTCTCTCTCTCTCTCTCTCTCTCTCTCTCTCTCTCTCTCTTTCTCTCTCTCTCCATGGAGAGTTAAGATTTAAGTGTAAAGAGAAGGATTAAAGGTTGGAAGTAAGTAAAAATGATTGACCCATCTCCATGGCGGTCCTGGACGCGAGTAGGGTACTGAACGAATTGCTCCAGGTCATTTAGGATAGACTACTATAGATGTAGGGTTGTTCACCAGATTGGTCAGTGAATTGAGAGAAGAGCCATTGGCAGTGGTGAATTTTAAAATCTATTGGTATGGAGATTTCTGAGAAAGGAGAGGTTGATAGGTGTTCGAAAAATGTGGGAAAATCAGTAAAGGTAAGGGAGATACACAACACAGAACTATTTAGTTTGAGAGTGAGAGCAATGTTTTAGCCAGAGAGTTGAGAATTCAAGAGTCTAAGTCGGAAACACGAGAATAATTGTGCTTGTTGTGCATATATACATAACATCCACCTTTGGCTAGCATAGATAAAGTAGCAGAAGGGATTGCTGTCAATTGTTTCAGACACCTGAGTCTCGGTGAGGAAAGAAAAATCAGGTTTGTTGGAGGAGAGGTAGAGTTGAACATAGATAAAGTTAGAGGAAAGGCCGCGTATTTTGGACACGTAGACAGACAGAGTGACAGATCAGGGTCTAGGGCAATTTGATGCAACAGTAGAATGAGTATGAGGCTTTTATGGTCCTATCCCCTGGAGACTCTGAGGCTAAGTTAAGAGTCGTCCATTTTACAAATGTAGGTGCATTGGAAAGAAGAATAGTGTACTTCTTTGCTGTAGTATTAAAGAAGGGAGGTGTTTGTGAGAATTATCTGGCTTACTCTCTGTGTAGGTGTGACATTGAAGATTGTTAGAAAATAAAGGAGTTTCCGCTACTCCTCATCACATGTCTATAAAATTTCCCTTTGTACTGCCTTGTTTGATTGGTGCCTACAATTTGTCCATTACAAATGTATGACTCTAACATACCAACTTCTTGCAAGACCTTTAAACCCTTTCACGCATTTATGACGCAGAGGTTGCCAGATTAGCAATAAGAAATAGAATGCTCTCACTCTTATAATTACCTCTCCAAAATTAGTTTTCTGCCCACAGCTAACTCAAAGACAACTGCAGAGGTTGAAGTAACTAAACTAAAGGTTTCTAAATACCCCTGACGGTAACAAAGGTTTTAAAGTATCCCCAATAGGCTCAAAATCGCGTCATATGTCGGAGAGGGTTAACATGTCCCCATGTTGATTACTCTCGTCACTCTCAGGGTTTGAAACATATTATACCTTAGTATCATCATTATCAATGTTGTTCAATGCATCAAAGTAATTTATTCCCCACAACTATCATCCATGCAATGATTCGTTTGCGCTTAATAAACTACTTCACGGAACCTTGAATATTTCAGTCCTACAGTCATATTTAATATTCAGTATTCGAGAATGGATAATAAGTCGTAGGCGTGTGCATAAACCTTTAACCGTCCTGGTGGTGTAATGGTTAAGGTGGCAAAAATATGTGTGTGATAACCCGGGTTCGAATCCCGGTGGATCATATATACTTTATTTAATTTCATTGGGGGTGTGGTGGTGAGATTAATACAAATAATATTACTTACATTTTCTCAATGTACGAACTGCATTGCGAATATTATCATGTTTCTGGTGTGCAGTATAATATCTTCTGAAAATGGTAAAACGACGTATTATACAGATACAAATGCAAGATATTTAATGAATAACTTTATATTCCCTGAATAATAATTTACCAGGATCTCTTACTCATGTTTGTTTAAGCGTACCATGAAATATGTATATCATATTATTTCTTGTTTAGTCCAGATATTTTACGAATCGGTACCATCACAACAGGGGCAAATTTTCAATAAAACTCCAATATACAACATGTATACGTACGTGATATATACTCATTGACACATACTATCTATTCAAATTAACATAATCAGAAGTATGCTGTTAGTGGCTGATAACCCTGTGGAAGACTTCTGATATTAGTTGTGGCCAATGGACTATATTATATTTGTACCCATCTCTCCTTCCTATGTTTCTGTGCATATCATTAACATCCGTCCCTTGCACCATTGTTCTGGTATTACTTTATTTTAGTCTTCTTATTGTCTTCACACCTGATGAGCACCCAAGATGAACGGAAACTGTCGTGTCTTTACAATACAATTATTTTCAATATGTAGATTTGGTTTTCCTTCTCATTACTTCCTATAACCCGTTCATCTTTCTCCTCTTCCCTACCCATATCCCTCTTTATCTTATTTTCCCAGTTGTGTAACCCCTCCATCCCTCTTTAATTCCTATCAGTCTTTCGTCGCCTCTTAAGCCTTGCTCTTAATTGACCATTCCTAATTCATATCCTAGCTCTTAGTTTGCACTTTTTACCTACCCACACTAACGTTCCTAATCACTTATGCTTCCCATCTCTCCCAGATCCATTCCCTTTCATCTATCTCCATCATTGTTATTCACCTTCTCTACCAACCTATCTCTCATTACAGTTCACATCCTTCTCTTCCACTCATATTCATATTTAACCACCCATCACTTCTTGCCCATCTCTCTCTTACATTCTTCCTCCGTCATCACCTTACACTTAATTTGCCCATACTTATCTTCCATTCCTCAGTCACCTTTATCCTACTTGCCTCTCATCCTGCTCTCATATAAATTTTATTATCACCATATTCCACACCATCATCCCTCACTCCAATCCCTGCCCCATACACCCCATCCTTTCTCCTGCCTGATCCCTCTTCCCTCATAACCATCCACATAATTATCCACCCCAACAATTGATGCCAACTACCGTGACAGTTAATTAGTGAGCCGTGTGATTACCGAGGCTCGGGAGTAATTGTAGTAAATAAAGGTTGAACGAAGTTTTTATTTCAATTTTGATATTACCGGTAATATATATTTTGTAATCATAATTTTTGTTTTCAATGTGCATGAAGGAGACAAAAGGCAATGCTGCATGTATCAAGTGTCTCCCCAAATGTTGAAAGAGCGATATAGAGAGCCAAATCAAAATGTCTGGATACACCGAGGTTAAAGCTGCATAAGTTATAGGATGAGGGAAAGACACATTGATGGAGAGAGTTCCAGAGCTTACTAGTTGACTAGAAGAAAGACTGGACATAATAGGAGTGGGAATGTGTTGAAAGGCGGGGCCCCCCCCATTCTCTACAAGGGAGAGACCTTATATCTTCCCTCACTCTTCTTGGTGTATCTTTTTCTTCTGACCTTCCTTGGAAAGATCTTACTAATTCCCTACAATCTCGCCATCTCTCTCACTCCTCTACCCCCATTATAATAATCATTGCTCTTCAGAGCTTTCTCAGTGTACACCTCGTACACTGAGAAAGCTCTGAAGAGCAATGATTATTATAATGGGGGTAGAGGAGTGAGAGAGATGGCGAGATTGTAGGGAATTAGTAAGATCTTTCCAAGGAAGGTCAGAAGAAAAAGATACACCAAGAAGAGTGAGGGAAGATATAAGGTTGATATACTGTATATATTGTTGAGGAGTAAGGAATAGTCATGTCGAGGATTGTGATGGGTAGATAGATGAAGACATTGGGTTTTGAAATCAATCAAAGTAACAGCAAAATTTGATAGATCAGAAGTTCTGTGAGCTATGGCCTCATCACATGAGTTTTGGAGTAATTGCATGGTGGTTCATTGCGGAAAACTAGTTAAATAGTCTAAGGTATAGTTATTTCTGTTATGCTTCCAAATAACAGCTAAATAATTATAGAACAAGTAGAGGAACAAGAAAATGCAACACCAAATACAATTCCCCCATCACATTAACCCACATATCATCATAGCTAGCATGTGAGAGAGAGCTTATTATCTACTTTGAGATAACAAAGACATGCCGCACTCCCACACAACTAGGTCCAGCATGTCCCTGTCACTCTCGAGCCATACTCACCTGGTAATGCTTCTAAATTGAACACCACCTTAACTCACCTTAGCTCACGCCTGAGCTTCCACACTGGATGGAAGATTTTAACTTATCTTTCACTACTACAGAATGCTCAGAGGCATCTCCCACCATCTCGGAAGACTCAAAGTCATCACCAGCACCATCTCTGTCTCAGGCATTCGAGTGCACTCACTCACAGCCGCCTTCTGATACCTATGGTGATACTACCACCCACATAAGTGTACTATTACTATATTCTTTCTTTAAAAAAACATGTGTAATAAACTAGAAAAGTATCCCTGGATATATAGAATCCACATGCAGATATTATTTCAACCACTATGGTTGGCTGCCAGATATACGATTGGATTAACCCTGCCTTTCCTGAGTGCACTATTTAGTGTTGGCCAGACAACAATAAATCGAAGCATAATTGTAGTCAAATGCGGTAGTTTGAGTCCTCTTGACTATGGTACTTTGTTCTAAATCTTGGCATTACATCTAAATATAGAAGGCAATATCAGCACTGAAATGGTGCAATTTGGAATCTCAAAAAGCGCCTCTCCGACAGATTTAGGTTAACACCTCTACTCTGGCATCATTTTAGGGGTCTTTATATAGGTCTCCATGTTGATATCTTATATAAATATATTTCAGAAACTGACATACCAGAATGTATGTGTATTTGGTATGTGCAAATGCAAACAGTTTGGACTTACTACTATAGTCAGGACTGTTGGTGGTGGGTTGTTTGGGTAGTATGGTGGCGGCGTTTATTTTAGGCAACTTTATTCAAATCATGAGAGAAAACCTTGTTACCTTTAATGCTTCCAAAACCCAATTTCTCCCTTTTACTACCCGTCCGGAAGGACTTTCTCTTATATTTCAACAATTCAAAAATCAATCCTTCATCTTCTCTAAACATTCTTGGTGTCTCATTTTGTTCTGCTCTCACTTGGAAGGACAATATTACAAGTCTTGCTAAGGCAGCCTCCCAGAAGCTGGGTGTGCTCAACCGCCTCTAGGGGTTCTTTACCCCTGCACAGCTTCTTGCTCTGTACATGTACACGGTGCGTCCTTGTATTGAGTATTGTTCACATGTGTGGGGAGGATCCTATTACACCGCACTCCTAGACAAAGTTGAAAGGAAGGCCTTTCGTATCAATAGCTCTGTCCACTCACCAACTCTCTGCAATCTCTCTCTCTCCGCCGTAATATTGCATCTCTCTCGCTATTCTATCTCTACTATAAGTATCAGTGTTCCTCAGATATCTCCCAGTGTATACCACCTCCTTTACGTTGGGCACATGGTACCCGCCTTGCAACACAATCCCACCCATACTCTGTGCAACTCTCCAACCCAAGAGTGAAACGTTACTCTCAGACTTTCTTCTATTCAACCGCTGAGCTCTGGAACTCTCTCCCAGAATCAGTCTTTCCCTCTTCCTATGACGTAGATTGCTTCAAACTCTGTGTGTCCAGGCATTTTGGCTCGAACGTCCCTTGATTTTGGCCCTGTCACTCTTTCAACTCTGGGGGAGGCACTTGCTACAGGCAGTTCTGCCTTTTGTCTCCCTCACTCGCATGGAAAAAAAAAAAAAATACAGTCCAAAGTCAAACCTCCTTCACAAGGAGGGTACCCCAGGGATCGGTACTAGGACCAATTCTCTTTCTAATTTACATCAACGACATAGATGAGTGTCTCACCTGTACAATCTCAAAATTTGCTGACGATACAAAAATTGCAAATAGCGTACTCTCAAATGATCAAGTTGACGATATGCAACACAATCTAGATAAATTGTCACATTGGGCCCAAATTTGGCAAATGAGTTTCAATGCGGATAAATGTAAAGTACTACATATCGGATACCTAAATGAGAAAGCAAACTATTCGATGAATGGCACTCCGCTTAAGAATGTAAACAGAGAAACCGATCTGGGAGTAACAATATCGAGTAACCTAAAACCGAGTCAACAATGTTCAGAAGTTGTTAAGAAGGCAAACAAAATAATTGGCTTTATAGGCAGGTCATTTGAGCATAAATCCAAAAACGTTATCCTAACCCTTTACAATTCCTTAGTCCGCCCTCTTCTGGAATACTGCGTTCAATGCTGGTGCCCTTATTACCAAAAAGACATAAACAAGCTAGAACGAGTTCAACGTAGAGTTGCCAAAATGATACCTAGCCTAAAGAACAAACCATACGAAGAGCGTCTTAGAGAATTAAATCTATTTCCTTTAACCCAGCGCAGATTAAGAGGTGACTTAATTCAAGCGTTCAAAATCATCAAAGGCATCGACAATATGAACTGTAGTAAGTACTTCACTATCGACCAATCTAATTACACGCGGGGAAACGGTTGCAAAATTATTGGTAAATCTTTTAACTCACACGAATCTAAGAATTTCTTCTTCAATCGAGTTGTCAACTTGTGGAATGGGCTTCCCCGAGACGTTATAGACTGCAGCACCGTTGATTCATTTAAACTCCGCCTAGACAAATATCTCGCATCAAACCCGCGACTGACTGCGTTTGTAAATGAATAACTTTATTTTATCCTCCCCTCAGTTACTAACCCATATGTCCCCTACTAACTTCCTAGTCCTGCCACGGACATTAGTTCCAGGGCAGTAGTTCCCTTTCCAATGTTCCCTTACCCACTCTAAACCACTGTTTGGACACTTGATCCTCAGTGTTTTGGAGGACAAGCAGCCTAGAAGGGTCACTAGACCTGTTGTTGCTTGATTTCCTTTGTACTCCTTTGTACTTTTTACAATTTCCCGCTGAGGGAAGTATAATCAAAATCAATGGCAAGATGTATCAGATGCAGAGAATTTGTTGCCATCAACAAGCTATCACATTTCTTAACCCACTGAGCCCCAGGCAATATAATATAAATGTACACTCCAGGACCGGCAGGTTGTTAAAAAAAAAAAAAATCCAGAAAACACCTGGAATGGGTTAGAAATGAAGAAAAAACACAAAAAACGATCCCCTAGGTCATTAAGGGGTTCTACCGGAGGTCCCGAAAGTCGGAATTAACATGGGGAAGTGGGTAGGCAAAAACGAGCAAAAACCCGTTTTTGCGTGCTCACGTGGCTGGACTTTGAGGGTTTTCAACAATAGGCATTGTTGCGTGGGATACTTACGCAGTTCCCATATACATCTGAGCCCGGAGTAGTTAACCGCGACTCACCCTATGCGGCGCTGGGGTTTAGCGTTACATACATTGCCAATGCATATGCTGCGGCGCTGGGGTCCAGTGGGTTAATTATCTGTTTTATACATAATATTAAGATTATAGAATTGCATTTATAATATCATTCCTCGAGGCCACAAAATAGGTCAAAATTAGGTTTGTAGAGTGGACTGTACCTATTTCTGCAATATGTAAACGTTGTGGTAATATGCACAATCTTGTCTTTCTATAGACTACTTTGAAACTAATCATCCACCCGACCTAATTACCTGGTAACGCTACTACCATACTATTTATTAATATTGTGTGTGGCCTCAGGATTAACTGAAGGACTAGAGTTAACTATTGTTTTTGTTTGTGAATTGTGTTTGCTGCAAAACTAATATTTTGTCCCCAGATATATAACATAAGACTTGGATACAATTTGCCTCTATAATTACCCAAATTACATGGATTGTAAGTTTTTGTAGGTATTTTTACAATGCAACTACAACATGGTGTAACACTCGCAAGGGTAGGTGGTATACTGGCTTCTCACTCCCGCGGATGCCCACACTCACGCGGCTGAGGGGTATTGTTCCGTGGGATCCTAAATTAGCTCCCATACAAATCTAAACCCTCTAGGTGCCATAGGACAAGAGTATTTAAGGGCGAAAGTTGCGGTCATATATGATGCGTTGCTGGGACTGTGCGTTACATACATAGGCGACGCATAACGCGCGTCGCTGGGGTCCAGTGGGGAAGGAAAACAATAAATGTGAAGTTCTGAATATGGGACAGTAATGCTGAGCCTGCCTGTACCCCTTCATGAGGCTCACTCGATGAGTTGTCTCTGATACCCCAAACTGCAATACTATACTGTGGCAGGCGATGATGAAGGAGAAGAGGAGGAGAGAAGATTCAAGGGGAACTATCTGCAGTTCCTTGTCAGATTAATTGAATTATCTGAGATCATATTGCTACAATAGGAGACATGATGTGAGAACTGAGAGGCCGTGTGTCACCGGAATATTATTATATCTACCAAACAGAGTTTGTGTAGATTGAGGTCATCGTTCGATGCCTGTTTATGAATTTGTCTCTTTGTTTACCTGTTCGTCAGTACAATGTCTTTAACATCTAATAGACGCATTTAGATGAAACCTTGTGACTACCTGTATTTAGTACTCAAATATGATCCATTAACTTATGGCCAACATCCAACCATTAATTCTCTGTACCCTCCAAATTAAACCCCCAACAAATTAGCATGAGCATTTTACGTTGATAGTCACGACATTCACTGTGGTACATATTGGTTACCTAAGAACTTCACACACACTTTACATCTGATGCTTAGAAGACCCAATTTGGAGGCGGGAGCCCAGCCGGTATTGTGCAGCATAATTTACTGGTTCGACTCAATGGTTTAAGGAGGGGGTTTAGTTTGCTCTCTAAACCTCTATCAATCTTTAAAAAACACCCACAAGACCCCCCGTCGATATGAATGTGTACATTTTTCGGTAGAAAAATGTCCCGGCCGAAGGCTGATGCCTCTTCAAATACAGGCTCGCTATCGCTCGCCAGTAAAAAAATCGACACTAAATGGCACGAAAGGTCATAATTTTGGCAAAGAAATCGGGAAAATGGTCTGAAAATCGGCAAACTAATAGGGCGAATGTCTTGGAATCTCATAACTAATATAATAACTAAACCTGAGGGAGGAGGAGGACTAAACAAAAAAAAACTGCCTCCCCTTAATGACTTAATCCCTAAGATTATACTGCTGTTATCTCTGGATTCCATATGCGGAATTGAAGTAATGTTGATGACTGCATTCAATGGATACCCATAAATCACTGTTCAATCCTATTTCTTGGCCAAATAATTCATTCGGTCCAATTTTACCACTCGGCCCAATTTGATGATTCAGACCAATATTACTGATCAACCCACTTTCTCTAATCAATCCAATTCAACAGCTACCGTAGGTACGGCTCAATTTGATTGCTTTACCCATTCTATTACTCAGCCCAATTCTTCTGCCTTGGGGTAGTTCATCTGCACAATTCAACTACTTCGAATAAATTTGATCACCTTGGCCTAATTCGACCAACTTTATCCAGTTCGACATAAAACACTATTTAATCATCCAGAGTGAAATATTATTTTAATAGATTCACAGTATGGCTTCCGAAATAGATGTTCGTGCCTGGTTAATTTATAATGTCTATGATATCTTATATATACACATTGAAAGCAAAGCTATTGTCATCCGTCTTGATTACATAACAGCTTTTGACCAAGTCCCTCACAGGTGCCTGATGTTAGTAAATTTGATATACTAATTTAACTCCCAACACCAAACAACATATTGCAGTGCATTACCGACTGGCTAACGAATAGAAAGAAACGAGTGGTGATAAACGGCAGATAATCTGAGGGGCAAGATGTTTTTAGTGGTTTGCCTCAGGGCTCGGTGCTGGGCTCAGTTCTGTTTTTGGTATACATAAATGATAGCAATGAAAACTTGACTTGTATAATCTCTAAATATATTGACGATACCAAAATTGCGAGTTAAGTATATACAACATTAAACAACACAAAATCCAACAAAACTTAAATAGACTAGTAAAAAGGATATTGAACCATTGGAGGTAATATAGAGAAAGGTTACAAAAATTATAACAAAGTTGAGAAAGAAACATACAAGGAACATCTTGAAAAGGTGAACTTCTTTATATTAACAAGATACAGAATGAGAAGTGATTAATTTGATGTATATGCAAAGGCAAGGTCATTGATAATCTAGATGTTCATAAGTACTTCACAGTTGATCAGTCAAACTACACAAGGGGAAATGGCTTCAAGATAGCTGGGAAATGATTCAAGCCATACCAGGCAAAGCAACTGCATCATTAACACCTGAAAAACACTGCCTAGAGATGTTATTGACAACGCGACTGTATACATATTCAAAATATGCATTACATAAATGTATGAAATCCAACTCTCACCTAGTTCATTTCTTAGCTGAATAAGTGAAGCACACATACATGTGCTACTTTTCAATTTACTATAAATTAGCATACTAATTATGACTAGTCGATATGTTGTTGTTGGCATTCCTCTGTATATTCAAATATATCTGCACTCCTCCCTATTGTTTCCCAAAATTCTTTGCCAAATTTCATCTTCTTCAATCCTCCTTTCTTTTCACTTCCTCTTACTCTAAGTGTTACCCAAACCCACTGTCTTCAAATTTCTATCCATTCCCTATCCAACCCCACTCTACTTGGAACAATCGTAACCGGCCCTTTATACTAACACATCCCCAAGCGACGTTTCTGCACTTATCGACACACGTAATATTGACCTTCCTTTTATTTTGTATTCATATATTATTTTTATCTCAGTCCTCTTCATGATTTAACTACACTCTCAATCTTCCCATCTCACACTTGCCATCCAAAGTATCTCTGCTCCAACATCTGTCAATGTTTATTTCATCTTCGTACTTGAATCCTCTCTGCTTTTCCTCTTATCCCAAGTTGCCTTGTCTTCCCCGTCTTTCATCCTTCCAATCGATCCGGCTGTCTCGTTCCAATACCCAGTTAATCCCACTCAACTCTGAATAGTCTTCCTCTCATAACACACTCCTCCCCAGGCAACGTTTCAGCACTTATTGATATACTTAACTGAGCCTCTCCCAGTCCTAACTGTCCCGGACTACAGTTATCGAAAGTGGAAATTGCTTTCAGAGGAAAGAGAAAGACAGAGAGATTCCTCCCCTCCTCACGTTCCTCTTGCCTTCCATTATTCCTCCACGTCTCCCTCTTTTCTCTTGTCGCCTATTTTGCCTTGACTTCTCCTACTTCTGACTCCATCACTCGTTCTCTATTTTTGTCTACTCTTCCTTCTTGTTTCCTCTCCTACCCCTCCCTCCCGTCTTCCTTGTATATTTCATTCCTCCCTCATGGGTGCCCGCCTTCCTCCTCTCACGTTCTTCTCCTTTTCCTCTTACATTTACCTTCCTTCCCAATTCCCTTACATTTTCCTCCTCACCTACCACTTCCCCACCAACCCTTTCTTCCACTTGCTTGAATGCATCTACCTCTTCTTATGTGCCTATCAATTGCCCGAGGGGGTCTTCTCCTTACCTTCCTTGTTCCTTAAATCTCCTCTATCCGTTTTCCCACAACCCTTGCCTTTCCCTCCTATACAAGAGGTAACATTACAGCTAATACTGGCATCGTTGTGGCCCACAAGGCCAGTGCCATCTTTTCAACGCATCTCTGGCCTAGAAGGTTTTGCCCGGCCAAGATACCACCAGTGACGCTTAGGCCCCCTGACCAGCCAATATTTGGTTGAATATACAGTATATATATATATATATATATATATATATATATATATATATATATATATATGAAAAAATGCAAATTAACACGACATTATTTAATATAATTATTTATTATAATGATAATAAATAATGTCGTGTTTCAGTACTTCCATTTGACTATCATAGTGAGGTTGGGTTTAGTGTAACACTCAGTGCATGTTCCTATATATCATTCATTATTTATTAACCCTACACATTACATTGTGTAAGTGGTTAGATGTTAAGGACGTTTTGTAGAATATAATAATAAAACGTCCCCTTGAACCCCTTCACGCTAAATAGGTATATTTTTGTGATATATAAATGTTCCCGATTGAAAGCCGTTATCTCCTATATTACAGGCTGGCTATCACTCGCCCAAAAAAACTCGACACCTGAATGGGGTAAAGTGTCTTATATTTGCCAAAGTACTGAGGTGAAACGTCTTATAATATCCA
This sequence comes from Paralithodes platypus, assembly GCA_032716605.1. Lineage (NCBI taxonomy): Eukaryota > Metazoa > Arthropoda > Malacostraca > Decapoda > Lithodidae > Paralithodes > Paralithodes platypus. The sequence goes on along the minus strand of CM064537.1, from coordinate 14,911,299 downwards.
AACTATGTGTTGTGAAACAGAGAGGATTCAACATATCCCACCTCTCACCTTATACCGATAATGAATGTCTTTCTTGACTATAGACATAACCAAATTTGGAATTACGGTGGTAGGACAGGACATTCGACCTATCTAGTGTCAATGGCTTTATTAATCATTTGTTTCTTCTATGGGAGTGAGGGAGGCAAAAGGCAGAACTGCCTATAGCGAGTGCCTCCCCCATAGTTGAAAGAGTGACAGGGCCAAAATCAAGGGACGTTCGAGCCAAAATGCCTAGATGTTATTATTCATCCAGTTGGATAAATACGTAATAATACAGTGTCCAATACGAGCGGTCATGTTCAAATGGCGTTTTTATCTATTTTCAATATGTGATAATACTATTTGCCAAACAACTGTAATAATGACACCGTTTCCGTTTGTGTTACATACTTTGTTGTCAATGTTAATATGACTAAAACTAAAGCTAATACTTTAGAGGAGAGGTAAGACTTTCCAACATTGATGTACGGTCGAGGTTAATAAGTGTTGTCAGATATTTCACAAAGTTTCGAACACTGAATAATACTCTGAGGGATAAGCACTTTTCCCAGTAACTATAAATATACTAATAACACTTGTTGAGCGAAAACCACTGGAATCTATGACAACACTTATTACCCCCGATTGTACAGTTGAATTCGAACTTTCTAGTTCACTTTTTTTGCCGTTGGTTTATAACGATATCGATCCCTACCCAAGTTAAATAATGCTTTATTGTAAGCACTATGTTATTAGTGTTGTGTATACTGTTAATGCTAAAGATAGATATTTATTCACCCGCCTTCTTTTATTTCATACATTATATTTTAGTAAGCGTTGTTTCCACATAGCGATTTTGATTAGTTGTTTTGCCTTTAGATTATCTTTGTCCGAATTTTGGTTTGTTTAGTTTGCAAGTTTTACATTTTAAATAAACGGGTCTTGCCCTCGAGTATGCCCCCACCCACACCCCTTCGGAAACAGAAAAAACAAACGATTACATTCTAGTCACAATATAGCTATGACAAGGTAGTATTTAACTGAAGTTTGACGTCACACACTTATCTCAATATTTGTTATTTGCCCTACAGTACAGACCGAGTGAAACAGAGTAAGACATATTTGGTTAACTGCAGTGAGTCTATGAAACATATTTTTACTTGCGTGCACTTCCGTCAACATCAAACAAAATTAATATTACTACAGCACAGTTCTACCGAAGCCAACTGGGATAAGGTGTATTTTGTTTAATTGTGCATTCATGCTTGATGGTTGTGTCCCACCTTCACAACCACAACTATATGTTCCTCTCTTTATATAAGAAACAAGATATATTGCTGAACAGAGACGAAATTTAAAATATTTATTTGTAACTTAGAGTTTTAGTATATCTACAAGGGGTAATAATAAGCCCGTAACACAGGTACACACAACCTTAATACTGAATACAGTAATCAAAGCCCAACATTATAAAATAAGCGGAATCAATTGGACTACAATATATTTTCGTTCACCTGTGCAGCGCAGGGAGAGGATACATATTTATCATTGACCCAGGTGACTTGTACGGTGTGAACATTCCCTGTGGTAGGTGTCAAGTTATTGATACAGGTGACGGTATATTTTATAATGTTTGTGAATTAATGATGGGGTTGGGAGGGGAGCGGAAACTGTGTAGTATTGGAGCGGTCATCGGACGGGTTGTCAGTGGCCCGTGTTGTTTGACGTTGAATATTTTACTCTCAATCATTGAAGGATCGGAATTTAACAAGCAAAACTAACTATATGTTAATGTTTGACTGTGGAGATTGTGCAGTGACTGAACTATTGAGGGATTTGAAAGCTGCAAGACATTTAAACAACACAATGTATATACCCGGTATGCTTGTCCGAACATTTTCTGGATGCAAAATTATGATGAATTGGCAAGATATTTTGGTAAACTACCAAGGCCACAACTAGCGAACGGCTGGTATTCATTGGTGCTCACCGTTTTGATTTTATCTTTAGAAGGTGTTCATGTTTGACTGACCAAACTGTATATTAGAGTTATTAGTGAAAGGCTATGCATTCGTAATAATATTAGGTAATGTGAAGGTTGGGTGCTGGGTGGTGGTGGTGCTTGTGTAGCTATAATATACAACTAACTACAACGAGACAGCGGGCACAAATACATTGTATCTATACATTGTACTTTATTTTTAATTCGTGTTGTATTTATTTTTTAATAATTTACTACAAAATTATAAAAACCTCCCTTGTTGTTGCCAGTACGTTATATCTGAAGGAATATTCCGGAAGCTCATGTAATACATTGATAATTATCAATATCCAGTCTAAATCATTTGGACACACACATATGCACACACACACAAACACACACACACACACACAACAACAACAAAGTAATCAATACTTAGCTATGGTGATGGTCAGTATGATCCAAGCAATGAGAGCGAGAGGACTGTGATTGTTTATTTTTGTTTTTTTATGTGGATGAGGAAGACAAAAGACAACACTGCCTGTGACGAATGTCACCCCCAGAGTTGAAAGAATGACACCCAAAATCAAGGAATGTGCGAGCCGAAATTTCTGGACACACAGAGTTTGAAGCAATTTAAGTCATAGGATGAGGAAAAGATGGATTCAGGGAGAGAGTTCCAGAGCTCAGCTGTTGAATAGAAGAAAGAATGGGAGTATCGTTTCACTCTTGGTTTAGAGATGCACAGAGTAGAGGTGGGATTGTGATGCAAGATAGGTACTACGCACCCTGCGTAGAGGAGGTGGTATACACTAAGAGAGCTTTGAGGAACACTGATTATTAGAATAGTGAGAGAGATGCAACATTACGGCGAAGAGAAAGAGATTGCAGAGAATCGGCGAGTGGACGGGTGTCAATGAGACATAAGTCTTATTTTCGACTTTGTCTAGAAGTGCTGTGTGAGAGGATCCTCCCTACACATATGAACAATACTCAACACAAGGACGCACTGTGCCCCTGTACAGAGCCAAAACACTGTGCAGGGGTAAAGAACGCCCTGAGGCGGTTGAGCACACCCAGCTTCTTGGAAGCCGTTTTAGCAAGAGTGGTAATATGGTCAGAAGAAAAATGGATACTAAGAAGATGAAGGGTTGATTTTTGTATTGTTGAAGTATAAGGGATAGTCCTCTGGGAGTTCTTGACAAGTAGATAAATGGAGACATTTGGTTTTGGAAGCATTGGAAGCAACAGTTATCTGCTCAACAGGTGGCGTTGTGTGTGTGTAAGTGTGAGAGTCCGAGTGTAGGGGGTGAGACAGTGAAGCACGGGAACGAGATGGCTTCAGGGATGGGGTCGTTTCGGGCCATGAGTGAGCACCGTGCCTCATGTGAAGGCAAGATGGCAGGTGCTCGTTGTGCTCTACGTGCTTCACATGTCTCACTCCCTAGACTGGAACAAGACCTCACGGGCTTCACTGTTCATTGTAAAGCGGTGAATGTTAAGGCTCTCAGCCTATGCCCGAGAGGAAGTAAGTTGGAATATAGAAAAAAAAAAAAAAAAAAAAAAAAAAAAAAAAAAAAATTGTTCTGCCCCAATTGGAAATGGTAGTTAGATCAGCATATAAGTGTTCTATGGCTTTGTCACGTTTGTTTTTGAGGGATTGCTTGTTGGGGCGTTCTGGAAAACTATGTTTGCGTCAACATATGAGTGGATAGGACTGAAGGTACAGATGAAGGTCATAATTATATAGATATTAGAATGATAATTGGAGATAGGCCAGAACTTTGAGGAATTGGAGTTGATAGGATGAAGAAGTGAACGATGGCCGCGCTAACGAGAATCTTGACTTGGGAGTGAGGGTAGATGGAGAGGAAAACAATGAGGAGAAAGAATGAAAGGCAATAATGTAAGCATATAAGGGAAATGGAAATTGGGGAAGAAGGACAGTGAGAAATACATTGAAAAAGGAAAATTGATAGGGAAGAAAGGAGAACACTAATGAAAGGAGAGAGATAGGGAAAGAACGAACAGGGGTATATAGGAAAGGAGAGGAAACCGTGGGACCGAAAGAGGATAAAGATGGAGGAAAGAGGGATAGAGAAAAAGGAGATAATATAAAAACATGCATAACATAGACATGGAGATTAGAAGACTAAACAGAGAAATGCTCACTGAGAAAAAAGAAAGGAGGGTAGAGAGGGAAGAAATAAAGAAGAGAAATAGGAAAGGAGGATACCTAGAGAAGAAGGAAAGACAGAAAATAATAGAAAGTAGGATAGAGACAACAGGGAAGGGTGAGAGCATCGAGAAGAGATGAAAGAAGAACATAGAAGGTGGAGTGAGGTAAAATAAGGATAGTGGGGATAGAACAGAACACAGAGAAAGAAGGTAAATTGGGAGGGAGGATATAATAGAAAGTGGGGAAGAGTAGACTGTTATAGAAGGATATATTCATGGATTAGAGAGCAGAGAGAGTGAGGTTTACTTCACTTAGGGTGTGGAGAGAGACGTAAGTATAGGAAGTGTGAAGTGAAGAAAAGCAAATTATGGATGCACCCAGCCTTGTTCACAAACTTTGGGTGGCCAAATTTCCACTTTCCATGGTCAGTTAAGCATTATATTCTCACTTTGCCAAGGTGTTAGAACTTGTACAGTCTATTTCTGTAAAGAAAAATGCCAAAATTGCACAACGCTAGGGAAATCACAGCTTGTTATATTTTTTTGTATTTTATTATCTATGTGTATGACGGAGACATAATGCAAAAAATACCTTTGACGAGTGCCTCCCGCAGAGTTTAAAAAGTGACAGTGCCAACATCAAGGAATGTTTGAGCCAAAATGCCTGGACATACAGAGTTTAAAGAAATTTAACTCTCAAAGAGCGGGGCCGTTTATAACATCTACTACCTGCCAAGCAGGCATATTTACCCTAAACGAGCTTCATGCCATGCTCTTTTTCATGCATAAAGAAGAGGCAAAGCGTAATACAATTATGTATCCGTGGAAGGGCGATAATAGAGCTTTCCAATGACACCTGAATCATCCTTGTACGACCACGATTTATCCTGTAGCGATCGCGCAACGAGAGGTGAAAAACCCCTAAAATAAGGTAATTTCCCCAGTTTTATCCTGTTCTCGCGAGGCCATGGGTGTGGAATGTCGCAGTGGGGAGCTCAGTCGCGGCTCTGTGGTCGGGCCGAACGGTCAGAGACCGCCTATCGTCCTCCCAACTCGTGGACTCTCTCTCAGAGCCGATAATGTGCTCAAAATGCCGCCCGTCATATGACGGGTACTGCCACATTGTCCATTGTTCTCTAGCCCGTCATATGACGGGTACCGCCAGTTAGGTGTTAAGCCATAGGATGAGGGAAAGATGGATTTAGGGAGAGAGTTCCAGAGTTCAGCTGTTAAATAAAAGAAAGACTGGGAATATTGTTTCACTCTTGGGTCGGATAGTTGCACAGAGTAAGGGTGGGATTGTGTTGCAAGATGGGTGTTATGTGCCCTATGTAGAGGAGGTGGTATACTCTGAGAGAGGTCTGAGAAACGTTGATTATTGTAATAACAATAGAATAGCAAGAGCGATGCAACATTGTGCTGAAGAGAGAGAGATTGCAGAGAATCAGTGAGTGGACGTAAGTTAATGAGATGAAAGGTTTTCTTTTCTACTTTGTCTATAATTGCTGTATGCGAGGATCCTCCCCACACATGCGAACAATACTTAATACATGGACGCACTGTGCCCCTGTACAGAGCAAGAAGCTGTGCAGAGGTAAAGAACCCCTGGAGGCGGTTGAGCACACCCAGCTTATGGAAAGCTGTTTAAGCAAGAGTGATAATAAGGTCTTTCCAAAAGAGATCGGAAGAAAAAGAGACACTGAGAATACTGAGAGAAGATGAAGGGCTGATTTATGAATTGTTGAAGTATAAGGGATAGTCCTGTGGGAGTTCTTGACGGTTAGATAAATGGAGAAATTGGGTTTTGAAAGCATTGGAAGCAACAAGATTTTCTCTGTCCCATGTACGAGTTAAGGGGAGATCTCCACTTAAGGGATTTTTTTCTTACCCCTTCCTCCCTCATGTTTAGCCCCATTGCTTTTGATATTATAAAACGTTTGCTCCATTAGTTTAGCGATTTTAAGAACTTTCACCCCATATTAAGACCTTTCGTGCCATTCAGGTGTCAATTTTATCCTGGCGAGCGATAGCGAGCCTGTAATTTAAGAGGAACCGGCCTTCGGCCGGGAAATTTTTCTACCGAAAAATGTACAAATATATCTTGAAAGGGACTTAAGGGGGTGTAATTTTAAGCTTGATGGAGGTCTAGGGAACAAACTAAATACCTCCCCTTAAGAGCAGTGCTATTTACCATGGATATTCACTAACAAGCTATATTAAGCCCTTTGAAATATTGAAACCTCTTAACCTCAATTTAGTACCATTTATATATGATATAGCATTGAATGATCTTGCTTAGGTAACACAGCCTTAAGTGAGTGCATACGTAGTGCATTCGTAGCTTTACCCGTCAGAAACTAAGCCGTGGGATACTGTTAGCCCTGTCATTACCTTCGACGTTTACCCTGGGAGGTACGAGCCTATGTCATGCCATCAACATTTAAGGGGAGATTATCCACTTGAGGGATTTTTTCTTGACTTCTTTCTCCCTCATATTTAGCATCATTGCTTTTCTAATTTTAAGACGTTCGCCCCATTTTGTTGACGATTTTAAGAACTTTCGACCCATTTCTGTCAATTTTAAGACCTTTCTTATTTAGGTGTCGATTTTATCCTGGCGAGCGATAGCGAGCCTGTTATTTAAGAGGAACCGGCTTTCAGCCGGGACATTTTTCTACCGAAAAATTTACAAATTTATCTTGAAAGGGGCTCAAGGGGGTGTAATCTTAAGCTTGATGGATATCTAGAGACCAAACTAAAAACCTCCCCTTAACTAATACACCGAAGACTTTGATTTAAATTTACATAAATTTACATAAATTTACATAAATTTACATAAACATTTTGTAATCACTACAGTAGATAAAGCCAGCAATAATTATAGCTTCACATGTAAGAAATTTTATCTTGAAAATATGAAAAAAGAATTAGGTATTAAGGGTAACATATTACGTAAAAATATTTGCGGTAATTCTGTTTATGAAAATAATCTGAATATTGATAACTTAATCGATGAACATACCAAGAAAAATATAATATTTGATATTAAACTTTCTGATAAGAACAAGTGCATTGCAAAATTATACATGTTACCTAAATTTCATAAAAGACCTTATAAATATCGCTTTATTGCCGGAGCAAAATTTGCTACCACTAAAACTCTATCAGAACAAGTCGTAAATTGCTTAAAATACATTAAAAGTACTCATAAAAGATATTGTAATACCATCATGAAAAGAACTGGCATTAACTATTATTGGAGTGTTGACAATTCGTTAGAAGTTATTGATAAAATAAATACCATGCCGAAAGTTACCTCGGTACATAGCTTCGACTTTTCAACTTTGTATACCAATTTGCCTTTAGATTTAGTATATTCAGAGCTTTGCTTTATTATAGATTTGCACTTTGACAGGTTCGTTAGGAATGGTAATTATTTCATAAATGTTTATACATATTTTAATAATGCATCACTTAGCTCTACTCCCACTAGTTCTGTATATTTTGATAGAACTAAACTTAAAGATGCCCTTAAATTCCTCCTTTTCAATACTTATGTTAGATTCGGGCCGTACATTTTCAAACAAATATTAGGAATTCCTATGGGTGGAAATGCTAGCCCTTTAATTGCAGACTTATTCTTGCTTGCTTTAGAATTTAAATATATAAAAGACTTAGTTGACAGTAGCAAGAAAAATAAAATTCCAGAAAAATTAGCACTTGCTAAACTGTTAAGTAATAATAGTAGATATATTGATGATATTCTTGTTTGCAATTTGTTAAATTTTAATCAAGTTGCTAAACTTATTTACCCTAATTCTATTCCCCTCACACAATGTAACGTAAATTATAAAGTTGAAAATTTTCTTGATATAAATATAGAGATTGTTAATGAACAGTGCATACTTAAAGTATATCACAAAGTTGATGATTTTAATTTTAACGTAATAAACTTTCCTTTCCCTAGTAGTAATATCGATAGTAAAATCACTTATAACTGTTTTTATTCCCAATTAATAAGATTTTGTAAAATCTGCACTAAAGTAGATGACTTTTGGGCTAGAGCTAGGTTACTATACAGACTCTTAGTGGACAGAGGTTTTGAGGCAAGTAAATTGTTCCATAAATTTAATCTTTTTAGGGTCAATTATTGTGACTGTATTCTAAAATTTGACATCAATAATTTTAATCAAGCATTTTTAACTTGAAGTTTCTTGTATAACCTCTGCTTACTTTTTGTCTGTATTTATTGTTTATCTTTTTCTTTTTCTATTATTATTAATATTAATATTGATGATTTTTTAAATTTATTGTTCTTGTTAAAAGAGTACTCTTTGTTTAAATCTGTTGTTACTTCATATTTTGTAATTATTTGTCTTTATATTATATGTATTCATTGTCGATAGTATCAATTGCTTACTTTTGCGATTTCCTTAGTTTATTTGTGCTATAAATGTAGGTTATTTGTAGGGTAGTTATTGATAGGGGTCACTTGAGGCATGCTATGCTTACAGGTACCTACCCGATAGCACTATCGTTAGTGAGTGCTGTACTGTATTTTATATATTATTTTGTAATAGTATAGATATCCTATCAATATTTGTATTTTGTACTATTTTAATGTCTTGTCATGTTGCAAATTTGATTTTAAATAATATTTTGACATTTAACATATAGTTTCTTTATTCATGCAGAGTTTAGTAAAATTTGCCAGAACGTCCCGGACTTCCCAAACTTGACTACTTCCTTTAACGTGACGATAGTGCGTTGTTATATGTGCGATTAGTTTGCTTGGGAAACAGATTAACTTGCTCATGTAGTAATGTACACCCTATGTGGTGGATTGTGTTCTTTTATTTAATAATTTTCATTTTAGTAAACGTTGTTTCCACATAGCGATTTTGATAATTTAATTTGACTTTATATTGTCCTTGTCCCAATTTTGGTTTGTTTAGTTTGCAAGTTTTACATTTTAATTACCGGAGAAGGTCTGGTGACTTGTTGCAGGGATTGGATGTATGGCTGACATGGCTGACGGGGGTGAAACAAGGATTATGTATCTGCTATTACGCTATCGGTTGGATGTATGGCTGACGGGGGTGAAACTAGGATTATGTATCTGCTATTACACTATCGATTTGGATGTATGGCTGACGCGGGTGATACTAGGATTATGTATCTTCTATTACACTATCGATTGGATGTATGGCTGACATGGCTGACGGGGGTGAAACTAGGATTATGTATCTGCTATTACACTATCTATTATGTATCTGCTATTACACTATCTATTATGTATCTGCTATTACACTATCGATTATGTATCTGCTATTACACTATCGATTATGTATCTGCTATTACACTATCGATTTCACCAGCAGATTTGTATCAGGTATCGTTTAAAGTTATTATATATACTGGTACCGGTATTTATTATATATACTGGTACCGGTATTTATTATATATACTGGTACCGGTATTTATTTTTAGACTATATCAGTCAAGGGGAGGTATTTAGTTTGTTCCCTAGACCTCCAGCAAGCTTAAAATTACACCCCCTCGAGTCCCTTTCAAGATTAATTTGTAAATTTTTCGGTAGAAAAATGTCCCGGCCAAAGGCCGTTTCCTCTTAAGTTACAGGCTCGCTATCGCTCGCCAGGATAAAATAGACACTTGAATGGCACGAAAGGTCTTAAAATGGGGTGAAAGTTCTTAAAATCGCCAAACTAACGGGGCAAACATCTTAAAATCTCAAAATCAATGGGGCTATACATGAGAGAGAAAGGGGTCTAGAAAAAAGTCCCTCAAGTGGATATCTCCCCTTAACCCTGTGACTCCCAAAGGTTCTTAATGAGATGGATACACTTATCTAATGGAAGCCAGACTTTATAACGGATTACTGAAAGGGTTAACGCATGGAGCAAGGTCCTGATTATAAGGTGATAGCATTATTATGGCCCACCATTAGTGGACTTATAGGGAGTATGGTGGTGGTGGATTACAGGGTTGGCGGTGATGTAGGAGAGGTTGAGAGAGAATTCCATGATTATGAGTATGAATGCTGTAGAGGTTGACTGTATTTGCTTACTATGGTGGTTAAAGGGGTATTGTTAATGTAAAATCATGGCATTCCACACGTCGAACTAAATTATTTCAAAATCAATTCAGCTTCAAACTATGAATTAACCTGTGAGAGTATTTAATCTCGTCACCACTACACAACACATGTAAATACAGCCGCAGACAAATGGTACAGGCTTCCAGTAGGTTATATAATGAACGTGTGACTCGATTATTTTATAATTTGAAGGCACATTAACCCATACAGTACCGGTGACGTGTTTTTCATTTTATTCCGGCAACTATTAGACGATTATATTTAGCTTAGGAAGGACGTCTACCAATAAAAATGCTAGTCTATCTCAATTCATCCTTTTAACTTCCGGGTGGATGGGACTCGTTAGCCTTGGCTGGCAACCCCTCTAGGGGAGACAATCTTATAAAAATCCGGGTGGATGGGACTCGTCAGCCTTGGTCGGCAACCTATCTAGGGGAGTAAACCTGATAATAATCCGTACTGCTTATCTAAGTGTTAGGCAGGTTAGTGGATGGACTAGCCGAATGTAGCCGGACTAGCCGAATGTTTCTAGTCTGTAGAAAAATAGTGCTAACAAGATACATAGAGGGCCTTGGAGTCGGACGGATCCTACATTGAGTGGTGAATCCTGTAAGTCCTTCAGTAAACTGGCTCGGGTTGTCCCTCTTACAGGGAATAAGTCCGCTTGGGGGCCTTCTGTGTTTGGCCACCCTCATTAACCCCTTCAGACTCATATGATGCAGAGGTTGCCAGATTAGCAATAAGAAATAGAGTTCTCTCACTCTTATAATTACCTCTCCAAAATTAGTTTTCTGCCCACAGCTAACTCAAAGATAACTGCAGAGGTTGAAGTAACTAAACTAAAGGTTTCTAAATACCCCTGATGGTAACAAAGGCTTTAAAGTATCCCTAATAAGCTCAAAATCGCGTCATATGTCGGAGAGGGTTAAGGGGAATAAGGCGTCCGGCAATAGATAGATAGAGAGAACTATCATATATCCTTCTTGAACTTCATAGAATCGTCTAAATATAGCTGAAATCAAATCAAATCAAATGTCGCCTGTACAGTAAGGATTAAAGAGCAGATGAATCTGCATTTATGTTGCTAGAAATTTAATCAATCATTCGCTATATTACTATTTAACAAATCCTCCATTATAGGTAAATAAAACCAGAATATGTGTGTATACTGCCTCTGTCCACAACTGTATCAGGTTCATTAGTCACCAACTGTACCCCATATTATATTGGTAGTTTGAATATGCGCAGGGGATGTGTAAAGTTATATGCTTATATGCTTTCCATTAATTAAACACAATTATTAACTATTAGAATATAGTGGCCATTTGTATAGTTCTTCTAATTCCAAACATCATAAACCAATAAAGACCTTCTTGGAGTTATTCATATAAAGATGCCATTATAAACCCAAATACATATTTAAAATACAATCCTACCTTGATTATACTATGATTACTCATTACGGAGAATCACACACACTGTCAAGTACATACATTTGCAAACAAAGTCCTAAGTACACACCTTCACAGTGAACAAAACACACACACACACACACACTACTGGACAGTACATACACCTACGCTTAAGGGGAGGTATTTAGTTTCTTCCCTAGAACTCCCCATCAAGCTTAAAATTACACCCCCTTGAGCCCCTTTCAAGATAAATTTGTAAATTTTTCGATAGAAAAATGTCCCGGCTGAAAGCCGGATCCTCTTAAATAACAAGCTCGCTATCGCTCGCTAGGATAAAATCGACACCTAAATGGCACGAAAGGTCTTAACATTGACAGAAATGGGTCGAAAGTTCTTAAAATCGTCAACAAAATGGGGCGAACGTCTTAAAATTAGAAAAGCAATGGGGCTAAATATGAGGGAGAAAGGAGTCAAGAAAAAAATCCCTCAAGTGGATATCTCCCCTTAATTTTGAAGATTGCACTCACAAATCATAACGCTCTCTTATATCTATGCACCTATATTGGACATTAATTTTTATATACAGTATATTTACTACGGCCAACTGCTGCTGCTACTTTTATGATCCATTTCCTTTTTCATATCTGCCATATACGACCCTCCCTACACCTTATATATGATGTACAGGCCGACCCTTCACTGCTTTCCTGTCCAATATTTAACTACCATCTCCCCAGCACAAAAGTTATGTGTTACTTATTTTGACAGACATTTTTATTTGTTCAGGTTAGTATGGACCTATTGAAACTTGTGGGTTGATTGAAATGATTTGCACTAAATACTCTGAGGAAATAATAGCCAACGTGATGAATGGGTTGATAGAAAACAGAATATGTCAATAAGTTACAAACCACAAATGTCATTACTGAAGCAGTTTGTGACACGGTTGTTAATGAATGAGGATGTGAGCAAATGCTGCCAACTATATATATGGCAGGGTCGGGTATTTTGTATTTAAATTCGAGTAATCGATTATTTTTCCCCCTTCGATGACGCATTTAATGATATACTAATTAACCCTTTCACGCATTTATGACGCAACCTCTGCCAGATTAGCAATAAGAAATAGAGTTCTCTCACTCTTACAATTACCTCTCCAAAATTAGTTTTCTGCCCACAGCTAACTCAAAGACAACTGCAGAGGTTGAAGTAACTAAACTAAAGGTTTCAAATACCCCTGATGGTAACAAAGGCTTTAAAGTATCCCCAATAGGCTCAAAATCGCCTCATATGTCGGAGAGGGTTAATATATATCATACCTTTGTTTGTGTAAATTATGTGAGCGCTAGGGCTAATTGAGATAGCTTGCACCTCTTTGACTCCTAGAGGTCTTTCGTAATCTGATTAAAATGTTCTTGTAGGCTATTAGGCAAATATTATTTTTATTAACTCAATCATACTGAAGGAGCTAATAATGGAATCTTGCTTAACCCTATCACCATGATGAGGTTATGTATCCTCCCATTCTTGCTATCAATATACGATATTATTATATATAGCCTATATACTGTGCATACATACATTTGGTGCAACTCCCTCCACGTTCACGTACTTACATCTTTTCACCCAACTTACTTCATCCATCCACTTCACATGTCCAAGCATCCAAACCTTCATGTATCCATCTCATCACTGATATTGTTTATGCTGAACCGTCTCCTCAGCTCTTCACAAGGTATCCTATCTTGCAGTTGGGGCACAAACATCCATCTCACCATTCTCATCTCCATACTTTCTAGTCTGTTGACATCATCCGTTTTGACAGGCCATCTTTCTGAAGCATTTGTCATTGTGTGTCTAACACATGAAGCGTACACCTTTCCCTTCAATGGGTGAGGGAGTCTTTTCATGGTAATTAATGACATTAGTTTTCTGAACTCTCCCGAGCCGCATCTAATTCTGGCGATAATAGCGGCCTCGGCCTCACCATCGGCAGAGATTGTATCTCCTAAATACCAAAACTTGTCCATCATCTCCAGTGACTCATTGCCAAAGTTAACACTCTTAAGCATGTCATTGAATACACACTCACCTATGAATAAAATGTTCTCAACTTCAGACTTCTTCCTCGGTAGAGGTCCCTTTATTCTAGTGTAGCGCCTCTCCCCATGGTGTACCCAGCAGCGCCAAATGCTACACTGAATTGAGTTCGTGCCCACCCAGTTCTAAAATCTCCAAATAGAGCCTCCAGAACCATAACAAAGAGAAGAGGGCTAAACACAAAGCCCTGGTGGACTCCAACGCAAACTGTAAACTTTTCACTCGGTACACCTTTCACCCTCACTGCTATTCGTGAATCCTCGTACATTTTAATTATCACAGCACCAGCCACTCCTCCACGTTAAGTTTTTTCATAGCCCACTGTATCATATTGAGCTTCGGAAATGTATATTGCAGTCAGAAGGCCTAATATATATTTGGATAACTTCCTGAAAACTATGATTTGTTTATTACTACTAACGGGAAACTTTTCAATTGTGTTCATCAATTGTATTCAAACCTGTATTATTAGTTTACCAATAACAAAACTATAGCATCGGAAGGAAATGGTTGGATAAACAAATATCGGATAATCTTTGACCACAACATTATTTGTTGGTTGACACATTGGAAACAGTTTTTTAAAGCTTGTGGAAGATTTGTATTTTGTATTATTTTGATCGATTATAGGCATATATTGCTTACATAAATGCAGATTTTGTGTTTAAGTTAATTAAATCACACACACACACACACACACACACACACACTCACACTCTCACACTCAAACAATATATCAACAATTTTCAGGAGTTATCATTGCCACCGTCAATTTAAGTACTGTACACACAGACAGTCATTTACTGTTTTGTTTGCGCAAATATTTGAAAATGAAAGGCATTTGCTTACACAAACAATATGTGCCCATATTCATAAACCAAGTGATGCAAATATCATTAGCGGCATCAACGTACATATAAACTCTCTCTCTCTCTCTCTCTCTCTCTCTCTCTCTCTCTCTCTCTCTCTCTCTCTCTCTCTCTCTCTCTCTCTCTCTCTCTCTCTCTCTCTCTCTCTCTCTCCTTCTCTTAACCAACCAATTCTCCCGAATATGAACATTTGTACTGTACACTGAGGAGAAAGAACCGTGGGAGAAGTGTACGAGAGAGAGAGAGATAGAAAGATATAACTTAATTGAGAAAGGACATGCAATAGACTCATGATACAAATTTAGAGACTATATTGAAATATGGAAAGATAATATATCTTCAAAGTGCGCTGTTCTTCCTCTGTCCAATTGCTCTTCTTTCCTACTTTACTCCAGCCATCTGGTCTGGTTCCCTTCCATCCAACCCCCACTACAGTTCTGTCCCTCTTAGTATAGCGTTTAAAAAGAATGGTTCCTACAATTGCTGCAGATATTAACAAAGTTCTGAAGTAAACCCGGTTCGATTATCTTAATTAAATTACTTGAGAGTAAAACTCTGCCAACTTTCAAGGAAAGTTTCTGTTGATTTTATGGTGCCGAGGAAGTTTGTGGAATGAGGGAGGAAGAGGAGTGGTGGAGGATAATAGTGGGGTGGTGGAGGATAACGGTGGAGTGGTGGAGGATTATGATGGAGTCGTGGAGGATAATGGTGGGGTAGTGGAGTATAAGGCGAGGTATGGGTGTCATAATGGGGGAGAGTAAATAGGCATAGTGGAAGAAGAGACCAAACAATGATCATGGGGATATGGCCGGGGAACTGTAGAGGGAGTAGATTCATGGGGAACGATATAGGAATGGTGGCAACTCTTCGGTTGGCAATAGAGTAGGAACATTCGTGAATTAATTGTTGGCTTTAAGGTTACGATCACACGGTAATCTCAACTCCTGCACTGTCCTGGTGTGTCAATCCCAGGGCAAAAGGTGCATAATTTAATGGTGGTAGAGGTAGTATTACAGGTCGCTCTAGTCCAGGGCAAATGTAGGTCTGGGTGAAATGTAACTACTGTGCTGAGGGCTATGGTAGTGAACAATTATTGTATTTCAATTGAATGATTAAGCAGAAAGAATAATACAAAAGCTAATTATCAGTCCAATAGCAATATAAATTGTTTAATTGTAGGACTATCCATCTCTCATAATGATATATAAATAATTTAACGAAATATAGCAATTTATGTATCTTTCCCTCTATCTTATAATATTGTTTGTTGTTCTACATTTAGATATTTAACTCTTATCATGCATAAATATTAGTGGATAAAGGTAGAACTATGTTGAGGAATAAATAACGAATTAAACTATGATGCCAAAGATTGATGGGCTTTGCACAATCTACCAGTATATAAACTATTAAAAGCAAATAATCATGGTAAGTAAATACGATATAACTATAAGAATGATATTTTCAATTTACTTAATGAAACCTGGAAACTAAAATTCCCTTACAAAACTTTAAATCAAAGTCTTCCAGGACAAAGGGCGAAAAACTGAAAGAAATCATCATGCGGAGAACGAGGCCACTGAATCTCGCCAAATTCACCCCAAAATCCAGTGAATCAAAAGAGAGGCAGGATGAAAAGTCAATATTAGGAGGGGGAGGGAAGGAACGGGAGGAGGGAGAGGGGGAAGTTGTCATGGAGAAAGAGTGGACAGCAAAAGAGGTAGGAAAGAGATAGGAAGGAGAGGGAAGAGCCAACACGGATGGTAAAAAGAGGGAGGGTGGAAAACAGGAAGAGAGAGAAGTGCGAAGGGAAAATGGCGTGGATGGTGATTGGGTAGGGGGCCGCTGAGAGAGAGAGAGAAAGAGAGAGAGAGAGAGAGAGAGAGAGAGAGAGAGAGAGAGGGGAGAAAGAGGCAGACCTTCATGGGGGCAACTAAAGGAAATAGATCTATGTAAATATAAATTACCCAGTTGAAAGAGGCCTGGGTGCTTATTGGGGACAATCAATATGGAAGGTCCCGTAGTTAGTGGCCTCAGTAACAAAATGGAGAGGCTATGCTATACTGCACAACCTTATTACCAAAACTGATGACGCAATCACGACTTGTCTCAGAGTCCCCACGGGGAGGGGTAGGGTGAAGGGGTGGGGCGGGGAGGGGCAGAAATAACCCCATCTGTCTGACCCCTGTCAACGACTCACCAAAGTACTATAGACCACTACCTTCTACTCTTACTATTAATTTATGCAACTATCGTGACCTTTTCTCTAACTCTATCCTCAGTTTCAAGCCAAAGGTGGATGATTCGTATATGTGCGCAACAATCTCGCTTTTTCTCGTGTTCCCAACTTTGATTCTTCTGAATTCTCCTCTGGCTAAAGCTTTCTTGTCACTCTTAAACTGAATATTTCTGCGCTGTTTATCTCTCCCCTAACTCTACTGACTATCCAAAATTATTTGGTTATCTAACTTCTAAGGTGGAACACATCCTATCTATTTCTCCTTTCTCAGAATCTCCATCTACGGATATTTCAACATTCACCACCGCCAATGGCTCTCCTCTCATTCCACTGACCAACCTGGTGAACAAGCCTACATTTGTTCTATCCTAAATGACCTAGAGCAGTTGGTTCTGCAACCCACTCGCATCCCGGATCGCTTCGGAGATCGGACCAATATTCTCGACTTGTTTCTAATTTCTAACCCTTCTTCTTATACTGTCGATTTTTGTTCTCCTTTGTGCTCCTCCTGCCATAAACGTATCTCTGTCACCTGTCATATCTCCAGTACGGCCACCCAATCTTCCTAGGCGGCGTCAATTGTGGCACTTTTGTGCTGCCGACTGGGAGGCTTTACTGGCAGTATTCTTCGACTTCCTATGGAATGATTTTGCTTTCGTTCGAGGTAATCCTCTAGGGCATGAAGGCATACATTCCATTTTCTTTCTCTCAAACTAATGCAAATAAATCGTGGTTTACCCACGCTTGCTCTACTGTTGTCCGCAATAAAGAGGAAACTTTTAAACGGCATCGTAGCCTTCAAACTCAAGAATCTCATTCTTCTTATACTTGTGCCCGGACTTAAGCCAAATCTGTTCTTCGACTCACCAAACACTCTTTCGTCAATAATAAATGCACTGAACTATCCAAGCTCTTCCAAAGTTTTCTGGCATCTAGCCAAAAACCTTTCCAATAATTTTCCTTTCTCATCTTTCCCTCCCTTTTTCCACTCTGATAGCTCTACCATCACTTATTCCTCTGACAAAGCTGAACTCTTTGTCCAAATTTTGCTAAAAACTCAATCTTGGATGACTCCAGTGCTATTCCTCCATCTTCAACCCCTCTCTCCTACATATGTCTAATATTCTAATATCTTCTAAAGATGTACTTTCTACCCCCTCTGGGCTTAATACTAAGAGGGTGTACGGTCTGGACGGCGTTCCTTCTGTTGTACTAAACAACTGTGCTTCCGTGCTGACACCCTGCTTAGGCAAACTTTTCCGTCTCTGTCACCCCCCTGACGTCTTCGCTTCTTACTGGAAGTTTGCTCTCATTCAACCTGTCCCCCTTCTTTAGAAGGGTGACCGGTCTCAACTCTCCAACTATCGTTCAATTGCTCTCATTTCTTGCAACTCTAAAGTTTTTGAAACTATTCCTACTTCAAATTTTCTTGAGCATTTCTCTTCTCATAATCTACTCTCAGATTGCCAGTATGGCTTCCTTAGGGGTCACTCTACTGGTGATATTCTTCCATATCTTACTAACTCATGGTCATCCTCCTTTCAGAACTTCGGTGAAGCCTTTTCTATTGCACTAGACATATCGAAGGCCTTTGAGGAGTCTGGCACAAAGTGTTATTTCTGTATGGTAATTGGCTAGAAATAAATAATACAACTTATGTGGGCAACTGTACATAGAGATAGAGCAGGTGTAAATTGTCATAGTTTAACCCTTTAACAGTTTAACAGTCACCTTTCTTCAGGGAATTAAAACTGTCTCATGTTAGCCAGATATTTAAGGGTTTTGGTCTGAAATTGTTAATGATTTGATTTTAAAACAGATTACAGAAAGTATTACCCACATTTTGTGTTATCCAAAGATATTATTCATATATTGATTTTGCTCTGAAGCTCATACTAAATCATAATTTGTAATCATTCCCCCCCCCCTCTCTCTCTCTCCTAATGGTGGTGGAGAAAGAGAAGGTGGAGGTATGTGGAGCGACTGGGCTTTGCCTCAGCGGCGTCGTTGTCAAGAATGCAATAACAAGTTGGAACGGGGAGTGTGGAACCTTAGTAAAGATCCTCTCGCTCTCTATATCCCCCAGTCCCTCCACTTTGTTTCTCTTCCCCTCTAGTCGATCTCTCAATTTCACTTAAGGGGTTGGGGGTTGTTGGGGGGGAGGGGGTACTCTAATTTGTATCTTCATGTATTTTCATTTGTATAAATAGGGCTTCCTTGACATGTACACATGTCTTCTTAAAAACACTCTTAATAACCGTGACAAGTTAGGAGGGTGTAGGTTATTGGTAGTCATTTCTAGTACTTGTTTGATTGAAGATTCTTGTAGATACTTCTAGTAGATATTATTCTGTCGCTGCCACCATCTCTTACCATAAATATTTATAGGTAGGGAGAAAATATACTTGTAAACCAGCAATTATTTCAGGAAGAAAACTTGATATCCAGGAACAATCTTGATTTACTGGAACGATCTTGATTTCATGAACAGTATATTGTAAGTTGTAATAATTATGTATACAGCTAGAGCCTATCTTACTATGTATGAAGTATAGAGCTCTCTATAACTAATCTTGACATTTTGAAATTTGATGTCTAAGTGTGTACTGCCTATGGTCCCTCCAACGCCCGGTCTCGCTCTCAGCACTCATAATAGCCTCAAAATGGCGCCCGTCATATGACGGGGGCCACAGGATAGGCCAATTTTCTCTCTCCCGTCATATAACGGTCGCCACGAATTGAGGGATAATCATGTTTGTAATGTTAACAATACACATCTCAACCCTCCATATTCTCTCAATATTCTAGGTGTATCTTTTTCATCTGACCTTTCTTGGAAAGATCATATTACCACTTGCTAAAACAGCTTTCCAAACGTCAGGTGTGCTTGACCGTCTCCAAGGGTTCTACACCCCCACACATCTTCTTGCTCTGTATTGGGGTCCAGTGAGCCCCTGTATTGAGTATTGTTCAAATGTGTGAGGAGGCTTCACCCATACGGCACTTCTTCAATGAGTAGAGTGAAAGGTATTTCGCCTCAACAACTTCCGTCCTATTACAAGTTCACTCCAAGCTCTTTCTACATGCTGCAATGTTGCATCTATTTCATTCTTCTATTGCTATTACAACAATCAGTCTTCTCCAGAGTTCTCTCAGGACATAGCCCCTTCCTTGTGGTGAGTGTGAGGCACCCGCCTTTCAACACCGTCCCACTCCTATTCTGTCCAACTCTCCAACCCAAGAAATTGGAAAATTTTCCCAAGTCTTTCTTCTACTCAACAAGTGAACTCTGGAACTCCCTCCCTCAATCAATCTTTCCTTCATCCTATGTATGACTTAGAATATTTCAAACTTTATGTGTTTAGGCATTTTGACCCCAATGTCCCTTGAATGTGGCTCTGTCACTCTTTGGGGGAGACACTCACTACAGCCAACCTGGCTTTTGTCTCCTTCATACACATAGAAACAAAAATAATTATATACAAATAGCTTCTGTCACCACCACCCCAGCAACCGCACCAGAAGGATATAAACAACACAATAGCAGAGACTCAGAGCGCCCTTCCGTGCAGAACAGCCTCCGCATCATTTTCCACCTAAACAAGATGCCTTCTACCACCACTGACATAGTAGCAGAACCAGGACAAGCCCTTCTAGCCCTCGACATCATTAACCCTTTATTGGCGGTGCGCAACTTATGTCGTGTGAAAGAAATTTGGACTAAGTGGCGGTTCACAACTAATGTTGTGTGCCATATTCAGCACGTAATGTTGCAGAGAGAGAGAGCTGAGCGGTGTGAGGAGTGTAGTAAGGCTATGACCGTCGCACACCACCGCGGTGGGCCAACTGAAGTGAAAACCACCCTTCCTTCCCCCCTCACACTCGCTACACAGAGAATTATGTAGGGAAAGTACCTAATTACATGGTTTTTGCACTCGTGTTGCGCGATCGTTGCAAGAAAACCAGTGGTCGTACAAGGATGTTTGGGGTGTCATTGGAAAGCTCTGTTTATGCCCTTTCAGGGATAGATACTTGTTTTACGCTCTGGGTCTTATTTAGGCATGAAAATGATCACATAAACAACCCTATTTAGGGTAAAAACACCCCGCTGGCCGGTACATATAAATTACCGCCTAGGCCGCTCGTTAGGTGTTAAATAGGGCAAAGCAGACAAAGCAAACACTATGGCAGGCAACCAGACAGGGATATCAGAACAACCTCCCGTATTGTTTGGTTGCAGCCAAGTGTGAGACTGGCAATCCTGCGAGGCACCTTGCTTGCCAGCCGTGTGTGAGACCGGCACCTGAGAAGAGATTCACTTCTAAAAACATTAAAGGCTGTTGTGTGAGACCGGCCAAGAAGAGTAGCAGTACCAAAAAGATAATCATCTTTACCTCTCTTAAAAGTTGTGGCGTGAAACTGGCCAATAAAACCTCTAATGAGATAGCAAAACGTAAGTCTTCATCACTTACGAGAAGCGAACATTTGTCAAATCCCCTCCTACACCCAGGAAGTCACTAAGACGATAATAGCATAGTGTTGTCTCTTTTTTTTAGAGTCCTTTCTTGTGACACTTTATTTTGGCCTTCAGGAAGAAACAACACATATACTATCCTTGTTTATTCCCTACCTAATATCATCAGATTACAATTGAACACTCTAGCATCAATGTTAATTAATAGATATTTGATAGAAGGAAGCATACATTCCATTTTTTTCTCAAAGTAATGCAAACAAATCTTGGTTTACTCAAGCTTGTTTTACTACTGTCCGCAATAAGGAGGAAGCATTTAAATGGTACCGACTCCTTAAAGCTTAAGAGTCTCATTCTTCCTATGTTTCTGCCCAGAATCAAGCCAAATCTGTTCTGTGACTTGCCAAACACTCTTGCATCAATAATAAATGCACTGAACTATCCAACTCTAGCTTTTCCCAAGCATTCTGGCATTTAGCCCAAAACCTCAACCAACAATGTTTCTTCCTCGTCACCCCTTTTCCACTTTGATGGCACAACCATAATTTTTTCATCTGACAAAGATGAACTATTCGCTTAAACTTTCACTAGAAACTCCACCTTTGATGATTCTCATACTTATGCCTAATATCCTAATCTCTTCTAAAGATGTACTTTCTACCCTCTCTGGGCTTAATACTAAGAAGGCGTACAGTCCAGATGGTGTTACTCTTGTTTTACTCAAAAACTGTGCTTCTGTGCTGACTCCCTGCCTAGGCAAACTCTATCGTCTCTGTCTCTCCTCTAATGCCTTCCCTTTTTGCTGGAAGTTTGGTCTCATTCAACCTGTCCTAAAGAAGGGTGACCGCTCTCAACCCTCCAACTATCGTCCAATTGCTCTCATCTCTTTGTATTTCTAAAGTTTTTGAAACTATTTTTACTTCCAAATTTCTTAAGCATTTTACTTCTCATAATCAACTCTTAAATCTCCAGTATGGCTTCCTTAACATAATTAAGTGCTGGAGACGTTACGGTATGCTATGGCATTTTATAGCAATTTAAAGGCTTTTACAGCCTGTGGAGACGAGTCTGAGTGAGCGGGAGCGCGGCAGGCCCCCGTCCGCTCTACAGATAGGCACTGAGGGATATGAGACATATCCCGCTAAACATATGCAGCGCTGCCAAAGGCAAATGTAGCGCAACATAAGCGATATTCGCCCAGTATTAGCGAAAATGTGCCGATGTCTGCGGATGAATCCCGCGCGCTATGAAGCTCCTTCTGTTTTCATTTTGAAGCTATTTTGTTCTAGTTTTTGGCAAAATACATTTAATTTCATTCAGACACTTGCTCAATCCTTCAGGAGTGTCTGAATGAGTCTTTATATAGTGGAAATAGACATATCAAAGGCCTTTGATAGAGTCTGGCACAAATCCTCTAATTTCTAAATTACCATTATCTCTATTCCTTTCTGGCCATTCCATAGCTGCGGTTGTGGATGGCATTATTCACTTCCTCATCTTATCAACTCCGGTGTTCCTCAGGGTTCTGTCCTATCTCTAACCCTCTTTCTAATTTTCATAAATTATCTTCTCAACTGTACCTCCAGTCCTATCCATTCATATGCAGACGACTCTACCTTACATTAGTTTCCCAGAACGCCCCAGCATGCAATCCCTCAAAAAACAAACGTTATAAAGCCATGCAATACTTATCTTCTTATCTACCATTTTCAATTGGGGCCTTTAATGCTTCCTAAACCAAATTTCTCCATTTATCTACCCATCATGAACTCCCAGAGGACTATCCCTTATACTTCAACAATACAAAAAAATAAACCCTTCATCCTCTCTCAGTATTCTCGGTGTCACTTTTTCTTCTGCTCTCTCTTGAAAGGATTATAATATTACCAGTCTTGCTAAGGAGGCCTCCCAGAAGCTGGGTGTGCTCAACCGCCTCAAGATGTTCTTTACCCCTGCACAGCTTCTTGCTCTGTACAGAGGCACAGTGCGTCTTTGTATTGAATATTGTTCACATGTGTGGTGAGGATCCTCTCACACCGCACTTCTAAACAAAGTAGAAAGGAAAGCCCTTTGCATAATTGACTCCCGTCCATTCACTGACACTCTGCAATCTCTATCTCTTCGTAGCAAATTTGCATATCTCTTGCTATTCTACCGCTACTACATTAATCAGTGTTCCACAGAGCTCTCTCAGTGTATACCACCTCCTCTATGTAGGGTACGTAGTACCCGTTTTGCAACACAATCCCACCCCTACTCTGTACAACTCTCCAACTCAAGAGTGAAATTATTCTTCCAATCTGTCTTCTATTCAACAGCTAAGCTCTGGAACTCTCTCCCTGAATCCATCTTTCCCTCATCCTATGACTTAAATTGCTTCAAAATCCGTGTGTCCAGACATTTTGGCTAGAACATTTCTTGATTTTGGCTCTGTAACTCTTTGAACTCTGGCGGAGGCACTCATCAAGGCAGTTTTCCCGGTGTCTCCCTCATCCACATTGAAAAAAAAAGAGAAAAGCACTGGCGTTTAATGTGAACCTCAATATCGGCCATTATACCTGTATTCTAGTGACTTTCAAATATATATAAATACTGGCCCTCGAGTCCGTAATGTTGATTTATGTCGGGCTAAAGAAGGAAATTGATCTTCATTTTTTTTTTTTGTGGGCAGACTAATCGTTGGTGTATCAAATACCTGTGGATTAACATCAACGTATTCCTGAATACCATTTTCCATATATTATGATTGTGTCACAATATTGCATTAATATTATTGTACTTGTAATTAACCTTTGATTAACTCTATGAACCTATGATAAGATTTAATTTCATAACTATCTTCACGTTATGTTCCGTACGTTTGTCTTTAATTTGCATTCAAGCCGTACCTAACTTCTGCAATTCAAGTAAACTTGATCTCTCGGTGTTTTTGTGTTCTGTGTCTTTATTATCAATGTGATTATAATGTAACATCTCGTAGTGTGAGACCTTGTTTTGTGTATAAATAAAGTGTTGTTTTGTACCTATGGTATAACTCATCTTGTATTCCTGTGTATTTACATATTGAACTGGGAGATTCTCCCTGTTAGAAGAATTAATAAATACCTGTTTTGTCAAACATACAATTTTTACCATCTACTAATTACTGTAATTTGGGGGAAAGGGTCGGGCGCAAGTTGGACTAGTTAATAGTCCATCACGCGCTTGGCCTGGGGAAACGGTTTATATGATGGGTGCGCCTGGAAGTGTGGTGGGCGGGCTTGTGGTTTCGCTCTGCTGCATGTCTGCCTGCATGTCTGCCTCTCCGGATGGTCGGGGGCCGGGGGAGTGCTGGAGGGACCTTGGTGACCCTGGTCTCTGGGTCTTCTCCTGGATGACCTAGATGTGTGTGAATATATATTTTGTGGTTGTGTGTTCATTGTTTTCTGTTGTGTTGTCTCTAGTCTGGCTCTGCCTTGAGTCGGCCACCTAAGAAAAATAAATAAAATAAATAAAAAAT
Organism: Paralithodes platypus; assembly: GCA_032716605.1. Lineage (NCBI taxonomy): Eukaryota > Metazoa > Arthropoda > Malacostraca > Decapoda > Lithodidae > Paralithodes > Paralithodes platypus. The sequence continues at coordinate 14,886,408 of CM064537.1, read as the reverse complement.
AAAATAAAATGGGGATTTGGCCTGAGTATATAGAATATAATTTAATATAACTAATTACTGTTATTCAGCCTGTCTCCATGTGAATGTTTCGTTATTCTAAATGTTATTCTCTCTTAAGATAGCTATGTCCATTTGATAATATTCACATCAACATTGAATATACATCCATATAAGTCCTTCCCAAACTGTTTTAAAGGTTTAATATTATGTCAGTTCGTTTACGCTTTTATATATACTGGTGCATGTGGTAGTAGGGAGATTGTAGACTCCAATCGAGAAGGACAATACCCAGGGGTGCCCTCATACGCATGTGATAAGGAATTGCTGAAACTCCTGTTTCATTTGTCTTGTTTACCTCACTGTTTCTGTTTGTGTCTCACCTACACAGAGAGTAATCCAACTAGCTCTCACAAACACCTGCTCCTTCTATCTATTACACTAAACTAATCAAGCGCACAACTCTTCTCTCGAATACTGTACATCAACCAAAACATAAAGACAATTTATTTGGCTCTCCCACTCTTTCAATTTTAGGGAGACACTTCTTACAGGCAGTTTTTCCTTGTGTTTTCTTCATAACCATATACAATATAATCTTATAACTGACTTTGCTTCTATTTGAGCAATGCTACAGTGTTGTCTTGGAAAGGACCACCAAACTTTCTTTATTAAGTTATTTTATTCTATAGATTGTACTCACTCACTCTCTCTCTTTCTCTCTCTCTCTCTCCTACATACACACACACACGCACACGTATATGTATTTCCCATCACTAGAATACCACTAACCAACGGAATGCTCGGACAAGAGTGCCTGAGCCCACCTAAATATTTATATGCTGTATAGTTTTCCACGTCAATTTGTTTTCAATGAATTGCATTTAAACCCAACACAGTCCTTTGTCACACCTCCTTTTTCTCAGTAACTGATTCTACCTTTCTCTTATCTACATGTACAAGATAATTTATGAACAGTAAAAACCCATAGTCCATTCCCACCTTTGTTCTGATTACTGCCAAATTAAAATTATCGAAACCTTGAAGGGGTTAACAACTGTAGTCATCCTGTCCCACTATTGTCATGCAGTTAATCAGGCTTGGAATGGCAAATATGATCCTGTGAGAGTGCAATATTGTTGTTATTTTCTTTGATTGCTAAAGGTATTTGTTCAGCTTGTCTGGTATAACCAAAATACAGTTAATAAAATGCAATATCAATCGCACTTAACGATATAAAATGACACTTGCACTTTGGTGTGCCCTGTATTATTTACATATAGTGCGTATGTATTATTTTTTTATTATTTATTCTCTCCTACTGATGTTGAAAAATAAAGTTAATATTGGCATATTTCTTATAGGCAATAGGCCACTCAATATGTTTGTAGTGCTGGTGTAAATGGAACGAGATACTTTTTCACAAACATGCATAACAAATCATTCACAAACACACACACAACCAAACACGCATCCGCGCCATACTTTTGTGTTTGTTTCTCTCTCTCTCTGTCGTACATTATCATTAGATATTTGACATTCAGAGAGGTTCCATAATAGTACCAGGACGATTACAAATCGCATCACTTACCCGAGTTGGCGGGGAGGAAGTGTAAAATAGTCATGGTTGAAGTGAAATACCTGTTCGGTGTAAGAAACGAAAAGTAATTGTATCAATGAAACGAAGGGCATGCTTCGATTAACAGATGAAGAAACATCTTAAGAACACTTCTGAATTTAAGCATTTAAACATAATCATTAGGAATTTAAGACTATTGATATTAATCTTTCTTAACAATTTTGTTTTTCTTATAGCTTGTGTCAGAAATAAAGTAATATACCGTTTTGCGATATATGGAATTAATCATTATTTGTTTTATTGAACCCATGTGTGTATTACAATCCATTTTAGCTTGTATGTTTGGTTAATATCGATGTCTATAGCTTGCACATCCTTGGTGGTCAATTGCCTAGCCACCATATAATGTGAGAATTCGAGTAATTGCAGGCTTATTTAAATCATTAAATGTTTGCCAAGATCAAGTGATGAAAGCTTCATTGAAAGGGCTAAGATATATTACAAGAGTAAATACAGAAAGTGTAAAGAAAGGCGTGGTAGAAAGATATACATACAAAATATAATCAAGAGTAAAGGTTCCAGACTAAAAGAACGAAAACTGAAGCGAGGACAAAATAAAAGAAAAAGGAAAAGAAAGGGGAAGGGTAAAACAGAATTAAACAATAATACAGTATAATATGCATAAAGAAGAAACATATTAAAATAAGGCAGTGCATTATAAGAAAGTTTGGGGATATACGCTAAGATGCGCTTGCTTGGCCGATGCGCTCACTTGAATATTACCCTTTGAAGCTTGGATAAAGCCAGTGCCACAAGAGGGCTTTTTGTGTCAATTTTCCATGAGCATGTTTTTTCTGGTGATATTTAGGGTTATTTTTGCATTGTAATCGGAAACTAGATCGAAGTTAGATTATGTTAGGTGGTTTAATTCTTCAGGAACTTATATTTTGAAGCTACCAGACAACAATTGCCCATAAAAATTGACGGAATAATCGCTTGTGTGACACCGCCTTAACAAGAGTGTGTTCCAGCCTGGTACACAGGGGCTACTGCATATTATCCAGGATACGACAGTTTAATTCCCCGGATGAGACGCCATAAATGTCCACTAACTACAGTTTATTATTTACTGTTAGGTGAACAGAGGCATCGGGTCTAAGGATACTGACCATCCATCTTGTATTGGCTCAGGAATCGAACCAGGAAGAGTAATTTTTAGAAAGATTGGAATATGAATTATTATGTTCTATCCACCAACCAATTTTACTCCTAAACTCGATTAATTAAATTAACAAACACATGTGGCAGTCCGGGGATTCGAACCCAGGACGCTCACACCGAAAATACAATAAAATGTAAGGAAATAAGGAAGAGGAGTATATGAAGGAAGAATGAAAATGTCAGGAATTAAGAAAGTAAAGTAAGATCAGATAATTTTTAATTGAAGACCATATACAATAAAAATGAAAAAGGAAGTAAAGATCCATGAACAGTAAAGGATAGGTAAACTATACCACATACCAAATAAGTTGATCAAAACCCTAACAGTTACCTGAATAACTCACAAACTAATAGAATAATCAAGCTAACATATCTACCATTTGGGAAGGGTCAGCCAGGGAATAGGTGTGAAAATGTACAACCCCTTTGGTCTAGCCCTTTTTGAGATACAGAGGTTCGGGTTCACGATTTCTGGCGTACTTAATTTGAACAGGTTATAGTAAAACAGTAATTCTGAGAGAGACGAGGGTGAAGGGTAAATATTATTCGGGAGGAGAGATTTGTATTTTTCCTGGTCCATGGGATCAGGAGGATTGCACCCGGGTAGAGCTAATTAAATCACGCTGATTAATGTTCACAGTTAAATATATGCACACACTATTTTATTCTTTTTTGATAGCCGCATAGCGTACTCAAGTTATAACATACTGTTTGTTAGGGTTATTCGTTTGTTGTACAGTAATGCTATTGTTATAATGCTACTGGTTTGTTAGATTTTCTAGATTTTTTTAATTTGTCCTTAACACTACCCTAACCACACTGGGGCCGTTGTGACACATGTACACACATGCATATATATATATATATATATATACATACACCCTGAGTATACTGTATGGCTACCATCCTAACTATAACTATTCAGAATGAGAGAGTCCACCATTTCAGCAAACCACTCTCTTTGACTCCCCAGCCCACCAGAAAACTGGAAAAGATAGTTAATGACTCCAGAGCTCTGCCCCCTACCTACCAGGAAGAACTTACAGCTTGCAGCCTACCTGGACTAATCACTGGGGATTCCACCTCGCCTGCCATACCAGCTGCACCAAGACAACAAAGACCTAAGAACAGCCTACACCTAGAAACTAAGGCCTTCTCTACCCCCAAGCTCAGTCCCACCAAGAGCCACAAGAAATCAACCGAAGATCAAATGGAACAACTGTTCGGTAGTTCACCTTCCAGGAAAGCTCAGGGGTTCGGTATCATCTGCTCAACAGCACTTAGTCACACTTGTGCTTCTGAGTTTTGTTACACTTGCTCTATGAGGCTCAGTCACACTTGCCCATCTCCCAGTTACACTTGCAAGAATACTAAAGTTAACACCAAAGGTAAAGCGCTCAGTCACACTTGCGCTTAGTAGATCAGTCACACATGCTTTTCACCTCGCAACAAAAAGCAGAAGTGAGCTGAATGCAAGTCCCCTACCCGGCACACTTCCTACACCCCTGAGAAGAAGACGAGGTACCCAGAGAAGTCCAGCTCCCGGCGACAAGAAGCAAGCAGAAGTCCCTAGCCCGGCGACCTGCCCGGAGATCCAAGAAATCGACCATCAACTCTATTTCTTTATCTGAGACCCATAGGAAAAACTTTCATTAATTAGTCAAAGGTATTTTGAGGAAAGATTGTCTTTGGCTGTCAGAGTCCCTTCTTAACTATTAAAGTCAACAGAATCACCAAACATTCTATCCCATAAATCCTAGATATATAAATGTATATCTTAGGTACCGTCAACAACTCCGCTCATTCCTGCTATAGATATATCTATAATAGATATATATGTGCCTCCGACAACAGCAACAACTCACATAGTCTCTACTCTAGTATTTAGTTAATTTGTGTATCCTTGACTATACTGTAAATCTCCATGCTCAGGTTCTACTTAACTCTGCTATTCAGTCTAAACCTTGTTTGTAAATCAGCTGCACTATATACATTGCAATATGCATCTTTGACACAGAGAACTATTCCAATGTTGCTGAGGACTGTAAAGATTACTCCAATTTACAAAGGAGGACCAAGATCCTTAACTAAGAATTACCGACCAATACCACATTATTAAGATATTTAAGAAAGTTATCAGTAAGTATATAGTGTTTTTTCTCTGAAAACAATAATACAATGGACAATGGATAACATTGCTTCAGGGGAAAAGGCCCTGCTTGTTTTAACTGTTGGTACACCATGACCATATTCTGCAAACATTGGAGGATGGAGCCAATCTGGATGTGGTGTACCTGGACTTTGATAATGCATTTGATAAAGCCAACCATCTTCCTTCACAAGATTTGAAAACTTGGGATTGTTGTGTGTGTTGAACGTTGGAGTATTATCTTCCGGTCCAGTCTGTAGCTGTTGGTGGGTGTGTGTTTGTGGAATCAAACATGACAAGCAGAGTTCCACAAGGTTCTGTGCTTGGACCAGTATTGTTCTTAGTACTCCTGTCCGACAAATATTGGGGTTCAGATGGCTCGAGATTCATCCTTTTCCAATGATAAACGGGTGCCTGGAAGAATGAAAAATGAAAACAATGCAAAATCACTCCAGTAGGATCTGAAGACGTTGTTATGATGGGCTGATAATAACATGTATTTCAATATTTGTATATTCCAGTGTATTAAATTTGGACCTAATGTAACGCAAAAAGACATACTGTGCCTTCATCCTATGATGGAAACATCATCAACGCAATGGCCAACATCAGTGTAACAATACATAGTGATACAATGTATTCCCAACACATCCAAGACATGGTTCGTTTTGCTCACAACAAAATGGGTTGGATTACAATGCCGTTTTCCTCAAGGGAAGAAAATATAATGATCCCTCTACACAAATGTCTAATAATGCCAATCCTTGGGTACTGCTGCCAACTCGGGACCCATGGAGACGTACATCTACAAATAAGACTTGTGTAACATCTTCAGGGGATTTGTATGTAACTTGGTCTCAATTGAAATTATATGACATTTATAAACATGTTGATTTTAATTATCAACTTCAACACTATCAACTATAACACCATCTATATTATCTCCAACATCATCACATCACGCCTACCACTCCACCAATATTATCTTTACCACCACCAAATCTGTCCATTACCATTCTTTCAGTTACTACCACCACCACTCCAGTCATACTATCTCCAACACCACAACATCCATCACCCTCCTCTCCGTTATCACTCACACTCCACCATCATCATCTCTCCCATCACATTCTAAACTACCCACCATCTCCAATACCCTAACCACCACCACCTACTGTCCTCACAGGTTCTGTCCTTGCCTTGATTTTATGTATGGAATTATAAATAGTGTGATTGAATTTTAGGGTAGTTTCTTATTAAACAGTTGAATTAGGACACTATTAACTGCTGAATAACACACTACTCTTGTAATTCATTCATACGATGGATATTTCCATAAACAACAATATTTGTGTGGGTAACTGTACACCCGACTAGACTTACTACTGGTCCAGTATTACTTAATTAATATTTTATGTAATACTAAAGTAGAGTAATGGCAAACTAATTAAACAGACTTATCCTACACATTAGTCTGTTAATGTGTGTTTTATGTTGTTATTATTTTCATATATGTAAATGACTTTAATATCATTATTAAAAGAACCCCTCATATCGCTGGACATTTTGCCGACTGTACCTGATATCAGTATCAACGCCACCACTTCAAGCATCTCACTACCATCTCCACCACCACCACCACCATCTTCATCATCACCACTATTATCTACACCACCTGAACTCCTTTGGTAATTGGAACGTGATGAGGTCTCAACGGAGCGAATTAAGAGAGAGAGAGAGAGCGAGAGAGAGAGAGAGAGAGAGAGAGAGAGAGAGAGAGAGAGAGAGAGAGAGAGAGAGAGAGAGAGAGAGAGAGAGAGAGAGAGAGAGAGAGAGAGAGAGAGAGAGAGAGAGAGAGAGAGAGATGAGAGAAAAGAGAGAGGAGAGAGAGAGAGAGAGAGAGAGAGAGAGAGAGAGAGAGAGAGAGAGAGAGAGAGAGAGAGAGAGAGAGAGAGAGAGAGAGAGAGAGAGAGCAGGTAGTCGATTTTGTTAGGAAACTTCTTGTTCCAAACAGTATATCCCACATTTAAGTTTGAATTGCGTCGAATACGAAGGCATATACCAAACTAAACGTTGGCATGCAAATATAAATTACCAACCGAAATATCACATCTATGAGCCAAAACTGCATACCCAACCGCAAGAGAATACAGTTAGTTATCACCTTGTCATTTGAGCTAGAGAACTGACTTTTTGGTGGCTACACTGTATATTAAAGTTTTTTGTAAACAACTAAACTGCATGCCTCTCCCTGACTTGTAGCAGTAATTATTGACATATCTAACGATAATGTTGGAAGTAACCAAGGTATTTACCATCGACAGTTTCCCAATCACATTAATGTTATCATTTACCGGACACGAACGCAACATAATAGCTTCATAACTGGACAATAACACGAATGATTTATCATCAAATGTACAGAGATACCGAGGTTATTTTGTTAGTCCTGTGGAGTACTTCATTGATATTTGGCTTGATTAAGGGGAGGTATTCAGTTTGTTCCCTACGTTTTCATCAAGCTTAAAACTACACCCCCCTAGACTCCCTTTCAAGATAAATTTGTACATTTTTCGGTAGAAAAATTTCCCGGCCGGAGGCCGGTTGCTCTTAAATTACAGGCTCGCTATCGCTCGCCAGGAAAAATCGACACCTTAATGGCACGAAAGGTCTTAAAATTGACATAAATGGGGCAAAATGTCTTAAAATGTCAAAACTACTAGGGCGAACGTCTTAAAATCTCAAAAGCAATGGGCTAAACATGAGGGAGAAAGGGGTCCAGAAAAAAATCCCTCAAGTGGAAATCTCCCCTTAACCTGTATACAAAATCCTGCTAGTTTGGTTGATTTGCATTTTATTTTATGTCATAATTATTTAATGAATGAGTGGAAACATGTTAGCCATATTGATATAACGTAAATCCGCATGATTTTTGTTTTATTCATCAATAATACTCAACGTACGGTTTTTAAACACTGTAATTTTGTATCTTCCCGATTTTCACAATGACATGTTTATTCATTTTTTTTTTTTTTTATTTATTTTTTTTTTCTATGTGATTGAGGGAGGCAAAAGGCATAACTGCCTATAGCGAGTGCCTCCCCCATAGTTGAAAGAGTGACAGGGCCAAAATCAAGGGACGTTCGAGCCAAAATGCCTGGACACACGGAGTTTGAAGCAATTTAAGTCATAGGAAGAGGGAAAGACTGATTCTGGGAGAGAGGTTGCAGGTTCTGGTTGTAATGTAAGCACTCCATTACAAAAGGTAATGTTCCCGTTTATGTTGGTGTTTATCACAGACCACGTTTGTTACTTATTCTGTTTTTATCAGCACCAAGCCCAGACATTGGCTGTTTCCCTTCATATATCTCGTACCACAACTGGCGTGCCTTGAATTGAACAGGGAATATTATCTTTACCTCATATCTGCTGCACCGCAACACTGAAGCAAGTAAATTTCATGTAACCCAGTGTTAAACCTTAATTGTATATAATACCGCCGCGTCTCACCTGATTAATTCCCTACATACATATGATACTGCGCAATGTTCTTCATATATATTCATGTATTCAATATATGTGTTGCAGCTGTGAGAGAAGATGGAACATACATTGCATTATATTATGTTGGTTAGAATATGTTGACTAATGAAGGTCAATTTATGCACCCAATTATGTAGTTATTAAGAGGTAGAGTTAACTACACTGTTAAGGGGAGGTTTTTAGTTGATTCCCTAGACTTCCATCAAGCTTAAAATTACTCCCCCTTGACCCCCTTTCAAGATAAATTTGTACATTTTTCGGTAGAAAAATTTCCCGGCCGAAGGCCGGTTCCCCTTAAATTACAGGCTCGCTATCGCTCGCCAGGAAAAAATCGACACCTAAATGGCACGAATGGTCTTAAAATTGACAGAAATGGGGAGAGGGTTCTTAAAATCGCCAAAGTAATGGGGCAAGCGTCTTTAAATCTCACAAGCAATGGGGCTAAACATGAGGGAGAAAGAGGTTCAGAAAAAAATCCTCCAGGTGGAAATCTCCCCTTAACAAGTATTTGTAGAATTATAGGCAAAAACACATATCTGCAATTATGGTTCTAGTATTATCTTTCATCTAAGCCGACAAACTCTGTACTCCCATATCTGTGTTTTTTTATATCATCATCGTTCTGTCATACACGTTGGCTCACTCTGCTCACTGTCTATTGTATTACTCATTACATTATAATTTGGTTTTATCTGTGTTTTTCCTTCCTCCGTTCATCGTCTCTTAAAAAAAAAAAAAAAAAAAAAAAAAAAAACCTGCAACCCTTTTTTCTCTCTCTCTAGTTATTCTCATTTTCTCTCTCTTCATTTATCTTTTACTCATCTGAGCTTGTTTTTTTTTCTTCTTTTCCCTTACTGTTTCATTGTTTCTTCTCTGCTATCCTATGTTCACCTGCTCATCTTTTCCCGTAGCACCACACCCGAACACGGAGATCCAGACACAACAACACAACACTCTTAAGCCATCATCACACGTACACGAGTCGAGTCGGTGCCCGAGTCCAACACGAGTGATGAAATGTCCATATTCGGCATACTCTTCGTGACTCTTCGTGACTCTTGTTACACTCGTGAGAGTACTCTTGGTATCTGGGTGTGTCCTGGGTACTCGAGATTTGGCCTAGAAATGTCAAACCTGCATGAAATTTCTTGTCACGTCACGAGTCCGAAGGACATACGTGTAGACTTGTGTCAACACGTGTTGACTCTTGTTGACTCTTCGTGAATTGTATTGACTCTTGTTGAACTATGCATACCTCTTCGTGAATCACTTGTGACCCAACTTCTTCAAAATATAATATTAAACCATATTTAACCATATGAAAACATCGAAATTGCAAAGACCCTTTAGAAAACAGATCGAAAACATCGTAACTTCGGTGACCCTTTAGAAAAAAGAGACCGCTAGGGTTATTTGTATACATTTCATATTATAATTTTCCCTGTCATCTGCTTTCTCTCTCTCTATTACTTTTATTTCTATCTACTGTATTAATTTCCATCTGTATCTAGCTATCTCCTTTATTTATCAGCTTTATATTTGTTATTTGGTCTCTATGGAATCTGAATAATTTCTGATGTGATGGGCTAAATATACTAATTATACCACTAACACATAATGAGCAAAATTACACAAGTCGATTACAAAAATGTAAAAAAATTATGTTCCCGATTCTTCAGTGAGAAGTGAAAGCGATCGATAACGTGAGCAACAATAAGGGAGGTGTGGCGGAGTGGTCTTGCCACTGGACTGGTAATCCAATGGACCCAGGTTCGAATCCCAATATGTCAATGGGAAGATATTATTGGGATGGAATTTGTGCTGTACCTAGTATCAGTGCACTACCACAGCACACCGAAATACTAAATAAATACCCTCATTGTTCCCTGATTAAATAGCATTGTATGAATATTCCCATATTCAAAAATATGCTACAGAGGGGCAATGCCTAGTGAGTTAACTGCTCAATAGGTGGCGTTCTGAGAGTGAGGGTCCGAGCCTGGGAGATGAGACTGTGAAGCACAGAGGCGGAGCAGCTTCAGAGATGGAGTTGGTTCGAGCCGTGAAGCTTCGCATGTCTCACTCCCTTTACTGGAGCAAGACCTCACGGGCCTCACCGTGTTCAGCGTTCAGCGGTAGAGTGTAAAGGCTCTCAGCCTATGCCCGAGAGAAAGTAGTGGGAAAATAGAGAAAAACAAAAAAACAACTTATGAAACAAAGACTTAAATTTCTGAAACGATAAATTGTCAATAGCCTAGATCGGTTTGAATAAAAGACAGGGGAAATTTATATTATATTCTTTTGTCATAAAAATTATTAATGTAATGGTAGGATAGTATTTTTGTCCATTCCATAGCATTATAATCTAAATCATGATTAAAAAAACATGAAACAACAAAATTAATAATTCTGTTCATTAATACGGAAGATAATTAGATACAGAAGATAAATACAGTAGATTGATAGAGGGGAAGAGGTCATTTGGTCTAAGCAAGTGATAATGTGTGCGACAATTTATGAAATTTTTAACGCTATTTCTTTTCTTTATATATTTTGTCTATATATTTGTACTATATACGTTTTACTTACTATTTTCTATCTGTCTATCTTACTGTCCTACTTTTCCTCCTGGGGTCGGTAGGCTAGGAATCCTCCTCCCCTTGTAAATTTCATCTACTAGACGAGACAGAAAGGGGTGAGGGAATGCGAAAGTGGTACCAAACCATAAAAATTGGAACTTTAACACCTTAAGAGCGGGTGGTGAAGTATATTTGACTGTACCGCCCAGCGTTTTTTTTTACCATAAATGGGGTTGTTTCCGTGTTCTTTTTCATGCATAAACAGGAGCCAGAGCGTAATACAAGTATGTATCCCTGAAAGGGCGTTAATTGAGCTTTCCAATGACACCAGACCCATCCTTCTACGATCACTGGTTGTCTTGCAACGATCGTGCAACCGAAGTGCAAAAACGGTAAAATACGGTCATTTCGTTACATAATTACGTGTGTGGTGAGGGAGAGAGGGTGGAGGTGTGTTGTGTAAGTGCCAGTGGTGGCGCGAGGTTCGTGCCGGACGGTCATGAGCCGCCCTATTCTCCTCCCACCGGTCTGCTCTCTCTCAGAGCACATTACATGCTCAAAATTGCATGCGACTATAGCCGGGCACCGCCACATAGACCACATTTATTTCACTCGACTATAGCCGGGCGCCGCCAAAGAAGGGTTAAATGTTGTTCCTGTTTGGTCTGTCTTGAGTCGGCCACCCCCAGCAACAGGGTGTGCATGAGTATATGCTTACTTGCTTATGGTAGTCCATCGTAGTCCGATGATGACGTTCCCTTCCTGCATTCATCTCTTGTGAGTTCTACGATGACTGTAGAGTCCTATCAGTGATGCACATATCCTGCCACAGTCTGGGCACACATACATACACACACATACATACATAATTATATGCCGGTACATTGTCCGATAACACCCCAGATGACGGCACTCTTTGTGACTCTTTGTTACACTCTTGTTGGCTCTTGTACAACTCTTGTGGATTCTTGTTACACTCCTGTTGACTCGTACTAACTCTTTGTTTTCGTACCCTGGAATTTGACCGTTATTTTTCAAATTTCCTCAACTCGTGTTGGGTTCGTGTTACACTCTTTGTGACTCTTGTTGACTCTCCGTGACTGGTACTGACTCTTGGATGAAAACGTACCGACTCTTGTTGACTCTTGGTGAATCGGGAACAGTGACCTACTCGGGCTAGTTCTTTCCAGGGTCACGAAGAGTGTCACCCATCGTTCACTCGTGCTGGACTCGGGCACCGACTCTTGTATGTGTGATGATGGCTTTAGCCTCCTTGGAATGAGATACCTGCTGAAGTGAAAGACGAGACTTACCCAGCTCTCCAGCTTTGCCGATTGTCTTTCTTGGTCAGCTGATACTTATATGGTAAAGGCTGGTTCACACATAGCCGAGTCGGTGCGCGAGTCTAACACGAGTCACACTTGTCGATTATCGCCGTCGCTGGAGGCCGAGTAGGCCGCGAGTAGAAATTGATCCCGAGTCAACGAGAGTCTAACACGAGTTAACTCGAGTCAATACGAGTCAACACGTGTTCATGCAAGAGTCTGTACGAGTAACGGAGAGTCAAAACGAGTGTAACACAAACCCAAGACGAGTGTCAAAATTTGAAAAATAACGGTCAAATTCCAGGGCACGTAAACAAAGAGTAGGTGCGAGTCACGACGAGTGTAACACGGGTCAACACGAGCATAACACGGGTCAACACGAGTGTAACACGGGTCAACACGAGTGTAACACAGGTCAACACGAGCATAACACGGGTCAACACGAGTGTAACACGGGTCAACACGAGTGTAACACAGGTCAACACGAGTGTCAATATTAACAATCCTCGTTATTATTATTTATTTTCTATATTTATTTCAGCGATAATATTCATTACTATTATTTTATTTATATTTTTCTCATATATTTGGGTAATGTTCACCAGAGAAATTGAGATAACTTTTTGTTTGTGTTTGTTCTGTCTATTTAATGCATCTATCTCCCTAATACATATATATAACTATGTCTTATTTGGTATTTTTTTAATTTATTAATCATTTCTAATACGATGGAATTGAAAATAATATTACCCTTCTAACACACAAATAATAACATGAAAAAGAGTCAATAAAAATGTCTCCTTTGTCTTTTCAAAACTAATTAAGTCCGTCTGTCTCGTCTCATAATAGTTCGTGTTTATCTATCTCGTCTCATAATAGTTCGTGTTTATCTATCGCTCACTACCCCCTCTGCAACTCTCTGTATATCTATTTATCTCTCTAATGCATCTACCTAACTCCTTTATACATTAACCCTTAAAAAGCGGCTCACCACATAAGTCGTTTTTAATAAAGCTGGACTATGTGGCGGCGCTCTACTGACACGAATCTCAGCTCTCCTCCCTCTCTCACTCGCTATATACGGAATGTATCGGAAAGTGGCTAATTACCTGCTTTTTGCACTCGCGTTGCACGGTTATTGCAAGAAAACTAGCCATCATAAAAGGATCGTTATGGTGTCATTCGAAAGCTCTGTTTATGCCCTTTCAGGGATAGATACTCGTTTTACGTTCTGGGTCTTATTTAGGCATGAAAATGATCACGTAAACAGCCCTATTTTGGCTAAAAACACCCCGCTGGGCGGTACATAAATAAACCGCATAGGCCGCTAAAGAAGGGTTAACATAACTATGTCTTATTTGGACTTTTTGTAATCTTTGAATCATTTATAATGCGATGGAATTGACAAATATAATATCCTTCCAGCACATAGATAAACAATAAATAAGATAGTCTACACAATATTTCAACCCTCCCCTCCGTCTTGCTGTGCCAGGCGCCCAGCTTCGGAGACAGAAGATTTACGTTTGATAGATTTGTTTTGTTTTCCCACGGTATACACAAAATGATGGGGAAATATTGTAACATGTTTTTAATTGACATTTGTGTCGTTTTTGCTGATTATGAGTTGGTGGATTTTTTTTTTAATTCCATCATATCGGAAATGATTCACAGATTATATAGAGACCAAAAAACATACACTTTTAAGTATGTTCAATAGTTTTGCATTATCAATAGTGTGTAGCACAAGGCTTATCAACATCATCACAGTAACAGGGGTCGTGGTTGAGGCCAGGACGGGGAGGGGAGGGAGTATGCCTACAGCGCCGGGGATATACTGTATATAATTATATATATATATATATATTTTTTTTTTTCATGTGAAATTTTTCATATTAATGACAAATACGACCCTTATTATGTTTTCAGGGACAGTACAGCGCTTAGTATTATGTTCTTATATCCATAACAGTATTATAATAATTTTCAGCATATTTTCCTTATATGTTCTACCATGAACTATGTCCTTCAAATTGCTTAATCATCATAATTATTTTATCTATTCTTCCAAAAAGTATTTAATTCATATTACTTATTTGTTTCTCCGTTAACAAGTCATTTAAAACTTGAGTAAAGTAAAATTGTATATTAAACTTATTATTTTATGTGAATAAAGTAACTATAAATATTAATTGGATGCAAAGCAACGCCTGGAGTCACATACATTTGATTTTGACATACAAAATACAATGTCGAAATGATGAGGATAATCGACGAATCACCAAAGAGTGTTACACGAGTTAACACGAATGACGAAGAGTTATTCAGAGTCAAACACGAGTGAACACGTATGTACACGAGCCTAAACTTATTTAGGCCACACTCGTGGGTACTCGCCACGGGGCCCAAAAATTTCATGCATGCATACATACATACATACATAACATTTTAAGACTGAGTGTTCCACACATAAGTGCAGTTTCAGTCTCTTGTCCTAATGGCGGCATTCCAGGCAACCCTGTTAAGGGCTGCTTCACTTGTCAAGTTCTTGGATTTGAGATCGGCGCGTATAGTCCGATCCCAGGTCTTCCTCGGTCCACCCCTTGGTGCAGCTCCCTCCACAATCACAGACCTGCATTTTTTCACCCAATTTTGTTCATCCATTCTCTCCACATGTCCATACCATGCCAGCCTACTTGTACGCATCACCTCGCTAATACTCTTTATACCTAAACGTCTCCTCAGCTCAACATTTGTTATTCTACCCTGTAGCCTGGCCCCACACATACATCTCACCATTCTCATCTCATTACGCTCCATTCTGTTGACATCCTCTACTTTAACGGCCCATGTTTCTGAGGCATACGTCATTGCACTTCTAACACATGAGGCATACACCTTTCCCTTCAGGGGGAGAGGCATTCTTTTCATGGTCAGGATTGGCATCAATTCTCTGATCTTCCCCCAGCCACACCTAATTCTAGCAACAGTGGCAGCCTCGGCCCCACCACCGGCAGAGATGGTATCTCCTAGGTAACAAAACTTGTTCACCAGCTCCAAAGACACATTTCCAAAATTCACAGCCACAGGATCATCACTTAACACAAGCTCGCCTTTGCACACTACGCACTCAAATTTCTCTATTTCTGACTTATCCTTCGGCAGGGGCCCCTTTATTCTACTACAGCGCTTACTCCCATGGTGTACCCAACATCGACAGATGCTACATTGAATTGAGTTAACGCCCACTCCCTTTCCACACACTGCACATGGGTATGCACCGCTCTTTTCCACATTGCCTCGTCTCAAACTACAATGCATAACCTTGGTTTTGTTAATATTGACTCTTAAACCCTTGCTCGCCATGCCCTCTCTCCACTCTCTGAATTTTGCCTCAGCATCCTGCATACTGTCAGCTATTAGGAATAAATCGTCTGCATAAAACAGTTCCAACGGGAGTCCGCCTCTAAAAACTCTAGACAGCGCCTCCAAGACCATAATAAAGAGGAGGGGGCTTAACACTGAACCCTGATGGACACCAACACGTACTGCGAACTCATCACTCAGTACACCCTTCACCCTCACCGAACTTCGCGAATCCTCATACATCTTCATTATCACACGCATGACATTTTTGGACCCCATGGCGAGTACCCATGAGTGTGGCGAGTAAACAAAGAGTATACACGAGTGTAACACGAGTCTACACGAGTGTTGAAGAGTATTGACGAGTCATTGCCGAATAGCAAAATTTCATCACTCGTGTTGGACTCGGGCACCGACTCGGCTATGTGTGAACCAGCCTTAATTGTCAATAGCATTGTGCTCCACTATAGAATGAGGGTAGAATACTGTTATTGCTATCACTTCTTTCCTTGTGTTTGTGTGTTTTACGATTAAATATTTGGAAATACATAATTTGGCAGTTACAAACTAAACTTTACAATTTTCTTAAGTGTTTTGTACGTATATTTGTAAGAATATGAGTATAGTTCAAGTATTTACGTGTCAATGTGTTTCAGGTGCTAATTTTACGTATTATGGGCAATTTGTGTGCGTGCGAGTGAGCTTTTGAGATGCGTGGAAGTATTCTGGGATGTGGCACAAAAGCAAACGTTTACATGCATTGACAATCTTATAGGCATGTGGACAATATTGTGGGTGTTATTTGGGTGAAAAGCTAAACTTTTGGGTGCACAGGCGAACTTTGTTTTGTTCTATGTGAATGAGAGAGACAAAAGGCATAACTGCCTGCAGCGAGTGCCTCCCCCAGATTTGAAAGAGTGACAGGGCCAAAACCAAGGGACGCTCGAGCGAAAATGCCTGTGCACACGGAGTTTGAAGCAATTTAGGTCATATGAAGAGGGAAAGACTGATTATGGGAGAGAGTTCCAGAGCTCAGCAGTTGAATAGAAGAAAGTCTGAGAATAGCGTTGCACAGAACTTGTTCGTGTACAGGTTAACTTTTGGGTGTACAGCCAAATGATCAAGATTTTGGCCACATCGGCAAACATTTGGGAGTGTGGCTGAACTATTGGGTGTACAGCCAAACTTTTGGGATGCGAGGGTGAACAACATACCCATTTGAATGAACCTTTGCCCATGTAGGACAACTTTGGGAGTGCCGGGAAATTCTTGGAAGTGGCCAAGTAACTAAATATTTTGTTACCAGCCACCCTTTTTGTTGCCTATACAGGCATTTGGATAGCTAAGGTTTAGACCGCCGAATTATAAACCTTGTGGCCATAATGCGGAAAGGAAGGAGGACGATTAATGTGGGTTTGGAGATATAATATGGCTGCCTGGGGATACATAGGTGTTCACACGGCCCCAGCACCATCCACCCTCCATTCTTTTTATCCCCTACCATTTTCGTCTGGCCCTATAGTTTCCTTCCATCTAGCCATCATAACCCCTACCTCAAATTTACTATGATCCATATATCAGACGGCCTATGCAATATTTCATGTTCACCTGCACACTCATAGCTTCATGAACTAATTTTTACCCTCTATGTCGTATTCTGCAGCTGCTATCTCCCATCATCACCTACCCCCCACCCATTTCTGGACTGGCATCATCATCAACGTTGTTTTTACTTTACGATGATCTTTTGCAGTTCTCAGAGCATTATTTTTGATATTGTCTACCTGATACTGTATTATCATGATTTGCAAAGTATTTCACTGTCATAGAAAATGCTAACGGATATCCTATTATTCAGGCAGTAGACTCCGAGTTGTTCCTGTTGGTGATGATGATGATGATGGTAAGTAGACCGTAAACATTTATCCCAATTCGTTAATAGCATAATAATTACTTAACAATAACAATATTCAACCCTAGAATTTACTGTATTCATCCTCAAGTGTCCTAATGTTTAGATAATCATGTTCACCTCAAGAGAATAAAATGTAGTCTGTCTGTCAGTTGCCAATCTCGGAATCGTTCAAAATCTTGATCAATCCATAGAACAAAGACCCTAGGATACATAAGAACGTCACCATTGCCTTCCTTTTTAGTCCTTACATCCAGAGCCATTCCTTTATCCTCTCATATGGCCACCACCCGTCATATTGTTCCTATATTTTCGTCCATTCAGGAATTCACGGCGGCACGGTTCAATTTTCACCACGATGTCACCATGTCTCTCTCATTCCAATACCTATCGCCACCTCCCCTTTCATCACCATTCATTTCTGGCGTCAAACAACCACCATCTGTTTTATTCTCTAAGCACATGATATTGTAAATATAGTTTCACTTCCAGTTTCAATATCACCCTAAAGGCGCATTATAAATTGGTTTGCACAATTTTAACCCTCAACCGACGGTGAACATCATATGACGGGAGAGAGAATAATGGCCAACCCTGCAGTGCCCATCATATGACGGGTGCCATTTTGAGGACGTTATGAGCTATGAGAGAGAGTCCAAGCATTGAGGAGACAATAACCGTCCTCTGACCTCTTGCCACCACCTTGGGCAGGTCACTGACACGTACTGTGTCTCATCCCCACCTCCGTACCTAGTTAAACAAGGTAAAAAATGCAAAAAATACCTTATTTTAGGGTATTTTCACCTCTGGTTACTCGATTGTTGCAAGAGAACCTGTGGTCGTTCAAAGAAATTAAGGTGTCATTGGAAAGCTTTATTATCGCCCTTTCACGGATTTATAATTGTATTACGCTCTGGCTCTGTATACAAGCATGCCTGCTTTTAGGGAGGTATGTACTAAATTGTAACTTCATATACTGTATACTGTAATGGATTCATGTTACCTGCATTTCATAATATACATATTCTTGTAAATCTATGTATAACTATGAACTAAATAGAGCTTACCCATGTATTATCATTACCATCGCTGACACTCATCATATCCATCAAAGGCTGTCGATCAGAACACCGTAAATGTGATGCCCCTATTGTACGCAACCCACAGCATCATACCCATTTCTTTATCTTGGTTTAAGGGGAGATTTCCACTTGAGGGATTTTGTTTCTGGACCCCTTTCTCCCTCATGTTTAGCCCCATTGTTTTTGAGATCTTAAGACGTTCGTCCTAGTAGTTTGGAAATTTTAAGACATTTTGCCCCATTTCTGTCAATTTTAAGACCTTTTGTGCCATTAAGGTGTCGATTTTTTCCTGGCGAGCGATAGCGAGCCTGTAATTTAAGAGTAACCGGCCTTCGGCCTGGACATTTTTCTACCGAAAAATGTACAAATTTATCTTGAAAGGGGGTCTAGGGGGTGACATTTTAAGCTTGATGAAAACGTAGGGAACAAACTAAATACCTCCCCTTAAGCCTTTGTCCTCTCTTGCGAGTGCCTAATCACCAATCATCATCTCTGTCACAGTTTTCGCTATGCCTATAAGATTTCGGTTCTAACTCTTTGTTGATATCTTAATTGTATTCTTATCTTCCTATATCCTGCTAATATTATTATTATCGACACCCTCAGCACAATTGTAAAATGTTACAATGAATAATGCTTGTTCCAACTAGCTTCCCTTGCATTGTTAAAACGTCCTGAAAAACTTTCCTAAATTCCCATAATACCGTATTCAATGAATTCAAGGTAGTTTCTTTAAGCTTATAACTTGACCTCTCATTTTGTGTGTTGAACTTCTGTTTTTTTTGTTCGTGCATAATTATATACTATATATACCGGTACTGTATTTATATATATATATATATATATACAGTATATATATATATATACAGTACATATATATATATTATATTATATAATATATATATATATATATATATATATATTGTATATATATATATATATATATATATATATATATATATATATATATGTTAGTAAAGGCAGGTAATACATTTTCTTTAATACATACGAGGTTGAAAGAAATGGCAATTTCTGCGTTGGAAATTTATATTCAAAGTTTCCAGGTCTCTGATGAGTTTTCGCTGGGTGGCAGGAAGTAGATGAAGGAGATGAGCAAAATTCATGGTGGTACAGGGTTACATAAATGTACATGATGATACAGGATATACGACGCGTTTCACTGGACAACCAGCATTATCAAGTAAGGAAGGAATGATATAAAAGGCAAACAGGAAGGGTATATATAGAGGGTGGAGGATCAGAGGAGGCGGAAAACAGGGGGCAAAAGTCTGCTATGGGTGGAAGCGTTTTCAGGGCCTTCTCCGGGATGTCCAGTGTAGGTGTATCAGGGCAATGATAAATTCGACGTACAAAATCAAATTAATAATTTATTACAAATCCCCCAAGACCTCCAACCTCGTTCTCCGCAACAAACCAGCCTCCACCAAGATAAAGAGCCCGATGACCGACGATCACGTCATTTACCAACATACCTGTAATTATGAGGACTGTGGACCTCATTCCTATATTGGTATGACGCAGACTCGTCTTTCACGTCGGTTAACTCTTCACCTTCAGGCTGGAGCCATCAAAGACCACTATCTCACCCCTAACCACCCTCACCTCACACGCAACGAGTTAGAGAAACACACCACCATACTCGATAAAGAAAGTGACCCAAGGAGATTACCTATACTCGAAGCTTTATATATCCAAGCCTTACATCCCAACATCAACAACCAAACTCTGGACCTTCAGATCCTTCCTTCTGCCAAAAGGCACTACCCTACAGGACCTAACACCCCTCCTCGCCCCCCGGTGCCCTTGACGCAGCCCCCCGCGCTACCTCCTTCAGCTTCGTCTTCTGCAGGCGCCACACAACTTAGGCCACGCCCCTCGACACGCAGCCAATCAGCTTCGACCCCACCTACTGACCACCATCCCGCATCCAGTGCGCATGCGTGAAGCGGTTAACCCCTTCTTTCTCCGAGTTTACGCTTCCACCAATAGCAGACTTTTGCCCCCTGTTTTCCGCCTCCTCTGATCCTCCACCCTCTATATATACCCTTCCTGTTTACCTTTTATATCATTCCTTCCTTACTTGATAATGCTGGTTGTCCAGTGAAACGCGTCGTATATCCTGTATCATCATGTACATTTATGTAACCCTGTACCACCATGAATTTTGCTCATCTCCTTCATCTACTTCCTGCCACCCAGCGAAAACTCATCAGAGACCTGGAAACTTTGAATAATAAAATTTCCAACGCAGAAATTGCCATTTCTTTCAACCTCGTATGTATTAAAGAAAAAAAAAAAAATATATATATATATATATATATATATATGCATGTTCTATATCTACCGATGGTTTGGAAGTGTATACTGTATAAGGTAACTATCGACCATCCCCACAAGTCTTACATTAGCCAAGACTTAGTCGGTAGAATGACTAAAATATGATAAATGTAAAGAATTACTATGAAATAATTTTGATATTTAAACAACAGAGACACAATTTAGTCTGACAGTGAATCAGCAACTCTCCTCTATATTATGTGCAAGTTCCAGACGTCTGAATAACGTTAATAGCCTTATGATAGTGGTGTGATTGTAGAGGGTATAATAATGGTGAATTGTGATGTTAGCACTAATCCTTTACCCTCCACAGTTTCCTAAGTTAGTATTAGCCAACACAAACAAATCCTCTTCGGTAATATAGCGATAGTGGTGGTAATAGTGAGGCTGTCGTTATAGATATTTCAAGATACTTTCATTAATAATGATATCCGAGCCCTGATGCATGTAAAATACCATATATAACTCAATATCAAGGTAGATATTGTAAACGAACAATAATAGAGTTCAGAATATAAGTTAACATTCTTTAGTAAGTTCTTTGATGCGCTAATTTTACAGGATATACCAGCCATTTACAGAGCTTTGATTCTTAATTGTGGTGACTGGTCAACTCAACCAGTAGACCATTTCAACCAGTAGCTCTCAACCAGTACCAAATCAACCAATACGGTTAGGTTAGGTTAGGTTAGGTTAAGTTAGTACTATATTTTGGCACTGGTTTGGTTGGTCTGGGTTAATTTGGCACTGGTTGAGAGCTACTGGTTGAAATGGTCTACTGGTTGAGATGACATGGAACCCTTAATTGTACCACACTGCCCCTCTCAAGTCATATTTATGAGTTCCACGACTTGGCTTTATGTTTACTGATCATTACTATTATTAAGTTAACTTGCACTATCTAGAATAAAATATTAAATAACTAAAACGAAAAATAATGGCAAATGTATTGATGTACTGTATATCACATATTCTGATAGTACACATCATATATTCTGATAGTACATATCATATATTCTGATAGTACATATCATATATTCTGATAGTACATATCATATATTCTGATAGTACATATCATATATTCTGATAGTACATATCATATATTCTGATTGGAATGGAATACAGTAGTCATTATGGGGATGATTACTGGCCCGGAGAGTATTATATGTGGCTTACTATATGGCAAGGACATTGATTTTCTGGTCTGCCGGAATTTATATGGTTATGATTCACGCAACAGCAGGATAAGAGAGTCACGACGGGGGTATTGGATGGATGGCTTCATTAAGCAGTCTGGAGATTTATATAGTTGCCTAAATATATCATGACTCACAGCGATTTATCAACGATATATTTTGTTTTTGCCTTAATAATAACATTCAAATGAGTTTTAGCCTTCTCTATCACTTCCTACCAAACACAAAGGTAACACATTTGAAACTTAATCCTCAAAGCTATCTATCCATTTAGTTTTATTCAAATTTTGTCATGCAAAACAACGGACACCTTATACACCATTATTTCCATTGCATCATGCAGTTACTAATACCTTAAACCAAATCTTAGTAGGTTATCATGATGTTGCACAGTTCACAACATAATAATATATTCATTGGGCACAATTACCGAAACGAATATGTTATAGCCACATATTTTCAACTTATTCAGGAAATTTTTAGATACAGAAGCACCACGCCTCAGAGCTGTGAGAGTATTAAGGGGAGGTTTTTAGTTTGGTCTCTAGATATCCTTCAAGCTTAAAATTACACCCCCTTGAGCCCCTTTCAAGATAAATTTGTACAATTTTCGGTAGAACAATGTCCCGGCTGAAAGCTGGTTCCTCTTAAATTACAGGCTCGCTTTCGCTCGCCAGGATAAAATCGACACCTAAATTGCACGAAAGGTTTTAAAATTGACAGAAATGGGTTGAAAGTTCTTAAAATCATCAAAATAATTGGGCGAACGTTTTAAAATTAGAAAAGCAATGGGGCTAAACATGAGGGAGAAAGGAGTCAAGAAAAAACTCCCTCAAGTGGAAATCTCCCCTTAAACGATTTTTGACGTCCATTGTTCTTATTGTTAATGAAATGTATCCTACACTTTCGGGATTCAATGTAGATACACAGCGTAGGTCTAATGAAAGAGGATAACTGGGGCACCATATATTTGGCCAACTTTAATGCTTCTCAAAATATATTTATACAGTAATATACCTCAGTCAACATACAACAGAGTAATACTCGCGAAGCCAATCATTAGACGACGTATTTAATTCAAATAGACAATGTACGGAGAACATGGACGAATATTATTATTTTTTCGGTGTGAACATTACACGGGTGTCTGTGAAGTGATGAATGTAGGTGTCTGTAGATTATACAAGGTCCGTGAATAGAATATATAATCGAGAGCGGAGCACTAAAACTGTGAACAGTACAATTGAATCTGTGATTTTCAAAATAAATGGTTTTCAGATGTTCGGGTATGCGTTTGAGTAATAAACCTTAAGCCATTGTTGTGGGGATATAAATCCATGTGCATACTTTACTGCATCACTGCATAAAAACAAAACTTGTCCATGTGCGTCAGTGAGAATATTTTGACGCATTGGCATTATCATCAAAGTTGACACTATGGAAGAAAGGTGGAACCCAAAATATGCGATATGGTTAACTCTCTCCTTACGTACGACATTTATTCAGAGTGATAGTAGCCCAATTCATGATATCTACACCTAATGATAACGCAGGTAATATTGATTACCGGAAGAAATACAGTTACTCGGTGAAGGAACTTAATTGTATGGAATATGGTCAGACGGAAGTGAAGGTTTGATTATACAGCTATCACAAGGGCAATTTTATATCAGCCTTGTGTTAAATTCCGTTATCTGCTACAAGTTATTCTGTTATAATAGAGATTGTATCAATTGACCTCGTGACTCTCCCAGCCCACAGGTGATGCCTAAAGTTAAACAACATTCTTCCAATGTTTGCCAAGTGGACAAGGACTGTAAACCGTACAGTATGGACGTTGGGTGAGGTCCTGATTATAAGGTGAATGGATTGATCAAGGGTTCGTGAGTAGCATTGTAGGGTTGGTGTATGGTGGTGCTGGTGGATTACAGGGTGGGGGTTATGATGTACTGTACGAGAGGCTTACATTAAGTGGACGAATACATAATTTACTAGGATTTACGAGAATGAAATAATAACCATATTGAAAAGGTTCATCTTAACGTTGTCTGTGTTGATGTGTGTGTGTGTTATTCACTCACTCACTTGTTCGTCAAGGGGAATCCACGTAATGCGAGCTAAGCTCATTATTATCGCGCCTCCTAGCTGGGAATGTATTGCGTGAAATTCATGTTAAGTGTTTATGTATCGATGGAATGGCTGTGGATGTGTGTGTAGTCTGTATTTTAGCCAATTGGCGACATCTGGAAACAAGGCTTAGGGTTAATCTGTACGTTACCATTCTCACTACGGTACCAGTCTCACCCGAGGCTTAGGTTGACCAGTAGCTTAGGTTGACCAGTACGATACCCATCTCGCCTTGTAACCGATCACCAACCCCAGAGGGGGCGTCACAACTTCGTCCACTTATTCCAGGTTCGTATTTATACTGCTAGGTGAACAGAGGCTACACCGTTAGGAGACTTGCCCAAATGTCTCTTCCCTGCCCGGGTCTCGAACTCGGGACCTTCTGGTTGTGAGCCAGACGCGCTATCAGTTACGCCACGGGGAGGTGTAGGTGTGTGTGTACTTACTCTAGTTGTACTTACTCTAGTTGTATTGCGGGAGTGAGCATGCTCGTTATTTCCCGCCTCCTATATGTGTAGGTGTTATATGTATCGTTGGAATGGCTGTGGATGTGTGTGTAGTCTGTATTTTTAGCCAATTGGCGACATCGGAAACGAAGGCTTAGGGTGGATCTGTATGGTACCATTCTCACTATAGACGGTACCGTCTAGCCCGAAGGCTTAGGTAGCCATCAGCTTAGGTGAACCATATGATACCCATCTCGCCTTGTACCATTTTTGCCAACCCCAGATGGGACGTCACAACGTCGTCCACTTATTCCAGGTACCTATTTACAGCTAGGTGAACTGAGGCTAACACATGAAAGGAGACAAGCCCAATTTGTCTCCGCCCGGCCGGGGATTGAACCCCCGACCCCTCGTGTGTGAGACGAGAGCTCTACCTACTAGGCTACGGGCTGTGTGTGTGTGTGTGTGTGTGTGTGTGTGTGCTACATTGTATGAATGTAAATAAGTTAAGTAGTCTAACTTTAACTACCATTAAGTCAACATGGCACTAAATCACAGAAAAATTAAAAGGTTTCAGTCAAATTAACCTGGTACAAATGTTATGGAGAACTGGTTCTATTTGATCTCAATAACAATTGAATGCACATTTTCCTTTCTATAATATTAGTTCAAATAATAACCCACGATATGCCTGCAAGGGCATTTGAACCGCGTCACGTTAAACAACAAACATACAGGTTTTTTCCTTATGAAAAATATGCTTTGACTGAGGAAGTGTGGCTGGCTGTCTTTTTTTAGTTGAGGCGTATGAAAGAGCTTAACAATTTGCATTTATGTTGCAAAAGGTGGGTATAAGCATTTACTCACAACAATGCTATATAACAATGCTTTACGGTAGCCATGGCAAGCCAGATCTGTTCAGCATGTGTATCTTCTTATTCTGTACATCAAGAGCCTTTTGAAAAAAAACTAAATATACATACACAGCCATACTCCCTTAGAGAACAGCATATACATTCATATGCACAATCGTGGTGTATATATGTGCACAAATAAGCACATACATAGGTTTGCCATTGCTCACACACACACACACACACACACACACACACACACCCAGGGACACACACACATACACACATGAATAATACGCGCACGCACGAACAATTTTGCAGATTAGTCACGCGAATCAGAGCATTCTCCATTATTTATAAACATAAATTACACATACCTGAAGACAAACACGCACAAACACAATTTCACACACACATACACACATACGAACAGTACCGTAGGCAGACACATGGGTAATTTTACAGTTTACACACGCCAGTCAAAACATTATTCTTTATTTATCGACATGTATTAGACAGACACACACACACACATATACAGTATATGTATATATATATATATATACTGTATATATATATATATATATATATATACTCTCAGATGGCCAATATGGATTCCTTAAGGGTTGCTCTACTGGGGATCTCCTTTCATAATTATCTTACTAACTCTTGGTCATCCTCCTTCCGGGAGACTTCGGTGAGACGTTTTCTATTGCCCTAGACATATCGAAGGCCTTTGATAGAGTCTGGCACAAATCTCTAATTTCTAAGCTACCCTCCTTTGGTTTCTATCCCTCTATATGTACCTTTATCTGGAATTTCCTTTCTGGCCATTCCAGAACAGCCTGACGGCCTTCGTTCACTTCCTCAACCTATCAACTCTGGTGTTCCTCAGGGTTCTGTCCTATCTCCAATTCGATTTCATATTCATTAAAGATATTCTCAACTGTACCTCCAGTCCTATCCATTCATATTCTGATGACTCTACCTTACACTATTCAACTAGTTTTCCAGATCCTCCCAACAAGCAAACCCTCAAAAAATCACACGAAGATGCCACAAAACACTTATATTCTGACCTATCAACCATTTCCAA
This sequence comes from Paralithodes platypus, assembly GCA_032716605.1. Lineage (NCBI taxonomy): Eukaryota > Metazoa > Arthropoda > Malacostraca > Decapoda > Lithodidae > Paralithodes > Paralithodes platypus. Next base: position 14,859,578 of record CM064537.1, on the reverse strand, counting down.
TTGAGGCAGAGAAAATATTGTTACTTTCAATGCTTCCAAAACTCAATTTCTCCATTTATCTACCAATCAAGAACTTCCATAGGACTATCCCTTATACTTCAACAATACACACATCAATCCTTCATCTTCTCTCAGTATTCTAGGAATCTCTTTCTCTCCTGATCTCAATTGGAAAGACCATAATTACCACCCTTGCTAAAAACAGCTTCCCAGAAGCTGGGTGTGCTCAACTGCCTCCGGGGGTTCTTTACCCTTGCACAGCTTCTTTACAGGGGCACAGTGCGTCCATGTATTGAGTATTGTTGGTATGTGTTGGGAGGAGCCTCTCACACAACACTTCTTGATAAAGTAGAAAAGAAAGCCTTTCGTCTCATTAACTCACGTCCACTCATTGTTCCCTGATTAAATAGCACTGTATGAATATTCCCATATTCAAAATATGCTATAGGGGTGCAATGCCTGGTGAGTTATCTGCTCAACCAGGTGGCGTTGTGTGTGTGTGTGTGTGTGTGTAAGAGTGAGACTCTGAGTGCAGGGGTTGAGACAGTGAAGCACGGGAACGAGGTGGCTTCAGAGATGGGGTCGCTTCGGGCTATGAGTGAGCACCGTGCCTCATGTGAAGGCAAAATGGCATGTGTTCATTGTACTCTACGTGCTTCACATGTCTCACTCCCTAGACTGGAGCAAGACCTCACGGGCTTCACTGCTCATTGTACAGCAGTGAATGTTCAGGCTCTCAGCCTATGCCGAGAGGGAGTAAGTTGAATATAGAATAAAAAAAAAAAACTCACCGACTCTTTGCAATCTCTCTCTCTTCGCCGCAGTGTTGCATCTCTCTCACTATTCTACCGCTATTACAATAATCAATGTCCCTCAGAGCTCTCTCAATGTATACCAGCTCCTCTACATAGAGTACGTAGCACCCGTCTTGCAACACAATCTCATCCCTACTCTATGCGAATCTTCAATCCTAAATTAAAAAGATATTCTCAAACCTTCTTCTATTTAACAGTTGAGCTCTGGAACTCTCTCGCTGAATCCATCTTCCCCTCATCCTATGACTATAAATTGCTTCAAACTCCGTATGTCCAGGCATTTTGGCTCGAACGTTCATTGATTTTGGCCCTGTCACTCTTACAACGGGGGGAGGCACTTGTTACAGGCAGTTCTGCAATTTGTCTCCCTCATCCACATACGAGAAACAATTATATATATATATATACCGGTGTATATACTGTATAATTATATATATACAGTACATATATATATATATATATATATATATAATATATATATATATATATATATATATATATATATATATATATACGGTATATACATCCATATACAGTTATTCATATTACGACTAGTCATAGTTATTACAATTTTCGTTTTAGCTACATTATCATATTCCTTCGACATGTATGAGGGTGTAACTGATAGGCTATTTATTAAGACTACAGTAATAACTTTCAAAACTGTCTGATTCTAAAAATAGTCCGATAGTTAAATATACTGCAAGTTTCATTTCTCCTAAATGCAGTCACACAAATTAATGTTTCGTTATTTCAGAAGGATGTATCCTTGTTGTTTGTGAAATTGATCTGCATATTAATGCAGTTAGCAACAATTTTTACATTTAGTCTAGAAACAAATTTAACGATAAATAACACCATAATAATATCATAATGCCTATTGCATACTGACGGGAAAAACACTCTAGTATCTGTTGTTTGAGGTTGCAAAGCTAATGTTTGTTCATGTCGAGGGAGTTTGTTGATTGGTATTTGGGAGTTGGTAAGATTATGATAGTAGCTTTTACTGGCTGATTATTTGTGTGGAAGGAATTTCTAAGTGCAATGAATGGATTTGGACCTTTTGACCAACATTGTTGCCATTACATTATTTTTGTAAATGGATGTTTTCCTTGTTGTCCTTCAATTCAGCTTTGTTTTCCAAATTGACTGTACATCTTACTGGTTTTGAAAAATGGCCATGGAATGTTGGTGACGATTATTTCCATACAATATTGTCAATTGGGTGAAATTAGTTCAGCACAATAAATACATCAATATTGGGCTGATAGAAAAATGAACAAACGCTGCTCAAGCAAGTTCCACCTCCTGTGCATTAATTTGATAGCGCCACAGAATTTGCCTCAAAAAGATAATATTTTCAACATGCTTCATACAAATATTGTGTATAATACGGAATTATACACTGCATAGATATGTGAATTTAAGAACACAAGATTGTTATGACCAAGTCTACAATACTGGTCTTCCTCATTGTCGTACCTGAGACAAAAGGAAGAGTCCTCCCTTAATCAAAGTTTTCCCTCACAACCAAGGAAAACGGCCACTCCATTCCAATAATACTTTGTGTGTTGCCTTATTGGTGATGGTTTCAATTATTATTTGCCTACCTCTATTGGAATGTGTTAGAATAATGAACATGCAGTACTATATCAGATTATCTATAAACTATCCTATATAAACACAACTCTTCATTTAAATGTTGAATTTTTGTGTATTTACTAATATGCAAATATGCTTGATAACATGGTGTGAGCATTGTGTAGCCCCTGTATTACGATGGCACCATTTGTCTTTGGCCTTCATTTGTCTTTTCATAGCTTTGTCTCCTAATCTGTAATCTATATTTGTATTAATTTCACCACAACACCAAACACCTCCAATTAAATTAGTGAAAGCATACATGTGATCCACCGGGATTCGAACCTGGGTTATCACACACAGATTTTTAAACACTCTAACCATTACACCACCAGGACAAGATATCTCAAAAAGTGATGAGCCAATTGTCAAAAAAATTGGCGAGAATATAGGATATGTGCTAAGGAAGACGTGATATAATTTAGGAGGTGATCGGTAAAGCGGATACCTCCACCAGCGACTCACAAAGTAATGAACCGAGGTTCACAAAATTAGGTGGCCAGACAGAATATGAGCCAATAAGAAGTGATTATATTAAAGAGGCGATCATTAGAGCGCATCCCTCTGCAAGCGTAGGAGGTACGCACTCTCCAGAGTTCCCGTCTAGTTATTATTTGTTTGATTTATGTATTTAAAGTTTACCCGTTTCCCTAAATTGCCCTTCAGGAAACCTGTCACCTCCATATTCACTAGGGTTTGGGGGCTAGACGGTCACAAACAAATAGACTAACATGCTTTACAACTTTATTTATACAGTACATAGATGCGCTGTGAGTTTAATTTGACCAAACAAAATGTAAAATACTCATATGTTTAATAGCCACTACATTTAACCTCCGATAGAAATACAGAAAGCAAAAACATGTTTTATTGCATTTTCGATTCATTCTCTATATGCCGTTTTATCTAAACCAAATGATGAACAAAATATAGAAGCATGATAAACATGTTACACTACTTAATACACACACATAATAACATACATTGAAAATATACATACATGAGTATTTACTGCAGGTATTCCTGGTTGAATAGTTGTTGAATTAATTATATCTTAAAATTCATGTAGGGCAATATATTAGGAATAAACATCATTCTAAGTTCATTTTCCAAACGCTTAGCATTCCTGTACAGCTCGCACTTTCAAACTAAATCAGAGTTTTCTATGCTTCCATTTTCATTCAGTGTTAGTTAGGCTAAGCTTACCGTTCTGTATTTCTTTATCTTGCCCATATCTCTCCATTCACCCCTATCTATTGGATCTTTTCAATTCCAACCACCTCACAGCAACCACCCCACCCATTTTATTGTATTTATATTTCCACTTCTGCAAAGTTGTGTATGGGCGTTCATCCTCTATATCCCCTTAGTTTTATAACACTAATTTGTTTTTATTGTCCTTGTTTTTCATTCTGCTTACTCAATGACTATAACTTATGAATAGACACTATCACAGAAGCCACATGCCCGACATATGTGTCCGAATTGTTTGATTGGTGGCCATAGTGACCATCCAGTCTTACAAAGGCTCGCCAACTTAATTGATCTTGGGTGGCCTCATTGATTTATGGTGAGCTCTATTATCACCTGCTCCTAGTTCCAGGCCTCATATTACATGACTCTAACACAATATCCACGTCCATGAGCGTGCCTATTGCCCACCATTATCTACCACTCACAGGTACACACAAGCACAGGACCACAAACACATGGTTCACGTTCAGTTGCTTAGGTAGTTGCGTGGACACTGATATAATTTGCTTCCAGCCCAAAATGACACACAACAAAAAACATTAAATAGCGCCGACAACTAAGTTAGACAAAGGTTATGTTTTTGCCTCCGTCTGTCTGTTTGTCTGTAAAAAAATATATCTCACACAGTTATGAACCGATTTTCACGAAATTTGAAGGGCAAACAGGATATGCACCCAAAAAGAAGTGATTCACTCTAGGAGGGCATCCGGATCATATCCTGGAACTCAGATCCAGACGAATATTTAGGTCTATGATATTAACGTTAAAGAACCAGCCATCGTGGGCGGAGGTGTGCGCTTTACCGAGTGTCCCTCTATTTTCAGAATGGTTTTGACTTTTATACTGTAGCTCCGAGGGTATATATCTACTGCTAACATGCTGGCGTTATTCAGAATTCAACACTTTTGATCAGATGGCGTTGACTTTTGCTAAATCTAACTATTTCCAAGCAATAATATTACACTTTTAATAGACCTGGTAATGTTAGATGGTTAATTGAAATACTATGTTACCTTCTATTATTATTTGTTCTTCCTAAGCTGAACGAAATTATCAGTTAGTAAAGTAAATATAGACAATATACCGTCATAACTCAGGTCATATAGTTCGAAGAGATGATATAAGGAACCGAAAGAAGAAGTTGCCAGAGAATCCGTGGTGAGAAGAGATATTATGGGATGGAACAGGCTTTATATCTGATAGATTCTAGTGGACACGTTTGGGAGAGGACATTTTCCCGCAGTGGACTCGTTCAGGTTGATAATAATACAAGTTTATGCCTGATCACGTACTGCCAGTTTTTATTACTGTGACAACAAATATTGCGGAACTTCAATAAAATAAATATTAAATGCTAGCCCTCGTTTCATATAGGAAACACCTAGTTATTATAATATAATTACGCATGTAATCTGACACTGCATTGCAAACATTAATTTACAGCAAGGTGCATCGGTGCATCAAACGTGAATATATGGTGGTGATATGGAATATTGATGGTGATATTGGTGGTGATATTTGACGGTCAGATGAAGTGTTGGTGTCTGGTGGTATCATTGCTAGAGGTAATTGTGACGATCTTTCTTATATGAATGATAGTGATAAAGTGGTGATATTGATGGTGGTAATGAAGTTGACGGTGTTTGTGGTTCAGATTGATGGTGAAAGTAGAGGTCATAGTGTTAGTGGTGGCGACGGTTTCAATGATAGTGACATGGATAGTGATGGTGATATTGTTAGCGGTAGTGATAATGGCAATATTAGTGATATGGCTAACGATAACTAACGGTGGTTATGGTGATAATAATGGTGATATTGAAGTTGGTGGTGTTGACATTGGTGATAGAATGTGGTGACCGGGATAGTAATAGTGAAATTGATGGTGGTTGGTGGCGTTGATATTATTGGTGATGAATGTAGCAGTAGTAATAAGGGTGATGCTGATGGTGATTGTGCTACTATTATTGGTAATGATGACAGTGAAGCAAGTAGATGTTTAGAAATGTAAACATTGTTAATTCGATAGTTTAAACATACTGGATAAATGCTGCCTTCAAATACCTGTTAGCACTGTTTTTAAATGTCTTTTGAATTAAGGTTCAAAACACTGGAGTAAGATAAATTCAAAAGAATAGTTGAAAGCAGTTTCAATTTAACAAATAATATCCCAGCTGGCCGCGGTTCGTATCAGTTTCTGGAACATGTTAGTGAGTAGGATGAGAATATTCCCAGCTCAATGAATCTAATGGCTGTAGAGCTAGGTTATGTCTAAGGACATTCTTTGCACATGCATCCATTGATTGATTAATTGATTTGCATACATAAAGGAATATACATAATCAGAGCGCAATCTAACGTTCACGACGATATAGCATTAACTGTAATAAGACATAACGAGTACTTGATTTGAGTCAAGCTTCAGGATTTTCCCTTGCATGGTAATACACGTCAGACAAGAGAAGACTGGAGAAGCCAACACCAGGCGTCTGTGAGGAGAGTAATGCTAGCCTTGTTTTGTTTACGTATTGTTACTGGAAGTATCTAGTTGAATTGTATTTAATTGTACACACCCTTTTGCATTTGTCCTTGATTATTATGTTCCTTCCAACAACCAACTATACTCCTAAAATCGATTAATGAAATTTACAAACACATGATATTAGATCGCTTCCTAACGCCTATGACTTAACTAATATGAATCACAAATTGTTGATCCACCTCTCACTCTTGAAATTACTTCCTCGGAGTAAATGTCCACCCACTTTCAATCTGCAATAGTTAAATTTTTATAAAATAAATTTGTGAACAATTAAGGACGTCATGACGTGGATGCATTCTTCAATTGTATTTGTATACTTTAATAGAGAAGGTCTTAATAAGCAACGATAGGAATGCAGGATATCTTTGTGTTATGGAAAACAAATATTTGTAATTAGTGTATTAGGTAATAATTGTAATTATTCTATTTGGAAATGTGTTTGTCTCAGTGCCACCTTTCCACAGTAATATTACGCAAGTAAATATTTCTTCTTTCTTATCAAAGTTGTCGACACAATGTTTAAATCTGAGAGTATGCTACCATTAGCCTCACTATACACTGTTTCTCTTAACCATGAGAAACGTTGGCATGTCAGTATATTCATTGTTGAGCTGTGACTTAATCTTAATTGTGGAATATATCGCCATTTGTGAACAACTATTACATATAGCAAAAATGTAATAGTTCCTTATTTTGCAACAGTCAGGAAATTGGATGCGAGAGGAACACATTTATCATCCATGTTGAGTAATGGTGGTCAGTGATATACGACAGTGACACCACGGCCGGAATAATATAGTGCCTGGTAACCTTCACACTACACTGGGTCATGTGATGGCTTGGAGGGCAGGGAGGGAATAATATAGTGCCTGGTAACCTTCACACTACACTGGGTCATGTGATGGCTTGGAGGGCAGGGAGGGAATAATATAGTGTCTGGTAACCTTCACACTACACTGGGTCATGTGATGGCTTGGAGGGCAGGGAGGGAATAATATAGTGCCTGGTAACCTTCACACTACACTGGGTCATGTGATGGCTTGGAGGGCAGGGAGGGAATAATATAGTGTCTGGTAACCTTCACACTACACTGGGTCATGTGATGGCTTGGAGGGCAGGGAGGGAATAATATAGTGCCTGGTAACCTTCACACTACACTGGGTCATGTGATGGCTTGGAGGGCAGGGAGGGAATAATATAGTGCCTGGTAACCTTCACACTACACTGGGTCACGTGATGGCTTGGAGGGCAGGGAGGGAATAATATAGTGCCTGGTAACCTTCACACTACACTGGGTCATGTGATGGCTTGGAGGGCAGGGAGGGAATAATATAGTGCCTGGTAACCTTCACACTACACTGGGTCATGTGATGGCTTGGAGGGCAGGGAGGGAATAATATAGGGCCTGGTAACCTTCACACTACACTGGGTCATGTGATGGCTTGGAGGGCAGGGAGGGAATAATATAGTGCCTGGTAACCTTCACACTACACTGGGTCATGTGATGGCTTGGAGGGCAGGGAGGGAATAATATAGTGCCTGGTAACCTTCACACTACACTGGGTCACGTGATGGCTTGGAGGGCAGGGAGGGAATAATATAGTGCCTGGTAACCTTCACACTACACTGGGTCATGTGATGGCTTGGAGGGCAGGGAGGGAATAATATAGTGCCTGGTAACCTTCACACTACACTGGGTCACGTGATGGCTTGGAGGGCAGGGAGGGAATAATATAGTGCCTGGTAACCTTCACACTACACTGGGTCATGTGATGGCTTGGAGGGCAGGGAGGGAATAATATAGTGCCTGGTAACCTTCACACTACACTGGGTCATGTGATGGCTTGGAGGGCAGGGAGGGAATAATATAGTGCCTGGTAACCTTCACACTACACTGGGTCATGTGATGGCTTGGAGGGCAGGGAGGGAATAATATAGTGCCTGGTAACCTTCACACTACACTGGGTCACGTGATGGCTTGGAGGGCAGGGAGGAAATAATATAGTGCCTGGTAACCTTCACACTACACTGGGTCACGTGATGGCTTGGAGGGCAGGGAGGGAATAATATAGTGCCTGGTAACCTTCACACTACACTGGGTCATGTGATGGCTTGGAGGGCAGGGAGGGAATAATATAGTGCCTGGCAACCTTCACACTACACTGGGTCACGTGATGGCTTGGAGGGCAGGGAGGGAATAATATAGTGCCTGGTAACCTTCACACTACACTGGGTCACGTGATGGCTTGGAGGGCAGGGAGGGAATAATATAGTGCCTGGTAACCTTCACACTACACTGGGTCACGTGATGGCTTGGAGGGCAGGGAGGGAATAATATAGTGCCTGGTAACCTTCACACTACACTGGGTCACGTGATGGCTTGGAGGGCAGGGAGGGAATAATATAGTGCCTGGTAACCTTCACACTACACTGGGTCACGTGATGGCTTGGAGGGCAGGGAGGGAATAATATAGTGCCTGGTAACCTTCACACTACACTGGGTCATGTGATGGCTTGGAGGGCAGGGAGGGAATAATATAGTGCCTGGTAACCTTCACACTACACTGGGTCACGTGATGGCTTGGAGGGCAGGGAGGGAATAATATAGTGCCTGGTAACCTTCACACTACACTGGGTCATGTGATGGCTTGGAGGGCAGGGAGGGAATAATATAGTGCTGGTAACCTTCACACTACACTGGGTCATGTGATGGCTTGGAGGGCAGGGAGGGAATAATATAGTGCCTGGTAACCTTCACACTACACTGGGTCATGTGATGGCTTGGAGGGCAGGGAGGGAATAATATAGTGCCTGGTAACCTTCACACTACACTGGGTCATGTGATGGCTTGGAGGGCAGGGAGGGAATAATATAGTGCCTGGTAACCTTCACACTACACTGGGTCATGTGATGGCTTGGAGGGCAGGGAGGGAATAATATAGTGCCTGGTAACCTTCACACTACACTGGGTCATGTGATGGCTTGGAGGGCAGGGAGGGAATAATATAGTGCCTGGTAACCTTCACACTACACTGGGTCACGTGATGGCTTGGAGGGCAGGGAGGGAATAATATAGTGCCTGGTAACCTTCACACTACACTGAGTCATGTGATGGCTTGGAGGGCAGGGAGGGAATAATATAGTGACTGGTAACCTTCACACTACACTGGGTCACGTGATGGCTTGGAGGGCAGGGAGGGAATAATATAGTGACTGGTAACCTTCACACTACACTGGGTCATGTGATGGCTTGGAGGGCAGGGAGGGAATAATATAGTGACTGGTAACCTTCACACTACACTGAGTCATGTGATGGCTTGGAGGGCAGGGAGGGAATAATATAGTGACTGGTAACCTTCACACTACACTGAGTCATGTGATGGCTTGGAGGGCAGGGAGGGAATAATATAGTGACTGGTAACCTTCACACTACACTGGGTCACGTGATGGGTTGGAGGGCAGGGAGGGAATAATATAGTGCCTGGTAACCTTCACACTACACTGGGTCACGTGATGGCTTGGAGGGCAGGGAGGGAATAATATAGTGCCTGGCAACCTTCACACTACACTGGGTCACGTGATGGCTTGGAGGGCAGGGAGGGAATAATATAGTGCCTGGTAACCTTCACACTACACTGGGTCACGTGATGGCTTGGAGGGCAGGGAGGGAATAATATAGTGCCTGGTAACCTTCACACTACACTGGGTCACGTGATGGCTTGGAGGGCAGGGAGGGAATAATATAGTGCCTGGTAACCTTCACACTACACTGGGTCATGTGATGGCTTGGAGGGCAGGGAGGGAATAATATAGTGCCTGGTAACCTTCACACTACACTGGGTCACGTGATGGCTTGGAGGGCAGGGAGGGAATAATATAGTGCCTGGTAACCTTCACACTACACTGGGTCATGTGATGGCTTGGAGGGCAGGGAGGGAATAATATAGTGTCTGGTAACCTTCACACTACACTGGGTCATGTGATGGCTTGGAGGGCAGGGAGGGAATAATATAGTGTCTGGTAACCTTCACACTACACTGGGTCACGTGATGGCTTGGAGGGCAGGGAGGGAATAATATAGTGCCTGGTAACCTTCACACTACACTGGGTCACGTGATGGCTTGGAGGGCAGGGAGGGAATAATATAGTGCCTGGTAACCTTCACACTACACTGGGTCATGTGATGGCTTGGAGGGCAGGGAGGGAATAATATAGTGCCTGGTAACCTTCACACTACACTGGGTCATGTGATGGCTTGGAGGGCAGGGAGGGAATAATATAGTGACTGGTAACCTTCACACTACACTGGGTCACGTGATGGCTTGGAGGGCAGGGAGGGAATAATATAGTGACTGGTAACCTTCACACTACACTGAGTCATGTGATGGCTTGGAGGGCAGGGAGGGAATAATATAGTGACTGGTAACCTTCACACTACACTGGGTCACGTGATGGCTTGGAGGGCAGGGAGGGAATAATATAGTGCCTGGTAACCTTCACACTACACTGGGTCATGTGATGGCTTGGAGGGCAGGGAGGGAATAATATAGTGACTGGTAACCTTCACACTACACTGGGTCACGTGATGGCTTGGAGGGCAGGGAGGGAATAATATAGTGACTGGTAACCTTCACACTACACTGAGTCATGTGATGGCTTGGAGGGCAGGGAGGGAATAATATAGTGACTGGTAACCTTCACACTACACTGGGTCACGTGATGGGTTGGAGGGCAGGGAGGGAATAATATATTCGGAGAGATCCGCTTCTAGGACTCCCCTTGTCAATTTAGTACACGTGCGAGTTTTATCCAACTTTGAACCGTGCAGTGATTTTATATAAGTACAGTTTATTGTTTATATAATTCGTGTTCAAGCATTTGTTGGCTTATTTTTTTACCTACGTTACATAGTCGATTTTATACGTGCTACTTAGTGAATACTCTCAGATTTGATTATATTGTGTTAGTATTAATTGAGTGTCCAAATCGAAGTGAAGTGTATAACGAGGGCTAATTTCCTTTTAACTATTTTAAAACCTAAACTTAACTCCTAAACTCAGGACCATATTACGTCCAATTTTAACAAGAGAATACTTAGTGTATAAAGTCACCACCGCTGAAAGTAAAGAACCCGTCCGTTGAGTAAGAGTTAATCTCTTTTCAAGATATCTAATTTGTATTGGTTCTTGTGAATAATCTAATCATATACGTTACCCGGGCTATGTAATTCTTTCGCCACCGTTTTAGGAATTCAGATTATACATTCCTATATTCATCAAGCCTGTATTTTTGGCTATTGATATGTTACTACTTTGTTCTGTAATTAAATCATTATAACGATTATTAAAGTTATAGTAAAGAGCTACTTAGTTCTGCGCTCCATTCAGCAGTTTGTTAATTTTTTCAAACTCCTTCTGATGCCATCATCTTTGGCTATATATTAAATACTACTTTGTTCTGTATCCAAGTCATTATAGCTCTTATTAATGCTATAATAGAGCGCTACTCCGTTCTGCGTTGCTTTCAGTATTTTGTTAATTCATTCAAACATACTTGTCTATAGCTATTCTATTGCTATAATTAATTAACTATATTGTCTGTGAATCGGATTTTCTTACTCCGCGTAATTTTATCTCATTTACGATTGAATTAATTTTATGTGTATCGCGCGAGAGATTATTCACAATAATCCTTTGATAGTTAAATTCAGATTTTAATTATCATTCCCCCTATGATAAAGCGAAGTTCATATCTTCCAAACTCGATTTAACGTTGCACTAAATGGAAACTATATTAAACCTGACCTCAGTCCAACTGACCTGTACCCCGTGAGCGGTACCTTTGAGTGTACACCTGAGCGCGGCACTATTTGTATTTCACGCCGCACATACTTCTGCGCAGCTGAGTAGTTGACCTCAGTTGCCATACCTTGTAATTATTATACCTCATGTTATACACTTGACCCGTATAGATATTGTCATCAGTGTTTATATTTGAGTATGTATTTTATGTAATTGTGTTTTTCCTATTTTGATGTTTTATAAGTGACTACATTGTTTCATTAAAGAGTAAACCTTATTCAACTCTTTACAAGTCACATTGAACTAATATTGGAATCCTACTCATCATAGTAGAGGTTTTACTACCCCATTTCCTGTACCTATGTTTAACTAATAAATATGAGTGCAATTTATTCTGTGTGTTTATTGTGTATTTGTGAGAGTGATTGAGTAATCTAAAAGTAATATTCATGAAGTGAGATATATTCCTGTCTAACATTATCTAATGCTACATAACCGAAACCCGGATCAATAAAGAATACATAATAAAGCGAGTTGGATTACAACCCGGCATAACACACACACACTCTCTCTCTCTCTCTCTCTCTCTCTCTCTCTCTCTCTCTCTCTCTCTCTCTCTCTCTATGACCTACTGCCTAAATTTCAAGAAGAACTACTGTATATGAATGCAGTGGGAGTTCTATATTTACTGCATTAAATGATAAAAAATTAGTTTATTGTGTACAACAAATTACACCTAAAACTAATAAGCTACTGTACATATACCCCCTCTCTTTCTCTCCCGACTTGACTAACGCACCAACGCGGTCTTGTAAGATGATTATATCAAAACAATTGTCATTAACAATATTGAATTTTACTTTCCAAACATTTCACTACATTTAAGGGGAGGTTTTTAGTTTGGTCTCTAGATATCCTTCAAGCTTAAGATTACACCCCCTTGAGCCCCTTTCAAGATAAATTTGTACATTTTTCGGTAGAAAATGTCCCGGCTGAAAGCCGGTTCCTCTTAAATTACAGGCTCGCTTTCGCTCGCCAGGAAAAAATCGACACCTAAATGGCACGAAAGGTCTTAAAATTGACAGAAAAAGGGTTGAAAGTTCTTAAAATCGCAAAAATAATGGGGCAAACGTCTTAAGATTAGAAAAACAATGGGGTTAAACATAAGGGAGAAAGGAGTCAAGACAAAACTCCCTCAAGTGGAAACCTCCCCTTAACAAGCACACCACATTGTTTTCCAAAGCACCTAAATTACTTCGAACATACTTTGCTTTTTGACTCGCTATCATTCTGTTAACGTTGGTGTGTGTGTGTGTGTGTGTGTGTGTGTGTGTGTGTGTGTGTGTGTGTGTGTGTGTGTGTGTGTGTGTGTGTGCGCAGATGGAGGGAGGGGGCCACTTGTTACAGGCATATTTACCTTTTATCTCCTTTATTTGCATACTATAAAGTTATTTTTTATATCGTCAGCAAAATTAACCGATATTAGGGTATTCAAATTAGCATTGAGTTATATGGGTAAGGTCGCATTAGTTAATATATTGGGATGTCTCTCTCTCTCTCTCTGTCTCTACACACACACACACACACACACACACACACACACACACACACACACAGTTTCACACACAGTTACACAGCCTCCACTCCACCACTATGATATATAAAACCCGATCGCTACGTAGACAAATATCTGTACATTAGCTGGTGAGTGATAAGCCAATCGCCGCCCCACATGTTACTTATGGCGAGGTCAGTAAGTATACCATTACCATATATTATAGTCACTCAATACACTTACTCAACATCCCACGATATATATTGTTGGCATATGTAGCTTATTAGTTTTAGGTGTAATATGTTGTACACAATTAATTACACTATTTATCATTTAATGAAGTAAATATAGAACTCTCACTGCATTCATATACAGTAGTTCTTCTTGAAATTTAGGCATTCGGTCATTGAGAGAGAGAGAGAGAGAGAGAGAGAGAGAGAGAGAGAGAGGGAGAGGGAGAGAGAGATGGGGTGATAGGGTATTACAAATAATCCCCACCAAAATATACATGTGAATTCTTATTTATAAGTTAACCACCTCTCAAAAGCTATACGATTAAGGGTTAAATGCTCACCTTGCTCTGGTTCTGAAAAAAGTGTGTTGCCATCCCCAAGGTTCAATGCTATACAATAACAATTTACAGTAATACTGATCTCCAACAAATTGACCATATAACATAATAAGTCGTAAATTATAATGACCAGTGTGGGGTTAAAGGCCATACCAGAACGGTGGTATACGGACCTGGACACCTATGCGATCACAGAGTGGCCGGTGGTTGCATTACGTTCTTAATTTGCCCATCACTGGGAACCTACCTGGCTGCATAAATTATCGTATCAACTTGTCTTCTAAATAACTACAGAAGTGACTAGATATCTTGGAATGTATTGCTAAGTGCATTGCCAGCCATCTCACCAAGCCACTCTGTCCTAAATTATGATGTAAAATTGGTTCTACAGAACACCGACCTTGCATCAGTCCCTGGAAAATTTGAGCTCTCCAAAGGGGTGGCAAGGGCCCTGATGCGAGAACCACCTACCGCTATAACAATAACCATAACATTAAACAAAATGCCCCCATAATGTACTTTTTGGGGCAGACCATTTCATATTAGGCAAAGTTTTCGACACATTTATTAGTTCCAACAAGGAAATTAAGTTAGCCTCACGCTATTTAGACAAACTCACCATCACTGTGTATTAACTGAAGGTTTAATGACATTTGCAATCGACTCGAACACAAAAGTAGAAAACCGACAAAGTTGGATCATAGGTACAGGGAGTGGAAGACATTAGCAGTGAGAGGAGAGCCGTAAAGGTGAAGCATATAGTAACAGACATTGGCCAACCTCCGCCATATTGGTGCCACTGGTGTAATTCGTCTGTCTTTAAAATCAAATACATCCATACCCATAATAAACATTTGACAACTCAAGTGTAGGAGGATATATTAGTTGAGGTTTCAGTCTAAATTTACAAGAAGCACTATTTAATCACCTCGTTTTTTGATAATAACAGCACCACAATGGCGGCCATTGAAACAACTGGCCGCCTCTCTTACTACCGGCACTTTAGTGAAGAGGGGTGTTAGACCGTGGACGTAATCGCGGACACAAGGACCAGACAACAGGTGAGGAAACGATAAGAGGTAATGGTGAGGAAGGAAGAGAATGGTACCATATATCCCCGACCCCGAGACACAACAATGATCCAGGTAAACAACACAAATAATTATGATAATGGTCCTCTAAGGGGGCGGGAGAGTGACTGGCTGGCTGATATTGGGATAGCCAGGTTCTTCTATCAGGAGTAGACAGCTTTCAAGATGTTTATAAAAGTCATGTTGCATACTTGTTTGTCCATATCAGACGACCAATGTTAGTGGTGGATCTGTGCTGTATGATCTCCAAGGTAAACATTTCTCCACAGCCTAGTGAAGGTGAGATTTGTTATATATATTTTTTTCAACAACCAACTTCACTTCTAAACTCAATTAATAAAATCACCAAATACATGTGGCACTCCAACGACTCGAACCTAGGATTCTCACACCGAAATTCAGCGCACTTATGCATATGCTATCAACAGTTAAAGAAATATGCACAAGTCTACGATTACTACACCACAGTATACTCTTAGCTAGATATATTGCAAATTGACAACAAATACTATTACAATAATCGAAAATATGATATACGGCCCAAAACATGGGGAATGTGAAATGAAAGATATTTTGCATAGATCAATAGCGTGCTGGATAGTATGAACAACAAAGGGCAAGACATACTTCATCATATAGTTAACCTACGATCTTAACTACATTGATCTAGATATAATGCACCTGACTTGATGTTACAGAAAACACTCACATTATACCTAATAGCAGCACACAGTGGTATACACCACGGCGACTACTGCAAAAGACTTGAGGAAGTTGTTGTTTTACACAAACTAACGGTTTATTGTGTATCTTTGTTTAAGGTCGGAACCGGAACCGAACCAATGTTGGTGAATAGTCCAGCACAAACTGTCTTAAGAGGAAGAAATTAGGTTTGGATATCGGATACGATATATATATATATATAACTGAACAGTTATGTTTCTGGTAGGTGTGTTTTTTGTGTTTGATGATAGTTTGTTCATCTGTTTAATTAAGTTAATGGACAATATATTTAGTAGCCATGGTATGACACCAGGATTCCCAAAAGCTTTAAGATAATAAGCATTTAGACATTTTGTAACTCTCTCTCGCTCTCTCTAACACACACACACACACACACACACACCATCACCTTATTCTCTCCCTAGACAATAACCTCCCTCTTTCTCTGCACCTTTCTTCTATTATCTGTATAAATTACCAGGACCATAACCATTACCCACGCTACATCTTTCACTCGTTCTCTGTATTTTGCTGTCCTTTTTTTTTTTTTTTTAAGAGACAATGAACGGAGGAAGGAAAACACAGATAAAACAAAAAGGTCCATGTGCCTAAAGGCATCCTCCATTCATAAAATGTTTGTAACAACTGGATTTAAACTTTTGTAGATTGTAAGTTTGTGGAAAGCAACTCGAGGGAAGTGAATTCCAAAGAGTAGTAGTTCTGGGGATAAATGAATTTTGATAAGCAGAAGTTCTGCATTGTGGAGGAGAAAGTGTAAATTCATGGGCGCTCTCAGCTGCCCTAGTTCTACGGGGAAAGATGTGGAGAGGCGGCACAATTGAAGCAAGTTCCTCGGAACAATTGCTGTGAAAATATCTGTAGAATAATGCAAGAGATGCAACGTTTCTTCGTATGGATAATGTAGGAAGGTCCTGTGTGATTGCAGGGTTATTGATTAATCTAATAGCTTTATTTTGAATTTTGTCCAACTGCCTCAATGCAACCACTCCACTTCCACTCCACAGAGGTGAACAGTAATCCATCTGAGAACGCACATGACTTTTATATATTACGGCCAACTGTCACTGTCTCTAGTAGTACTATGACCGGACCACCTAGTGCAGACCCCACGGTCTGTGTGGTCTAATTATCTGTGTAACTCTGTGAAAATACCTAATTCTCGAACTAACCTGGACATTTTACAGACCCCGCCACTAGATAATATAAGAGAAGTTAGAGATAATATAAGAGAAGTTAGAGATAATATAAGAGAAGTTAGAGATAATATAAGAGAGAAGTTAGAGATAATATAAGAGAAGTTAGAGATAATATAAGAGAAGTTAGAGATAATATAAGAGAAGTTAGAGATAATATAAGAGAAGTTAGATATAATATAAGAGAAGTTAGAGATATAAGAGAAGTTAGAGATAATATAAGAGAAGTTAGAGATAATATAAGAGAAGTTAGAGATAATATAAGAGAAGTTAGAGATAATATAAGAGAAGTTAGAGATAATATAAGAGAAGTTAGAGATAATATAAGAGAAGTTAGAGATAATATAAGATAAGTTAGAGATACCTAAAGTGTAAAGTTACATTAACAATATTATTGGTGTGTGTGTGTCTCTGTGTGTGTGTGTGTGTGTGTGGGTGGGTGTGTGTGTGTGTGTGTGTGTGTGTGTGTGTGTGGTGTGTGTGTGTGTGTGTGTGTGTGTGTGTGTGTGTGTGTGTGTGTGTGTGTGTGTGTGTGTGTGTGTGTGTGTGTGTGTGTGTGTGTGTGGGGGGGGGGGGGGGGGGGGGGGGGGTGTGGGTGGGTGTAAACGCAAACAACAAGAGAATGACAATATACAGATACTATTTGTGTATTATTTTGACTTTGTTGCTCATGTCGAATCAACTGACTTGATTTAGCAGGCAGATGAAAGATGGGCCCAATAGTATTGTGTTTGTGATTATTGTGTGTGGTCCGGTAGTGTTGTCATAAGTGGTTACTGTGTGTGGTTGATAATACGTTCACGATTAAATCAATATTTTGTTGACCTAATTACAAAGTGGTCACTGAATTAATAGTAGGATCTGAACATAAGGTACAAGCATCTTACATCATCAAAACATTTGCTTTTATTGTGTTTTTATGCACTGGATTGCAGTATAGCTTTATTAGTTACTGGACGGGTGAATAATTATGTACATCCATATTTAGTATATTGTATATAATAGTATCTCTCTCTCTCTCTCTCTCTCTCTCTCTCTCTCTCTCTCTCTCTCTCTCTCTCTCTCTCTCTCTCTCTCTCTCTCTCTCCGATCTATGTGTCCATGTACAAGGACTTCGTTAAGGGGAGATTTCCACTTGAGGGACTTTTTTCTTGACCCCTTACTCCCTCATGTCTAGCCCCATTGCTTTTGAAATTTTAAGACGTTTGCCCCATTAGTTTGGTGATTTTTTATAATTTCCGCCCCATTCTGTCAATTTTAAGACCTTTCGTGCCATTTAGGTGTCGATTTTATCCTGGCGAGCGATAGCGAGCCTGTAATTTAAGAGTAATCGGCCTTCGGCCGGGACATTTTTCTACCGAAAAATGTACAAATTTATCTTGAAAGGGGGTCAAGGGGGTAAAATTTTAAGATTGCTGGAGGAGTAGGAAACAAACTAGAAACCTCCCCTTAATGCCAGGTTATAACAATACGAAGCATTCTGATTTGTCGGTGTGTGAGTGTATGTTTCTAAGATGTTTGCTAGCGACCACCACGTTGTCTGATTCTTATGTGGTATTATTGGTTTTGTTTTCATATCTATTTGCCTCCTCCCTCCCTCGCTCCCCCTTCTGCTCTTACGTCAAATTAATGAATACAAATCAAACAACGTGACACTAGAACGAAGCATAAAAGTACCAAGCTAACATTATCTTGCTATCTTACTCAATGGCGATTATGTTTAACGATTATGTTTAACGATTATGTTTAAAGATTATGTTTAAAGATTATGTTTAAAGATTATGTTTAAAGATTATGTTTAAAGATAATGTTTAACGATTATGTTTATGTTTAAAGATTATGTTTAAAGATTATGTTTAAAGATTATGTTTAACGATTATGTTTAAAGATAATGTTTAACGATTATGTTTAACGATTATGTTTAAAGATTATGTTTAAAGATTATGTTTAAAGATTATGTTTAAAGATAATGTTTAACGATTATGTTTATGTTTAAAGATTATGTTTAAAGATTATGTTTAAAGATTATGTTTGAAGGTTATGTTTAAAGATTATGTTTAAAGATTATGTTTAAAGATTATGTTTAAAGATTATGTTTAAAGATTATGTTTAAAGATTATGTTTAAAGATTATGTTTAAAGATTATGTTTAAAGATAATGTTTAACGATTATGTTTAACGATTATGTTTAAAGATTATGTTTAAAGATTATGTTTAAAGATTATGTTTAAAGATTATGTTTAAAGATTATTTTTAAAGATTATGTTTAAAGATTATGTTTAAAGATTATGTTTAAAGATAATGTTTAACGATTATGTTTAAAGATTATGTTTAAAGATTATTTTTAAAGATTATGTTTAAAGATTATGTTTAAAGATTATGTTGAAAGATTATGTTGAAAGATTATGTTGAAAGATTATGTTGAAAGATTATGTTGAAAGATTATGTTGAAAGATTATGTTGAAAGATTATGTTGAAAGATTATGTTGAAAGATTATGTTGAAAGATTTGGCAACATCCACGGCGTATAAAACGGGGATACTCCTTTTAAGGGGAGATTTCCACCTGCAGGATTTTTTTTCTGAACCTCTTTCTCCCTCATGTTTAGCCCCATTGCTTGTGAGATTTAAAGACGCTTGCCCCATTAGTTTGGCGATTTTAAGAATCCTGGCTACATTTCTGTCAATTTTAAGACCATTCGTGCCATTTAGGTGTCGATTTTTTCCTAGCGAGCGATAGCGAGTCTGTAATTTAAGGGGCACCGGACATTTTTCTACCGAAAAATGTACAAATTTATCTTGAAAGGGGGTCAAGGGGGAGTAATTTTAAGCTTGATGGAAGTCTAGGGAATCAACTAGAAACCTCCCCTTAAGCTTTCACTGGCGCATTCACCGTTCTGGGTTTTCATAATATACAAGGACTATAAAAACAGAGCTGCAACAATACGGGGCTTTGGGATTTCCGTGTTGAGGGAGTGTGTGCGTGTGTCTGTCTGTCTGTCTGTCTGTGTGCATTTGTCTATTAAGGGGAGATCTCCAGTTAAGGGATTTTTTTCTTGACCCCTTTCTCCCTCATGTTTAGCCTCATTGTTTTTGATATTATAAAACGTTTGCCCCATTAGTTTAGCGATTTTAAGAACTTTCACCCCATATTAAGACCTTTCGTGTCATCCAGGTGTCAATTTTATCCTGGCGAGCGATAGCGAGCCTGTAATTTAAGAGGAACCGGCCTTCGGCCGGGACATTTTTCTACCGAAAAATGTACAAATATATCTTGAAAGTGACTCAAGGGGGTGTAATTTTAAGCTTGATGGAGGTCTAGGGAACAAACTAAATACCTCCCCTTAACTCGCATGTATGTATTGTATAGACTAATCCATACTCATTGATTCCTCTTCCTCTTTGTCTGTCACTTTGGCCTAATTCCTATTTTTGTTTCTTAATTATTCTCCTACCTGTTAAACCTTTGAGGATTATACTGCGTTATGACAGTTTATCTGGCTATCATTAGACGATGTTGTACAATTTAGGAAGGATCTATATATACCCTCTGATTCCCAAATACCCTTTCTAATCAGCATAACATCGTCTAATAATAGCTAGAAAACGAAACATAAAAGGGTTAACTGCTTGCTTCTCTCACTTCCTTGTTTCCCTCCCAACCGTTCAGAAACGAAAACATACATAAAATTGAATAACACATCAGATTTGAACCCTTCCAAAATCCGATTACGCATGCCTTTTCTGTTTTCTGGCAATTATTTAACGATATTTTTTCAGATTAGGAAGGTATGCAGAAGTTAGAGGGATAATTGCAATATACCTTTATAATTCTTACAAATATCATTTAATGTTAGCTAGAATATACTGTCTAAATGCTTCATAATCTTCAAAGGGTTAGCAAAACTTTAAAATACTCTGACAGCATTTTCTTTCCACCTTGCTCCCATGATTCTAGAGACTCGACAATACTTCTGGATAATATAAGGTTCCAGTCCTTTAGAATTACGTTTTGTACGTTCTTCCCTCGGAGTGTTCATTTACAGTAGAGGGATTATATGAACACGGAGTTGTAACAATACCGGTTATTTATGTACTGCTGTATTGTCCGTGTATGTATGTCTGTTTTGGTGATGTGCATGTGTGTGTGTGTGTTATATATGTATGCTTGTTTATTACTAGCTGTCTCTTGCATTGTCTTGTATTTCATCTTCTCGTATTTATTTTGTCTTCAATGCTTCCTCTTAGCTCTCTCTCTTCTTCCATCCTGTATTCCTGCGTATTACAAACAATCAGAACCAATCATGTAAGTAAAATGAACCTTTAGACATTGCCCACAAATGAATAATGCGATTAATTGATAGATTATCTCGCAATGAACATACTAATGGTGCATTTTACAATAACAGAATACTAAAAGCTGACTAAATAAATATATTAGTGTGTTCTGTGTTTTTGTATTGGTGCATTAATAACCTTAATTATTACAGTTCATATGTTATACTCGTCCAGCTAGGAAGATATCCATTAAGAAATTATACCCCTTAGTAGTACCATATAATTATGTCTTCATCTCAGTCACAAAGTAATATTCGTTACCGCAGCTCAATAACGTTGAGTTAACTTCCTGATAATCTTGTTAATAAAGGTTCACTTTCCAGTTACAAGATCAACCTAAAAATTACCTTCTAAATGGTGCTGTACAAATGCCACTAAATGTGTTTTTATTAACTGTATTCCATAATATCAATAATAATCTAACCACTTCGTTCAGTGTTAGTATAAAGGAGTGCAAAGGAGTACAAAATAATTCAAGCAACAACAGATCTAGTGATCCCTTTAGGTTGCTTGTCCTCCAAAACACTGAGGATCAAGTGTCCAAACACTGGTTTAGAGTGGGAAAGGGAAAACTGGAAAAAGAACTACTGCCCTGGAACTAATGTCTGTGGTAGGATTAGGAAGTTAGTAGGGGACAAATGGGTTAGTAACATAACACAGTTATAAGTGAGCTTTCGTATATCTAGGAAAAAGAGTAACATCTTAGTAATATAATTTATATATACGCAACAATCCTTGATTAATTTGAGGGGAAATAAAATACAGTTATTCATTTACAAACGTAATCGGTCGCGAGTTTGATGCAAGATATTTGTCTAGACGAAGTTAGAAAAAATAAAAGATGCTGCAGTCTATAACGTCTCGGGGAAGCCCATTCCACAAGTTGACAACTAGATTGAAGAAGAAATTCTTAGATTCGTGTGAGTTAAAAGATTTACCTATAATTTTGCAACCGTTTCCTCGCATGTAATTAGATTGGTCGATAGTGAAGTACTTACTACAGTTCATATTGTCAATGCCTTTGATGATTTTGAGCACTTGTATTGAGTTGCTTCTTAATCTGCGTTGGGTTAAAGGAAATATATTTAATTCTCTAAGACGCTCTTCGTATGGTTTGTTCTTTAGGCTAGGTATCATTTTGGTAACTCTACGTTGAACTTGTTCTAGCTTGTCTATATCTTTTTGGTAATAACGGCACCAGGATTGAACGCAGTATTCCAGAAGAGGGCGGAATATGGAGTTGTAAAGAGTTAGGATAATTTATTTGGATTTATACTCAAATGACCTGCCTATAAAGCCAATTATTTTGTTTGCCTTCTTAATAACTTCTCAACATTGCTGACTCGGTTTTAGGTTACTCGATATTGTTACTCCCAGATCAGTTTCTTTGTCTACACTCTTAAGCTGAGTGCCATTCATCGAATAGTTTGCTTTCTCATTTCGATATCCGATATGCAGTCCTTTACATTTATCCACATTGAAACTCATTAGCCAAATTTGGGCCCAACATGACAACTTATCTAGATTGCGTTGCATATCGTCAACGTGTTCTATTGCAATTTTTGTATCGTCAGCAAACTTTAAGATTGTACAGGTGAGACCCTCATCTTTGTCGTTGATGTAAATTAGAAAGATAATTGGTCCTAGTACCGATCCCTGGGCTACCCTGCTACTTACATTGGTCCATTTAGCTGCCTTACCGTTTATGACTACTCTTTGCTTTCTGTCGCCGAGCCAATTTTCTATCCATGTCTTGTATTCCATGCGCTTATAGTTTTAGCAGTAAACGTTTGTGGGGAACTTTGTCAAAAGCCATTTGAAAAACAAGGTATATATATAATATCTACAGCTTTACTCTCACCATAGAGGTTGAGGATATCGTGGAAGAAGTCTAAGAGGTTTGTTAAGTAGGAATGTTTGTTATGAAAGCCATGTTTAGTATCTTTAACACTTAGGCTGCGGCTACATTTGGGCTATATAGGGCATATTCAGGCACTCCTGAATGATTAATCAAGCATCTGCATTAAATGAACTGTATTCTGCCGAGAACTAGGCGAAAATAGTTTCAAAATGAGACCAGAACGGGCTTCGTAGGTGGCGGGGTTCACCCGCAGCGATGCCATAGACATAACAGAGAACCGCTAATTAATAGCTCTCGCTCGCTGGGCAATACTGTTGTGAGACACCCGCGCGAGACACAGTCTCCCTCAGTGAGCGGCTCGCTGGTCAGAGGGTCGGAGGTGGGTCCCTCACGCTCCCACCCACTGACACTCAATTTCTATGGCTTTCACAGGCTTTTAAAGCCTGGAAATTGCTGTATATTGCCAGGATATTCCAGAACGTCACACAATGGGTTAAGTAATTTATATTCCTCTTAAGTTATTTACGAGTCTGTCTCTTATGAGTGTTTCTAGCATTTTACATACAACTGAGGTAAACCCGAGAACGGCGTGCCTTTTTTTTTAAAGTGCCCGCCAAGCGAACATATTTTAGTTCATTCCCGCCTAAAATCGTCATTTTACCATAAATATCATTATTACTTATTCATATGCGCCAATTTTACGTTTAATATGAGGATATTAACATGCAACAGCAATAAACCAAGTGGGAATAGTATTTGGGGGGTGAAAAAGACAAATTATTGCTGACCCTCCAGTCATGAGGTGAGATGCCTATTCGAGGCTTGAAGCCAAACCTCTCTCTTGCTGTCTTTCTCTTGCCACGCTCTCTATATGCGTACCAGACGACCTTGGAACCGGGTTGGAGATATTGGTGCGGTAAATAAACCCATAAACAAGGGAATAAGAGGAAAAATAGGTGATAATTGAAGGGGGGAGAGGGAAAGGGGGAAGGGAGGGGGTTTTGACACATGTGGAAGAGTGATAGATGGTATGGAGGGGAATTATATCACTTAATCACATATTCCATTGTTTTGAGTGTTACTGGGGTCTTTTTAACATTTTTTTTTTTAGGCCTTGGATCTTAAGAGTCCTGTCACCTTCCACCACCAAAACCTCTTAAGTGTCTCCTCCTCGTTTACAGGTTAAGCTAATTGGGTGATAGTTACTGGGTAGGGATTTGCTGCCTTTTTTAATATCGGTGTTACATTGGCTAGCTTCCACTGATCAGGGCGATTTTTTACCTTGAGTTTATCTAAACATTTCAATACTTCTCTCTCTGTAATGGTGAAATTGCTTAGAACATCAGAATTATTAATCTGAATTGGCGATGCTATAGGAATAACACCGAGGTCTTCTGTTGTAAAAACTGATGCAAAGAAGGTACTGAGGGCATTATTCATTTGTGCTTTGTCTTTGGTGTATTCACCATTTTCATCGACTAACGGTCTAACAGTTGAAGAAACTACTTTTTTCTTTCTGATGTAACTATAGAATTCTTTCGGTTTTGTTTTACTTTGATTCGCATCATGTAACTCCAGGGTCTTTTTACTTTGCCTAATTAACTTTTTGGCTTTGCGTCGTAGTTCTACAAATTTCACCCGTTCTTCGTCATTATGTAAGGATTTAAATCTATCATTAGCAATCTTTTTAGCAAGCAAGCAGTCTGAAATTTCTTTATTCCACCATTTGTGCTTATTATTATGGCCTCTACGCCGTATTTTTGATGGTATGCAGTCTTGCACTGCATTTAGGTAAGTGTTTGCGAATAATTCCCAAGATGTATTTATGTCGTTATTGTTAATTAGAAAGCTCCAGTCAGTTCTTTATACGTTCTAAGTTTACGAAAGTTTGCTTTCTTGAAATTAGGGACTTTCTAGATGCTGCTATTTGGTTTGTTACTAGTAAACTTTAAACTGAAAGTTATCGTACAATGGTAGCTGTTACTGAATTCATCACCGACATTCAAAATATCTGTCAATTCTTCTTTTGTTGAAACTACAAGGTCAATGACGTTATTTCCACAGATTGGATATCTAACAAATTGATATAGCGATGTATCTTGCAAGTTTGCATACAGGTCTTGTTCAGAGTGTGAAGTAATCACAGTATGTTTACATTAGCAACATTACAATTATTCAAACCCTCTTCAAATATTAATTTGTTTATGAAAGATTTTGTAAACAAATAGATACAAACTTGTACATTTTGTAATCAAAATATAATTATCTTTATTATAATTTAGAAAATTAATAATAATGTAGTATGGTTGAAGTAGAATTATTTAGAGACACATAACTAAAGAATATATTTGTAAACACACTGAAATTTGTGTGTCTAGGATTAAACCATAATTACTTTTAACATTGAAATATGTTCATCACAGATATGACGATAATAGTAATGCAAACTACAGACTAAAGTATATAAGTGATAATAATAAAAAAGAGGCCTAGTGCATGAGTACATAATAATGTACTAAATATATAAATTAATATATTTCTTATTTAATATGCTGTCGTTTTACATAGCAAATGAAGAACACATTTATTACTCATGACATTCATGGCATAACTATTGATACAACAAGCAATCCCTCAAAAACAAACATATATATCACCTTCTATACGTAGGGTACGTAGCACCCGTCTTGCAACACAATCCCACCCCTACTCTGTGCAACTCTCTAACTCAAGAGTGAAACGTAACTCCCACTTTGTCTTCTATTCAACAGCTGAGCTCTGGAACTCTCTCCCTGAATCCATCTTTCCCTCATACTATGACTTAAATTACTTCAAACTCCGAATGTCCAGACAATTTGGCTCGAACATTCCTTTATTTTGGCCTTGACACTTTTTCAACTATGGGATAGCACTCGGCACAGGTAGTTTTGCTTTTTGACTCCCTCATCCACATAGAAATAACAAGACACAATTTTTTTTTTTTTTTACATTTGAGACTGCTGTGTAGCAAAACAATTTACAGATTATTACTGAGGTCCTCTGTTAACTAATTTGTCTTAAAAAGTAACCAGATGGAAATATAAAAAATGCCGTTTTGATACGAAAGTAATTGCATAATGGATAATTATATTAAATATATTAATTATAATAACTCTTACATGCAAATAAATGATAATACGCAATATCTAATTTGATATTGGTTCTTGGTAAATTAAGTTGGTTTCCATTTGTCGGTAGCGAAACAAATATCGAGTAAAATTAGGACCCATAACTTTAACGTCACAGCTGTCAATGAATCCATCTTCCTGAAACTCTCCATCTGAGCCCTCCTTACGCACACAAATATTTTCCCATACAGACTAATATACAGTATCTACCCCCACAAGCACTACTACAACCCCCCCCCCCCCCCCAAACATATATCCTTACCTGCACATGCAAGCACACACAGACACCAGGAAGACACATAATCGTCCTACACACTGCACATGCACAAACCCACAAACCCTTATTCCCTCACCTCGTAATTTCTGTTGACGTACGTTGATATTGGAAAAGCCATATTATGTAATTGAAATAGAGGTATGGTCCAAGAGGGTCTAAGAATTTATAGCTGTCCAGATTGTAATTTAAGTCCCTGAAGGGTAATGGATCTCCTTTGGTATACTTTAAACAGTTTTGGAATGGACTGTTATTCGCTTGATCATTATATTCGTACAGTATCTATGCTAACCATTCCTATGGTTTCCCTCTTTCCCGTGTGTACATACGAATGACGACATCCCACGTGTTGACCTTTCACTTAGGGCCAGTCACTACAATGCGGATTTCTGCAAACAGTGGGCCATCCTATTTCTCCACACTATCTGTCCCACACTCATTCTCACTGCCACTCCATGGAGAGAGAGAGAGAGAGAGAGAGAGAGAGAGAAGGGGGGGAGAGAGGATGTACCCATACCTTCTTCAAGACACACAAATATACAACCATCATCATTACCTGTTTCCCAAGACTCTCAACTGTCCCCGCAGAACAGCATTTTGAACTAAACATAAGCAAACTGGCTCTTAGCTTTGACCTAGAATCACTTAGTGTACTCCCATGCCATTCTACCATATACATTTGTAATTCATTCCACTATTTGAATAATTTAAAAAATACCATCCCAACTTAGCCTAAACCCCCCCCCGAGTACTGCTACCCCATCCTAATATATACATTAATTGAGTATCGCTATCCCATCCCAATGGCTTATTCGAACTGAGTACTCCAATTAAATTACATTCTTTTTCCTCTACATTTTCATCCTTAGGCTCTAGCTTGTGGATGTGGATGGTGTTGAACAGATGGTAAACTGGTTAATTGTCACCTCCATTACTTCCATAGATGACGCGCAATACTTCCCGGTGACACTCTATCATTCATACAACAATGTTACAAGCTTAATAGTTTGTATTGATTCCACATGTATTTTGTGGAGCTACCGATACATTACAGTCAGTTAGCGAAAGAAACGGCATTTTAACCGTGATTTTTTTGAGAGGGATCAGACTATGCGCTCCATTCTGGAATAACAAAAACTGCCAAAGTGGGACAGCTCTTAGCAGGGCTGCCTGGTGAGTAACCATTAGGACGTGAGACTGCATGCAAACTGCACCGTGTGGGGAACACTCGGTCTTAATATTTATGTATGTAAGTATGTATGTGTGTGTACCGGCAATCGAACCAGAGTTGGTAGGACTATTTGTGTATATGTGTGTGTTTAATAATAATAATAATAATAATAAACGGTTTATTAAAGAATGGCAGCCTCATGAGCTGAAAATACACATTTTACAATTTAGTGGATGAACATGAGATGTACAGATATGAGGATGGTAAGCTTAGTTTACAAACACAATAAATAAATACAATAATGATGCATGTGCAGAATACAAATTATCATAAAATAACCATGAGAGTAAGTGATATACAGTACATATACACATTTATTTACTTACTCATATACAGAACATTCGTATATACACGTACGTGCGCACATACATATACATACATATATAGGAACATAAGTGTGTGTGTGTGTGTATATGCTTGAATCTGTCTGTCTGTGTGTATTTCTGCCTGTATGTGAGTTTGTGTGTGTGTGTGTGTGTGTGTGTGTGTGTGTGTGTGTGTTTGTGTGTGTGTGTGTGTGTATTGCTTGTATATTTGGATGCTTTCGGGACGTGGACCATTTTTGTTTAGTCTTTGTTATTCTTTATTGCATTAATTATATATTTAAATCAAATATACGTCTGCCAACTGGTATCTATAATTATGTATCTGTCCGTGTTTCTTTAGCTCCATTATTGTTTGTCTGTTATATAGCTTTACCTTATATAACAAACAAATCAAGAGTACACATTGCTACTGCATAATATATATTCCTAGCCAGTAACACCCCCCCACCCCGCCCTCCTCCCCCCACCCCACACACTCTCACACACACACACACACACACACACACACACACACACACACACACACATACACACACACACACACACACACATACCGTATATACAGTGGAAAAGTGCAAAAGCTAAAGACTACAAAACTCGAGGACAGTCTTCTCTTAAATGCTTTCATTAATATATGCAAGGCTAACACATGTACAGAATATAGTATATATTGTTGAGTAGTACAAATTCTAAGGCCGGATACTCAGAACATTTAGGACGCCTTATCTCCCTAGGACCGTCGTATACTATATGGTAAGACCGTAAGTTCTGTCTTAAACACATAAGTTGTAACTGGTTATTGCAACTTATGATAGTCTAGTTTTCCTGAGTATGAGGAAGTTATGACGTTGTGGACAAGGAATAAACTGTGAATTCATCGGTCTGTTTTGCCTCTGACCTCGCCGTAACTTATTATTTTTAATATAATGTATATTGTTTGTGTCTGTATTCCTTAATGGCTAAATAAACGCTTAAATTTGAAATTTGAAATTTGAAATTTGACATCTTTGAGTATTAAGGCCTTGGACACGTATCAACCAAGATCGTATGTTAGATTTACAGAAATGATTTGTTGTGATCAATTTTGTACAGTCACAATCAATAGTTCGCTAATAACTTTTCTGATCCTCTGTATAATTTGAAGTAAGTATCACTTATCCTTGATAGTCTTCACGTGTTTCCAGTGCCGAATAAGTATTCATATTTTGTTTTGCGTTGCAGAAATGCTTAACTAATTTTCCTCTCTACATATCCCACCAATAATGATAACAGTTCTCGGCGAACTATTGATTTTGGTTGTGCTGTAAGACACTTCAGAACATTACCATAAGATTACCAACACGACATAAAAGACGCTCGCAAGTTTCCATACACAATAGTTATTCAAACTCTCAATCTTAAAAACTATCTATTAGAACATATTATACACTCAGATGCCATTGTCTCTAGCCCACTCATAATATTCTTGGACATCACCTATTTATAATTATGGAAGTATATCCCTGGAGGCAAGTTTATGAATACATTTATCTATACATCAACTACAAAATTGTACATACACTATATAATGAGAAGCAAATTCCATCCAATAGTCAATCCTGATGGCTATAATTGCAATACAAAATCATTGGGGTCCACGAATGTTTACGAGTGGGCTAGAGAATATGGCATTCGAGCGTACTAATACCCATTTATTTATAACGTAATATACACATTTCTACTTCCAACACAACACAATACCGATCACATATCTGTACCAGTTCCCCCAGCATATAGGCTCTCAAGCTTTTGTCAGTCTGCTCCAGGTTTCATTTCAAGCCTGAGAAACTCTACGACAACCCAGTTATAGGATCGAAATGAAATTGGAGAATATTCCCATGGTGGTGTGGTGGTTTGTTTGAGTGTTACAATTGGGGAAGAGGGGAGTGTTAAGGGGGGGGGGGGGAGGAGTTGGGGAGAGGCATGGAAGATGGGAAGGAAACTGTAAGAGTAAAGGGAGGAGACAGAGGTGTAGTTGGGAAATAAAGTGGATACGGGAAAGGAATAAATAGGAGAGGAGCGCTGGGAAAAAGGGAAGGAAGATGCGAAAAGGAAAGACGAAGAGAGAAAGGAGTATGGTTTGTAGACAAGGATGGGAAGGAGATAGTAAGGATAGAAGAAGAATCATCAAATGTATTAATTTCACTCCCAACACCTTCCAATGAAATTTATGAAAGCATGTGATCCAACCGTGATTCGATCCTGGGTTACCACATAGAGATCTTAAACACTAACCATTACACCATCAAAACAGTTAAAGGTTAAGTAGCCTACATGACTACGATTTTATATCCATTTTTCGAATACTGGATATTAATATAATTATGTACTCTAACCCAACTGGACACTGAATAGCCTAATAATGTTTAGGGGGAGATATCTACTTGAGGGATTTTTTCTGGACTCCTTTCTCCCTCATGTTTAGCCCCATTGTTTTTCTAATTTTAAGACGTTTTCCCCATTATTTTGACGATTTTAAGAACTTTCAACCCATTTCTGTCAATTTTAAGACCTTTCGTGCCATTTAGGTGTCGATGTTTTCCTGGCGAGCGATAGCGAGCCTGTAATTTAAGATTTTCTACCGAAAAATTTACAAATTTATCTTGAAAGGGGCTCAAGGGGGTGTATTCTAAAGCTTGAAGGATATCTAGGGACCAAACTAAAAACCTCCCCTTAAATGAAAGCAAATAACACTTTATGGGGCACAGCTCTCTAAGGACCGACCTCGCTATGAAATGTTCCTGAACCTATAGGAATAATCTAATTAATTCATTTAATTCCCAACACCAAAAAACCTCTCCCAATGAAATTAATGAAAGCATATGATCCTACCGGGATTCGAACCTTGGTTAGCACATACAGATCCTAAACACTATAACCATTATACAATCAAGATAGTTAAAGGTTAAGTACATGACTACGATTTTATCCATTTATCGAATACTAGATGGAGGGGTAAGGAGGGGATGGAGGGATAAGGAGGGGATGGAGGGGTAAGGAGGGGATGGAGGGGTAAGGAGGGGATGGAGGGGTAAGGAGGGGATGGAGGGGTAAGGAGGGGATGGAGGGGTAAGGAGGGGATGGAGGGGTAAGGAGGGGATGGAGGGGTAAGGAGGGGATGGAAGGGTAAGGAGGGGATGGAGGGGTAAGGAGGGGATGGAGGGGTAAGGAAAATGTGTTACGACAATAACATTAATGTGTTATTCATGAGGCTGTGGTCATGCCTAAACTGTCATCACAAACAAACAACATTATAACTGTGTCTCTGAATGTTGAACGTGTTGTTGTTGTTTACCAATTACCCAAAGTTGGCTACCGATGTGACTGGTGAGAATAATATAATGCATTGCTATGTATGTACCGGTATTTATTAACCTATTGAATAAGGTATGTCTTTCATTAGCCAAACAAAGATCGTTTAGTGTTCGGCAGAATACAGGACTTAAGGGGAGGTTTTTAGTTTGGTCTCTAGATATCCATCAAGCTTAAGATTACACCCCCTTGAGCCCCTTTCAAGAAAAATTTGTACATTTTTCGGTAGAAAAATGTCCCGGCTGAAAGCCGGTTCCTCTTAAATTACAGGCTCGCTATCGCTCGCCAGGATAAAATCAACACCTAAATTGCACGAAAGGTCTAAAAATTGACAGAAATGGGTCGAAAGTTCTTAAAATCGTCAAAATAATGGGGCGAACGTCTTAAAATTAGAAAAGCAATGGGGCTAAACATGAGGGAGAAAGGAATCAAGAAAAAAATCCCTCAAGTGGAAATCTCCCCTTAAGGCAAAGTTTGACTGAAGGAGTTGTATTGAAAAGTTGTAATCCACTTCACAATGAGACGTCGTCTGTATACTCGAGGGATAGTTTTATGTATATCAACTGTGCAGGGTTTTTCTGAGCGTGAGCCATGAGAATATGGACAGAGTGACGTATGTGGTGGAATTAACATGTGAGAGTAAGCCAAGAGAATATGGACAGAGTGACGTATGTGGTGGAATTAACATGTGAGGGTTGAGAGAGTGAGCCAAGAGAATATGGACAGAGTGACGTATGTGGTGGAATTAACATGTGAGCGTTGTGAGAGTGAGCCAAGATAATATGGACAGAGTGACGTATGTGGTGGAATTAACATGTGAGCGTTGTGAGAGTGAGCCAAGAGAATATGGACAGAGTGACGTATGTGGTGGAATTAACAAGTGAGCGTTGTAACCAATATCAACAATCAAAATCTAATACACACGTAGCTGGTGCAGTACTGCAGGATATACTTGAGACAGTCAACAATGAGTGAGGGAAAACACTGACTTGGGCTCGTGTTTAAGGGGAGATTTCCACTTGAGGGATTTTTTTCTTGACCCCTTTCTCCCTCATGTTTAGCCCCATTGCTTTTCTAATGTTAAGACGTTTGCCCCATTATTTTGACGATTTTAAGAACCTTCGACACATTTCCATATTAAGAACCTTTCGTGCCATTTAGGTGTCGATTTTATCCTGGCGAGCGATAGCGAGCCTGTAATTTAAGAGGAACCGGCCTTCGGCCGGGACATTTTTCTACCGAAAAATGTACAAATTTATATTGAAAGGGACTCAAGGGGGTGTAATTTTAAGCTTGATGGAGGTCTAGGGAACAAACTAAATACCTCCCCTTAATATGCCCACTGACGTTGACGAGCTATTTCAGAATTCCACACTATTAAGATATAACGATATAGACTATACTGTACATCACAAGCTAATGATCATGAGCAATGTAAGTTAATACAATGAAATACAATAGTTATAACTATACTCTGTTTATTTTCAGTGGCGGGTAAATTGTCATGTCCTCATCATGATTACTCGGCTGTTACAGAGATTTTGTATCGAAATAATTATGTTGTTATTTAATAAATGTTTGGTATCAATGTGGCGCAGAGACATAACAGGTTCATATATTTCCATCAGGTCTCGAGGAATCAGATATTAAAGAGTTCAATTTACCATCAGCTGGGAAAACACAGACTATTGTTGATATAGAACAACACCATTGTCACGCATGGATTAACATACAATCATAATTTTATTTACAGCGAAACAACTAAACTAAACCTATACAAGGAGCTGAGTTGCGAAAGTGTTATTGATAGACCATAATCATTAGTCTTGTCATTAGAGTTATATCGGGAATAAATTTGATCATTTATTTAGCTCAAGGGAGTTTTGGATTTTCTGGACTCCCTTCTCCCTCATGTTTAGCCACATTTTGTTTTGGGATTTTAAGTTCACTCCATTAGTTTGGCGATTTTAACCCTTCCACGCTTTTATGACGCAGAGGTTGCCAGATTAGCAATAAGAAATAGAGTTCTCTCACTCTTATAATTACCTCTCTAAAATTAGTTTTCTGCCCACAGCTAACTCAAAGACAACTGCAGAGGTTGAAGTAACTAAACTAAAGGTTTCTAAATACCCCTGATGGTAACAAAGGCTTTAAAGTATCCCCAATAGGCTCAAAATTGCGTCATATGCGTGAAAGGGTTAAGACCGTTTGTGCAATTTAGGTTATTTTTTGTTGTTGTGGCGAGTCTGTAATTTTGGAGAAACTTTCTACCGAACAATGTACACATTTCTGTAAGGGAAGTATCCCCCTCACATCCTGCTGCCCAATAGTAGCCATCTTAACTGAACTATCATTCCTACGAATTTAACTTTATCAAATATTAGTTTTAATAATATTGTTGTTGTTGTTCCCTAAGCTGCCTGGCCGAACAGCCCCGAGTCCCTGAGGAAGGCCATGGCCACGATCGGGCTTTCCCACAGAGCTCTCATTGAGTGTAGATTGTGTTGTTGACGTAAATGGTTGTGTGAAATGCAGTCTTCTATGATGAGTTTAATGGTATGGGGTGCTGTGTTACATCCCCGGCAGGCGTCGACAACGGAGTCATCCAGTCTCTTCTGATAGCTCAGGAGAGCTGGATGGTGTCCGCATCTCAGCCTGGCCAGGTGGACTCTGTCCTCGCGAAGAAGGGAGGATTCGCAAGGATGGATTTCGGGAGGTCTTGCATGCAGCTGCGTGTTGTCTGTGAGTGAGTGAATGGATCGGTGAGAGATATGAGTATGGATGTGCTTCTGGAAGTTGGTTCGGGGTGGGCAGGGAGGGAGAGAGGACAATAATTGTGTGGGATACCGTGTGCTGGGTGTTGTTTTGATATTTCTTGGTGTCTGTGGGTGTGTTGCCATGTAGTTTAGTGGGTGGTCTTGGTTCGTGGAGGCTGCTGCCAGGAATTGAGTGCCTCTCATGTCCAGATGGTCTTTGACTTTGAGGATTTTGGTTTCTTGATGTAGGTGATCTGTGGGTGCAGTAGCTGTGCAGCCTGTAATGATCTTCAGGGCTTTGTTTTGAATAGTCTGTAAGGTCTTATGATGTGTTTCAGCTAGGTTAGAAGCCCAGGCTGGGCTTGCGTATTCCATCACTGATCTTATGTATTGTTTATATACTGTGGTGGTAGTTTCTTGGTTAATATACAGGAGACGCAACAATGTGTGTTTCAGGTATTTTTTTTTTGTATTTTGATTTTGTTTTTGGTGTTTTAGTCGTATCTAGTGATGAAATTGAATGGGAATTAAGCATTTACCCATTATCCATCAATCTAAAGACACGCCCCCCGATAGTGGGGAGGGCTATGAAGATCAGGGAAATTGAGGGGTAAAAAGCGTATAGAACACGATAATACACATTTGTAACCCAAATTTGGCTCGGGTTTGTTCAATTTCCAGACCCATAAAACCTGACTTTTTGAAAACCCGAGCCAAGTTTTGACGAAACTTGGCTCGGATTTAACTAATTTAAAAATGAAAATAACACAGTAACCTTATTAACATGTTGGCTCGGGTTTTGTAAATTTCCATACCCATATAACCCGACATTTAGAAAACACGAGCCAAGTTTTGACGAAACTTGGCTCGGATTTTACTAATGTTCATGTTAAAATTACACAGTAACCCTAATAAAATCTTTGTTTGGCTTTTCATAAGGTTAACATTAGCCTAACCTAACGAAGTAAGAATGGGGTTAACATTAGCCTAACCTAACAACCTAACCTAACCTAGTAAGAATGGGGTTAACATTAGCCTAACCTAACCTAACATTAGCCTAACCTAACTACCTAACCTAGTAAGAATGGGGTTAACATTAGCCTAACCTAACAACCTTACCTAACCTAACCTAGTAAGAATGGGGTTAACATTAGCCTAGCCTAACCTAACAACCTTACCTAACCTAACCTAGTAAGAATGGGGTTAACATTAGCCTAACCTAACAACCTTACCTAACCTAACCTAGTAAGAATGGGGTTAACATTAGCCTAACCTAACCTAGTAAGAATGGGGTTAACATTAGCCTAACCTAACCTTACCTAACCTAACCTAGTAAGAATGGGGTTAACATTAGCCTAACCTAACAACCTTACCTAACCTAACCTAGTAAGAATCGGGTTAACATTAGCCTAACCTAACAACCTTACCTAACCTAACCTAGTAAGAATGGGGTTAACATTAGCCTAACCTAACAACCTTACCTAACCTAACCTAGTAAGAATGGGGTTAACATTAGCCTAACCTAACAACCTTACCTAACCTAACCTAGTAAGAATGGGGTTAACATTAGCCTAACCTAACAACCTTACCTAACCTAACCTAGTAAGAATGGGGTTAACATTAGCCTAACCTAACAACCTTACAACCTTACCTAACCTAACCTAGTAAGAATGGGGTTAACATTAGCCTAACCTAACAACCTTACCTAACCTAACCTAGTATTATTGGTGGGGGCTGCCGCCCCCACACCCCCGCTGGTTGGGTACTGGCTGAAAAACTTATTGTTTTACAGTAGGCCTATGTATTTTATTTTATTTTTGTTCTCCCTTATAATACATTTCAGCTCTTAATGACATATATAGCAATGATGTATAGCCTATGATCTACCGGACCTATTAGGCCTAAAAAGATCGATGGGCTAACTGTCGGTCCAAAACATCAGTATAACCAACTAGCCCTTGCATGCCAGTTTAATCCTATGCGAAAAAATCTTTTACTTTATGTTACTTTGTGATGACCCATTAAGATTCCCGAGCTAGCTGTGGTCCGGCTCCTTTATGTTGTCCCAACCAACCAACTAACCTTAATGAACAGAGGAGGTACTGGGCTGCCTGGCTGGCCGCTGGAGGCTCGATCACCACTCATCTTGGTCAACAGCTGGTGGATTTTTGTTTCGAATTTTTCCATGTAAAACAAGTGTATGTGCATTTCAAAACCAGCTGTCCTCGTCAGCTGTATTTGGAACACTGGTTATTGCACTTTGGACAGTTTACACTTATTGGAAGGCGAAAAGGTCTTAAGCAGCCTCAGTGTTTTTAAAGACGGTGGAAAAAGCTTTGATCGACTCACACCCTCTACACAAGCTGGCCAGAGTCAAACTGACAGCTTATATCCTGGGCCACCTGTTTTCCAAATCATGGCATCACCTGATTGGTCGATAGACATCACGTGTCAGTGAACTCGAGTACTCTTGGCATGAATTAGGTAGGGTGATTACTTTGGCCACGACGCCAACAGTATAGTTCATTGCATTCGCCACCAGATGTCTCAGTTGTTGACTGACAGTCACGCAAAAGAAGTCTCCCAGATGAAGACGAAAAAGAAGAAGTGTAAACAAACCCTTAAAACGTAAATATCCATATAATATGTATTATGTTAGTTTCCCGGAGATGACACCTACATCAACAATTTGGAGAAAAATCGCTTAATCACATGCTATTGAGCTTAATTTTTTACCAATATTGTAGCGCCTCCTGTATATTGACCAGTTTCTTTGTTGTGTCCAAATTTTGTGTGAGCAAGTGACCTGAGGACGTTAAGCCTGGGTGTCAGTTTCTTTTTAATGTTTGTGGTGTGCTGTTTGAATGTCATATGAGTATCATATGCTACTCCTAGGATTTTGGGTGTGTGTGTATGTGTTAGGGGTGTGTTGTTTATGGTGAGTTGAGGGATGTATTCGTGTTCTCCTGTCCAACTTGTGAGCAGGGTTGCGGTGGATTTGGCTGGGGATAGATTAAGTCTGTTTGTAGTGCACCAGCCATGTAGTGTGTTGAGATAGGGTTGAAGGAGATCTGTTGCTCTTTTTTGGGTCATGGTGTGTGCATATGAGTGTTATGTCATCTGCATAGGAGGCTAAGTTTATTTGGGGCGTATTGGGTGTAGTTATATCGTGCATGTACAGATTGAAGAGTGCGGGCGATAGGACGGATCCTTGTGGGACTCCGTTTGGAAAGTTTCTGATTTTAGATGACTGACCGGCAAAAGATACGTGTGCACATCTGCCTGCTAGGAAGTTGGCCAGCCACCTTTTTGTGTTGTTGTGCATGTTTGTGTTGTAGATTTTGTTTGTTAAGTTGTGGCGGGGGATGGCATCGAAGGCTTTACTAATGTCGAGTGTGGCTAATAGTGATCTGTGTGGTGGTCTCGCTGAGTTGATGCCGTCGAAAGCTCTTTGTGTAAGGTCTGTGAGAAGAGTGTTTGTGGAGTGCAGTGGCCTAAAGCCATGTTGTGTTGGAGCTAGGGGTAGGTCAGGTGTAATTAGTTGTAATACTAGGCGTTCCATGACTTTGAAGGGGGAGAAAAGGAGTGTGATGGGGCGGTGCGAGGAGGGTAGCGTGGGGTCTTTGTTGGGTTTGGGGAATGTGATGATGATACCATGCTTCCAAATGTCTGGTATTGTGTTGTGTGAATAGCTGTAGTTTGATATGTTAGTGAGTGTTTGTATGCCTTGTGGTCCCAGGTGTCTGAGGTGTATGTTGCTTATGTTGTCTAGGCCACAGGCGGGTGAGTGCTTGAGATTGTTGATGATATGCTTTGTCTGGTGATTGGTGAAGGGTGTATAGTCAGGGTCTGTGGGGAATTGTCTCTTACGTCGGATGACACGTCGGTCGTCTTTGTGAGGTTTTAGGTGGCTGACATGTGAAAAGTGATTGATGAGAGTGTTTGCTTGTTGTTTACATGAAGGAGTAGAGTCTGTTGTTGTGATTGCAGCATGTGATTGTGTTGTGTTGCTGTTGGAAAGTGTGATGCTGTTTAGTGTTTTGTAGAGTTTTTTGGGGTTTGTTTTGTGATCAAGTGTTTGTAGGAAGTTATTCCAATTTAGTTTTTGTTGTTCTTGTATTTTGTTGTTAGTTTGGGTGTTGAGTGCTTGAATTTGTTGTGTGATGTCTTGTGTGTGGGGTGCTGGGGAGTGTTTCAGTATGTCGCGTTGTCTGATGAGGTTTTTGAATTTCTGGTGTGAAGTTGGGGTTGTGTCTTTTTCTGTTACCTCTTGGAATGTGTTCCTTGTCAGCGTTTTGGATACTTTTATTGAGTATGTGTACAGCATTGTTGATGTTAGTGATGGGTGTACTGTTTAGAGTTGTGAAGTGTTGTTCTGTCTCATTTGTGAATGCTTCCCAGTTAGCTCTTTTATAATTGGTGTATGTGTGTTTGTGGCTAGCTGGGGTGAGTCTGGTTTTGGTGGTGATAATGATCGGGAGGTGGTCAGAGCCTAAGGTTCTGACCACCCTCCAGGATGTTGTGGGGGCGAGTTCTGGGGAGCAAAAGCTGATGTCTGGAGATGATGGGTTATAGAGGGCTTGGTGAGGAATAGGGGTATGTTGATGGATGTCGTTAAGGATGATGAGGTTATCGGTTTGGTTTTCTAATACCAGCCCTCTGTCTGTGTCGGGGTTGTCGACAAACCAGGCCGACGTCTTGGCGTTGAAGTCACCACCCAGGATGATGTGTGGGGTGGGTTGGGTGTTTGTGATGTGTTGTAAGTGTGGTCTGTATTCATTTGGTACTGTAGGGGATGTTTGGGGAGGGATGTATGTGTTTATGATGGTTATGTTGGAGTTGTTGCCAGTGAGTATTTTAATTGACTGTATTTCTGTTGTGTTATCATTTGGGGGGAGGAGGGATTTGGTTTGTACACTGGTTACTATGTATGATATTTCTTTGTGTACCAGGGTGATGAGTCCACCGCCCCCGCCGACAGCCCGGTCTTGTCTGATGGTGGTGAAATTATGAAATGTGGGTGTTTTTTGTGTTGTGCGGAGTTTTGTTTCTTGTAAGATGGCAATGTGTATGTTGTGTTGTTTGATGAAGTGTGAGAGTTCGTGTTTCTTTGTGTAGATGCCATCTATGTTCAATTGAAGAATGTTAATGTTATGTGCACGATGTATGTTGGGTGCTGCTGCACGAGGATGGGGTGTGGGTGGGGGTGAGGGGGGGGATGAGGGAGGGGGTGGAGGTGGGGAGGGGTGAGGTGGGGGTGGGGATTGGGGAGCAGGAGATGGGGGTTGGAATGGATTAGGATGGGGTGTGGTGTGTTGAGTTGAGGATGTGGATGGTATGGGAAGGTTAGGTGGGTTAGGAAGGAGAGGTGGACGGGTTTTA
The DNA here is from genome assembly GCA_032716605.1 of Paralithodes platypus. Lineage (NCBI taxonomy): Eukaryota > Metazoa > Arthropoda > Malacostraca > Decapoda > Lithodidae > Paralithodes > Paralithodes platypus. Next base: position 14,819,690 of record CM064537.1, on the reverse strand, counting down.
GGGGGGGGAGTGGATGATACGGGAAGGTTAGGTGGGTTGGGGAGGAGAGGTGGACGGGTTTTAGGTGAGGGATTTGACTGGGAGAGGGAGGGGCATGAGGAACAGGTCTAGTGTTTCTTGGAGGCAAGTGTTGTGCAGGTGAAGTGGGTCCAGTTCCCGCATGAATTGCAGAGAACTGAACCCTTAGTATGGTGACTCGAAGTGATGGGTTTTGAGCAAGTTGGACATATGTATGTGTACGTGGGTTCGGGGTTGCTCTCAATGTCTCCGGCTAGAAGAAGTCTTCGAGAAATGACAGCCGGAGAGTTATTTCTCGGTGTAGGAAAAACTGTGTGATGTGTGTGTGTGGTGTGAGAGGTGTGGAAATTCCCGGCGCGACCGAAGCCGCTCCAAGGACCCGTGCCCCCAGGGAGGGGGCAGGGGATGGTTGTGACGGTTTGGCTCCCGAAACTGCTCCCCGCGGCCGGCATCCGGTTTTCCTCCACTGGTCGTTGATTTTGTCTTCGGCCGTGGGGGGTCGGCAGCCATCCGCGGTTGGCAGCCTCGGGAGGTGGCCCCACGGCGTAGACGCCGCCACATCAGGACCTAAGGCATTTAGTTTACCCACTTGCTTGATAACTGTATGGCAAACGAGGCTATGCTGTATACCGGCTGGCAAACGAGGCCATGCTGTATCCCGGATTTTCAGTGATCGTCTGCTAAGGCGAAGTTACACTTTATAGTTCCCATCATAGGCTAACACGAGGTGAATAAGTTCAAAATTACGCAACTACATGAAAGTTTTCTGTATTCTTTGCATTTTAATTTATTTTATTTTATTAATTTTTATTAGAAAGGGACAATATACAAATTATGCCCCCTCACCTTATTATATCAGACGGTAATGGCCAAACAGTTTATTATATAAAGGAAACTGGCCAAATTTTCTGTACTATTATCTAGTTTTCATAAAATAAATTTAGTGATTGTAGAGGGTAATTAGTAACACCCATCGGAAATATCTTTGGTATTGCTGACTTTTAGGTACGATCGTGATTTTAGCACTTAGTTTTGTTTTCTTTTTTGTAATCTTCAGAATGTGCAACACTGCCCAGTTGGCTTTTATTGGGAGCACTACAGCCAAGACTTAACATCGTGGACACCCCATACATACAAAGATAAGTAGCCTATAGGTCCGATCAGATGTAAGGTATTGACCATTTGAGTTCAGTTCTATTAGGAAGTTGGAGCTGTAGCCATCGATGTTTAGCAGAATTACCGGTATAAATTGAAGAGCCCCCAGACAGTATTTTAAGTTATTATATTTTTGTTTTTCGATATAGGCCTACAGTACAGTTTTGTCTTGGTTAAACTAGCAGGGGTGTGGGGGCGGTAGCCCCCACCCATAATACTAGGGTAGGCTAGGTTAGGGTTAAAAAGGCTGTCTGGGGTCTCCATTTTTTACCGAATTACCAGCTATAATACGGGTTTACCTCATTCATATAATTATAGCCTACATAAAACCCAAGTAGACATGCTCTTTATCCACAAGGAACTTACAGTAGGCTATTATTATTTTTTATTAAATATCAATGTCTACAGCTCCAACTTCCTTAGACAAACTCGCGAGTGGTTGATTGAGAAAAAAGCAGTTAAGGGTGTCAAACGAAGGTAGTAAATCATATATACTGTATATATACCGGTATATATATATATATATATATATATTTTTTGTTTTGTTTTTTTGCATTGCTAAAATTAGGCCTATAGTTTTATAGTTCAAATTGTCTCTGGAGGGGATAAAATAGCCCCACAACCATGCTATTTTACGTGAATTTTCCTGTATTCCTTCTCATATTCATTAGTCTTCAAAGTTTCGGTTTGACATCCTGAGCAGTTATTTTTTTTTAAATTTTCGAAGTGTTGAAAAGAGTTAATAGGAAGCTGTTGGAGTGGCTTTGTGAGTTATTATTCTGTAACTTAACCAACAAAACTGACATATCAATGCTTAAGCAGGGGTCTGGGGGCAGCAGCCCCCAGGTTAGGTTGTTAGCTTAAGTTAATGACATAATATGGTTTTCGGGGGCATGTTTTAATATTGCTAAATAATGGGTAAATATGCATTTGCAGAAGGAAGCTAGCCTTAAAACTCAATCAATGAAGGAACTGATGAGAAAAAAAGATAATACATAGAACACAAGTGACTTTAAATACACATTTACCAAAAAACATTAAACATGGCTAGTAGGCCTACCCTGTATATTTAAGTTTATATATTCCTTTGACAATCTTATTTGTAATTGCCTGTGACGAGTGCTATTTTTCAACTTCTATTTCACATCTAAATGTTTTAGGCGAACTATTTATCTTTAAAAACCTGGAGATTAGTTGGTCATAGATAGGAACAGGAGAGATGGTATTTTTGTCTGGTCCCCTTTTGCTTCCCGTTTCTCCCCAGTAGTTTTCAGTTTTCAAGAAGTTCGCTGCATTAGCCTAGTTTTGCTATTTTAAGACTTTTCGTGCCATATAGATGTCTATTTTTATTCTGGCGAGCAATAGATCCTGTAGCGTTTGGAGGAAGCGGCCTTCGGCCGGGACATAATGTACAAATATATTTTTAACGCTAGACCGATCTAGTGAGTAAACTTAATAAATCTACCAAAAAATACTTCTAAAGTGAACTGAGGGTTCCATATCCACTCCCTGGTCAGGTCAACCCCACATCCTAACTCGCTGTATACTACTAACCTGGGTATCCTAACCTATACAACCGGTCATAACTATTATCTTGTACTGTATAGCCCTAGGTTGTATACTAACATGGGTATCCTAACTTATTTAACCGGTCATAACTTTATTTTGTAGCCTATACAGTAGTCTTGGGCTTTATATGATAACCTGGGTATCTTAACCTATAAAACCTGTCATAACTTTATCTGTTATAGTCGTGGTCTGTATCCTAACCTATAAAAGGGTAACCTAACCTATACAACCGGTCTTAACTTTATCTTGTATAGTAGTGGGCATTATATTAACTTGGGTATCCTAACCTATACAACCGGTCATAACTTTATCTTGTATAGTCGTGGGTATAACATTGGTATCCTAGCCTATAACTTTATCTTTTATAGTCGTGGGTATAACATTGGTATCCTAACTTATAACTTTATCTTGTATAGTCGTGGGTATAACATTGGTATCCTAACCTATAACTTTATCTTGTATAGTCGTGGGTATAACATTGGTATCCTAACCTATAACTTTATCTTGTATAGTCGTGGGTATAACATTGGTATCCTAACCTATAACTTTATCTTGTATAGTCGTGGGTATAACATTGGTTACTATAACTTTATCTTGTATAGTCGTGGGTATAACATTGGTATCCTAACCTATAACTTTATCTTTTATAGTCGTGGGTTGTATACTAACATGGGTATCTTAATTTATACAGGTTGATTATAAGGTTAAGAAAATAGTTTAATGGTAACTAGAATATAAAAATAGTGGTGCTGAAGGGTGAACTTATCACTAACCAAACCTAACTAAACTTTAACAAGCGTTTGATTTGACCAGGAGTAATTTAATTAGTGTAGGTTTTCATGTGGTTATTACTTCTTCTATGGAATGTACTCTCAATTTCATATCAGAGGGGAAATAAAAGAGGGGGGGGGGGGGGGCTGATGCGCTCCCACTCACTCGCATTAGTCTCCACAGGCTTAAGAGGCCTGTATATTGCTTTAAATTGCCAGAACGTTCTAAACGGGTCCCGCAGCCAAAGGGTTAATGATTAAATACATATTTAATTCATAGCTCTGACCGAAGAAACTTTAATAAACTTGGAGAAAAATAAATGTATGTACTGTATATACTGAGGCACATACCCCATTGCTGGGGGTGGCCGACTCAAGATAATTAGCCCGAAAAAAAAATTAAAGGGTTCAAATTCTCAGGGTCCGGGACCACTTACGCGTTCCCTCGTCCCTTACTGTTGCGATGTAGGAGAATTTTACAAGGGGAGGATTCCTAGGCCCCCTGCCCCCAGAAGGAAAAGTAAGACCGTAAAAGACAGAAAATTACATAGTGAAAAGCATTAATGAATAAATGTTGTCCACAGATGGCGATGGTGATCTCCTAGAGTTGGAACCAGACAGGGAGGACTTTTTGTCTCCACCTCGGGACTGTAGGCTATTTAGTAGCCTGTGACTCTTGCGAGGCCCTGAGATTATCGATTGAAGCTTCGAGATGTTGGGTGCTTTGTCGCTCTAAATGGTCATTTAATCACTGTTACTGTAAATATTTAATTTTCTTAATCTTTACACTTTACATTTTAATCTTGCAGGATGAACAGCTTGGTTGTAATATTAATAGTGTAATAAAAATGTAAAATTGCCATTTTATTAACTGCCATAAGTTCGTGATATTTGAGATGTTTAAACATTAACAAACCTGATAAATGTTCTTTAAGTAAATACTTAGTCAAAATAATTAATGAATAAATGTTGTCCACAGGTGGATGTCCTGGAGTTGGAACCAGACTGGGGACGACACACCTCGGTACCTTACTTCAGTATACACGTCCCTTCCAAATACAGATAAGTAATTGTATTTGTATTTACCTAATTGTATTTACCTAATTGTATTTACCTAATTGTAGTTTACAGGAGTTGAGCTAAGCTAGTGTTGTCCCGTCTGTCTACTTTCATCCAATTTTTTCTTTAAAATATGAATGTTCCTTGCCCCTACCACCTCCTCCTCCAGCCTATTCCATGCAGAAAAAAACCATCCCCCCTTACGCATTTTGGGTCTAACGTCCCTTGACTTTGGCCCTGTCACACTTTCAACTCTGGGGGAGGCACTCGATACCGGCAGTTCTACCTTTTGTCTCACTCACTCGCATAGAAAAAACAAAAACAAAAAATGAATCCGTCCCGAGAACAGGACCAAGGTAGAAATAATGTAATGGTTGCCTCGTCCTATGGAAACTTATCCAGGCGGTTCATTAATTTTGTAGTCATCCCCTTGGGCATTAAGGCGGGCTGGCTGGCTTTTTCTGGACCCCCTTCTCCTTCATGTTTAGCCCCATTAGTTCTGAAATTTTAAAACATTTGGCAATTTTAACATCTTTAACCCAGTTTCTTTTATTTGAGCAATATTCGGACCTTTCATGCAATTGAGGTAATTTTTTTATATAACTAATATTTTGTCATGCCTCAGCCAGGGTTTGAACCCAGGCCAGTGCTGCAGCACTCAAACACCCAAGCTCTCCCCTTCTCTCCCTCATTTGCTTCTACTCTCCTCTCATCTGCTCTCCCTTCTTTCTCCTCCCTCATCTGCTCTCCCTTCTCTCTCCTCCCTCATCTGCTCTCCCATCTCTCCTCTCTCATCTGCTCTCCCTCATCTGCTCTCCCATCTCCCTCATCTGCTATCCCTTCTCTCTCCTCCCTCCCTGCTCTCCCTTCTCCCCTCCCTCTTCTGCTCTCCCCTTCTCTCCCTCATATGCTTCTACTCTCCTCTCATCTGCTCTCCCTTCTTTCTCCTCCCTCATCTGCTCTCCCTTCTCTCTCCTCCCTCATCTGCTCTCCCATCTCTCCTCTGCTCTCCCTCATCTGCTCTCCCATCTCTCCTCTGCTCTCCCTCATCTGCTCTCCCATCTCCCTCATCTGCTATCCCTTCTCTCTCCTCCCTCCCTGCTCTCCCTTCTCCCCTCCCTCTTCTGCTCTCCCCTTCTCTCCCTCATATGCTTCTACTCTCCTCTCATCTGCTCTCCCTTCTCTCCTCCCTCATCTGCTCTCCCTTCTCTCTCCTCCCTCATCTGCTCTCCCATCTCTCCTCTGCTCTCCCTCATCTGCTCTCCCATCTCCCTCATCTGCTATCCCTTCTCTCTCCTCCCTCCCTGCTCTCCCTTCTCCCCTCCCTCTTCTGCTCTCCCCTTCTCTCCCTCATATGCTT
>CM064537.1:14737617-14800117 GCA_032716605.1 Paralithodes platypus | reverse complement strand
AACGGTATATATATATATATATATATATATATATATATATATATATATAAATTATATATATATATGTATTTTGTATATATATATATACTGTATATATATATATATATATATATATATATATATTATATATATTTTGTTCGGATTTTGATTTGTCAATATTATTACATATTTGGATTCGTCTCCCCGTTGCGTTTGCAACGGTATACTTTTGTTTTAAATTTTGACCAATTTTTAGGCCCAATAGGCCTATTTTAAAGTTTAAAAACTCCATAGACGATATATATATATATATATATATATATATATATATATATATATATTTATATATAATATATATATACTGTATATAATTTATTATATATTATATATTAATATATAAAAAATATTTATATATATATAAATTATATATATTTGGTAGAATTTTGACTTGTCAACATTATTACATATTTGGATTCGTCTCGCCGTTGCGGATTCAACTATATTTTTTTTGTTTAATTTTGATCTATTTTTAGGCCCACTAGGCCTATTTTAAAGTTTAAAAACTCCATAGACGATATATATATATATTAAATTATATATACCGTATATATATATTATATATATATATATAAAATATATATATTATGTATTTTGTATATATATATATATATATATATATATATATATAATTTATATATATATTTTGATATATATTATATTATTATAATATATAAATTATATATATATATATATATAAATTAATAATGTATATATATTATATATATATATATAAAATATATATGTATTTGTATATATATATAAACACTGTATATATATATTAATATATATATATATATTTTATATTATATATAATATATTTATAATATATGTTCTTATGTTTATAATATATATATATACATTATATATATAATAAATAAATTATATATATAAATTATGTATTTTGTATATCTATATAAATTATATATATATATAATATATAAATTATATGTATGCATGTTGTATATATATAGTATATATATATACACAATAATGTGTATATATATACAATTATATATATATTATATTTTTATATTTTGTATTTATATATAATATATATATAATATATATATATATTATTATATATATACAGTATATATATACAGTATATATATATATATATATATATATATATATATATTTTATAATATATTTTGGTCGAATTTTGACTTGTCAATATTATTACATGTTTGGATTCGTCTCGCCGTTGCGGATTCAACGTTATAATCTGTTTTAATTTTGACCTATTTTTAGGCCCCCTAGGCCTATTTTAAAGTTTAAAAACTCCATAGACGATATATATATATAATTATATATATTTATATAAATTATATATATATAATATATAAATGATATATATATATATATATATAAATTATAAATACCGTATGTATATATATATTATATATATATATATAAAATATATATATGTATTTTGTATGTATATATATATATATATATATATATATATATATATATATACACTGTATATATATAATTATATATATATATATATATATATATATATATATATATTTATATATTATATATATATATATAATATATAAATTATATATATATATATATAAATTATATATACCGTAAGTATATATATATTATATATATATATAAAATATATATATTTTGTATTTTGTATATATATATATATATATATATATATATATATACATATATATATATAATATATATATATATATTTATATATATTATATATATATATAATTTATAAATATGTTCTTATGTTCTTACAATATATATATATATATACAATATATATTACAATAAAATTATTATATGTATTTGTATGTATATATATATATATAATATATAAATTATATGTATGCATGTTGCATATATATAGTATATATATATACACTATAATGTGTATATACTGTATATATAATTATATATATATTATATATTTATATTTTGTATATATATATATATTTTATATATATTTTGGTCGAATTTTGACTTGTCAATATTATTACATGTTTGGATTCGTCTCGCCGTTGCGGATTCAACGTTATAATCTGTTTTAATTTTGACCTATTTTTAGGCCCCCTAGGCCTATTCTAAAGTTTAAAAACTCCATAGACGAGTTATTTATGAACGGATTTTGTTTAAATTTATACCATAAGTACACTTAGGCAAGCTGAATCGAATGGCGCAAACAGAATTAAAATCGGACCATTAGTTTAGGATTTCGATTTTGACTGGGCCTTCCTGGAGGGCCCAGGGGACCGTTTTTTGGACTTTAAAAGTCCTCTGTAGCCCAAACTATAAGTCCTAGGGAATTCTACTTGGTGCCATTCGAATTTTCTCGGCGAGCTGCTTCTAGACATGGTCTTAGATTTCATTTTCGCCTAGCCATTCCGCCAGAATCGAAAATATTTTTCTCAAAAAACCTTGGCAAATCGGTAATTTTGGTCGAATTTTGACTTGTCAATATTATTACATATTTGGATTCGTCTCGCCGTTGCGGATTCAACGGTATAATTATTGTTTTTAATTTTGACCTATTTTTAGGCCCCCTAGGCCTATTTTAAAGTTTAAAAACTCCATAGACGATATATATATATATATATATATATATATATATTATATATATATATAATTGATAAAAATAATATATATATATATATAAATATATATATATAATAATAAATTATATATGTATTTTATATATATATATATATATATATATAATATAAATTAAATGTATGTATGTTGTATATATATAGTATATATATATACACTGTATAATGTGTATATATATATATATATAATTATATATATATATATTATATTTTTATATTTTGTATATTTAATATATATATATATATATATATAATTATATATACTGTACAGTATATATATATATATATATATATATATATATATAATATATATTTTGGTCGAATTTTGACTTGTCAATATTATTACATATTTGGATTCGTCTCGCCGTTGCGGATTCAACGTTTTTTTTTTTTTTTTTGCCTATTTTTAGGCCCCCTAGGCCTATTTTAAAGTTTAAAACTCCATAGACGATATATATATATATATGTTGGTAAAACCAGGTAATACATTTTCTTTAATACATACGAGGTTGAAAGAAATGGCAATTTCTGCGTTGGAAATTTTATTATTCAAAGTTTCCAGGTCTCTGATGAGTTTTCGCTGGGTGGCAGGAAGTAGATGAAGGAGATGAGCAAAATTCATGGTGGTACAGGGTTACATTAAAGTACATGAAGATACAGGATATACGACGCGTTTCACTGGACAACCAGCATTATCAAGTAAGGAAGGAATGATATAAAAGGTAAACAGGAAGGGTATATATAGAGGGTGGAGGATCAGAGGAGGCGGAAAACAGGGGGCAAAAGTCTGCTATTGGTGGAAGGGTAAACTAGGAGAGAGAAAGGGGGTAACCGCTTCAGGATTTCGATTTTGAATGGGCCTTCCTGGAGGGCCCACGGGACCGTTTTTTGGACTTTAAAAGTCCTCTGTAGCCCAAACTATAAGTTCTAGGGAATTCTACTTGGTGCCATTCGATTTTTCTCGGCGAGCTGCTTCTAGACATCGTCTTAAATTTCATTTTCGCCCAGCCATTCGGCCAGAATCGAAAATATTTGTCTCAAAAACCTTGGCAAATCGGTGATTTTGCTCGAATTTTTACTTCAGGCAAAGTCTAGGGGGTGGCCTCCAAACATTTGGGCCATTTGCGATTTTTCTATGTCATTATTATCATAGGCTCACTTTTTCCTTGTATTTTTGGACCAAAAACTGTGCATTTGAAACTTAACCTCACATTAACCAGAGCTTGCTGTTGGTCTCATAACCCTTTCAGTAGTTTTAAGTTTGTTTCTGTCAACCTCACAATATTTTAGTCAACTTAGGAAAGAAATCTTTCTCAAGCAGACTAAAATATTGTGAAGTTAGCCAAAATCAAGGTTTTAACACATGAAATATTTATGGAACCAATCACAAGCATTGGCTAGCGAGAAGTTAAGTTTCAAATGCACTAAAGCCATAAAAGACCACTTATGCAACCAGAATGAAGGTAAGACAACAAAGACTCATTCAGAGAAACATCACTTGCAATCTTAAGAGACTTTAAGGCCAGACAAATAATGAAGGCTCTGAACTTTATCATTATGCTTTCTAGAACATTCAACCACATTACTTAAAAGAACTTGTCTACCATAAATGGGTACTTTGGTTTAGCTCTTTTAGTAATGATGGTTGAACATATCCATAGTTCATAATGATCTTTGGTTGTCAAACTGTTCATTCTAAGTTGCTAAACTTTATATCTTGGGTGTGCAGTATATAAATATAGTCAACTATCACATAACAGCCAAAGACACGTTAATTTAAGTCAGTAAACAATTCTTAGTAAAATATATGTATACAGTAACAAATTTATTACTTTTATTATGCATGTTATTTATGAAAATACTACTGTATATTACTTTCTTTGCATGTTAAGTGATATTTTCACTTAACATGCAACGAAACTATTTTCATAAATGGCATATGCATAGTAAAATAATTTATTTGTACCAATTTAAATACTTTACATTGACCCGCTATTTTTAAATCTTTAAGGTACTTTGGCAGATTTTTTCAGTCAGTGATAGACAAACCAACATTTAAATATGCAAACTCAAGATATAAAGTTTTAAACCTACATAAATGCAGCCAAACCATTGCTTACATGATGCAGTACACTCTTAAGCAAAAATAAGTACACCAATGGAATCATATGAACCTTTAACCCTCTCATAAAAGAATAAGTCATGCTGGCTAAGGAGAAATTTTATGCACTTCAGGAAAACCTCTAGGAATAATAAAGTATAAAACTCCATTAGACCCAGATCCTTCCAAAGCTTTATAAAATCATCCAATAGTCAGAATTAACAAGTCATGCTGGCTAAGAGAAATGCTATGCAATTTAGGAATAATCAAGAGCATAAATGCCAAAATAATTCCAAAGCAACATAAAATAATCAAATAGTCATATTTATCAAGGGGGTGATTATCACTTTCAGTAATTATAGTAGTAAATATATAGAGGCCAAAATTCTAAACCAATTCAAATATGATGTACTTTGGGAATATTGACTAGCATTCAATTAAATTCAGCTTAGGAAGTACCAAACCAATCAAGGGTTAATATATTACTATTACCCCTCTCATTGTTCAACAGTCTTCCTAAGCTGCATATAATAGTCAGGTAACCAAAATTAACTTAGTGATTCATATTCCTCAATGGGTTAACTAAAAAGGCTAAAATAAATAAACTGCATTACCACACCTATTTCCTGGTCAACTCTTCCAAAGTCATGGAAATTTCACATAAAGTGATTACCCATTATTAATCTTCTTGGCAAAGATATCTGGCTTAATAATAATAGAATAGACTTTTATAATTGCCCAATATTCTTTACCATTAACATCAATAAACGGGAATCAAGCATGAGATTTTCATAATTTGGGAAGAGTCAGCCATGGAATAGGATAGGAAACTTTCAGCCCATTTCTTCTAGCCTTTTAGAGTTTCTAGAAGGTTGGCCTATCATATATTAAAATACAGAACCAGATTTGTAAGCAATATCAATATAAATACAATCACAAAAATCAAAGGACATTAATATATATCAAAATGTAAAAGTACATTTCCATAAATATTTAATCTCAAACTTAGATTTCAGTGGGCATTTTCTATTAATATAACTCTTTAAAACACTGCATACAAATCTTATGCTGTACCCTAAATTACTTTTTCTCCAATAGGTTCAATAGATTCCATAGCATGTACTTATTTATGGCTAAAGAGTATCTCAACGGAATAAATTTTAGAATGTGCAAACTATTAGTGATGTCAAGTAGACAGTCCTTGACAACATCTACTAAAGTATATGGAGTAACATAATTTCTACTTCATATATTTTCATTTTTGTATATTTATTAAAGATTATTTTAAGTATCGATTTGTTTAAGTCCCCGATCATCAGGACACCCAACCTACCCCAGCTCTTTAGCAAGGAGTGTATGGTGGTAAAAACCGCATAATTTTGAACGCATATAATTTTCCTCTTAAATATACCATGACTTATATTTTCAGAGGGAATTACATTGCCTTCATAAATCAATACTTAATTAGTCTTCAAACATATACAAAATAATGCACATTCTAAACCATCATTCCATTAACGATTTCATTACTGTATTATGCAGTTGTAGAAAAATATGCATAGCTTCTATATCCAGTATTAATAAAGACAACTTTGAGTAGACATAATAGACAAATTACAAGACTTTTAAATATTGCAAAATTTCTAGTACTTCTATTTTATTTTTATTTTCTAGGAAAATTGGGATTGGGCCAGAGTATATAGATAGAATTTTTCCTGCTCTGTCTCAAGTTGGCCAACCCCACCTATGGGCTATGTGCCAGACTATATACAAATTCCCAAATTCATTACTTTAATTGCAAAGTATTTTGACAAAGACTAAGATTTAATTCAATTTTAATTTCCATTTGGGCTCTGTCTCAAGTCTGCCAACCCCAGCTATGGGGTATGTGCCTGAGTATATACATAAACACCCAATTTCATTACTTTAATTTTTCAGTCTTTGGACAAATGCTCAAATATTCATAAACATCTATTTATTTAAATGTTAAACTCCCTGTGTGGGCTGTCTCAAGTCGGCAAACCCAAACTATGGGGTATGTACCAGAGTATAGATTTAATTACTTTAATTTCAAAGTATTTTGCAAGCAATATTTTTTTCAATCATATTTTTTATAATTTTACTTTTCAAATTTTTGATTAATTGTTGTCAATATTAAAACTCAATAAGAATAATTATGCATCATCTACAACTGCATCTGAAAAAGTAAACTTTAATCATCTATACAAACAGAACTTGCACCTTTAAACTTTCAGTATACAATTACTTCCTTTATTCTGGCTAATGGATATTTTATTCAGCTTAGGTAGGGGCTGTGAGAGTTAGGTTGATCTAGTCATTGCCCTTTAGACTCTCAAAGGTCCCTCTTAAACTGCTCAAATTTGTCAAAGTCAGAATATGGAAAAATATATTGCATTCCAAAAGGATTAATACACCATGGGTTAGTGACATTTTTAGCTCCATGTTAAACAGACAAATAAATACATGAATCATAAATATAACAAATAAGCCCTTTACAAATGTAGTAATAATTTTATAAAACTATGTATGAACTAAACCTATACCAATTGTACTAACCATTCAATAAAACTATGAACTAACTAAAACCCTATTAATTATACCTAATGTAGTAGTAATTCTAAACAACTATTAACTAAAAGCGTATTGATTATACCTATAACTAAAATCTAACTTTCATACTGTACTGTAGACCAAGGCATCACTATCTCAATCAGTCTTCCCTAGTACCATAAAAGATAATCCTTATTACCATATATAGGTACAGTACTGTATTAATAACCACTCTTCTCATAAGCTATAACCAAGTTTGAGCCATAAGCAAAAATAACACAAATGTAACCTTCCGGTTCCCAGTATTTTAAGGATATATACCGTAAAATGTATAACTAATTTTCAATCCTCACTCCTAAATACAGCTATATATCCCATATATATATATTCCCAATGACAAATTAGAGTTTACGGAAATCTACAATAATCTGCCCACAAACTTACTTTCAGATAACTGGTACTGTACTAGAGTAATAAAGCTAATATTTCTAGCATTTGGGAAGAGTCAGCCAGGGTATCTTATTTTATAGGCAAATTCCTCAGAGCATCAGTCATATTTTCAGCCCAAATTATATAGATTACACTATCCTTAGACTTCACTGGACTTTATATAAGTGACCAACAGTTAATTTCTTGAGGATAACATTTGTTATTGAATGCTTAGCCTTCCAGCCTATTAAACTACTTTTCAAAATTTATAGAGACCATTAATCCACTTTACTCAGCTTAGGAAGGATCTAAAGTTATAAATGAACAATTAAGGTTTGCTTCCATTCCCGTAGTATTTTTTAATTACTTCAGGTAATTTACTCATTACACCACTAGGTAAATCTTTTACTTATACATTTAATTTATAATTTTATAGTTCTATACAAACACTTCACTTAGGGATACTGCATTTGCAACTATAATATATAGTACTGTGTATTCTTGAAGAGAGTACCGGATCAAATCAAAAAAATTACTGCAAACTTATTTCAGTTATTTGCCATTAGTCTCACAAACTAGAATGGAGTTTCACTTATGCCAACATTATTTGCTCTTGCTTTATACCATTTCAAACTTTATTGCTAATTGCTATTTTGGCAAGTACTTATTAGTCTTTATATAGTCATTTGTGTTTTGGTTTCTTTTGCAAGTTTTATATTCAAATTTCTAACTAAGCTGCCAGACTAATTAAATAAAACATTAAAGACTACAGTATATGGAACCAATCATTATCAGATCTTTTACCAAACTTATTCCTTGCATATTTTACTATTTATAACTAGTCACTACTACAACTAGGTACTTTTATTTTCAGCCTAACCTATCCATTGAACAATACAGCATATCAAAATGTATAAAAGGCTTATATGGTATAGATACAATTCACCTCATTTGTTTTTTTTATTTATCAATGGAGCAACAAATTTCAAAAACTTACAATACTGCATTAAAATCAGCGTCGGTAAAATAAATTTGGTTAAAGCTTGGATACTGCAGATAAATTGCTTTCCTTAACGAAAGCAACTCTAATCAGTAACCAAAGCTCTCCCATTCACTTTTACCTTGCAAAGTTCGGTTTGTATAAATTTAATCCGTTAGCAATGTTTACAGAACCCTTACAAACTTAAAATATTTCCAAAACACCAGGATGTAAATTCTTTTAAGTTAATAAACACCTTCAGGATTAGGAAGCGTTCAGTTTATTTGATCATTAGATGCTTTTATTCAGCTTAGGAAGGATCTATGGATTCATATTTGTTCACCAACCAACTTTACTTCTAAACTCAATGAAAAATACATGGGACACTCTAAGGACTCGAACCAAGGATATTACTAAAGTAAATTTAATGAAAAATACTGTACATGTGGCACTCCAAGGACTCGAACCTAGGAGACACAGAAATTCTGCACATTTATGCATTACGCTATCAAGACCGTTAAATAATTATGCACAAGGCACATATATTGGGTAGATTTGAGTTGCCCAAGACCTTCCTAAAACACAGAAATTATATAAAGATCGAATAAACTTTAGGCGCATCTTAATACCGAGGGAGCCAAGACTCCCCAATCATTGCTTCCGAAGGAATATAAATGATACCAGTGGAACAATCAATACCCCGAAGCTAAGCCTACGTAAACAAACTCTCGCTCTCTCCGTTCATCCATATATCCCGGGCATCAAGGGGGCAGGACCTGACTTTCGGAATCAATACTCGTTGACAACCTTGTTGCTTACTAGCAGGAGACAGTTTCAAGACCGTACTAGTTTTCAGGCTACAGTCATGGGCCCGGAATATACTCAAAAAACAAATAAAATAAAAGTTCTACATCTAAAAAAATTACATTTAAAGTTACCCTTCCTAGCATAATCCCACCCCTACCCTCCCAGAATATGCTAAAAAAAAAAAAAAAAAAAAAAAAATCTAATAAGTAGCCTACCACCCCATTTAAATAAAAGTTATAAATCTAATAAGTAACACCCCATTCTTATCAATTACAAACTCAAATTTACTTTAATAAACTGATGAAAGCATATGGTCCTCCCGGGATTCGAACCCGGGACACCACAACCAGAATTTAACTAATGAAAGCATATGGTCCTCCCGGGATTCTAACCCGAGACACCACACCCAGAACATAAGCACCTTAAGCCATTACACCAACAACTTTACTTCTAAACTCAATTAAATCAACAAATACATGTGGCACTCCAAGGACTCAAACCTAGGATATGCACACCAAAATTAATTTTGAAGTTAATCCCCCCACCCAGAAACCATCTCCCCCGCCCGAGGGATATGCTCCGCAGTTCCAATATTCAATTTGTGAACTAACTTACTGCATTCAATCTTCATTTCAGGGTAGCAGTACTGTACAAGGGGCAGATCCCTTCTGGCACTCTTCCATTCACATTCTGGATTAGTAGATAGTTTACAGGATTCAATTTTTGGCAAGATTCGGATATCATCTCAAATAACTTTAATTTTGCTTTCGTCACAGCTACCCTTACAGTTTTATTAAGCTTAGGAAAGATCAGTACGAATCAAAGGCGCTTTGATGCCATACTCTTCATAAACTTAATAAAATTAAAGGAAAACTACAATAAAGCAGGAATTAAAGTCTGAATTTAAAATTAATTTAGTGAACACTTTTCTATAAATTTGTGATAACCGTTCACTGAAGTCTCCGATCATTAGGGCACCCACCCTAACCCAGCTATAAGTCAGCAGGGAGTACATGGTGGTAAAAACTGCATCAAATATAATACTTAGCGATTTTGATTAATGGTCTTGTCTTTTTACTGCGTTCCTCTAAGTAGTTTGTTTATTTTGCAAGTTTTACATTATAATTTTAAGTTAAAAAGATAGTTCAACTTTCTTACATTTGCCCCATTTGTGTGGCAATTTAAAAAACAATTATGTAATTTAGAAGAAATCGGGGCCTTTGGCCGAGCCATTTTCTACTGAAAAATACACCAATTTATTTTGAGTGTCTTTAGTATTTATTTAAAGCTTTAAGGTCAAAGGAATTTTTTATTAATTTATATTTTTTCACCAAAACTTTACTTCTAAACTCAATGAAATCAACAAATACATGCGACTCTCCAAGGACTCGAACCTAGGATACTCACACCAATATTCCGCACATTTATGCATTATGCCATCAAGAAAACTAACATGAAAGCTCATCGTTTAAGCATTACGCTATCAAATTATGCCAAAATATTACAATCCTTCGTAACCGTACCTATTCTTCCATCACTATCACACAGTTAATAAAGTATCCTAATTGTTCACTAGTATCATTTTTAAAGTTTACCCTGTAAGCATATCATTTGGCTACATTCATGTTTATAGAGGATATAGAACGTTAGGCTGGATTTAGAGGTTGTAACTGAAAATGGGGAGGTGGGGGGATTCAGGGCACTGCGGGACAGACCGTCACTTTCAACGTCAATAGTCAATGGAAAATGTGCAAACTAGCATGGGAGAAGGGGAATGCACCCGATGACTGGAAGACTAGCATAATAGTCCCCCTATATAAGGGCAAAGGGGAAAGAGGAGTGTGTGGTAACCACCGAGGAATATGTCTTCTAAGCGTAGTAGGGAAGGTATACAGTAGGGTAGTGATTTAGAGAGTGAGAGTGAGAACGGAGAAATGGATAGGCGACGAGCAGGGAGGTTTAACCTAAGACGTGCACATGGGGGGTATGAGACACCACACGCCTGTGCGCACGTATTTGAGCTGTTCCCATCACTAACATAGTTATTTTACCATAAATAGCATTAATACTTATCCATATGCACCTATTTTAGGTTGATTATAAAGGTATTAACCTGTTACAGCAATACAACAAGTGGGAACAGCGTTTGGATGGTCAAAATCGGCGATACAGGCCGGGAGTTACATAATGTATGGCTGAGGCAACTTCCCTCCCCTCCTCTTGTCTGGAGAGACACTGTTACGCAATAGTCTCTCTCTCGCTCTTTCCCACGCTTGGTAACAGTGATGACAACGCCCTGCTACCAACTCGCTAATGTTAGAACGAAAATAGACCACAGAATAAGGGAATAACAGGGAATATAGGTGATAACTGAAGGAGGGGAGGAAAGTGGGGAAGGAGGGGATGTGGAGGAGTGATATTTGGCATGGCCCAGGGGCAAAAAAAAAAAAAAAAAAAAAATTGGGGGTGTTTTAAATGGATTTTTTTAGGCCCAGGATCTTAGGAGTCTTCTCGCAATCGCTCCGGGAAACTCTTAAGAGTCTTCCCACACTTGCCGGGTTAAGAAGGGAAAAGGATGTGTAGATCAGATTTTTACACTAAATTGTGTTGTGGAGAAATATCTGGAGAAGCAACAAAGGTGTATGTTGCCTTTATGGACTTGGAGAAGGCCTATGACAGAGTGGATATAGAAGGTTTGTGGAAAGTACTTAGAATTATTATGTTCCTTCCAACAACCAACCATACTCCTAAAATCGATTAATGAAATTTACAAACACATGTGGCAGTCCGTGGACTCGAACCCAGGATGCTCACACCGAAAATCAACACCTTATACATCGCACCACGAAGACAGTTAAAGGTTGGTGGACACTGCCTACGATTTATTATGCAACTTCGAATCCTGCATATCAATCTAAGCATGTACACACATCCCAACTGCAACTCACGTAGGCTATGCATATGTGAATGGAAAGAGCAATTAATGGGGCCTTAACCATATATGGATTAGATGGCAAGTTGCTGAAAGCAGTGAAGAGCATGTATGAGGGTGCAAAGGCGGCAGTACGTGTGGAGAGTGAGCAGAGCGAGTTCTTTGACCTGAATGTTGGTTTGAAACAGGTCCCCGTGGTTGTTTACTGTATATATGGATGGAGTCATGAAAGAAATACTATCAAGAGCAGTGGATGTTGGTGTATCGCTGAAAAGGGAGGGAATTGAGTGGAAGCTACCTATACTGCTGTTTGTGGATGATACAGTTCTGATGAGTGATAATGAATGGGAGTTGCAGGGTCTGGTAAATGAGTTTGGAACAGTGTGCGAAAAACGGAATTTGATGGTAAATGCGGGGAAGAGCAAGGTTATGGTCTTCGAAAGGGGTGAAGTCACAGAGTGTGAGGTGAAGCTGAACGGTCAGGCTATGGAGATTGTCAACTCTTTTAAGTATCTGGGCAGTGTGTTGAGTAAAGATGGGACTATGGATGAAGAAGTGCGGGAGAGGGTACAACAGGGGAAGAGGGTTGTAGGAATGTGCAGTAACAAGAAATAGGGTGGTCAGTATGGAAGTGAAGAAGTCCTTGCATGACAGTGTGGTAATCCCGACACTGACTTACGGAAGCGAAGCATGGACGTTGGTCGAGAGACTCAGACCAAAAGTGAGAGCAGTGGAAATGAATTACTTAAGAAGTGCGTGCGGAGTTACATGGAGGGATAGACAGACTAATGAGGAAGTAAAAAGGAGGTGTGGTGTGGAGGTAGATGTGCTGGAAAGTGTGAAAAGGAACAACTTGAGATGGTTCGGCCATATGGAACGTATGGAAAGCGAGAGAATGACTAAGAGGGTGTACGAGAGCGAGGTGGAGGGACAGAGAGGGAGAGGTAGACCGAAAGAGAGGTGGAAGGATGGAGTGAAGATGTATATGAACGAAGGCAGTGCTGGTTGGGGGGAGAGGCGTCGACTGACTGGGGACAGAGGTGCATGGGGGCAGTTCGTTCGTGGCCACCCCTTCGGGGATCACGGCGTCGGGCAATAGATAGAACAGAATGTAACAAATATGTATAAATACAATCTACTGCATATATAAATACATAAAATACACACATGTCTTGAGTCGGCCACCCACAGCTAAGGGCTATATACCTGAATATATACATACATAAGAGAATGAACAGAATGTAACAAATATAATCTAAGTTAAGTATCTACCTATAAATCTCAAACATTAAATACAATCTAAGTTTTCTATCTATCTAAAGTGAAGTATCTACCTATAAATCTCAAACAATACAGTACAACCTAACTTATCTATAGCTAATAGTAATTACAAACGAAATTAATAATCAATCCAAAAAAATAATAACATTTACATTACAATAAAACAATAAAAAACATCAAAATTAAATAACTAAATTACTTCATTAACTACAAACACAATAACAAATCTAAGTTATATATCTATAGTATAATACAATCTATATATCTATAGTATAATACAATCTAACTAGAATATCTAAAAATCCAAATAAAACAATAAATACAATCTTAAGCTGCGTTTTCTGTTACCCCAAAGTCTGATAACCCACTCTCATTATAGTGGGGTGGCACACAATGTACACATTTTACGAGCCTGCCTTCAAACTGTATAGACCTATATAATATATACAACATTTGCTTACTATTGTTGAACATGAATGTAAATATATATTACAAATGACCACTACAAAGTAAAACAAAGAATATAATACAGATGAAACATTGTAATATAATAAATATTATGAGGTATTTCAAGAACTGCAATGATCGACAACTAGACATATCGGCAATAACTTAGAATATATACAATTGAAGATTGTTTGTGACATCATATATGAGGTGGAATTATACAACATATTTCTCTTTGTAACAGAGTAATAAATAGTTGCTTAGGTTAACATTTCAATAATTCTGAATATGAGTGGCGGAATATTGTAGGTGCCTAACACTACCATGCAGCCGGTACAAGGGCTATCCCGTAACTCAGTCCACCTCCCAGCTATAGCAGACGAATACTGGCGTGCTTGGCATATATTTACCCTTATGGTAAAGCAGCCGCTATGCCCGATCTACATTCGTGCCTAATCACGATTCTATGTCAATGTATTTAACTTGGCTTTATTGTGTTGACTAAACTAACCAATAATAAGTAACCTAATCCAATAAAATCAAGTAAAATACATCAAAATATAATCATGATTACTGATTGTAAACACGAATGTAGCGGCATCACGGCTGCGGATATGTTCCGACATTTCTAAACTAAATAATTTTACATGTTAAGATTATTATTTGAGTACTTATTTTGGGATTATTTTGATCTACTTGAATTTGTACAACATTGTGATGGGTATGCATATAATATAATGGCTTAATTTTGAGTATATGTATACAAAGTCTAATATAGGTTGTTGTTGTTGTTGTTGTTCCCCAAGCTGCCTGGCCGAACAGCCCCAAGGCCCCGAGCAATTCCAAGGCCATAACCGAGTGCCCCCACAGAACCCTCCCCACCGACCACAATAAAGCCTGGGTGACCGAAGCCACTCCATGGCGGGGGGCTGAGGAGGGTGCGGAAACGCCCTCTAATATAGGTTATCACCCTTTCATACGATTATGACGCTTCTTTCGGATATTCTGAGGATATAGCTAGGTACATGTATAATTATCACATCCAAATCGATTATTTGTATATGGATACATACACAGTCTTAAAACTGTTATCAAGCTCCTAAAGTCTGAATCGGGTTGACTTTCGACCCTGTGGAGGAGCAGGGTTGAGTTGGCTTGATATTGGACACCCTTTTATGGCATTTGTGTGTGAAATACGACACCATTTCCAGTCTATCGGAGATAGTGATGGTAAAGGAAAATGCGGCTTTACATTAATATCTATAGATTTATCTAATGGAGAGCTTCATATTTTTAGGTTAAATATTTAGCAGAGAGATATACATGAGAATGAGGAAGAGAGCAGTGTGGTGTGGATGTAGATGTGCTGGAAAGTGTGAAATGGAACATAGAGATGGTTTGGCCATGTGAAACTTATGTGGCACTAGAGAATTAATAAACTAGTGCAAGAGTGAAATGGAGGAGCAGAAGCAAAGGTAGACAGAGGTGGAAGGATTGACTTCAGTATATGCGTGAAAGCGGTGCTGGATGGGAGGAGGGGCGTTGAATGACTGGGGACAGGTGCATGGGAGCGATTCATTCGTGGTCACCCCTTCAGGGATCAAGGCGTACGGCAATATAGTAAAAATAAAAAGTTAAAGTGGGGATTGGGCCTGAGTATACATATATATTTTGTATGAAGCAGTTTGAAGCATAATCTGCAAAGGTGGCAAGTGATAGACTTTTCCAAGTTAACTCTTGTGTACCGGAGACTTATTTTTAACTAGATTTTAGCTACATTTAAGAATAATAATTTTAACTACTGTACTAAACTATAATAATCTGCAGTTTAAGAAGGATCTGTGGTAGTTAAAATGTTTAACCAAGATAGTTAGAAGCCCGTGGATTGCTGAAAGCCCTTTTTAAACTGAATTTAATCGTCTAATAGTAGCCAGAATAAAGTTAAAAGAACAGTACCGGTACAGAAGGGGTCAAGATCTACGAGGACAGGCTATTTCTAGATTTATATAGCAATATTATTACAGAGGCAGCAATAGAAATCTGTACTTTTCTTTGAAGAGGGGTAGGGAACTACGGGTATTTAATGCGGAGTGGCTGAATAGATCACTACAGGCAAAATGAAAATAAATCTGGCAAAAGGTCTTCAAATCGGCAAACTAATGGGACGAAGCTCTTCAATTTCTTTGTACTAATGGGGCTAAACATGAGGGACAGGGGGTCCAGAAAAGAAAACTTAAGACAGTAAAGTAATTCAGTTAGAGAGGATCGTAGGAGGCTAAACTTATAAACAAATGCTAAAAATAGAGTTTCAGAACATAAATCTAAACTTATAGCCGAACCGATTACAAATGGGATTAGAGAGTATCATGAATAGAAACTTTAGGCCAAACATTTTAAAATATCTGAAAATAACATCTGACCAACTGTAAGGCCTTTAATGCTTTTAATATCTAAACTGATTTTGTGCAACTAGGAAAGTAGGGAGAGTGACGAGAATATTGTGCAAGGGAGATTAGCGATCCAAGATATTTTATAATTAAATATTTAGCGGAGGGATATACATGAGAATGAGGAAGTACGAGAGTGGTGTGGTATGGATGTAGATGTACTGGAAAGTGTGAACAGGAACACCGAGAGGTTTCAGCCATGTGAAACTTATGGGAAGCGAGAGAATGACAAAAAAAGTGTACAAGTGTGAAGTGGAAGGGCAGATGCAAAGGTTAGACCGAGAGGTGGAAGGATGGAGTCAAGTAGCGTACAGTATATGTGTGAAAGCAGTGCTGGATGGGAGGGGCGTCTAATGACTGGGGACAGAGGTGCATGGGGAGCTATTAACCTTTTGACGCACGTATGACTCAGAGGTTGTCAGATTAGCAATAAGAAATAGAGTTCTCTCACTCTTATAATTACCTCTCCAAAATTAGTTTTCTGCCCACAGCTAACTCAAAGACAACTGCAGAGGTTGAAGTAACTAAACTAAAGGTTTCTAAATACCCCTGATTGTAACAAAGGCTTTAAAGTATCCCTAATAGGCTCAAAATCGCGTCATATGTCCGAGAGGGTTAATTTGTGGTCACCCCTTCAGGGATCACTGCGTCCAGCAATAGATATAGTATTTTGTATGAAAGTGTTTGAAGCATAATCTGCAAAAGTGGCAAGTGGTAGACTTTTCCAAGTTAACCCTCATGTACCGGCGAGTTTTTTTTAACTAGACTTTACCTAAATTTAATAATAATGTACAAATTAATGCAATAATTATAACTGAACTATAATCTGTGCAGCTTAAGAAGCATGCGTGATAGTTAAAATGCTTAACCAAGATGCAATACTTAGAAGCCCTTTGATTGCTGGAGGCTCTTTTTAAACTGAATAAAAGTCTAATAGTAGCCAGAATGAGTTAAAAGAACAGCGCTGCTACAGACTGAAGAGGTTAAGGGGAGATTTCCACTGGAGGGATTTTTTTCTTGGCTTCCTTCTCCCTCATGTTTAGCCCCATTGGTTTTCTAATTTTAAGACGTTCGCCCCCATTATTTTGACGATTTTAAGAACTTTCAACCCCTTTCTGTCAATTTTAATACCTTTCGTGCCATTTAGGGGTCAATTTTATCCTGGCGAGTGATAGCGAGCCTGTAATTCAGGAGGAACCGGCTTTCAGCCGGGACATTTTTCTACCGAAAAATTTACAAATTTATCTTGAAAGAGGCTCAAGGGGGTGTAATCTTAAGCTTGATGGATACCTAGGGACCAAACTAAAAACCTCCCCTTGAGGTCTATGAGGACAGGCTATCTTTTAGACGTTTATATAGGCTGGACAGAGGAATCAATAGGGGGTATGTACTTTTCTTTCAAGAGGGGCAGGGAACTACGGGTATTTAATGCGGAGCGGCTGAATGGATCAAGAACAATATTTTGAGGTGGTATGGCCATGTGCCGAGTAATGTTAAAAGGAGAATGCAGAGAGATAAATTTATGTCAAGCAAGTTCTATTATAATGTAAAACTTGCAAAAATAAACAAACCAAAACAACAAATCAAAATCGCTATGTGGAAACAACGCAGAAGTACTAAACTGCTTAACATGGAGTGATCGAGTGGATAAATGCCAATACCTTTGAGAGATGAACCGAGTGAGCAAAAGGAAACTGACTATTGAAAAGAACAAGGGTATGATTTTTTTTTTATTTTTTTTTTCAAGAACAAGGAATGATGGTGATGGGCTGGTCTATCAGAGTGAGAAATGAGCGATCTCTGCCATACCCATAGCTTAGTCTGACTGTTCCTTTTACTTATATATTTTCTAGATCTCAAGTGACGGCGTCTCTTCCGTGGATTGACCTCCCAATCTACCAAGATTGGAAGCCAAAGCGTCACATTTTTCCTTTGCCCCTCAACTTTCTCTTCATAATTGCTGAGGGGCACAGGGCCCTGGGTGGGTCTTTGGTTTCCCGGGCGTTTCCGCACCCTCCTCAGCTCCCCGCCATGGAGTGGCTTCGGTCACCCAGGCTTTATTGTGGTCGGCAGGGAGGGTTCTGTGGGGGCGCTCGGTTATGGCCTTGGCCTTGCTTGGGGCCTTGGGGCTGTTCGGCCAGGCAGCTTGGGGAACAACAACAACAACAACAACAACAAGGGTATGAGAAGTAGAACATCTATTTACAAATCTCTGTGGTGTCTGACATAGGAAGCCGGTTTCAACAATCTATTAGGGGTTTACTGCCTTGATAGCACAATTCATAAATGCACGGAATTTCGGTGCGAAAATCCTAGGTTCGAGTATTTGTTATTTCATTAATCGAGTGTAGAAGTAAAGTTGGTTGGTGAAAAAATATTCATTCACCTAAGGTCATCCCTAAGTATCGTTTCCCAGTTGACTATCATAGAAGAGGATGGTGTATAACCTTCATAGGACCTAACAGTTACCCTTTTAAATATAAAGACGTTTTCTATAACTTCACAGGACCTAACTGTTACCCTTTTAAATATATAGACGTTTTCTATAACTTCACAGGACCTAAGTTACCCTTTTAAATATAAAGAAGTTTTCTAAGCATATTAAAATAGTCTAACCATAGCCAGAAGAAAATTTCAAAATTTCAAAGACTAATTTAATTTCACACCAGGATAAAACTAGCAATGACTAACCGTTTGAATTTTCTACCAAATTAATATAAATTACATACATTATATATTTTCAGTACCTTAAAATTATTAACTTAAAATTACCTATTTGAACCGTAATGGAAAGCTGTAGACATTTTGAACCATTTTTGTTCCAAAATTTGTACGGACTTTATTTTACTTTAAATCCGGAGAAAATACAAACTTAATAAAATCCTACATTTCTTTAATTAAAATCCGGACAAAAAATTTAATTAAATCTTGAATGTTTTTAAACTTTTACGCAATTACAGCCTTCAACACTACAAATTCAAACATTGCCTCATTTTGTAATCTATGTACCAACTCTTTATTGTACAATCTAAATATAGTTCACTGAAAACCATATAGTCTCTAGATTTCACACATTTATTCGGCACGTCTACGACACCCGACTTAAAGATCTAAGAGTTACGCAAACTAATTTACATTTAACTGACAAAAAGTATCAAAATATAGTTCAAGAGCAAAACAATTTAAACGACTTAAAGAACAAAGCAATTTAAAGTTTCAGAGCAATTAAATGTATACTACATTTGAGCAAAGCAACAAATTACATTAATAAATAAAAGCCATGTCAAGAAAGTTTGATCAAAGTTACTTTAAATAAACAGTAAACTAACATTAAGTATAAAATTGTACCTTCAAGATAAAGTTTGAAATTTAGACATTAACCTAGATATTTCTGACAATAGAAACCTTATTCACAACCTATTCAAAAATCATGAAAACGTAAGTGATTGCAACTTACAATTTATAGTTTCTGAACAAGGTTACCAGTGAACTATTTAAAGATTGTATGCTTCCTTAAGGTGTTAAGCTTAGACATTCAAAAATATCAACACAAAACCTGACTTGCCAATTGCCATAATCCATTATTTTTAAACATGACGAAAAGTTTATTCCTTAACATTAGATCCGATAATTAATGAACCGCTATGCCTCTTATGCAATATAATAATTTAAAACTTTCAAAATGAACAAGCTAAAACAAGTAACAATAGATTTTTTTTTTTTTTAATCAAAATCACTACGTGGACATTATCACTAACAAAGGAAAATATAATTTTAATGTAATATTACTGTAAAGTTCGTAGTTTACTTTATTTGGCAGTAAATAATTTAATAAATTAAATTTTTCGCCACCTTCAAAATCACAGACTATAGCATTCAATGTTCCAAGGAACAAAGTTTCGAACCGCGAAAATTAAATTTTGCGGCACAATATTGCTATACAGTAAGTCCCCACTTAAAATGTAAAACAACGTTACTGACAGAAATAGTAAATTTAAAAATACTACTTTGTAATAGACTAACAGTTAATTTACAGCATAAAATAAAATAAATGTTTGAAGGATTATTGTTTAGTTTAGTTTAAATGTAATTACTTTATATCAAGCTTTCAAATATACTACTTTACTTTCAATTATAAAATATACTTTATATCATACTTTAGAATAAACTACTTTACTTTAAATTATAAACATTCAAATAAGTAATTAAAATTACTTTTAAGAGCAGATATGCAATTTAAGTCTATTATCTAAAAAAACAAGAAACTGAACTTTAATGGACAGTAACCAAACTAATTAAAGAGATTTAAGTGAGTGAACATTAACTGTATACAAAAGGTTGTTAACCCTTTTAACAAAATTGAAAATTCTATGACGTAATGTAGACGTCATTAACGTCAATAGAAATGTTAGAGTAACATTTCCCAATTATATATCACTAAAAAGACAGTTCCATGTTCTACATGGGTGTGCCTTAGGAATGACATGCAACACAGGAGGAACTATAGGATATCCGCTAACTGAAATAATCGCTACTAAATTAGTCATATTTCCATTTATTTGGATAAGTTACTTTGTCTTTGCAAGTTTATCTTTTTACTTTACTAAAAGTCCTCAATAAAGAATGGATTTAATTTTTGCTTTAATTGTAAAACACTTAACATTTTGATCTGAAGTGACTAAAGGTTATTTTTGGTTGATTTGCAAGTATTAAATATTAAACTAAGCATAAGAACTAAGTAGAAAAAGCTCCTTGTAAAGCATTGAGAGTGTAGGGCCGTACAATGGTGCAAAACTGCATCATAATGGTCTAATTCCACGACCCCGAGGGGTCATGGTGACCTCAGGCAAGGCAAGGTTGTGAAGCAAGCGACAGCAGCGATCGGCCTAGAGACAGTCCCCACCCGTTAGACCGTCTTACTGCTGTGGTTTCCCTTAAAAGACGATACCACCTGCTATGCCCTCACCCCAATGGGCGATGGCTTTATCCGCGAGGAGCACCCTCAATGTACATGGCTTGATCTAGATAGCATATACTTTGTCATTTTATGACATTTATTCCTTATATGAATGAAAAAGTCTCATATCAGATAAATATAAGTGTTTTCCGTCTATACTGAACAATTTATTT
The DNA here is from genome assembly GCA_032716605.1 of Paralithodes platypus. Classification (NCBI taxonomy): domain Eukaryota; kingdom Metazoa; phylum Arthropoda; class Malacostraca; order Decapoda; family Lithodidae; genus Paralithodes; species Paralithodes platypus. Next base: position 14,778,336 of record CM064537.1, on the reverse strand, counting down.
ATAAAACGGTAACTGGAATTAATTTATATTAATATTATTTACTGTACAAAACATTTAGAAATTAGTTGCAACAAAATTAAGTGAAATTTTAAGTAAAGTCTATAATCTTCAGTAATATTTAAGACTGACTAATACAAGACTCCTGTGCTGCCAACTTTAAACCCTCTGCACGAAGGTGCACTCTTAAAAAGGTATCTCCCTAGGATGTTTGTTTAAATTCATATTGGCAGTCAAGTTAAAACAAATATAAGAGTTGGTACTTCTATTACAATATGAGGCACACTAATTTAGGACATAAAGGGCCATGTTCTCAACCACATAATGTTGGTTACCAGGATGATAATTACTTCTATTATTTAACAACTAATCCAAAATATAGGCTTAGGTTTCATCCTAATTAATTTATTCTAAAAGTTAATATTTTAGGCAGTAATCCAGAAATACAGTTTGGCGCTTATTTAATCTCATACAGTACAGTACGGTACTTTAAATAATAAATAAAGTTTTATTTAATTACTTTATAAACAACAATCTACAAGAATTACAGTTTTGACTTTATATGGTCTTTGTCCCAGTTTTGGTTTGACTTTGTTTGCAAGTTTTACATTTTAATCTAATAAAATGTCCATAAATGCCTTTACTATGCTATATGCAGCTTGAAATAATGGCCCCATACGATCCTAACATACCTGGAGTTAATAATAGGAGTGATGGTGGTGGAGGTGTAGTTGTGGTGGTGGTAGAGGTGGTGTGGTAGTTGTGGTGGTGGTGGTAGAGGTGGTGAGGTGGTGTGGTAGTTGTGGTGGTGGTGGTAGAGGTGTAGTTGTGGTGGTGATGGTGGTGGTGGTGGTGGTGGTGTAGACCCAGGCCCTCTTCTCTGATCTGCGGAGTTTAATATATTTAATATCTCTACCTCTATAATCCTTAGTTTTATACTTTAACAATATTTAATATTATCGGTATTTATTTAATTTTATACTTTAACAATATCGAGTCAGATTATTTCTTTTTATTGAAATAATATTTAGTTTAGTTTCTTTTTTATAGTTTTTAAGTTTCACGTAGAAAAAATTGAAGTCGAAAAATGTAAACTGTATTTGTTTAAAGTGTGCAAATGTCCAGAACATTGGAAATATTGAAGTTTAAAAGTGTGGTATTGTTTAAAAGTTTCACATACAAAAAATTGAACTCGAAAAATGTAAACTGTATTTGTTTAAAGTGTGCAAATGTCCAGATAATTTGAAATATTGAAGTTTAAAACTGTGGTATTGTTTTTAAGTTTCACGTCTAAAATATTGAAGTCGAAAAGTGTATACTGTATTTGTTTAAAGTGTGCAAATGTTCACATAATTTGAAATATTGAAGTTTAAAACTGTGGTATTGTTTTTAAGTTTCACGTACAAAAAAATGAAGTAGAACAATGTATACTGTATTTGTTTAAAGTCTGCAAATGTTCACATAATTTGAAATATTGAAGTTTAAGAGTGTCTTATTGTTTAAAAGTTTCACGTACACAAAATTTAAGTAATTTTTTTTATACTGTATTTGTTTAAAGTGTGCAAATGTTCACATAATTTTAAATATTGAAGTTTAATAGTGTGCTATTGTTTAAAAGTTTCAGGTTAAAATAATTGAAGTCTAAAAAGGTATACAGTGTGAAAAGGTCCAGAACATTTGAAATATTGAAGTTTAAAAGTGTTGTATTGTTTAAAACTTTCAGGTTGAAATCATTGAAGTCTAAAAAGGTATACAGTGTGAAAATGTCCAGAACATTTGAAATATTGTAGTTTAAAAATGTGGTATTGTTTAAAAGTTTCAGGTTGAAATAATTGAAGTCTAAAAAGGTATACTGTATTTGTTTACAGTGTGCAAATGTCCAGATAATTTGAAATATTGAAGTTTAAAACTGTGGTATTGTTTTTAAGTTTCACGTAGAAAAAATTGAAGTCGAAAAATGTATACTGTATTTGTTTAAAGTGTGCAAATGTCCAAAAATTGGAAATATTGAAGTTTAAAAGTGTGGTATTGTGTTGAAGTTTCAGGTTTAAAAAATTGAAGTCTATAAATGTATACTGTATTTGTATAAAGTGTAAAAATGTCACGATAATTTGAAATATTGAAGTTTAAAACTGTAATATTGAGTTTAAGTTTCACGTTTAAAATATTGAAGTATAAAAATGTATACTATATTTGTTTAGTGTTTAACCCTTTATTGGTGGCGCGCAAATTATGTCGTGTGAAAGAAATTTGGACTAAGTGGCGGTTCACAACTTATGTCGTGTGCCATTTTCAGCACGTAATGTTGCAGAGAGAGAGAGCTGAGCGGTGTGAGGAGCGTAGTAAGGCTATGACCGTCGCACACCAATGCGGTGGGCCAACTGAAGTGAAAACCACCCTTCCTTCCCCCCTCACACTCGCTACACAGGGAATTATGTAGGGAAAGTACCTAATTACATGGTTTTTGCACTCGTGTTGCGCAATAGTTGCAAGAAAACTAGGGGTCGTACAAGGATGGTTTGGGTGTCATTGGAAAGCTCTGTTTATGCCCTTTCAGGGATAGATACTTGTTTTACGCTCTGGGTCTTATTTAGGCATGAAAATGATCACATAAACAACCCTAATTAGGGTAAAAACACCCCGCTGGGCGGTACATATAAATTACCGCCTAGGCTGCTCGTTAGGTGTTAAAGTGTAGAAGTTAAAAATTTAAAGTTTAAAAATTTACATAGTAAATTTTTTTTTAAGTCAATACAAATATTTTAGTTTCAAAATGTATACAGTACTATTTAAGTTTAAGTCATGATTCAAAAACAATTTCACTTCCTAACTATTTAATATTGATTTTTTACAAATAATACAAAACTTACAAATAAAACTATACATTTTTCAAACTTATAAATACTTTCACCTACCTAGGCTACTCCAAAATAGTCTTTCCCATGATCTTTACAATGGATTCTTACACTATCTGCATCTCTTTTATCATGACTATATGGAGAGGTACATTGATGTAACAAGGAAAAAGGGAAACAAAACATTAATTTAAGTTAACTGACAACTAAACTAATTTACAGTGAGGAGGGAAAGCGTCTAACAGGATTACGGAACCTATTTACTCAAATTACCCTCGGGGATTTCAGAGCAATACAGCAATAATGAAGTGGGCCCATGATGGGTCACGTCACCAGGACTTTTAAATGGAATTGAAGTAGAGTCAACCCAACACTTAATGCCAACTTGGCAAAAATTAAACACATTTTAAAATTTTATAACACTAGGCCGCATAGGCCAAAATCCCCAGAAACAATCGATCAACTCAAAGTACAGAGGCCAATGTAGGTAACACTACTCAAAAATAATTAAGAGACCATAGTCTTTAAACATTGTACAGATTTTTTGTTTGGCCTTTTATCAAGCTCTATTTTTTATTTTTTTTTAAGAATTGGGAAAAAATTACAAAAAACGATTTGTTTTAATTCCCCGACAAACTGCCGCTAGTCGGTCATGGACTGGAAGGCATCACCTCTTTAGTCAGTAACTTACAGTCTAAACAGGCTCTAATAACCAAATACTGTAGTAGGAAGGGGCGGGTTTACAAAACAATTTTTGTTTCAACGAACTTTAAACAAGCATGAACAAAAAGCAGGTCAAGCAAGTGCAATACCTGATACACTTAAACCAAACCAATTTGAAAAGTGCTCAAATTTTAAGGACCATTACGCTACAGATTATACAACCAAATTTCCATATTAATAGTGTTCAGCTTATTTATTTTATTTCAGAATGTATATATTTTATTCTACTATTAAACTTGCCCTCCAAACTCTCAAACATCAGTCTCTAGTATTTGTAAAGCTCAATGGGATAAACTAAAATAGCAACCTCTTAAATCTGTTTTATTGCTTAATCTATTCATATAGTACATTATATTTCACATCTTTTATGAATTTACAGAATTCTCCAAACACTTTAATTTAATAATTATAATTAATTACCATTCTTAGTTGAATTTAGTGTAATTGTACATTAAGAAAATCTTTTGTATGATTTATATTATATTCAATAACCAAAACTTTCTTTTACTTTATTTTGTTAATTATTTATACATTAATAACAAATCTGCTCTGATAGAGTCTAATATTAACATTGCAAGAGCGGAATTAATTTTATAGCAATCATAAAATAATTGGAATAGTCTAAAATATTTTCAGTTTCTTATTGGGAGAACTCTGCAAAAACGGTACACGGTATGCATTAACTTGGCAGAAAATACACATTTGCATTAACACAATCACCTAGACTTACACAAAATTTATTCTGGCGGTTGGATAATTTTATCTAGATTTAAAAAAATAATATTAAATATATATAAAATCAATTCAATGTGTAGGATACTAGAAAATAAACTAAAATTTCAAATTCCCACACTATTGGAACCACTAATAATCTATGGGTAGTGTTATGACCAGGACTTGTATAAAACAAGGGCTCTTAATCATTGAACTAGAAAGGCAAACAGCCACAACGGTAACACTAGATCCAACCCTCGAACTTATAATGCCGGCGCACAAAAAACACCTATACCCTCCAGAGTTAAATCTGCGATAACAGGGGATCCTATAACTCAGTATAAGTGCACTACTACTACAGGCTGATGATCTCTGATACAGCCTGAACACAACAACATACAATTACGTTAATAAGGTATACAAGGAAAAGATAGAGATCTTAATTAAATCACTGCAATGATTTAATGCAAACTAGAAGAAGGTATAATTAAAGTTACTCTAAGCAATAATGAACTGTCATATGAATTGACATACTGAATCATATGAATATGATTTTTACTTGGTCGGGCCATTTTTCTGCCGATAAATGCACAAGTTCATCTCAAATGAGTCTTGCGGGCATTAGTTTTATATTTCATGAACATTTTTGAAGGAAACTCCATCAAATCCAACAGCCCCCACACACCACTCTGCCCGAGAACCACACCATGACCTGAACTGCTTCCCATACTAAGCTTACCCAATTGACCACTTGCGAGTTTGGGTCTATAAGGAAGTTGGAGCTGTAGACATCGATAATTAAGTAACACCCCGTTCAACATTAATCATCCATTACAATCCCCAATGTACTTTAATAAACTAATAAAAGCATATGGTCCTCCCAGGATTCGAACTCGGGACACCACACCCAGAACATAAGCATCAAAACCATTACACCACCAACAGTTACTAGAATTATCACTTAAATTGCGGTTGTAGCGCTTATATAAATACATAAAACCCAATCAACATACTGTTTACCCATTAGAAACTTACATTATTATTGTATTTCTATTTAATATTAATGTTTATGGCTCCAACTTCCTCATACCCTGAAACTCGCAAGAAGGCAATTGGTAAAGTCAGTACATCCAAAACAAAACTGAATTTCATATATTAATCATCAAATTCAGAAAACCAGAAAGATTAGTTTGTTTACACATTTAACTATGTTAGCAGCTAATATACAGTATATTCTTAGTTAAGAAGTTCTAAGTTTTCTATTGCCATTTTATTTATTTGCTCAGACCCATTCCCCATTTTTCTATTTTTTTCTTCTTCTCTAAGACATTTAATTTACTGCAAAACCTTAACTTCCTAAGTGCCCGAATTTCGTTAAGAGTATCCTAGGTTCCAGCCCTTTGAGTACCACATATGTTCATTAGTTTCATTAGGTATATTTGAAAGTTAATTGGTAAATTTGTGAATAAATGAATTAACCCCTTGAAGCTCAGACGCGTTTAAGCGGTATATTTTGGCGGTCATTAAAAGATTTTATGCAGCTTAGGAAGGATCTGTGGGTATTGAAAGGGTAAAGACTATCTCAATCAACCCTTTGACTTCCATATGCCCTTTCTAATCTGAAAAAATAGTCTAATAATTACCCGAAAACAAAACTGAAATGTGTATAGGAGCTTGAAAGGGTTAATTGCCAAACCGGACCACTCAACGGGGGGAGACTAATATATCAGCATATACAGATTTTATGACTAAACTCCCGTGTACATTTCAATGGTACGTATTGGCCACCCCCAGCTATGGGGTATGTGCCGGAGTATATGCATACATTAAAAAGGCAAGCATAGGGCCTCAATACATACTTTGAGGAATTTTGGGAGGTTTACAGTATTACTCAAAGAATAACTTCACATCCATGATAACATGGTTCGGTCTCTATTAAGCGTTATTTCCACTTAGTGATTTTGATTAGTTCATTTGCGTTTATCTTTTATAGTTATAGTTTTAGTTTGTGTATTATGAAAGTTTTACATTATAATTAGTATACACCATGGATAGTAGTCACTACTCTCAAGGATAGAGCCAATGTACTGGTGGCCGGGATTGCAGGAGAGATTCATTGTTCACAGCCAGATGCCTTCTCTGGCAAACCCATTACAGTTGCCACTTATAACCAATTTGGATATGGGGAAATATAGTCTCTGTATTCTGCCCTAGAACACAAGAGGCTCATTTATTCAGGTTTTCTATGTGAGCGAGAGAGACCAAAAGCAGAACTGTCCGTGACTAGTGCCTCTCACAGAATTGAAAGAGTGACAGGGCCAAAATCAAGGGACGTTAGAGCCAAAATGCCTGGACGCTGAGTTTGAAGCAATTTAAGTCATACCCCAGTGATAATTTACAATAACCGTTAAGCCGAGGAAACTAAAAAACATTATGAATAAATGAATTGATAGACCAAACAAACGGTCAGTCTTTCCTTAAGTGTTGTTGGCAGCGTCTGGTGAGGAAAAGGTTGGTCAATACAAAAATATAATTCAGACAGGCCTCCCTTAAAATCTCAATATCCAAAAATGCAAGCAGAATATACAATATTTAGAACAAATTAAGCAAATTGACTAAATTATTCACTTTTTAACACTGCACTCCCTATATTCACAAGGCTAGGTATACAATATTTAGAACCAAGCAAATTGACTAAATGATTCACTTTTTAACACAGCACTCCCTATATTCACAAGGGTAAGTATACAATGTATTGAGTATTGTTCACATGTGTGGGGAGGTTCCTCTCACACCGCTCTCCTAGACAAAGTTGAAAGGAAGGCCTTTCGTATCATTAACTCCCGTCCACTTACCAGCTCTCTGCAATCTCTCTCTCTCCGCCGCAATGTTGCATCTCTCTCGCTATTCTATCGCTACTATAATAATCAGTGTTCCTCAGAGCTATCCCAGTGCATACCACCTCCTTTACGTAGGGCACGTGGTACCCGTCTTGCAACTCAATCCCACCCCTACTCTGTGCAACTCTCCAACCCAAGAGTGAAACGTTACTCTCAAACTTTCTTCTACTCAACAGCTGAGCTCTGGAACTCTCTCCCAGAATCAGTCTTTCCCTCGTCCTAAGACTTAAATTGCTTCAAACTCGGTGTGTCCAGGCATTTTGGCTCGAACGTCCCTTGATTTTGGCCCTGTCACTCTTTCAACTATGGGGGAGGCACTCGCTATAGGCAGTTATGCCTTTTGCCTCCCTCAATCACATAGAAAAAAAAACAAAAAAAAAATATTTAGAACAAATTAAGCAAATGGACTAAATGATTAACTTTTTAACACTGCACTCGCTATATTCACAAGGCTAAGTATACAATATTTAGAACAAATTAAGCAAATTTACTAAATGATTCACTTTTTAACACTGTACTCCCTATATTCACAAGGCTAGGGCATGCATGCACACGTTATAGGAACTTAACATTTGTCATAAGCATTTACAAATGCAACAGATTTACGTATATACTCTTGCACATGCCCCATAACTGGGGGTGGCCGACCAGAGACCGAGCCCAAGCTTTTAGGGTTCGGGACCACTTTCACGTTCCCTCGCCCCTTTCTGTCTCATCTAGTAGGTGAACTTTACAAGGAGAGGAGGATTCCATTTCATTATGGTTTAACTACATTAGGTTTAGCTTGTGTATCCTTCCATTTGTTCCTGTCAATTATCAATATCCTCTCCCCAAAAGTATTTCTAAAAACTAACTTATAATTATATAAATGACAAATTAGCATGCGAGGAATTTGAAGAGTTCGAGATGTAGACTGCAGTGCAAGAATGGTAAACAAAGATAAAATATGGAATAAAGAAATGCGATTAAAGAGCTTCAAATTAATCAGAATTTAACATTTGGCATTTAAGCAGTAATTAAGTCACTGAGGATCATTGTACAGTAAATAAAGTTTTGGACAGCAAATACCACTTCAGTTATGTGGCAAGTTATTTCATTATAGCAGCCGGTATGAACAGGCTAGATTCTTAACCCATGGACTGCGCAAAAATGGAAACAAAAGTTGAGGGAGGGTGGAGGGGTATGGTATAAAGGAGTGGAGGATGTGGTATGGAGAGATGGTTGGTGATCTGAATTAAATATAGAATTAAGACAAATTAATACGATTAAATTTGTGCAGGTGATAATGACCCAGGCCTCAGAGACTTGGCCAGTTAACCCTATTAGGTGCAGGGAGAGCCAATTTAGATTCTCCCGGTTTTACTCCATTAGCTTGGAGATTTTAAGAAGTTTCATCTCATTAGCTTCACGATTATATTATACTTCAACTTAATAAGGCGTCTATTTTTCCTGGGCGAGCGAAAGCGAGCCTGCAATTTGGGAGAAAGCGGCCTTTGGCCAGGACATTTTTCTACCGAAAAATGTACACATTTAGCTTCAAGGGGGTCTGGGAGAGCTTTTTTTTTTAGTTTGAAGGGGATTTGGAGAGGAGTTTTTCCAAGTCTCGGGGTAAATTAAAAACACATTGTTCGAACATGTCAAAAACAATTAAACCTCTATAATAATTAAACTAAATACTATAAAGACCTCCAAGACGACTAGGTGGGTTCGACCTGGAAGTTATGGAGGAAGTGGAGGAGATGAGCTAGGTGTTTAAGGATGAGATCTGTGCAGCATGTGAGGAGGTGTGTGGAGTGAGGAGAAGAGGGAGGGGAGTGAAAGGTACAGCATGGTGGACAGAAGAGGTAAGAATAGCTGTGGAAGAAAAGAAGAAAGCATATAGAGAGTGGTTGGGTAGTAGAGGGAATGAAGATTCCGAGAGACAGAAACGAGCGAGGTACGTGGAGAGTAAGAGGGTGGTGAAGGAAAGTAAGAGAAGAGTAGATGAGGAATTTGGAAGGAATCTGAGTGTAAAATGGAGGGAGAGTAAGAAACTGTTCTGGAAAGAAGTCAAGAAAGTTAGGGAAGGTAGCAAGGGAAACAGTAAGGGTGTGAAAGATAAGAATGGGAGAATGCTAGCCGAGAAGCAAGAGAGAGTCGAAAGATGGAGGGAGCACTTCAGTGAGTTGCTAAATGAAAGGAATGAAGAGCCAGCAAACATAGCTGGATATGGTATGGGAGGGAGAAGAAGAGAAGTAGTGGAGGAGGAGGTGGGGATCAGGAGGTCAGAAGTGTGGGAAGCCATGAAAAGAGTGAAGTTGGGGAAAGCACCAGGAACAGATGGAGTGTGTGGGGAAATGTTGAGGTATGGTGGTGAGATAGTGATAGAATGGGTATGGAAAATGTGCAAACTAGCATGGGAGAAGGGCAGTGCACCCGATGACTGGAAGACTGGCATAATAGTCCCCCTATATAAGGGCAAAGGGGAAAGAGGAGTGTGTGGTAACCACCGAGGAATATGTCTTCTAAGCGTAGTAGGGAAGGTATACAGTAGGGTAGTGATTGAGAGAGTGAGAGTGAGAACGGAGAAATGGATAGGTGACGAGCAGGGAGGTTTTAGGAAGGGAAGAGGATGTGTAGATCAGATATTTACCCTGAATTGTGTTGTGGAGAAGTATCTGGAGAAGAAACAAAAGGTGTATGTTGCCTTTATGGACTTGGAGAAGGCCTATGACAGAGTGGATAGAGAAGGTTTGTGGAAAGTACTTTGAATATACGGAGTAGAGGGCAAGTTGCTGAAAGCAGTGAAGAGCATGTATGAGGGTGCAAAGGCGGCAGTACGTGTGGAGAGTGAGCAGAGCGAGTTCTTTGACCTGAATGTTGGTTTGAAACAGGGGTGTGTGATGTCCCCGTGGTTGTTTACTGTATATATGGATGGAGTTATGAAAGAAATACTATCAAGAGCAGTGGATGTTGGTGTATCGCTGAAAAGGGAGGGAATTGAGTGGAAGCTATCTATACTGCTGTTTGCGGATGATACAGTTCTGATGAGTGATAATGAATGGGAGTTGCAGGGTCTGGTAAATGAATTTGGAACAGTGTGCGAAAAACGGAATTTGAAGGTAAATACGGGGAAGAGCAAGGTTATGGTCTTCGAAAGGGGTGAAGTCACAGAGTGTGAGGTGAAGCTGAACGGTCAGGCTATGGAGATCGTCAACTCTTTTAAGTATCTGGGCAGTGTGTTGAGTAAAGATGGGACTATGGATGAAGAGGTGCGGGAGAGGGTACAACAGGGGAAGAGGGTTGTAGGAACGCTAAAAGCAGTAACAAGAAATAGGGTGGTCAGTATGGAAGTGAAGAAGTCCTTGCATGACAGTGTGGTAATCCCGACACTGACTTACGGAAGCGAAGCATGGACGTTGGTTGAGAGACTCAGACCAAAAGTGAGAGCAGTGGAAATGAATTACTTAAGGAGTGCGTGCGGAGTTACATGGAGGGATAGACAAACTAATGAGGAAGTAAGAAGGAGGTGTGGTGTGGAGGTAGATGTGCTGGAAAGTGTGAAAAGGAATAACTTGAGATGGTTCGGCCATATGGAACGTATGGAAAGCGAGAGAATGACTAAGAGGGTGTACGAGAGCGAGGTGGAGGGACAGAGGGGGAGAGGTAGAGAGGAGGTGGAAGGATGGAGTGAGGAACTACATGAACGAAGGCGGTGCTGGTTGGGGGGAGGGGCGTCGACTGACTGGGGACAGAGGTGCATGGGGGCGGTTCGTTCGTGGCCACCCCTTCGGGGATCGCGGCGTCAGGCAATAGATAGATAGATATAGACCTCCAAGACGTTGCACCAGATAGTACACCTTACGAGCGGCCTATGCGGTTTATTTATGTGTACCGCACAGCGGGGTGTTTTTAGCCAAAATAGGGCTGTTTACGTGATCATTTTCATGCCTAAATAAGACCCAGAACGTAAAACAAGTACCTATCCCTGAAAGGGCATAAACAGAGCTTTCGAATGACACCATAACGATCCTTGTATGATGGATAGTTTTCTTGCAATAACCGTGCAACGCGAGTGCAAAAAGCAGGTAATTCGGTACTTTCGGTACATAATTGAGTATGTAGCGAGTGAGAGAGGGAGGAGGGAGCTGAGATTTGTGTCAGTAGGTTCGCCGCAGTGGTCTGGAGCAGTCATACGCTCGCTAGTCTCCTGCCACCACTTGTCTCTCTCTCTCAGCCACATTACGTGCTGAAATTGCCACTCGAGTTATGTCGAGCGCCGCCACATAGTCCAGCTTTATTTAACTCGACTTATGTTGCTCGCCGCTAATTATGGGTTAATGTGGTGGATATCAATAGAATGCAACAAGAGAACGGCAAGATGGATGTATGGGGTTAATCTCGGGGACGGAGTATAGAGCGAGGAATGAAGGCGTTTGGTCATTTTGTGTGTCTTTGAAGTGATGCACGCCAGCCAACTTGGTTGGTTTTGGACAAGTGGAAAGAATGGTTTATCAGAAATAGGTGAAGAAAAGACGAACGCTGACAGTTTGAGGAGCCGCACGTAGGCCTAAACTTCCAAGTGGGATTAGGTACTCCGATTTAATATATAAATAAAGAACTTTGCAAAAGAGGCAGCCAATGACTGAGTCACCTGGAGAACCACCATTCAAGAAGAGAGACTAACCACATTGGACAAACGGTCTTTAAACTTTAGTGTATGTATGCATTTCAGTGCAATGTACTTCACTGTACAGCAGATTAGGTGCCAAAATACAGTATATGTATGTATGTACTCAAGCCCATTCTAATTTGTCCTTTTTTCTCAGAGGATTACCGACTCAAGACAGAGCCCGAATAGGGACAACACAACAATGAACACAAAAACAAAATTCACACACATCTAGGTCACCCAGAAGACCCAGGGATGACCAAGGTCTCTCCAGCATTTTACGCAGTTTAAGAAGGACCTCTGTTATTCAGATCGTACACATACATACAATTCTTAATAATAATATTTTGCTAAAGCGTTATTTCCAGATAGCAATTTTGATTAGTTCTTTTACCTTTAAATTCTCTTTTCCTCGTTTTTGGTTTGTTTATTTTGCAAGTTGAACATTATAATCTATAATTGATATTAAATGCCATCAGATATGAGTTGCTAACAAACTGTCAACATTTATTATAAGTTTTGTTTTAGTGTAAACAAAAATCTACTGCAAGTCAGAATACGAAAAGATAAATGGCAAAATTGTAAAGAGATTACCGGTCCTTCCTAAACTTAAAATGTTCTGCTTAAGCGTTATTTCCACATACCGATTCTGATAAGTTTTGGTTTGTTTATTTTGAAAGTTTTAAATTATAATTAACAATAAAATAATTCACCAATTACCAGACGCCTTATTAATTTTCTTTATTATATACATTTTTATAGTTTCCTCCCTCGACATCCATCAAGCTTAAAAAACAGACCAAGACTTCCCTACAAGATACATTTTTAAATTTTTCGATACATTTTGTTCGGCTGAAGACCGTTTTTATCTTAAATTATATATTTTTTTTTACCTCAATTGCATGAAAGGTCCGAATATTGCAAAAAAACAACAACTGGGTGAAAGATTTTAAAATCGCCAAATATTATAAAATGTCAGAACTAACGGGGCTAAACATTAAGGAGAAGGGGGTCCAGAAAAAGCCAGCCAGCCTCCTTTAATGCCCGAAGGGATGGCCACAAATGAACAGTTTTTTTTTTTACTATGCGAGTGAGAGACAAAAGGTAGAACTGCCTGTATGAGTGCCTCTCCCAGAGTGACAGGGCCAAAATCAAGGGACGTTCGGGGCAAAACGCTAAAGGGGGGATGGTTGTTTTTTTCTGGGCCCCCCGTCTCTCTCATGTTTAGCCCCATTAGCTTAGAAATCTTGAGGCGTTCGGCCAACTAGAGATTTTAATACCTTTAACCCTTTTCTTTGTCAATATTAGTAACTTTCATGCCATTAAGGTGTAATTTTTGTCCTGCCATCCGATAGTGGTAAAATTGACACTTGGATGGGGATAAAAGTCTTAAAACAGTAGGCTGAATGGGGCCGAATGGAATATAACTCAGAGAGAGTGAGAAAAAACAAAAGAGCTAGGCCCCTTTAAGCGAGTTTATCCAGCATTGCTAAAATGTAGCTTCAATTTTGTACTTGCGAGGGCTTTTAGTTAAATCAAATGTTTTAAAGATATAAAAAAAAAAAAAAAAAATGTATAGTGTAATGCATAAATGCGCGGAATTTCGGTGCGAGTATCCTAGGTGAGAGTCCTTGGAGTACCAAATTTATTTGTCGATTGCATTGACTTTTAGATGTAAAGTTGGTAAATGAAAATCTATGAATTATGGTCTATTTAATTTCCAGTCAACTCAGCCCCTTGTTAAAAGTTAGGTTAGGTTAATCCATTAGGTTAGATTAAGTTAGCATTGGTTAATTAGGGGTTAAATCAGTTAGCTTACAAGCAGAGGTAGAGTTGACAATTATATGTAGAGGCTTATTGATCCCTCTATAAAAGAACATACCATTCTTAACAATCAATTACAAACCCCAATGTACTTTAATAAACTATGAAAGCATATGGTCCTTTCGGGATTGGAACTCGGGACACCACACCAAGAACTAAAGATAATGTATTTATGTTCCCGTTCACTACATGCCTAACAGTCCTCACACATCACGGTGCCCGAGAAAACCATCTCAACCGATTTATTTCACACCAAACTTTCCCATATCAATTAACTAACTTTTTAATTAAATTCCTTATGAGTTCATTTAGTAGAGCCGATTAACTAGACTACTGAGCTCCATTAGTATTAATTACTTATGGAAAATACTATTTATATTTTTATTATACTGTAATGAAAAAGTTACAAAATAAATACACCAAAACTGGGATGACACCGTATAAAGACAAAAAAAATAATCAAAATAGCTATGTGGAAGCTATGCTTAAGCAAAATTTAATTTTGAAATAAAAGAACAATCCACCACATAGGGTGTACATTACTACATGAGCAAGTCAATCTGTTTCGAAGGACAGAATGCACTGGAGGCCGAAAATTAAGAATTTATAACTAGCATATGGAAGTAAAGTCCTTGCATGACAGTGTGGTAATCCCGACACCGACTTACGGAAGAGAAGGGGTGGAAATTAGTTACTTGAGAAGTGCGTGCGGAGTTACATGGAGGTATAGACAAACTAATGAGGAAGTAAGGAGGTGTGGTGTGTATGTAGACTGGAAAGTGTGAAAAGAAACGCCTTGAGATGGTTCGGCCATATGGAGTGTATGTGAAGCGAGAGAATGACTAAGAGGGTGTAAGAGTGTAAGATGGAAGGACAAAAGAGGGAGCTAAACTGAGAGAAAAGTGGAAGGATGGAGTGAAGAAGTACGAGTGAAGGCGATGCTGGTTGGGACAGGTGCATGGGGGAGTTTCGTTCGTGGCCATCCCTTTAGGGAACATGGCGTCAAGCAATAGACATGTCATCCTTGGCAAACATTTAATTCGCCTCGCACACATATGGGACACTTTATTCACTTTACCCCACAGTAGACCAGAGGCCCATATACCATAGGTGAAAATATAACAAACCAATAATGTACTTAACTTGGTGAAGGTTTAGAAGTATAGTTGGTTGCCATGAAGGGTCATCACCAGACTGGTCCAAACAACAACACCTCACCATCAACACCATCACACGCTACACTACACCAAACCATCACCATCTGTGGACAACATTTACTTATTAGTATTTGAAGAAGTTCACAAGCTAAATATATATGTATAAAGACAAGGTTGATGGTTGAATAGAAAACTTTGTAGATAATCTCAAAATATAAATATACAATCACATTTTCTTCACTTAAAAATATGACTTATCTAAATATTTAATATATTTTTTTAAAAGAGAATGTAGGACAGTTTATGCACAATTTATTTAACTTCTCAATTTGTCAAATACTTTATTTTGCACACTGAACGAATATACATTTCCTAGTCTACTCTTCATATTACTGTATTTAGTAAAATTTACCAGAACATCCCGGACTTCCCAAATTGACTAATTCCTTGAACGTGACCGTGCGTAGTTATGTGTGATAAGTTTGCTTGGGAAACATTAACTTGTTCATGTCGTAATGTACACTCTTATGTGATGGATTGCGATATTAAATTTATAAAAGATTATTTTGCTTCCACAGCAATTTTGATAAGTTGTTTTGTCTTGTTGCTGTGTTCTTCCAAGTTTTGGTTAGTTTATTTCGCAATTTTTACAGTATAATATAAAGGTTAAACACTAATATCAGTCCAAGTTTTGGTTTGTTTATTTTGCAAGTTTTACATTATATCAAGGTTAAACACTATTATCAGAGACTTTATGCTAAGGAGTAAAGATTCATCGATTCAAACTAGGAGCTGCGGTAATAGCAAACCAAATCTTACAAAATTAACTCCCTGCAACGGCCCACCACCCCATCCAAACGGCAAGAAAGTGAGCGTGTAAGTTTGTGAATAATCCCTCTCAACTCTTTACTACCTTGCTATATTTCAGTGTGTTGGGCTTTTGCGAGTAGTATTTCTTGCAGGCAGGAGTTATTCATATGTTATCACCAACCAACTTTACTTCTAAGCTCAATGAAATCAACACGCACATGTGGCACTCCAAGGACTCTAACCTAGGACACTCACACCAGAGTTCAGTGTATTTATGCATCACGCTATGAAGACAGTAATTATATAAAAGATAGGCACCTTTTTATATACCAACATATGATTATAGAGTAAAATAAACTTTATAAACCAACTGTACCAATGATTATATAGATCCCACAGAACAGGTACCATGTATATAATTAAGGTGGTCATTTACAGCATCTAAATTTCATCGGTGTCCAAGATGCTAGGCGGAAAAATTACGTGAATGCCTAAATAATTAGTCTTTGTGTTCAGGGCATATCACAACCGAGATCCACATAGGCATCTTGAGAGCTTTTTTAGGTTGACAACGGGACTTTTCAAGTTAAGGGGAGATGTCCACTTGAGGGATTTTTTCCTAGACTCCTTTCTCCCTCATGTTTAGCCCCATTGTTTTTCTAATTTTAAGACGTTTGCCCCATTATTTTGACGATTTTAAGAACTTTGAACCCATTTCTGTCAATTTTAAAACCTTTCGTGCCATTTAGGTGTCGATTTTATCCTGGCGAGCGATAGCGAGCCTGTAATTTAAGAGGAACCGGCTTTCAGCCGGGAAATTTTTCTACCGACAAATGTACAAATTTATCTTGAAAGGGGCTCAAGGGGGTGTAGTCTTAAGCTTGAAGGATATCTAGGGAACAATCTAAATACCTCCCCATAACCCACGAATTCTAGGTCTCGATCGACCTGAACCAAAAGAGCAGGTTAACCAAATCCTGCGAAGCAACCGTAGTCATAAGATACTTACCAAAGGTCGCGCTATTGCCTAGTCTGACCCCGGGACAGACATTTAGGACACTCCGATATTTGTCCACCCCTTGAACACTAGCGCAGATCAAAACCATATACTTACCGGGCGCTAAATAATACTTAACAAGATTCAGAACTTTACTGTAGATGCCCTAACCCTTTCAATACCGACGACGTTCTCTTAAATATTCCAGCAATTATTAGACTACTTGAACAGCTTAGGACGGATGTGTAGCAATTAAGAGGCTACAGACTATAGACATGTAGCAATTAAGAGGCTACAGACTATCTCAACTAACCCTTTTAATTACCACCGATTTTTCCCAAGCTGCATAAAATCGCCTAAATATAGCTAGAATATAATCAAAGATGTCGCCGATACAGAAGGGGTTAATATAAATACCACCATTGGAGTCTATATAATATTGGTACAGTCTGCCTAATAAGTGATATCTCGGCACTAATTATGTTTTGATCAATCATAGTTATCAGTAAAAGTTAAAACAAAAATCTTTGAGTGATATACAACCATGTCGCTACACTTACCCACCCTATTCAACACCTGACTGACAAATACAGCACAGAACAAGCCATACGTAAAGACAGCAGAGACCAGACTTCTTAGCGCCACCCTACAGTTTGTTTAATAAGTAGTATATTTACCCCACAAACGTTTCTAACCAATATTTAAGTGACCGCGTTTTCTTAAGTGTAAATTCAGTTCATTTGTAATATGCGTGAACTTTCATTTTTGATTTCACCAACTCGCCAATTAATTTACAAATATACCAAACTAATTAAACAAATGAAGGTAATTAATACATGTGGTATTCCAAGGACTCGAACCTAGGATACTCACACCAAAATTCCGCACACTAAGCACTAGGCTATCAAGACAGTTAAAGGTTTATGCACAACCTTACGATATATTATGCATTAATAAATTCATCAAAAGTGCAGCTTATGCAAGAAAAATAAATACAAAATAAATAAACATATATTCTAAAATTACCAGTAGGCGAGAGGTGGACGGGCAGTGAGGGAGATTTAGACCAAGAATGAGATTGATGGAATCAAAAGTTACAAGACAGTGTGGGGTGGGAGAGGCGCAACCAGACAGATTCAGAAGAGCATTGAGGCGATTTGTTTGTGTCCATCCCTTCCGAGATGAAGCCATCTGGCAATAATCATTAAAATAAGTCAGTCCAAAATTGCTAATATAATTAAAAACATGCAAAATATACAAACCTAAACAGGGACTACACACGCAAAATAACTTGTGGAAAGAATGCTTTAATTATAGAGTGTACGTACATCAGTACATGAGCAAGTTGATCTTACTATTTTTGTGTGGGAAGTTTAGACATTAGGCCAATAGCAGTTCCATGGGCAGTCTCACTTCATAAACTACTTTATACACGGCATACAGTATATCCACGATTATATGGTTCAGCCCGTGTGAGATTCCCAGGGACAGTAACTAATTTAAATTGATCGACAGAAGTAACACCTAAGTAATTCCTGAATGGTTATAATGCAAGACCTGCCTGATTCGAGTAAGTTTTATATTTATTATTCACTTTGATAAATCATGGTTATACCTGTATATACAATTAAGTCTCATTTTAGTTTTCACCCTTTATCCAGCAATCTTGCCCACTATTGGGGAGAGTTTTGATTATGGTTGTCGTAGGATATTGAATGGGTTGAAGTAACTGCTCTCCAGAACACAAACCATGCACTGGTGGCCGAGAGTTACAGAAGGGAGGTCACTGCCAAAAGCCATCTTTGGCAAGCAGTTTAGCCGTACTTTAAGACATAATATACTGCATGGGGAACACTTCATACACTGTCCCAGTGACCCATATACCCAATGGGTATATAGAGACCCATATACCCTAGCTGATATAACTAGTATATAATGTACTTCTCTTTGTGAAGGTATAGAAGTTCAGTTAGCTGCCATGAAGGGTCATCACCAGTCTTGTCCAAACACCAACACCATCTGTGGAAAAAATGTACTTACTAATATTTTGACTAAAAGTTCATAATCTAATAAGACCATCATTACTGGTTTTAAATATTGAAAAATTAAAACAATTGTTACACTTCACTGAAAAATACGGAATGTTAATGAAGTTATCTAAACATGGCTATTACAAATATTATAAAGATCTATTCACTGAAGTCCAGACTTCATCAGGGCACCCACCCTAGCCCAGCTCTTGAGCAGGGAGTATGGTGGTAAAAAACTAATCAATTTACTGTATTATATTGTAAAACTTGCAAAATAAACAAACCAAAACTTAGACTATCACAGTAAAAAGAAAAACCTTAAAATCGCTATGCCACTACAGTATATGCAAAATAAAATTCTTATTTCTAAGATTACATATTTTTCAAACTAATCAAACACTAATTGGCTAAATTGTCAAATTGGTTATATACAGTATACCCCTCAAATTGGATTACGTTAAGTTTTCGAAAACCTATTGGTTAAAATAAAATTGGATAATTCCTAGTCATTTTACATTCACAGGTCACTTTTTAGTTTTAGGTAGTTTTCATAATTATACAGTTGTTTATATTAGTTATAATCCCCGAAAAATGTAATGTCTCCCATTATCCAACGATCTTAAAACACTCCGATGCAAGTCCTTTTCAGAATAAATATACAATTTGTGTTGCCTTTGGTTACAGGATGGGTTGAGGGGCGACTTTGCCCCCCTCAGCCCCCTCTATGAATGATTGAAATCAGCATATTTTTTAACAGTCGGGGGCTTAAGCTTTTCACTGCCGTCAATAGGGAGAGTTATAGAGAGATTTTTTAGTTTTTACAGTACTTTATAATTTATAGTGCACATAAAATGTATCTCCGGAGGTTGAAACACATTTTAATATGATCTTTGCAATATCCTTATTCTATAATAGCCTTCAAATATTGAGAAATAATTAGTTGTAGTTCCGGTAATAAGTACCTTCGCTTGACTTTCTGTATAAGCAAGGTGTCCCAGCAGCACAGAACTCCAAGAATAAAGTGAAACATCAAAATACAATAAACAATACTGTACCACAAAAGTATAAATCAAATGCCACACTATATAAAAATACTGGGAAAAATGTTATTTTAATACCACTAATTTTCCGAGTGTTTTTTTATAAACAAAATTGGTCATTTGCATCAATATATAGTGTTTGTAATTAATTAGAAATCTCGGGAAAACCTATTTTCCCCATTAGGCCTATCGATCGATGTTGAGACATGCTCTCCCCGATAGTGATTTGAAGACATTAGCCTAGCCTAGCCTAGCCTAACCTAACAACCTTACCTAACCTAACCTAACCTAGTATTATGAGTGGGGGCTGCCGCCCCCACACCCCCGCTGGTTGAGTACTAATCCCTTAATAAAAAAAATAAAAAATTGGCTGTCGATTATACGAAGGTGAAAGAAAAGTCGATGAAGTCTATGGTGTTTACTCTGCAATCTTCAGCATGATTGTACATTGATAACGGGAAAGCACCGTATTGACAACCTTGTTACGAAAATTAAATTTTAGTGCCATACTTTTATATTAGGTTTTTCCGAGGGTTTAACACATTTGCATATGATCTTTAGAGATATCGAGGACTGAAAGTACAGTGTTGACAACCTTGTTACGAAAAAAGGAATTTTAGTACCTTACGTTTTTATTAGGTTTTGCCGAGGGTTAAAACAAATTTTCTTGTGATCTTTAGAGCATATAGATTAATTATTTATCTTCAAATATATCAACAAAATTCGTGGTATTAAAATAACATTAAACCAAATACTGTATATACTTATAAATTAGCTTAAAGTTATTCTGGCATAAATATAACTTAACACTTTCAAAATAAACTAGCCAAAACAGGGACGACAAAATAGACAAAACTTTATCAAAATCACTAAGCAAGAAGTCTCCAACATCACAGAATAAAGTTAAAATTGAATAAAATACACAAGACTAGCAAGGAAGAATTATAAATAAATCATAACAGCAAACACTAGTTAAACTCCTCATCAACTCAACCCCTAGGTAGGGTTCAGTTTAAATATTAGCCCTGGTTAGATCAGGAAAGATTATAAGCTTTCATTTCAGCTGACGGTAAATCGAACCCGTTAGCTAATTTTTCGATACTTAATGGAGAAATATGAAACTACAATATATCTGCATTATAATAATTGAGGACCAAGTTTATATAATTCAAATAGTATTTCATTACAAATTAAAAATCACAGGAATCTTTATGAGACCTTTGCAATTTACCGTCTGTTGAAAATAAACTGGGTATAGGTTAGTACAGTAGTGGACTGGAATGACTAATATTTAGAGTTAGTTATTAAATTATACAAAGTTAGGTTAGGTTGTTAGATTAGGCTAATCAAAAACTAAATTGTACCAATTCCAAATATCATAAAACATTAAATATGAAGGAAAACTAGAGAATTAAAAAAATAATCAATGTTAAAATCTATTTGGAGCCATG
Organism: Paralithodes platypus; assembly: GCA_032716605.1. Taxonomy (NCBI): domain Eukaryota; kingdom Metazoa; phylum Arthropoda; class Malacostraca; order Decapoda; family Lithodidae; genus Paralithodes; species Paralithodes platypus. Next base: position 14,757,187 of record CM064537.1, on the reverse strand, counting down.
CTAGAATTCTACCGAAAGTTTAGTTATATATAAATTATAATGGAGCAACAGATCTAATAGTTAATTATCACCATGCTTAGTATTTCTAGCTAGGAAGTGTTTACAGTATTGCTATCCACTGTTGTAGAAGTTAGTTTGTGTTAGGAAATACTGCACGTGTCCGGCTACCCTGCTTATAGTCCGTTTTATTTCAGCCGAGGATAAACTGAAGCCCTTGGCAACTGATTTTTCGAAATCTCTTGAAAAAATATGAAATTTCTATGTCTCTGTACCCGATTAGTCAACTTATGGTACAAATTGAAGAGACCCAGAACATACTTTACTAGTTATTTGTTAAGTTACGTTAGGGTAAAAGCCTGTCCGGAGTCTTCAATTTTTACCCAACTTATTACTACACATTTCGCTACAAAATCTTCGGAATAGCCAAGTAATGAAGATTAACACATCACAAATTACCCTCAGTTGGAAAACAATAGACTATAGTAACAGTAGGTTAGTATATAGGGTTAAACTGACCAGGAGTTTAGGTTGCCGTATGAAACTTGTTCAGATATATTTATTTTTAACATTAATGTACTGTAAACACCAAGGTGAGAGACTTTATACGAATGTAATTATGCATTAATGCAAACTAGCTGTGGTAATAGCAAAGCAAAACTAACTGGGTGGTGGCTGATAACTACGGTGTTTGGTGGAGGAGCATTAATGGTTTGGTAGTTTCACAGGTACGCCGCGGTAGCCTTGTCCGTTTCGTAGTCTTCAGGTGTGACTTTAACCTCATGACACAGGGACAAGTGGCTTAATTATCCACTTTTGGTAATGCACAATATTAACAAAAATTAGGGCACGGTGTGAAACAGGTTGTTGCAAAATATCATACTGATCTAACAGTTTGTTCAGAAGTTATTCCCGAAAAAACGATGCAACACTGCCTCTGAAACCCATAGTAGGCTATAAAAATGCAAGCTTTGAGACATTAGCCTAACCTAACTATCTTATTTAACCTATCCTAGTATTATGGGTGGGGGCTGCCGCCTCCACGCACCCGCTGGTTGAGTGCAACTGCTCGGTAGAAATCCAGTTTGTGTGGAGCGAGTAATTGCCTATATTATACAAATTGAGTCAACTTTGAGAAGACATTACCCTAACCTAACAACCTCACCTAACCTATCCTCCCCACACCCTCACTGGTTGGGGAACAGTGCAACAAAACTATTATTGGACATACCTTACTCCGGCAACGAGTGGGCCGAGAGGTTCACAACAATAACATGAGTGCGGCGGCGGCGGACGTAAGTTAAAATGAGAAATAATCTGATTTATTACCCATTAATTTCCGGAAGTGTAAATCTATGGGAAAAAATCTTAATCTTTAATTTACTTGCCATGAATCATTAAGATTGCGCTGCTAGCCTAGCTGTGGCGCGGCTCGTAAATATTCCTAAGCTTACTAAAATGTTGCACGCCCATCATTTATACAATTTCCCTTGCCTATTGTAAAAGTGTGATTAATCCAATAAATGCCGCCATTTGACGCAGTATCTTCAGATTAATGAATAATGGATAGCCTAGGCTAAGTTGATGCGTATCCTCCACAAACCATGACAAAACAAAATTATTCCTTGGAAAAATTAGAAAAAATCGTAAATAAGGCTGCTCTAGTGGTCTTGAATGGTAGTTTTAATTGTATTATACTGTATATTCCGGTATTCCTATATTAGGCCTAGCATACCCCTACAGTATCCCTTAACTCAAAATCAAACATTCCCAAACTCTCTGCTATCGGAATTGCAACTAGGAATGAGAATGGCCACACAAATTGCTGACCTCACTTTCTAACTATGAAATACAGCAGTATACAGCTTTAAAATACAGCAGTATACAGCTTTAAAATACAGCAGTATACAGCTTTAAAATACAGCAGTATACAGCTTTAAAATACAGCAGTATACAGCTTTAAAATACAACAGTATACAGCAGGATACAGCTTTAAAATACAGCAGTATACAGCTTTAAAATACAGCAGTATACAGCTTTAAAATACAGCAGTATACAGCTTTAAAATAGAACTATATAAATCGTCAGTTAGTTCACATTATCGATCGTAGCAAACAAGGTGGCCAAATCTGCCACCAGTCATGGCGGCGACCAGCTGCTTGCCCGTGCACATCACAAACGGCAGATGCGAGCGACATTTGCGATCCACAAACATGTTAAAGGGAAAAATACATAGAAACCTGACTAAACTATCAAATGTAAATATTTGAAAGTAAAATTGTAGACTAAAGTAAATACATTTTCACAGACCACGAAATCAGAGTGCCCCAAATGTAGTGACGTCACGTTTGAGTAAGGTTATAGCACAATTCCCTTTACTTTACTTTGGTTGTGGAGTCTGCTAGTTTCCGAGCTCACAGTCACCTAGAGTATTATAGAAGAATTCGAATACTCCATTGCCTAAACTACGAAAACCATAACACGAGACTTACACCAACGCTAAATGGTTGAAACTGCTGCTAAACAGTTTAATCCCACGGCAACTGAAGAGGGTGGTGTCCGAGCTCCCGATCACCAAGGATGTTCACGCGCGAGTGACAAGTCCAGTTTTCATTGCCTTGATTTACCCCTCCCCTCCACCCCACCCCACCCCTATCGCCACCCCCCCTCTTCCCGCGCTTTTTCTCTGCTTTTATATTTGGAAAGATTCGAACACCCTTAGTCGAATCATTTCACAGCAATTTAGGGTTCATAGAATCTTTACGTCTCAATAACACTAGACGACATTATACAGCTTAGAAAAGGCCATTAGTGGTGAGATTCGAACACCCTTGGTTGAATAATTTCGCATCAATTTAGCTACTTTGGGGTTGATCGAATCTTTATGTCTCGATAACACTAGACAATATTATACAGCTTAGAAAGGACCTTTGGTGGTGAGATTCGAACACCCTTGGTTGAATAATTTCGCAGCAATTTAGCTCATTTTGAATTGATCGAATCTTTACGTCTCGATAACACTAGACGAAATTATACAGCTTAGAAAGGGCCTTTAGTAATCAAGGCGGAAATATATATCTCAATTAACCTTGTAAGTTCCACAAATCCCTTCTGAACTAGATAAAATCGTCTAACAATGGCCCGAATATAATGAAACCAGGTGTCATGGTATTGTTGACCGAGTTAAAATAATTTTTTCTCTCGTCTATTCGAACCTTACTGGGCTAGATACTAAAACCCCGTAACATATCAAAAGAAACTGGCTGAATTTTTTTATTGACTGTTATATTAATCCCAAGCATCACATAAATTACGTATAGCTGGTTTTCATCTCAATAATAAAGGTATATATTCCACTAATGGATTGAAAATAACTGCTATATGTAAGCAAATCTCCCTAGATCCTCGATATCTAGCATAAAGGTCGCTAGAGTGGATAGAAAACAAAGAATATGAATAGATCAATTTCACATTTTCTTAATGTTGTAGAACATAATTTCTTTCATATATAGCTATAGTTAACATTGCTAGATATCAATGATTGCTTATTCATACAGTAAATATTTCAAATATCTAGCATAACAGTTGCTAAATTAGCAACGCTACTCCAGATTGTTGACGATTCGACTCGAGCAAACGAAACAATACTCGCTTATTTTCGTATTTAAACTGCTTTATCCACCTATGTAAACTAGATATGGGTAATAGATGCTCATTCTGTATAACTTTAATTATATAAGCTAAAATACGGTCGTAGTACATTTATAAATACATAAACCCCAATTCAACATACCATTTATCCATCAGAAACGTACATAATTATTGCATTTCTGTTTAATATCGATGTTTACGGCACAAACTTCCTTATAGCCTGAAACTCGCAAGTGGTCAATTGCTGGAGGTTCTTTTGAAGGTAAGTAAAATCGTCTAACAGTTGCCAGAATATAATGAAAACGACGTCACCGGTACTGAAGGGGTTGGTTTTTCTGGCCCCCTTCATCCTCGTGTTTAGCCCCAATGTTTTTGTTAGATTTTAAGACCTTCGCCCCATTAGTATGTCGATTGTAAAGCCTTTTGTTGTCCTATTTCTATATCAATATCAAGACCTTTCGTGCCATTTTCTTATGTTATGTTTCTCTGGTCCTCCTTCATGTTTAGCCCCATTAGTGTTCAGCTTTTATGACGTTCGGCCTATTAGTTTTTCGATTCAAAGACCTTTCGCTCCATTTCTTTGTCAATATTAAGACTTTTCGTGTCATTTAGGTGTCTATTTTTTTCCAGGAGAGCGATAGGTAACCTGTAATTTAAGAGAAGGCCGTGACATTTTTCGATACAAAATTGTACACATTTATCTTGAAGGGGGTCTAGAGGGTGTTTTTGTTTTAAGCTTGATGGAGGTCTAGCGAGGAAACTAAAAAATATATTTATATATATATAAATCAATAGACCAAAAAAAAAATGCCACTGTTATGGCAAATTATTTTTGTAAGTCAATCAATGGTGGGCAGGCTTGTGGCTTTGGCTCCGCTGCATGTCTGCCTGCCGAGATCGGAGCCTCTCCGGGTGGTCGGGGGCCGGGGGAGTGCTGGAGCGACCTTGGTGACCCTGGTCTCTGGGTGTTCTCCTGGGTGACCTAGATGTGTGTGAATTTTGTGTTTTGTCTGTGTTTGTTCGTTGTTCTGTCTTGTGTTTTGTGTTTTCCCTGTTCTTGCTCTGTCTTGAGTCGGCCACCCCCAAGAAAATAAAAACAAAAAAATCATAAAATAGAGTAAAATAGAAAATAACAAATACAAATAGGAAAAGTGGGGATTGGGCCTGAGCATATACATACATACATACAAGTCAATCATACTATGTTTCCTTCCATAAATAAGGTTATGGAGTGGATATAAATTGATGTAGCCAATTGACCACTTGGGAGTTTCAGGCTATAAGGAAGTTGGAGTTTTTTACATTGATATTTAGCAGAATTGCCAGCTAAAATGCGGTTGTAGTACATTTATAAATACATACAACTAAATTCAACATACATTTATAAATACATACACCTAAATTCAACATACATTTATAAATACATACAACTAAATTCAACATACATTTATAAATACATACACCTAAATTCAACATACATTTATAAATACATACAACTAAATGCAACATACATTTATTAATACATACAACTTAATTCAACATACATTTATAAATACATACAACTAAATTCAACATACATTTATAAATACATACAACTAAATTCAACATACATTTATAAATACATACAACTAAATTCAACATACATTTATAAATACATACAACTAAATTCAACATACATTTATAAATACATACAACTAAATTCAACATACATTTATAAATACATACAACTAAATGCAACATACATTTATAAATACATACAACTAAATTCAACATAAGTGTTATCCATTAGACATCTACATTATTATTGGATTTCTGTTTAATACCGATGTTCACGGCACCAACTTCCTTGAGCTGGGCCTATAATTAGGGTTGGGTGTGAGAGGGATCTACCTTGTCTGGGCTAATCGGCCTTCTGCAGCGTCCCATTTTCTTATGTTATAATAATGTTATAGCCAGAAACTCGCAAGTGGTTAAATTGACTAATTGTTGTGGCCGACTGTACACCACTATTGTCGGTTAAGGGGGGATGGGCCGGTTTTATAGACCACTTTCTCCCTCATGTTTAGCCTCATTAGTTTTCAGATGTTAAGATGTTTGCCCCATTAGATAGTCTATTTTAAGACCTTTCCCCCCATTTCTTCGTCGATATTTAGACCTTTCGTGCTATTTATGTGTCGATTTTTTCCCTGGCGAACGATAGTAAGCCTGTAATGTTGGAAGAACCGGCCTTCGGCCGGAAAATGTTTCTACCGAAAACATTACAAATTAATCTAGAAGGTGAATCAAATGGATGTTTTTTTGTTTTTATTTAAATTTGCTGGAGGTCTAGGGAGGAAACTAGAAAAATAATGAATAGGCTACATGCAAAAAACGCCCAAAACGTGAACAATCCCCCGAGGGATGGTTTGGTGATTTAAGCTTATAGTTTCTCAGAAAGTTAAATGGTTCCGTTTATTTTCCACAATGTATGGGACCTCAATTAACGTTCAGGAGGGGTATAAATATGGAGATAATTTCGCAAAATTAGGAAGGGACTGGAGTTCTCGCAGAGAGGCTCCAGTCCTGACGTTATCCTTGACTTACAGTGTGCTGGCTTAATAATCCAATAGGGTTAATAGCCTCTGAAGTCTTATTTTAACTAACTAGCAAAATTAGAAGGGACTGGAGTTTTCGCAGAGATGCTCCAGTCCTGACGTTATTCTTGCCTTACAGTGTGCTGGCTTAATAATCTAGTAGAGTTGATAGCCTCTGAAGTCCTATTTTAATAACAAAAATAAAAAATAAAACAAAAATTAGGAAGGGACTGGAGTTTTCGCAGAGAGGTTCCAGTCCTGACGTTATTCTTGCCTTACAGTGTGCTGGCTTAATAATCTAATAGAGTTGATAGCCTCTGAAGTCCTATTTTAATAAAAAAATAAAAAATAAAAAATAAATTAGGAAGGGACTGGAGTTTTCGCAGAGAGGCTCCAGTCCTGACGTTATTCTTGACTTACAGTGTGCTGGCTTCATAATCCAATAGGGTTGATAGCCTCTGAAGTCCTATTTCAACTATTTTAACTAAGCAAAATTATCAATTCCGACTTGGACACCGTACATGAAGGACTACAATCACCTCTCTGCTGCATCAGCCAGGTAATGTCAAGGTATTTATAGTTAAGGGGAGATTGGCCGTTTTTATGGTCCCCCTTCTTCATCATGCTTACTCTCATTAGGTCTCAGATGTTAAGATGTTTTCCCCACCAGTTTGTCGATTTTAAGACTCCGCCCGATTTCCTTGTCAATATTAAGAACTTTCGTGCTTTTTAATTAGTTTTTACCTGGCGAACGATAGTGAGCCTGTAATTTTTGAAGAACCTACATTCGGCCGGGACACTTTTTCTACCGAAAAATTAACAAATTAATCTAGAAACGGGATCTAATGGATGTTATTTTAAGTTTGATGGAGGTCTAAGGAGGAAACTAAAAATAATTAATAAATTACAAATATCTACCGAAAGTGAACAATTTATCCTTAAATAATAATCCTGGTTACATTTGTTTTAGTCGCAGGGGAGATTTCCACTTGAGGGATTTACTGTTAAGGGGAGATTTCCACTTGAGGGATTTACTGTTAAGGGGAGATTTCCACTTGAGGGATTTACTGTTAAGGGGAGATTTCCACTTGAGGGATTTACTGTTAAGGGGAGATTTCCACTTGAGGGATTTACTGTTAAGGGGAGATTTCCACTTGAGAGATTTTTTTCTTGACCCCTTTCTCCCTCAAGTATAGCCCCATTGATTTTGAGATTTTAAGACAGTTGACCCATTAGTTTTGCGGTTTAAAGAACTGTCGCCCCATTTCTGTCAATTTTTATGATTTAGGTGTCGATTTTTTCCAGGCGAGCGATAGCGAGCCTGTAATTAAAGACGAACCGGCCTTCGGCCGGGAAATTTTTCTACCGAAAAATTTACAAATTTATCTTGAAAGGGGGTCTAGGGGGTTTAATTTTAAGCTTGATGGAGGTCCAGGGAACAAACTAAAAACCTCCCCTTAAATTTGTTTACACTTGGTAAAACAGTTTACTCTTGTCTATAGAAGTGTTGCTTTGTTTCTTTGGGAATTTGGGTTAATCTAAAATGTATCAAATTCTACTCTCCTCTACCATTATTTGACAACTTGCAATAGTAGTTTGCGTTGAATGCACTGGTTTTCTTGGAAACTAGAAGATATTTAAACTTATTCGGATGCTTGAAATTAAAAATTTTGCTTACCTTTACTGTTCAAATTTGTTTAGTTGGTTCACATAAAAATTTAAAAATCCTTTAAGTGTTTATATATATATATATATATATATATATATATATATATATATATATATATATATATATATATATATATATATTCTTTTTGTTATCTTGGTTTGGATGATTAGTTGTACTGGTAATTTTAATATAATGTGTTTTCTCTCCTAAGGTGCTGTTCATGGTTTTACGGATGGTGAATTTATCTAGCCCATTAAACCTGTTCAGCCCGTGGTAGCCTACTCCAGCACTGGATCTACGGAACTTTAACTTTGAATAATCCTCTAAAGCGCTTTTCTTGGAACTCTTCTAAAGTAATGTTCTGTACTAAACTTTTATGCAAATAAAAATACGAATATACTTTAGTTTTGACTTACCTGGTGTGTGGAACTTTATTTAAACATATATAAACGATAGGCCTATACGGTATCTAAAATAGCCTATAACTACGTAAACTACTATAATGGCAGCAAAGCAAATTGGACCGAACCATTCTACATTACAATAAAATTAGTGTACCCATAATGTGAAGTAGTGTTTAATTAGTATCCTTTGTGTTAAACAAAAATAAATAAAATTACGATTTTACTATAGGGACACGCATTTGACAGGTACTGTACCACCGAGGATTTAATTCATAATTGTTTTCGGTGGTTTCCACGCAGCCAACTCAAAGCTACACCCTTTTCTGGTGTAAGAAACACAAAACAATGGAGACTCTTTAATATTCGACGAAATATAAAGATAACTCTGTGGAAAAGTTGTGTTCGCGGGAGTAACTTCGATAGTGTGTTGACCTAGCACATGAGGTTATAGTAGTCTACTTTACGCATCTAACTAATTTACCAATATTGGCGGGTCGGGCAGGTTGTGCCCCCTCACCGGGCAAAGTCTGTCTAACACGCTTGTGTTGTTGTCCACACGGCCGTGACTGGCCAGTCAAAGTCTGTCTGTGGTCAGACTAGGTGCTCGGCAGGGCAGTTATAGTGAGGTGTAAAGTGTTTTGTAGCATAATTGCTATGTTGCAAAATAATAAGTTTTTTTGACTAATTAATTATTTCATCAGCTTCCTATTTCGTATAATACAATTAAACACACATTTAAATTATTTGGGAATGGGTTATACTTTAATATGAAACGAACGTAAGCATGATAAACAAAACTCATTTGAAAAGATCCTATACCGGTACCAATAAAAGACTGAACTCTCAAAATACCATTTATTTGAGTTTAGAAGTAAAGTTGGTTGGTGAAAAAAATATGATTTTATCCTATCATATAATTTCCGATAGTGCTTCAATCATCACGCGATTTGCTGATATGGTCAACAATCATACGTTAAACTATCATTAAATCAATAGTTAGTGCAGAAGATCATGGCGGGGTGGCTCTCACAATAATAAGATTAATAATACTATTTATAATAATACTCTTAAGAATATTAATAAAATATCTATAAAAATAATAGTGTCTATATAAATAGGGATGCTACCCATACAATAAGCCCATGTCACATGACTCGTTGTCAGCGTTTGGGGCTTAAGGGTTAGTAGGTGGAGCGGCCAAGGTTCTTGACCGCTCCCCCTCTCACCTCCAACTAATTTTGTCATGTCCTTTTCTTTCTCCTCCTTTCTAGTTATCGTTTTTCCTTCCGCTTTCTCCTGGGGCAGCTAACAGGGGTCGGTCTCCCACCCTTGTGCTTTTGTGGTCCCGTCCCTCCCTTTCCTTCTAATTGTCTTCCCTGATTGTTTCCTACCTTTTTCTTTCACTGCTTCAGAGGTTCTAGTTTCCTCGGGGTTTCACCTTGGCGTTTCTGATCACTGCAAGGTTGGCAGAGTGCACCTGGTGACAGGTGCTGCCGGTGAGGGCTCGCAAGGCTCGGTGCTGGAGGATGAGCACTATAGGGTTGCTTTGGGGTTTCTGACTCCCTTCTCTCTTCCCAGTGAGTGTGACAGGTGACTACGCCGGCCCCATTCTTCATGGGACAAAGCTACAGGACAAATGCCCGGGTTGTACAAGGTCCCTAGCTCAAAGCCGAGGCCTGTCCCATTTCAATTGGCCACATTCTGGGTTTCGTGGCCCTGCGTAGGTCTTTTTCCCTTTCATTGTCTGGGGCACCTGGTAACCGCAGTATCTTCCATGCGTTCCCCCTTTTCTCTTTATATGGTGACAACTTATGCTTTTTTCGCTGTTCCTCCCTGTTCATGTCTACTGCTTTGGAGGTTCCGCTGAGTGAGCCCCTTGTGGCATGCAGCCTGCCACTCGGGGATGCGTTGTTTGGTTGTCGGTCCGATTCACCGCGGGAGCATGGTGAGTTGGGGATGGATTTGAGTGCTCTCGACTTGCCTGCTGAAATGTCCCTTGATCGTCACTCGTCCCCCTCGTTCACCACTGTTCCGAGTCTCTCTACAACCTTTACGTCTTCTTCACGTCCTTCTCCAACCTCGACGACCCAAGCTTTGATCTCCTCTCCTGTTGTCGTTTCTGAATCTTCCTCTTCTTCCTCTTCACCCTCGACCCTTTTCTGCCTTCCCTCCCTCGTTCTCTTTCCTCTTCTCGTCCTCGCTCCTCTGCCCTCTCTCTTTTCACCTTCTTCCTTTACTAAGTTTTTCTCCATCCCTGCCTCTGCTCCTCTGGCCGGTGATGACCTCCTCTTCCACCTGCGTCTCCTTCATCAGGTGGGAAAGGACGTCACCTTCCACTCCTGACTTGTTACCGTCCAAACCAAACGTCAGGCTACAGCTATGTCTTCATTCGTTGATTGTTCTGGCAACTCCATACTGACTCAACTCCTGTACAGGCACTGTCCTGATCTCCGCTTCCATACATATAGGGGGTCGTCATTTCGCAGATTGCGCCGACCTAGTCAAGAACATCATTGTTGCTCAAGACCACAAGGTGGTTAGTGTGGTCTGTTAAACTATCCCTCTTCGCAACCTTCGCCGCAATCCCGCAAACATTGCCAAGATCTCTTTTGATGGACTTTCCCTTCCTCCCCACGTTATTGTCGGTGGTACTCGCTTCCCCGTGACTGAGTCTCTTCCTCGTCCCCTTCAGTGTTGCAGCTGCTGGCGTTTCGGCCACCCGGCGAAGTACTGTCGTACGTCCGCTGAGTGCCCTCATTGCCCATGCTGTCGTCTCTCCCCCCTACCCCTCGTCCGCCTCCTCTTACCCCGTCCTCTTCTTCCACTCCCCCTTCTGACCCTCCTCCTGACCCTCCTCCTCTTTCTCCTCCTGACCCTCCCCCTATTCCTCCTCCTGACCTCCCACCTCCTCCTCTTCCCGCCTGTCCTCTGTCCTTCCTACCTCTTCCGTCCCTCCTCCTCCTTCTCCTTCTCTTTCCCTGTTAGACCTCCCTATGCCTCCCGGTTTCCAGTCTTCCCTTCAGTGTCTGCTCATCCTCCTTCCCATCCCATTCTTGCCATTATTTCCCATCGTTAACCTCTCTTGTCTATATTTTCCGTCCACAGTGTTTACTGTATTTTGTAAATCTGTGTTGTATATAATGTATATATTTTCTTCCCACTTGTGTGTGTATTTTTCTTGATGTATTCAATTTTTTCCCTTTCTTAGTCCGTGACCTTCTTTACATCATGATCTGAAATAGCGGCTATAGTCCTCATGAGGGAGTGGGCTATTTGGCGACTTAGCAAAAATTGTGAAAATAGTCTGTAAACTTTATTTCACAATTTAAAGTCTCTATCCAGATGTGCTGAAGGGGGGGGGGGGGGGGGGGGGGGTAGAAAAGGGCTCCTGCAGGTCCCATAGTTACAACTTAGGGGCAGAAAGGAACTCAAAAATTGCAGGCGGAACCCCTACGGCTTGATTTATTGGCAATGAAAACCAAAGATGGTTGTCTTGAGGAATTTGGTGGGGGGATTTTGACGTGATTGTTGCTACGAACTGTTGCGCCTCAATCTCCCAGTCCACCCACGGACCTAGACCTACCTGCCCCACCTGCAGGACTAGATTGTTTGACTGATCCAAAGCTGGAGTTGAATCCAATTCCGGCGTTAGCGTTTTGAGATACTTTATATCATTGACGCCGTCAGTCTTAGTCCAATCCGCAAAAAGTTGTGCAGATGAGGAAGGAGGTAATGCCGGGGTAGGAGAATACACAAAAAACTCATGATAGTAAACATTGGGAATAGTCTTGATTGTCACATCTAAAAGTTGACCTTGTTTATCTTTAGCTCTTAACTTCTTACTTTTACTCATCTCAATTACCCACACACTAGGAACTGGGATCTCCCCCGATATGGTTGTCTGTGCTATATCAGGGTTTTGTGCCGTGACTTTAATCTAAGAACAGTCGGGTCCACACAAAAGAGGCATAGGGCCTTTCTTATGGGGAAGCTTATCAAGAGGAGAGGGAGCAATGTCTGTGATGACACGAACATTGGTAGCCGTTTAGGAGGCGGGCACTGCAGTGCCACTCGCCGAAGTAGTCGCATGAGTTACGTTAATAGAGATAATTGACGTATTAGGTCGCACAACAACTGTGGCAGGCTCTAGCGGCCGCACAAATGAACCAATCGAGGGAGCTCCCGGCATAGCGGTGGGAGTCTCCTGAGACTTCTTAGGAACATTGTATTGCCTCATTACTCTATGTAATATGTAATCAAGATCATCGGTTGTTATACACTTACTGTGTGACCCTTTGGATGATTCAGATTCCACTTCTGACCCTTCCTCAAAGTGTCCTGATTGAGCTGAGGACAGTTCTACGTCCTCCGGGTCTTCAGGCACTTCCATTACTTCCGGTTGTTGCCGGAGCTCAGACAACTGGACATTATCTGGCCACACTAAATCAGGTACTGATGATGGGAAGGAATCTACATTATCCCTTTCCCTACTATCTCCCTGAAACTGATCATTGGTCTCTACACTTAAAGGTTCAGAGTGCCTCCACATGCTATGCCCTTGTTCAATAGGATTCTGGGAATCTGGTATAACTTGACTTACTTGAGAACCTTCATCGTCTTGGTGTTCACTAGCCGTATAGCCACGGTATTGTTCAGCTAATACTATATGAGAAACTAAAGGAGGCCTATTTACTGGCAAGTTAAAATTTAATTTTTAAATGGCAAAATGTATGTCCTTTTGTACCACCAAAGACTCCCCTGGGAGTCGACTCAGCCCCCTCCGTCCCTACCTCAGAACTGCCAGATTGGACGTTAGGAATTGTGGAGGTAGAGGCGGAGGGCGGTGACCGTGACTCCAGCGTTAGCCGGTGCCGCGACGGCGTCTCCTCCGTGCGGAAACTTTTATGACCCTTATCAGATTTCCTGTGGCTTGACGCCTCCGCGTCATCCTTATGTCTCTTGTGAGACCTAGAAGTCTCCACTGAGAACTGCTTGGACCACTTGAGGGGCGACCTTGACCTGGACTGGTCCCGTGGTGAAGGAGAACGCGCCCTCGTGTGGCTGCTGGGGAGGCTTGCCTTGCTTGAGTCACTATCACTGCTACTCACTAACTCTTTTGAAAGAATTTTGGGCTTAGGTTTAGAATTTGGAGTTGACTTAGAAGGTGGGTATTTAAGAACCGGTGACTTTATAACTAGATACTCCCAGAGAGCCTCATTATCACAATGTAATGTCGCATGGGCAATGTCTTTCGAATAGGCATTAACAATTTTCTTAATTTCTTTTAGTGCCACAAGGCACGATTGGTCTCTCTTATTAAACAATTCAGAACGTAGGTCAGAGCAAATGGGACACCTCTTAGTAACCCAGAGGCCCCATGATCGATCTAGTCACTTAACGCACTTCACGCAGAGATTATGTGCAAACACCGAAATTAGAGAGCAAGTGGGTGTAGCACAAAGAGTAACTAGAGGCATGATGGAGCTAATTACGACCCCTTCCCCCCCCCCCCCCCTCCCGCCGGGATCGGCCCCTTCCCCTGTAGACCTGTGCCGCTTACTGATATGCTGTGATCTGGAAATAGACAATTTCCAAGAATCAATGCTCATAAGGATAAACCGAGAGGTTCACACATCATAAACACCCCAAAATAAGCCAGACAATTAGCTATAGACCAACCGCTACTCTAATCTTTCTCTGTAGGCTACATGGTTTTGAAAAAGCCTTGATGACTTTTTCGTTTTCTAGAACTGCTTACCTGTGGTAACAAAGTGTCACCGGCCCAAATTATCCATTTAATTATCTAACGGATCGTCTATTAGGACCTGAGGGATAGTTAATTACCTCACTGAACTTTTCCGCCGGGCGTTATAAGTCACATCATGCCGTGTGAGGCTATCGGTTTGGGTGAGTTCACTCGGCCGGGCCGAGATTACTTCCCTTAGAAATCTGCATTTCCGCCGGGAATCAAGTGGCACAGCACACCACGCCGGGTTATTTGGAAATGTCTTTTTTCGACTGCAAGGCGAGTATCCGGCATCAATACACAGAAAGATTGCCGGAAAAAAAAAATTGAAGGTACCGACTTATCTGAGAAACTCAGCCACCCCCTAAAACCCCACCAAATATGTCAGAACGTCTCCTGACACCCTGCTTATCATGTATAATATTACTACATGAAAGCAGCGAGGGTCTCATCTTAGGGATAAAACACAGTATTAATTAAGCAATAAAAAAATACCCCTAGCCTACTAAGAATGCCCCTACTGAGGCTGGCCACGAGGCTCAAGGTAATAAATACACTGAATATGTTACCCTTACCTCCGAAGATGACACAGCAGCAGCGAACGCAGAAAACCCCACGCCCGAGGGGAAAAAAGAGCAAACTCGGGTTCTTGAAAGTTCCACACCACGTGTGGCAACTCTTAGACCAGAACGTCTGCTAATAATAAGTAAAATGCAACTACCTCAGAGAGATGGCTAGAAGCATAGTTCCGCGGATGTATATAGCCTCCTAAATAACTAATATATAGTAAAACTAAGGCGCAGAAACAAGAACAAATACACATGACGCGCGGGCCCAAAGCGGACCGACATGGCACCTACACTTAAGTACCCTATTTTAACACTTCCCTGCAGACATACCAATGGGGCTGTCAGTCCTAGCTAATCTAAACCTATTATATAACAACTAAGATATATACAAATGAGCAAAAGACTCACTAGAGTTGAACGAATGAAGAATAAAGCGGAGCACTGGCGAGGCACCACTGCACAGTATGATCACAGGGGTAGGAAGGAGGAATGGCGACGCTTGGTTCAGCGTCTCGGGTTGAATCCACAAAAGACATCCACGAGTTGGAAATCTTTAACATAACAATTATTAAGCAATTTATTTTTTTTATTTTTTACAAAGTGTTTTCGTAGTGAGTACCCAATCATAAAGACGATTCCATTAGATAATTAGCGTTGCACTTATGATGTTAGTACTCTTTCCCCTGCGGCGGGTGTTTCAAACAGGCTGACCGTGGGTGCTTGAAAGAGAGCTATTATATTAATGGGCATATCGTCAATGATGGAGGGGCCACTAATAAATATAGGTTTCTAAACACCCCTGATTGTCACAAAGGCTTTTAAGTATCCTAGAATAGGCTCAAATTGCGTCCTGTGCGTGAAAGGGTTAAGGGATACCAAGCAAAAAAACAATACATTTTACTTGACGCATTCACGTGGGGGTCCATGAATTGTTATGAGTGACTGTACTAACTAACAGGGCAGGGTGGATAGCTATAAACCATTGTGATTAAACGCACCGTAACAACTCCTCCTCACACCATCCCATTGGATCCTATTATTTAAACCATGCCAACAAGCACACTCCCTCTTCCCTAATGTATCCCCTCCCTCTCCTTCCTATCAAGCTACGCCATCTATGGGTCATAATCTACAAGATGATGGGGGAGAGTGATCTTACTAATTTCAGAGCGAACAAAACATGGAGCGAAGTTACCATTAGGTGACCCAGTTGGAAAGGTGACTGACTGTAGTGTACATGGGGAATGAACAAGCTTTCTGTACACCATGTTTAGCAGAATGGTCAACAAAGTAAAGAGAGTGCAGACAGCCAGGGTGAGCTGAAGACCTATTGAATTATGACATTATTGTTATTGTTGCTGGCAAATAATAAATGGTTTTATTTTCCATAGCAAAGAATTTTCATAATGAAAAGTGCAGAACTTCTGAATCGTGATAATTATATTTTTGTCCTGGCTAACATTAGCAGGTTTTAATATGCTTAGGGTAGCCCATAACCAAATTGAAAAAGCACTCAATATGATGGTTGGGAGATAGCTAACCAGGATTCGAACTCACTCACTCCAGGTATTTTTGGAAGAGTTGGACACCATATCTACTCGACCATCCGCTCATGGTTGAGTGGATACGGTTCCCAATTCTCCCAATAATAACTGGACTAAGTGAGTTCGAATCCTGATAAGGATACATCTTTCCCTACCTGTTCGACATTATCATTAACACTCACGGAGCGGCTAGGTCAGTAACTTCTACTACCTGGCAACCGGGTGGTTTTACCCTAAACGACCTTGTTTCTGTGCTCTTTTTCATGCATAACCAAGAACCAGAGCATAATACAATTATGTATCCCTGAAAGGCCGATAATTGAGCTTTCCAATGACACCAGAACCATCCTTCTATGACCACGGGTTCTCTTGCAACGATCGTGCAAGACGAGTGCAAAATCCCTAAAATACGGTAATTTCCTTACATAATTCCCTGTGTAGCGAGGCAGTGAGTGTGGGTGTGTGTGGAGTAGACGTCAGTAGTCGCGCGGGACCCGTGCCGAGCGGTCATGAGCCGACCTACGCTCCTCCCGTCTCTCTCTCAGAGCCATTATTGCTCAAAAATTGCACACGGACTTAAGTCGGGCCCCGCCACTTAGTCCTTGGTTCTCTAGACCGCCTTAAGTCGGGCCCCGCTAATAAGGGGTTAATCAGTATGATATAATTATCATGTATATTTGTTTTCAAATTATAGGTATGATTGTGCATGTAAGTTATTACAATTGTTCTATCTAACAATGGCAGTGTATTGGTTCAAAGATACAACAAGAACAATACTTTCAACATAGTTAAATGGCTGGGAACTGCGTATATTTATGATGACATACAAATAATAGTACTGGCTGTCCTCGAGCAAACACAGACATATGTCAGTATAAATATATTGCATGTAGGCTACAGTATATGCACAACAAAATATAATTTTAGGCTGCCTTTCATCTTTCCATGTTCTACTATTTAGTATATCACTAAACAACAGAGTGTATTAATTTACAAAAGTGAAAATTTTATTTTTCATTGCGCAAATATACAGGAAGAATTAAAGGTGATATAATAATTCACGTGTGCATAGATTAATTATAAACATATACAGTATACACCACAATGAAGCAATTTGGTTGAGCCCGAGAACTTACAGTCTTCTACTGTACTTCTCACTTCTCCGCTTGTTCTTGCTCTGTCCAATTGCTCTTCTTTCCTACTTTACTCCCGCCATCTGGTCTGTGTTTTTTTTTTAACTTCATAAGACAAACTTGAATTAGTCAATTCAAATGTCTGTATTTACAGAAGGAAAACATTAAAGGTCATCAAACAATTGTAAGTAACTACATTTACATACCAGGTTGTCACCCATCATTTCCAAAGATCCCTGTAATTGAATGATAAGAGAATGGTGATATGGATATGTGGGGTCAATTCAAGGTTGGGGTATCGAGTGAGGAACTAATTAAGAAGACGTTTGGGCATTAAGAGCATCAGTTAATTGATGCACACAAGTAGACATGGTTGCTTTGACATACAAGCTTAGGTGTGTAGTATTGAGTATTGCTTACCAATGTTAAAGATAAAACACATTGATTTATCATACTCCGAGTAAATATTATAAACCTAGTAGGTCTTTGTGACTATACAGGATGTGTGATTGATGGGGAGGTTTGGGATTTTGCATAATGTTAACATGTGCTTTTGAGGGCAATATATATATGCATGCAATGCTATATGTTCGTGAATGAATGAGGCTCTAGCTTTGTGCTGGTGTGTGTCAGCGAGTGTGTGTATTGGGATACATATTTGTGACAAGAGGGCTAATTATTATTATATGTTTGAGTTTTAAATACGAGTATGTAGGATTGTGGATGTGAACAAGCAATTGTGTATATGAGATGGGAACAAGGTTGGCGTGTTTTTTTTGTAAAACTAATGGTTCTATGCTTGTGTGGGGCTTTGATATGTATGTAAATGTGGGAAGATTGTGTAATTAGGTGTGTGAAGGGTACGATAACCTGTGCATGTGTTCTATGTGTACTGTATATGATCATTAAACTGAACTAACATCCTAAACCAATTAGGCCATATTTCAATAAAAACAAAAAAATAATAATCACCCCGTTGAAGGTAATAATAACGGAAACATTGATCTATATCATTAATACTATGACATGTACCTAATAAAACACTCCTTGCCAAGTACTATAGAACATTTGGAGCGAGTGTCGTTAAATATATAACATTAGTAGTGAGAAAAGAGATCCCCTACTCAGGTGCCGTAGAATATAATACATAAAGAAGTCTCTCCTGCCCCATTCCTCCCCTCACATCCCTCGCCTCATCCATTTTCTCCACTTGGTTGAGGGTGAAGGATATCTATTATCACCAATAAATATGTATTTAATGTGACCAACACATACTTGTCATTATAAGTAAAACCGGCACTGAAAAGGTTAATCATTGAATATGTTGTTATACTGTATGGTAAAATCGAAATTAATTGTCTAAATCTAGGGCTCATTAGTCAATATATTACTCATAAGCCAAGTTTCTCAGCACCACCAATCACAGGCCATAAGTAACTTACAATGCTGCTGTGACTACAGGACTATGTTGCCGAGTCTTCACTTGTAAAGACATATTGGAATGAAATTGTATACCTGTATGTTGTAATTGGTAATATTCCTAACATTGGTGATCTCTGTATTGTGTGAATGAAATATAGTGACTGGTATTTCTAGGGTTCTATTAGACAATAAATTATAACTATGTTATTTTTGTTGTTCCAGTTGATTATTTTACTCAGTAATGTTACTCAAGTTAGTTTATATTGGTTTATCTACCGTGCTTATATGGTTGGCTCAGTACACACAGACCACAAGTAAGACCACACTATTCACTGCAGATGACTGAAACTAGCCAATAATTCATGTCAAGAGATATTTATAGTGTGATTGGCTTCAATCTAGTGAAATGCCTGAAGAGACAGCACAGTCTGGAGTCAGGTCAGTGCGACCGCGCATTGCATATCGTTTAACACTATATTCAAGGGAAAACTATTATGCTATACAGTACAGTAGTAGAATAAGGTTGAATAACCTTACAAGTTCACTTCAGCTAGGGAAGAAACCCCAAACTGGAATGAATTCAACTGCACTAAGCAACAAAGGCTATATACCACAGGATGGTGCCGCAGCCTATACAGTAGTAGAAATCGAAATATATTTGTCATTGGTAATGTACGGAAGGTAAGTACATTACGAATTCATACCCTATGGAAATTATAACTTCTAAACAGATATATCAAGATTCATACCCGCTATCAGGTGGTAATTCGTATTATCATAGACCACAGCATGTGACATAATTGTAGACAAGCACTAATATTTATTAGTTAAATATATTGTGTCTCATTTACATTTCGCCTAT
>CM064537.1:14630117-14732617 GCA_032716605.1 Paralithodes platypus | reverse complement strand
TATTCCTGACATCCTCTCCGTCCTGTCTCATTTCTCTTATGTCCTATTCATTACTCATTTCACTATATCTTTTTGATGAATGCTGAGAATGACGACTGACTTCTATGTTCGTATTTTGTGGTGAATGCGATAATCGAAGATATGGAAATACTTGAGGGCAAATACGATAATAATAAAGAGTGTAGCATATTTCTAGTTGGTTTGGTATTATACCATTAAGGGGAGGTTTTTAGTTTGGTGTCTAGATATCCATCAAGCTTAAGATTACACTCCCTTGACCCCCTTTCAAGATAAATTTGTACATTTTTTGGTAGAAAAATTTCCCGGCCGAAGGCCGGTTCCTCTTAAATTACAGGCTCGCTATCGCTCGCCAGGAAAAAATCGACACCTAAATGGGACGAAAAGTCTTAAAAGTTACATAAATGGGGTGAAACTTCTTAAAATCGCCAAACAATGGGGCGAACGTCTTAAAACTTAAAAAACAATGGGGCTAAACAAGGGAGAAAGGGGTAAAGAAAAAAATCCCTCCAGTGGAAATATCCCCTCAAGGGTATTGCAGGTACTGGGGCAACTAGTGTACCACTACCACTACCACTACCACTACCACTACAACCACCATCATTATCATCATCACCATCATCACCATCAAGAATAGCAGCCATGCAAGTTTACTGCTATAAAATAAGTCATCGCTTAGCGTACTTCATAATGCTGTAGTTCTTTCAAACTCGAGATAACTATTTTACCCGAATTGTCGGCTGATTAAGGAGGAAATCAAAGTTTAGATGACCAGGCATGTCTCAATTTTGACTTCAGAAGGTAACTTATGCCAGGAAGTCTAACAATATTGTTATGTTGGTATATGTGAGTTAGGTTGTGGTTGTGTAGTGTTGTGGTTCAGTGTGAGAACAACAGATGAGAGAGAAGAGATGAGATGAGTGAGTCACAAATAGGGTTTTAGTTAGGCTGACAACTTCGGCAGTGGAGCGGGCATGGCAACTCAAAAGTGACTCATAATTTGGTCACTGGTCAAACAAAGGTCTGCCCACGTGCTGCCAAATTGGGTTTTAACTAAATTATATTTACGATTTTTTTTACAAATGATTTATGTTCCGAACAGATAATTATGCATGTCGTCAACATTGGCTGTGCTCAAGCAGCTCGACGTATATACAGTATATATATACGTCGATGGCAGATGAAGGGTTAATGGTGGAGGGATGGTGGTTTATGAGAGGATTGAAATGACACACATACATTACACATCATTCCAAGAGTAAATAAATACATTTACTGATATTGTTCTGCCCTGTCTAAGACCCTATAAATACTATATACCTTAACTAAGCTTATATTGCCTACATTATCAGATAAAACAAGCCCACACACACACAAACATATACATATGCAAATACCTATAGATTAACACTAAAGTAGACACACTATAACTCAAACTGATGCTAACATACATACTTAAACCAATATATTAATACACATAGGCCTACAGTACATGCACCATGAAAGTTGAATTGGGCCATGCCGGTTATATTGACCTGAGGTGGTGGAATTGGGCTGAGTGATGGTATGGATCTAACGGTTAAATTAGTTCAAACTGTTGAACTGAGATGCTTAACACCTTATTGGCGGGCTAGACGGTCTATTTGACCGTACCGTACAGCGTTTTTTTTTTAACTCTAAATAGGGTTGTTTACGTGATCATTTTCATGCCTAAATAAGACCCAGAGCGTAAAACAAATATATATCCCTGAAAGGGCGTAAACAGAGCTTTCCAATGACACCCGAACCATCCTTGTACGACCACTGGTTCTCTTGCAATGATCGTTCAACGCGAGTGCAAAAACCCTGAAATAAGGTAATTTCCTTACATAATTCCCTGTGTAGCGAGTGAGAAAGGAGGGGGGAAAGTGGGATACAGTTCAGTATGTCCACGGTGGTCGTGGGGAGCGGTCATAGGGTTGCTACGCTCGTCCCCCCGCTCAGCTCTCTCTCTCTCAGCAACATTACGTGCTGAAAATGGCGCTCGACAGGTGTCGTGCACCGCCACTTAGTCCAAATTTATTTCATTCGACATATGTTGCGCGCCGCCAGTTAAGGGTTAAACAAATGATAATAATAATAAACAAACAACACCAAAATTGACTGGCTTAGTTCATAACCCATCATTGCGGTCTTCCAATCATAACCAATTATTTTGTGTGAAGTTCTTACATTAACAATATGTCTCACAGAGAGTGTCGTGAATATTGCCAAACAACCAATTAATGATCATTATGGGACCATTTATGTGAGCTTGGAGTCCCACTTCAGGCGGCGAAATTGCGTTAGGGGTTTGAAAGGGTGACGAAGATGGAGCTACTTCTTTATCTTCCAATATAGTGCAAGCAGAGTTGATGATGAGTACCATTTTATCTGACTGTCAGGTACTTTTCTTCCCTCTCTAACTGATTGTGTAATGTTAACCGGAGAAGCGTGATAGGCATTACAAAAGTGTCTGTAATGCTTAAGCGATAAGCCTCACAGAAGAAAGCCCATAAAAAAAAAAAAATCCCACAGGCACTCAAATGGATACAATATGTGATTAGGTGAATGTTAAGGCTCTCAGCCTATGCCCGAGAGGAAGTAAGTTGGAATATAGAAAAAAAAAAAAAAAAAAAAAAAAAAAAAAAAAAAAGTAGCACATTCACCCTCTAATACTTCCTTCCTCTCCCCTACATATTATGTCCCTACATCTCCTTCCCCCCTTTCTCCCCCCACTTCCTCCCTCCTCAGTTATTGGCTATTTTTCCTCTTATAATTGTCATTCCTCCAATATTTCTGCACAACATATGATGATGCACGGTGCTCCACACCCCCTCGTCCTTTTCACATTCCAAAGAGATGACAGACACACCTCAGTGCCTCCAGAGACCCTGAAGAGGCCGGATGTTGCCCTCTCTCTCTCTCTCTCTCTCTCTCTCTCTCTCTCACCTCCATTCACCCCTTCCGTCACAAATATACTTGCTTCATAGATATTTGCTGTTTACACCTAATGTCTGGTCTTCACTGTTCACATGTTCATCATACAAGTAAAATATACACACATTGAGCAGAAATAATGCATTATATGATTATTATAATTAATTCTGTCAGAATCAAAGGTAATAAATTCTCATATGCGGATGTTTATAAAGCATAAATGGCAATCTCCTTGGGTTAATAGCTTTTTGTGGCTGGGCAGTGGCTATGGTATCTCTCTGCAGCTGGGCAGTGATAGTGTTATAGTTTGCTACACTTTATGCGCCAGCTTCCTACAATGCAGCACTTCTTGCATCAGCCTGCTAAGATGCTGTGTTTTATACGTCAACCTACTACAATACTGTGTTTCATATGTCAAGCCACTGCTATATAATGCCTCATGCGTCAGCCCACTACTAGGCTGCTTCTCATGTGTCAGTCTTGTTTATAGCTGTGGTACACTTGTCTGTCCCCTGTGGAGGCCTCACTTGCTCACATTTTGCTCCGAGGGTTCTAGGGTTTGTTTACTGGTAATCTTTAGTTGCTGCTCTGAGCTGCTAAGTGTTGGTTGAGCCAATGTAGTCTTAACTCCAGTGGCAGGATCAGCTGTGCATGACTTGAGGGTAAGAGCGGCCCACTGGTTTGGAGGACGTGTGAGAATGGTTGTAGTCATCCGTTTTCTCTTGTGTCACTTTCTTCAGTTTATGTGGCTTGTATTTTTGTTGTGTTTGGTACGTTTGAAGCATAACATTGCCTTCTTTTACAAATAAGCCTTAGCCTCAAGGCAGGATCTGATATATTGAGATAAATGTGTTAAATTATATATTGAACGTTTTGATTTCAGATATATTTGAATAAGAAAACACAGTTAGTCCAGACTAGAAACTCCACACCTCATAAACTTTAGTATCATGGAGTTCTAAAGGGATGAATCCTTGGTCCAATTCTGTATATAATATACATAAATGATGCCTAACAGTTTATCTTTTAATGTATTACCATGTAGATGCTAATCAATTTATTCATGCTGATAACACTGAAAACATTGAAAACCTAATTCGTAGTAGTAAAGAATCTTTAATAATAGCTATAGAGAATGTTCATATGAATGGTTTAATAGTAGACACATACAGACACAAAGTTCAGTGTATGTTCATTGATTCCAAAGTACTATTGTTACAGATCATCAGTGACACTCAAATACAGGTTGCTGGCAGTTATATAGTCCCTAGTAACTTGTTAACATATCTAAATGATTGTATACTTCAACACCTATATGAATTTTGTTAACCCTCTCCGACATATAACGCGATTTTGAGCCTATTGGGGATACTTTAAAGCCTTTGTTACCATCAGGGGTATTTAGAAACCTTTAGTTTAGTTACTTCAACCTCTGCAGTTGTCTTTGAGTTAGCTGTGGGCAGAAAACTAATTTTGGAGAGGTAATTATAAGAGTAAGAGCATTCTATTTCTTATTGCTAATCTGGCAACCTCTGCGTCATAAATGCGTGAAAGGGTTAAGATGAGTACAAAGCTATTTGGAACATTAACACACTGTATGTTAACTTTATAAATTCTAACTTTAAAACAAAAATAAAATAAAATAAATAAAACACACACACACACAAGTCATGTGTACTAGATGTAGTGAAACGACGGCATAAACATCTGGGGCACAGCCAAGGTATCACAGCTGCAACGTGCATAAAACCCCAACAATGGTGTTGCAAAGGTTGTAATGGGTGGTGCACCCAAGCGTGACTGTTTAAACCATTTTCTAGAAGAGTTTAAGTATATGTATTGATTAGAATCAACTGATATTAACATCGTTAGGAGGAAGTTGCCAGCTTGGATATTCATACTGCCTATGGTTAATCAAAATAGCACTGTTAACACTAGACACCCAAACAATCTGTGTATCTCTAAAATCAACACAGATCCAGGTCTCTTTTAACCCGTCCAATCGCAGCGACGGCTACCAGCCGTCACTAGATAAGTCACTCCCCAGTCCTAGCGACGGCTGGGAGCCATCAGTAATGTACTTCCCTTGTAACTGCCTGTAACAGGCTGTACCTGGTACCATGACCTCTTGAGCACTGCTCTCAATATGGCAACACTTCTCAGCTTATATAAAGCCCACTGAAGGCTGGGAGAGCCAGTCTTCCTTTATCTCTTGAGGTGGAAGCTTGTTTTATCTTATCATGCCATTTTGGCCACATTGCTTGGGACTGTGGGGGGACTTTTATTACTGTATCCTCCGGTACATACAATAATTACACTATTATTATAATATTATAGTCAGTTTAATCAGTAAGTGTTAACCTCTTACCTGCGCAGCTCCCGGCATGCTAAGGTATTCTGATTAATTTATCACTAAAATCATTAATTTACCATATATATAATCAATACTTATTCATATATGCCTATTTTACTTTTAATATGAACATTTGAACATGGGAAAGCAATAAAACAAGTGGTAACAGCAATTGGCTGGTGAAAATTGTATATTTTAGGCCCGCGGTCGTCCTCTGACCTTGAGCGGTGAGAGACAAACACCCTCCCTCTCTCTTGTCTCAAACGGTACTGAGAGATCAGGGGAGCTTTCAGACTGGCTTGGAGGGTCGGAGATAGACTGCTCAACCCTTCTGATCCCTCTCTCCCACCCGTTCTCCCATGAAAATACTCGATAAATATCGGGAATAATAGAGAAAATACCTGATAATTGAAGAGGGGAAAGGGGGGTTGGGACTCATGTGTAGGAGTGGTAGAAAGTAATGGAGGGAAATTATCTCACCTAAAGACAAATTGCTTTGTTTCGAGTGCCACTGGAGTGTTTAAAAAAAAACAAAAAATAGGTCTTGGATCTTAAGAGTCTTCCCGCAACTCGCTGGTTAATATCCGGCAAAAGGTCATAGTCAACTATCTTTTGACACATAGTTGTGTATGTCTATTCTATCGTAATATCTGTGTATATAAGAAACTATTGTAATTTTAAGCATGTAAGGCATTCGCATGATTCAAATGGATATCATTATTATTCTGATTCGTATTCCTCTTCCCCTATCTCCATTACCATTAATCAAAGCCATTATTCCTCCAGCTCAGCATTCATATGATTGCCTCCTCCACTGTCACCATCACTAATGACCATAATCCTTTCACATTCATTTGGCAGCTGAATCCACCCTTCATATCTCAATTGTCCCTTATTGGTTACAAATTTTATTATAACATCTTGGACATAGTAAATTTGTTTAATCATTCATCCCAGAGTCAGCCACAACAAAGATACATTTCCAGTACTAGATACTCTTACTGGGGATTTACTACGCTCAATAAGGATGATCTTCGACTTCAGGTCCAGTGTAATTTGAAGAGAGAAAGACAGAGAGAGTTACGATGGATAGTTAGTATCTCAAAGACCTTGCAGTCCATTCCGGGGAGATACACGAAGTGGAAGGAGAGAGATTGTTTAGTGAACTACATTCATTACAGAGTGTGCAAAATGTAAGCTACTTTCTTCCTTAACTGCTCTACATAAGAACTGTTTGCAATATATGAGAGAAGTTTGTTTCCAGGTAGAACAGATCTTAATTGTGAAAAAACTTCCACAAGTGCGCTATTGGTGAACTTTTTCAATTATACCTTCCAGCCTTAGTTGCGTGTTGTATTCATATTGAGGCTAAATATTATACTATAATCCACATTGTCAAACCCATTAAGTATTTTTTAAATGTCAATGAGCTGACCTCGTAGTCTGCGTGTTTCCAACGGAAAGAGATGAAGATTTCTTAACCGGTCCTCACAGCTCAGTCTTCTCATCGATGGAATAAGCTTTGTAGCCCTAGAGAGAGAGAGAGAGAGAGAGAGAGAGAGAGAGAGAGAGAGAGAGAGAGAGAGAGAGAGAGAGAGAGAGAGAGAGATTATTAGACGATTTTACTAAACTTGGGTGAAGCCTCTCTTTGTCAAAAAGTTATTATGACTGAGAATGTATCAATTATATAACAAAGTATATTGAAAACATCATAAACTATATTGGTGAAATTCAATATCACAATAATTATGTAATAGTTATAAACAGTATGTACTCATTATATAACCAGTATAAATTGTACACACTGTATTAATTCAGAAATAGCTGTAAGCTCCGAGTAAACACATTTTAGTTCCTTAATCGCATAAAGCTCAGGTAGGTAGTAAATTATAATACCTTCTTATTATATTATTACTGTGTGAGGCGAATAAAAACATGAAACACACCTCTCTGCTAATATTAATTATGGAGGTAATTTACTTAAGATTTTTACGGTATTATTTTGTCATTAACTAAAAGGTCTCTCTCTCTCTCTCTCTCTCTCTCTCTCTCTCTCTCTCTCTCTCTCTCTCTCTCTCTCTCTCTCTCTCTCTCTCTCTCTCTCTCTCTCTCGCTCTCTCTCTCTCTCTCTCCTCTCTCTCTCTCTCTCTCTCTCTCTCTCTCTCTCTCTCTCTCTCTCTCTCTCTCTCTCTCTCTCTCTCTCTCTCTCTCTCTCTCTCTCTCTCCCCGCCTCTCTCTCTCTCACATATCCTTGCCAACATTATCATTAATTTATCCTCACATAAAGGACCCAAACCGTTTCACTTACCATCCATTATACATCCCTCAAGATTAATGTCTCTCCTGCGGATCCCGGGAGCCTTTTCTCATCATAATAATCTCTCCCAGTGACCCATTTTCCCTTCATCATCTTTTATCGACTACTGACAGTTTGGCAGTTCATCACGTTTTGTTGAGTATACATTTGAATACAGTACTAACAACATTTGCGACATCCTAGCTGCCTATGTCTTACCGCCAGCAAACTCATATCATCAGCTGTGTAAATCAGTATATTATATTGCACAAAAGTTCCTCCCATATGTTATACCGTGCACCACCAGTCAGCTATTCTGTTTGTCCGTCTGGCCATAAATTGCTTTCAAATATTACTCATTGATGAAAGTTACAGGCATATGTCACATATTACGGATATCATTTTAATGTAACTATTTATTCAAATTTCACAAAATTTTCTGAAATATTTACATGAAAAGGCAAGGATAAAGATATAACGTCAAGTTCAGTTATTTTTATAGTATCTTAACCCTTCCTGCCCGGGTGTTATTTTTAAATGACACCCCTTGCGAAGGGCAGGAGCCCGGGTGTCCTTTCAAAATCCGTAAGCTTGAAAGCCAATTAAGCATGGTTTGAAAGCCGTGAGTCGAAACGTTTGTAAACAAAGCCGGTCAGAGCGACGCGCAGCTTCAAAAACAAGAAGAAGAAGTCGGATCATTGTTATTGTTGTCTGCTAACACAAAATTAGTGTCTGTAAATGTCCGATATTGCTAATACCGCATCAAATCTCTCTCCACTGAAACATCATCACAACTGAACCAGTTGACCTAGAGAGCTCTACTTATCGCCAGTCTACAGATACAAGTAAGGGCTACATTTCAAGATGTGTGTGAATTCTCTAGCAGTCAAAATAACAAATATAGGCCTAGGCCTATTACAACGTTTTTTGGCCAGATCGCCCGGATCGTAGTGCTGTCCTTTAGAAGGCAAGCCCGGGGAGGAAGGGTTAAGCTAACTAAGCAAAATATTTTTGTATTTCAAGGCTAAGGTACAGGTCAATGGAAAACTTTATTATCATTCATAATTTAGAATAACATTAGTAATTGTGGGAATGCCAGTCAGCGACATGGGTACTTTACGAATCATAAAATGCTTCAATTGGATGTAATCGAATCGTCAATGCAATACCGCCGGAGATTTGTTGCCAAGAAACCCGGAAATACACTTTCAAGACACCCGCAACTTTTCTCTTATTGAATGGTTATGTTTTTATTTTGTTTTTGTTTTTATATGTTAGTGAGGGAGGCAAAAGGCAGAATTGCCTGTGGCGAGTGCCTCCCCCAGAGTTGAAAGAGTAACAGGGTAAAAGTCAAGGGACATTCAAGCAAAAATTCCTGGACACACAGAGTTTTAACCCATTTAAGTCATAGGAAGAGGGAAAGACTGATTCTGGGATAAAGTTCCAGAGCTCAATTGTTGAATAGAAAAAAATATTGAGAAAAACGTTTCACTCTTGGGTTGGAGAGTTGCACAAAGTAGTATGTGCATCCTCATAGTAACTTCCAATGGGTCGGTACAACAAGGTTGACATTACCGGGAAAAAAAATGGAAAACAGCAAAACACAATATAAACCGCAGGTTGTCGACATCACATGTTGCACCTGCTTGTAGGACAAAACCCTGATACAGGTGGTCCTGGAGAAGAACTTGGCCTGCAGTGATGGTAATTCTATAGTTGCTGTTCAAGCCTTCCTCAGCATATTGCAGATATAACCTGTGGTTCACACATGGCCAAGAATAGGAAATGTGTATATATGTAGCCTACATTGTTTAATATATACCCGCGGTGACACTCTCCTAACATAGTTGAAAACCAACAATTATCCGACACAGTGTCCATACAAATACACAAGTCAAACATGGATGAAGAGGGAAAAGTGGATCATCACCACTAATCGCTCAGAGGTGGTTTGAGACTAACAGATTATCAAAAATACAGATTATCAAAATATACAGATTAACTTGCTCATGTAGTAATGTACACCCTATGTGGTGGATTGTGTTCTTTTATTTCATAAATTTTAAGCGTTGTTTCCACATAGCGATTTTGATAATTTATTTTGCCTTTATATTGTCTTTGTCCAAGTTTTGGTTTGTTTAGTTTGCAAGTTTTACATTTTAATATGCCGACACCGGCCTCTACTGCCCTAACATTACAACTCGTCATAGCAAAGGAGATTGCGACAACTCCACACACACACACACACACACACACACACACACACACACACATAAACAACACAGCTACAATATATGTTAATTATTACTAATAGTACATCCTAACCGGAACAATACAGTTGATATTAACAGTAATACCAACAACTCAATGTTATGTTGTTTGTGGACCAAGGACGTGTGTGCCCGTGTGAATTATTGAATGAACTAATCTCAAAGCGTTTGTTATAATGTGTTGGTGTATTCAGAGTTAATAGTGTTTATAATAAACATGACTGAATCAGTGTGTTGGTGTGTGAAGTGCATTGTCACTGTAGTTTTGTCTGCCACATAATACGTGTGGAAGTAACATGTGTGTTATTGATGTATGAGTGTGGTTTGTCATGCTGACGTAAATAATCTGATTAAGCAACTTATTTATAACAAATTGTATTAATAATTAAATTTCACTAATTTAACCTTCGTCCATAAGATTAAGTGGAAGAACAGAACTAACGTAAAAGACTACAACTTATAATATTAACGAACATGGACACAACAATATATGATTATTTGTACTGCCTCTATGGAAATGGTATGTTAATATATGACGAATCTTACATATTTGTACTATATCATTGGGAAAACCATTAGTTCTAATAGAACACTAACTGCATTAGTAATCCATCTCATAGCCACTTTGAATGAACACATTATAACCAATATTGTTTTATGTCACAGAAAGTATCTCATGGACTATAATTCAGTTTAGTAATACAAAACATCTCATTTGTCGTGTTTCATTTCGTGTCCCAGAACCGTTTTTATTTATTAATATCGATCATTTAATTCATCCTAGCAACACACCGTACTCTTTACTCGCTAATTAAATATTCACAGAGTAATATCAACACTGGCAAACAGATAGAAGAATCTGTAACAAACAAATCCTTCAACTCTGTGTCTGTGGGAGTGGACAAACATTCAGCCTTCTCGGGTCGTCACAAATCCATTCAACTCTGACTTTGTTTGGAAAAAAAGACAGACAAATATTATTCCAAGATATTTGTTACCTTCCCCTCCACCTCCTCCTTACACTGCTTCCTCCCCTCCCCCCCACCCTCACCTCCTTCTTCTCTTCCTGCTTCCCCTTCCTCCTTCTGCTGCCTCCCCTACTCCTACCCCACCCGCACCCCTCCTCCTCCTCCTCCTTCTCCTCCTCCTCCCCCTTCTCCTCCTCCAGACTTCTTCAGCATTTTCACGAATTCATCTTTGGGTTCACAAATTTAGTTCAATTTCTGCAATGGAATGCAACCGAATATCAGTCTGAGTAAATATTCCTTCGCCAATGGGTAAGATCGGTCTTTTCATTAGGTTTGTGTGTTCTTTGTGATTTGGTTGTATTATGCTTTGTCGGCGAATCATCATACTCTCTCTCTCTCTCTCTCTCTCTCTCTCTCTCTCTCTCTCTCTCTCTCTCTCTCTCTCTCTCTCTCTCTCTCTCTCTCTCTCTCTCAAAAAGAGATGGATGGAAGGAATTAACGAGAGCTGAAGAAAAGTGATGGAAGGAAGGGAGAGGTAAAGATAGAATGGATGTCTGAAGGCAGAGAGGAGAGGAGAAGAAAACAGAAGAGAGTGAAGGCAGAAGAACAGGTGAGACAGATGAGAGGAGAAGAATAAGTATAAACGTGGAGAGGGATGGGTGAAATCAATAACAGAAACTACAAGGAAGGAACAAAGGGAAAAGGGTGAGAAGGACAATAGGAAAGAATAGGTAATACACAATTAATGGAAGAGAGAATGGTGAACTAGAAAAGATGGAAGATGAGTAGAATCGAAAAAGTAAGGGAATTATATAAGAGGGTAGGAGTGGACAAGGAACAAAAGAAGTAGAAATCCTTTGTGAGAGAAGATGAGGAGAGATAAATATTTGAAAGGAGGAACAGGACAAGATTGGGACAGAAGGATATAGTAATAGAAGCAAACGACAAAGAGAGAAGGAAAACGGTAATCGAAACGCGGAACAACTTCACGACAACTATTTTATGAGTATTTGAGGGAAAGAAGTTAAGAAGAAAATTAGTGTGGAGATAACATGGGCGAATATTCGTGTGGAACATCACGAAATACCAAGGGTAAGTAGATACAACAAATGGTTGAGTGAAGATATTAATGATGAAACTGTATGAATTATTAAAAACGGCTTAGAAAATATTCTTGGCATTAAAGCCTAATTTATTTAATTATACATAATGACAATACAAATCTATAATGTACACACACACACACACACACACACACACTACACACACATATATATATATATATATATATATATATATATATATATATATATATATATATATATATATATATATATATATATATATATATATTTATACATTAATTTATCTGTATCAATATGTTTCAGTCATTCACAAAACAAAATAAACTCTAGAAGTGATAGATTATAGTACAACCTATAGTGACGTGGTTTAGGGCAACATGATGGATTGCACATTGACGAGGAGAGACAGTTTAAGGCAGAAAGATAGATGATACAGTCAACCATAAAATAGTTTGTTTATATAAAGGCGGTGATTGTATTGTATATGTTTTGTTGTATTCGGTTACCAACAAATCATATATATATATACTATTTAGTGTATACTACGCCAAATGTAATACCACTTTCATTTGCAGCATATCCTTATTATATAACCTATCTGTCTACCTCTTCCCTACTCAACTCTAATTTACACACCTTGATCTATCTGCAGTAATATTCACCCACTGTACCCTCTTCCTACGTGTTCCCTCTCCATGTATATCTGTTCTATCTACGTCTATACATAGTGTACGTCTCTACTAACATACCATACATCAATCGCTTCTCTACCTGTCTCTGTTCCACCTCCGTTTTATCTACCCATTTTTCTCCTACCTCTCCCTTTCTGTCTCCTTGTTTTTTGTTGTTCTATCCTTTTCTACCCAACCCTTTTCTATCTCCCTCTGTTTATATTTACCTCTTGGCGACTCACCTGTGTTCTAAATGCTCACTTTTCTTCTCCCTCCCACCCCTCTTTATAATTATCCACCCACCTTAATGTTCTATTACCTCCCTCCACCTCTTTCCGATGTACCTTAACCTGTCCTTTACCTTCCTCTCTTCTGTCCATCACTTTCCTACCCATCTATCTTCCTCGTTGCTACCCACAATATATTTTTTCTACCCTTCTTTTTCCTATCCAATGTGTTCTTTCCTCTCCCTTACTATTATTTTTCTATTTATGTGTCCTTGTTTCCCATAATTTCTACCCATTTACTGTTTCTCCTTGTGATCTACACATCTCTTGTTTATCCACCTTTTTCAGTCTCAGTCTGTCCTACTTTAGCCTATTTTCAACCTATACCTCTTCTATTACCTCCTGTCTATATCATGTTCTCCCACAGCAGAATATCTCCTTCGTATCCCTATTCTACTTTTCCCATTTCTATCTAACTTCCATATACTGTACATCTCCTACCTACATTTTATCCACCCACTTCATTTAACTCACCTATCTGTTATCTAAATGTTTTCTACCACCTCTTTTAAATTCTATGTTTGATATTTCCTTGTGTATACCATTTTATATTTACCCTTCCTACAGTATATTATTGTGTGTGTGTGTGTGTGTGTGTGTGTGTGTGTGTGTGTGTGTGTGTGTGTGTGTGTGAGTGTGTGTGTGTGTGTGTGTGTGTGTGTGTGTGTAACAATTATGTATATTGAGGCATATATGTTAGGTGGGAAGGCTAGACCATATATATTTGGTGTGCGTGTGTGTGTCAGTAAGCCGTGTGTGGTAGTTGCACATGAATGTAAGTGTAGAGTGCGTGTGTAAGATATGTAGGTGTGTACGTGTGTGAGTATGTTTTAAACTTATGTATGTATGTGGGCTTTCAGTGGCCAAATTGTACCCCATTGAATTATTCGTTCCCTGTCCTGTGCAATTCCGAATGTCAAAGTTACTAAAAGATCCGCAATTAAAGTAATTGTGGCCCATTTGAGTTCATTAGGGGGGGTGGGGGGGGGGGGATAGTAAAGACATGGAGAGAGAGAGAGAGAGAGAGAGAGAGAGAGAGAGAGAGAGAGAGAGAGAGAGAGAGAAGGAAGTATCTCATCCTCACCCCCTTCCCCACTCGTCTCTCTCTATTCAAAAACATTGTTAGACCCCCTCTTGAACATTGCGTACAGTTCTGGTCCCCGTATCTCAAGAAAGACATTACACAACACGAATATGATCATAATGGACCAGAATTAGTGAGCGGAACTGTACAGGCCAGACACAATGGGAGGTCTGGTCTCCCTTCATGTGGTAATAATGAATAGTTCATATCCCACAGACTCCCTTGGAGGCCGTATACATTACATTGACCACCAGACCCTCCAATAATGCAGACCCAGATCCGTGTCTCGGTATTCACGTCATTGGCCGCCGGGTTGGGGTGGATATCGGGTGAATATGTGCGGGATCTCTCAAGGTGGATATCGGGTGAATATGTGCGGGATCTCTCAAGGTGGATATCTGGTGAATATGTGTGGGATCTCTCAAGGTGGATATCTGGTGAATATGTGCGGGATCTCTCAAGGTGGTTATCGGGTGAATATGTGCGGGGTCTCTCAAGGTGGATATCGGGTGAATATGTGCGGGATCTCTCAAGGTAATATCGGGTGAATATGTGCGGGATCTCTCAAGGTGGATATCGGGTGAATATGTGCGGGATCTCTCAAGGTGGATATCGGGTGAATATGTGCGGGATCTCTCAAGGTGGATATCGGGTGAATATGTGCCGGATCTCTCAAGGTGGATATCGGGTGAATATGTGCGGGATCTCTCAAGGTGGATATCGGGTGAATATGTGCGGGATCTCTCAAGGTGGATATCGGGTGAATATGGGCGGGATCTCTCAAGGTGGATATCTGGTGAATATGTGCGGGATCTCTCAAGGTGGATATCGGGTGAATATGTGCGGGATCTCTCAAGGTGGATATCGGGTGAATATGGGCGGGATCTCTCAAGGTGGATATCTGGTGAATATGTGCGGGATCTCTCAAGGTGGATATCTGGTGAATATGTGCGGGATCTCTCAAGGTGAATATCCTATTGGGTCCTGGCGGAAGGTGCCTTCCCAACCCAGACACACTTTGAGTTACTAACCCATTCTGTACCGGTGACATCCTTTTCATGATATTCTGGCAAATGTTCGACGGTTTTATTCTGCTTATATATTCTGTTTGATATTTGTTTAGATAAACTCAAGGTAAATAAAACGCCAGGACCTGATACAATCTCGCCTAGAGTTCTAAAGGAAGCAAAGAATGAGCTCTCCAAACCACTGACATTACTATTCAATAAATCCTTGCAGTCGGGAACTATGCCTGATCAGTGGAAGCTAGCCAACGTAACACCGATATTCAAAAAAGGCAGCAAATCCCTACCCAGTAACTATCGTCCAATTAGCTTAACCTCAGTTGTATGTAAAATGCTAGAAACGGTCATACGAGACAGACTCGTAAATCACTTAGAGGAAAATAACATACTTAAAGATACTCAACACGGCTTTCGTAAAAAACGTTCCTGTTTAACAAACCTCTTAGACTTCTTCCACGATATCCTCAACCTCTACGATGAGAGTAAAGCTGTAGATATTATATACCTTGATTTTCAAAAGGCCTTTGACAAAGTTCCCCACAAACGTTTACTGCTAAAACTAAAAGCGCATGGAATACAAGACGGTGTGTTGAAATGGATAGAAAATTGGCTCAGCAACAGAAAGCAAAGGGTAGTGATAAACGGTAAGGCATCTAAATGGACCAATGTAAGTAGCGGGGTACCCCAGGGTTCGGTACTAGGACCAATTCTCTTTCTAATTTACATCAACGACATAGATGAGGGTCTCACCTGCACAATCTCAAAATTTGCTGACGATACAAAAATTGCAAATAGCGTACTCTCAAAAGAACAAGTTGACGATATGCAACACAATCTAGATAAATTGTCATGTTGGGCCCAATTTTGGCAAATGAGTTTCAATGCGGATAAATGTAAAGTACTACATGTCGGATACCTAAATGAGAAAGCAAACTATTCGATGAATAGCACTCAGCTTAAGAATGTAAACAGAGAAACTGATCTGGGAGTAACAATATCGAGTAACCTAAAACCGAGTCAACAATGTTCAGAAGTTGTTAAGAAGGCAAACAAAATAATTGGCTTTATAGGCAGGTCATTTGAGCATAAATCCAAAGAAGTTATCCTAACCATTTACAATTCCTTAGTCCGCCCTCTTCTGGAATACTGCGTTCAATCCTGGTGCCCTTATTACCAAAAAGATATAAACAAGCTAGAACGAGTTCAACGTAGAGTTACCAAAATGATACCTAGCCTAAAGAACAAACCATACGAAGAGCGTCTTAGAGAATTAAATCTATTTCCTTTAACCCAGCGCAGATTAAGAGGCGACTTAATTCAAGTGTTCAAAATCATCAAAGGCATCGACAATATGAACTGTAGTAAGTACTTCACTATCGACCAATCTAATTACACGCGGGGAAACGGTTGCAAAATTATTGGTAAATCTTTTAACTCGCACGAATCTAAGAATTTCTTCTTCAATCGAGTTGTCAACTTGTGGAATGGGCTTCCCCGAGACGTTATAGACTGCAGCACCGTTGATTCATTTAAATTCCGCCTAGACAAATATCTCGCATCAAACCCGCGACTGACTAACCCATATGTCCCCTACTAACTTCCTAGTCCTGCCACGTTAGTAGCAGGGCAGTAGTTCCCTTTCCAATGTTCCCTTACCCACTCTAAACCACTGTTTGGACACTTGATCCTCAGTGTTTTGGAGGACAAGCAACCTAGAAGGGTCACTAGACCTGTTGTTGCTTGATTTCCTTTGTACTCCTTTGTACTCCTTTGTACCTCTCCAAAATTAGTTTTCTGCCCACAGCTAACTCAAAGACAACTGCAGAGGTTGAAGTAACTAAACTAAAGGTTTATAAATACCCCTGATGGCAACAAAGGCTTTAAAGTATCCCTAATATGCTCAAAATCGCGTCATATGTCTGAGAGGGTTAAGAACATATATCCACGACTGTACGTGATCAAGAATAACCCCAGCAATAACAAACATGTCATTATAACATACAACCATTACATCCGTCTTAAGGGAGGTGACCTGTTTTTGTTCTGTCCTTTTCTATCTTCCTCTGGCTTGTATCCATTTGGCCCCATTCAGCCTACTGTTTTAAGACGTTGATCCCCATCCAGGTGTCACTTTTTTACTGATGAGCGGTAGCGAGCCAGCATATTTTTTATTTTTGTTTGACAGCAGGCTAAATTTGTACATTTTTCGATAGAGAAATTTCTTCATATAATGCTGGCTCGCTTTCGCTCGCCAGGAAGATATCGACACCGAGATGGGATTAACGTCTTAAAATAGTTGGCTGAATGGGGCCGAATTTATACAAGGCAGAGAATGACAGAAAAGGACAGAACTAACAAAACACATGTCACCCCCTTAAGAATATCTAGAATCCTACGGTTGCTACAGTATTTAAAGATACGTTGTATTTGTATTAATAGTATGGTATATAACATAGGCTATGCAGTATATATTATAATAAATAGTATATACCTGAGACAATCCATCACTAATGTTCAGTCAATATATCAACCCAGCACAGTCATGCTCAAATGTCATTTATCTGATCTTAATAATTTCAACTTCATTAATTGTTCTGCCAAAAAGCTAACAAAAGTCCTTACACATGAACAAAACTCTATGTTTCAACCTTGTTTCAACCATTCATTATCAAAAAATAATATATAGCTAAAGTTTTAACGATTGGATACTACTTTTAATGATGGTTGTACAGGCGTTTGAGCTGATAATATATGGTCCAACACACTGCTACACTATAATTGACCCTGGTATTAATGTAGCCGGTGTGTTTGTTTAGGTCCTATTGTTCACTGGTAATTGTGTGTGCCCTGGCCTCTCCCTATAGCCTTCAATAGGGGGAGTTAAAACGGTACTGATTACATTAAAAGCCATGTTGTATACCTATTTCCTTGACTGTATGACTCTAATGCTGCATACTTACTGTACGTTGTCTGTGGTATAGTAACTCAGAAATAGGCTATCTATATTCACGTATATATAAATACATATGTACATATATAAATCTCTCTTTCTCTCTTTCTCTATCTATCTCTCTCTCTCTCTCATTGTTTCTCTCTCTATCCATCTATCTATCTCTCTCTCTCTCTCTCTCATTTTTTCCTCCCTCTATCTCTCTCTCTCTCTTTCTCTCCAAATATATATATATATATATATATATATATATATATATATATATATATATATATATATATATATATATATATATATATATATATATATATATATATATATACATACGATATACTGTACGTTCTGAGAGTGAGGGTCCGAGTCTAGGTGGTGAGACAGTGACGCACTGGAGTGAAGCAGCTTCAGAAATGTTGCTGCATCGAGCTGTGGGTGGGCAACTGTGCATCTTGCAAAGGCAAGATATCGGGGGCTCGTTGTATCCCAAAGTGCTTCACATGTCTCACTCCCTAGACTGGAACGAGACCTCACGGGCTTCGTCGTCCAATGTACGGTTGAATGTACAGGCACTCACCCTATGCCCGAGAGGGAGTAGTTGGAATATAGAAGAAAACAAAAAGTTATACATACAGTATATATATATATATACTGTATATATTACAGTACCTACAGAAATTGTATCTCACATTCCTATTTATTAACTTTGAGTCTTTCTGGTGATTGTAGAAAAACCCGCTATCCACGAAACACCGTTATTAGGTAAAGTCAATAGAAATCTTTAATACTAATAAACCTCAAATGAGCTTCTGTTTAATCTGGTGTTAAGGAGTATAAAGGAATAGAGGAGGAATCAAGCAACAACAGCCCCTACACCCTTACTAAGATGCTAATAACTAAACTATGTAGCTCAGAATACAGGAGAGCTATTCATTTGTAAACGCATTTAATAGGTTGGTAAACATCGAAATATTCATCTAGTCGAATATTCAAAGACTATCACAGTACAGCACTCAATGATCTAGCTAGGTAGTCAATTCCATAAGCTTACAATTCGACTGGACATATAATATTTTCCTTTATAGGAGTGAAAAGGATTTACAATAAACTTGTAACCTTTTCCTCTAGTCTAATTTGAAGTATCAATTGTGAAGTACTTGTTGGCATCCACATTGGAAAGACCTTCGATAATAATATTTGTATTAAGTACCCTCCTTTAGACTTTCTTAGAATAATAATATTTGTATTAAGTACCCTCCTTTAGACTTTCTTAGCATGACTTATTTCTAAGTCTAGGAATGAAGGTGAGTAACACAATATAGTTAACCCCTTCTGTACGGTCGCGCTAATAAGTCATGTCCCAGCTGTCATTACGTTTGGCTTGCTCTGTGCTGTATTATTGTCTGTCAGATGTTGAAAGGGGTGGGTAAGTGTAGGAACATGTTTGGTATGTTTCACTCGATATGTAGAAATGAAACTTAGATATTGCTGATACCAATTATTGATCAAAACTTACTTGGTGCCGAGACATCACTTATTAGTGCGATTGTACCAGCGACGTCTTTTTCATTATTAACCATATTATCAAGTTTAGGAAGGATCTCTAGCAATTATAAGCCTTCGAACTATCTCAATCAACCCTTTTAACCACCACAGATCCTTCCTAAGCTGCATAAAATCATCTAAATACAGCTAGAATAAAGTACAGCAAACGTCGCCGGTACAGAAGGGGTTAATGTTACTTTCATGTATACAGACTTTCCCTATGTACGGCTCCCACTATGCTCTATATTTCACAGGTGCTATAAGTATCCATTGATCTCTGAACTGTTCTAATAATTACTGTATGTGTGATGACGAATGAAAGGAGGTCAATATGTCCTTTTAGCTTGACGGGGGTATTATGGTCTTTTATCTCCATGTTTACAATCGACGACGGTGGCTAAAGTGGAGCATATTGATTGGTAATTAATTACGACATACGAGTACAGTGGCGCTCATTTATGTTTGGTGTTCATTCTAAAGAATAATGACTGCCACTAATTACGAACACGCATCTTTACATGTGGACTGCGGTAAATATGTGTACGGTATACCATAGATATACTGGCCATAATATGTGTACGGTATACCATAGATATACTGGCCATAATATGTGTACGGTATACCATAGATATACTGGCCATAATATGTGTACGGTATACCATAGATATACTGGCCATTAAGTGTACGGTATACCATAGATATACTGGCCATTAAGTGTACGGTATACCATAGGTATACTGGCCATAATATGTGTACGGTATACCATAGATATACTGGCCATAATATGTGTACGGTATAACATAGATATACTGGCCATTATATCAGGTTTAGAAAGTAGCGCAATACAGACACGTGGGGAATATAATAATTGAAAAAGACACACGACCTACCGCCCGTCTATAGTTGTCTAGCTACCTCTTAACTATTGATTTACAGGCACAGTCATATCAATATCCTAATTACTGATAAGCAATATTTAATCTAGCAATACCAACCTGATTTAACACTTGGCAGCATCAGGTCATTAATTATACATTATTTAAGCACGCTGTAAAACCTTCTATGAGCCAATTGAATGTGAAAGTATATATGTATGTATGTATGTATTTGGGTATGCATTTAATCAGGCCCATTCCCCACTTTTCCTTTTTTTTCTGGGGGTGGCCGACTCAAGACAAAACCCGAATAGGGACAACACAACAGAAAACAATGAACACACAAAAACAAAATATAAATTCATACACATCTAGGTCACCCAGGAGAAGACCCAGGGACCAGGGTCACGAAGGTCCCTCCAGCACTCCCCGGATCCCGGACCACCCAGAGAGGTTCCAGTTTCAGCAGGCAGACATGCAGCGAAGCCGAAACCACAAGCCCGCTCACCACACTTCAAGGCGCACCCTTCATATATACCGGCTCCCCGGGCCAGGCGCCTGATGGACTATTATCTAGTCCAACTTGCGCCCGACCCCCTCTCCCAAATGACCATGTGTTCACTCATCTATTCACAAGCATTCTCCATTCATTCCTGTTTATTACCACTTCCCTTGCCTGATCTGTAGTCATTCCTCTATCATCCAAAGCTTGTCTTACACAGCCTCTCCATCTCAGTGTGGGTCTTCCTGCCCCTCTCTCTCCCCTTGTATCTGACTCACATATTCTCTTTGTAAGCCTTTCATCTTCCATTCGTTCAACATGACCATACCAGCTCAGCACCCTTCTGTCCACTCTGGCTGACAAATGTTCCTGCTGCCCCACTCTCCTACATAATTATCTCTCCATTCCTCAATCTGTCTCTACGAGTAACTCCACATATACTCCTCAAGCAGCTCATCTCCATCACATCCAGCTTTCTTTTCTCCTTTGCCTTCATAGCCCATGTCTCAGCCCCATACATCACTGTTGGCATAACAATTCCTTGATACATTGCACTTTTAACATTCATTCCGACATTCCTCACCTTCCACATACTTCCCATTGCTCCAAAAACTTTCCTTCCTTCACACACTCTCTGTTTTACCTCAATTTCCATACCTCCATTCCTGCTTATCGCTCCTCCTACATATTTAAAACACTCTACTTGTTCCAATATTTTCCCATCCAGCCTCACATCTAGATTCACCCTATGATCACCCCTATTACACACCATTACTTTACTTTTATTGACGTTCACCTTCAGTTTCCTCCTTCCACAAACCACACCAAACTCTTTGACTACCTGCTGCAGTTTCTCCTCAGAATCCTCCACCAATGTTGTCATTAGCGAACAGAAACATATTCAACTATCAATCTCTACCATTCTTTCCTACTAAACCTAATCCTCTTCCCATAGTTCTTATTTTCACTAGCGCACTTCCCTTACCACACCATCCATAAATATATTAAACAGCCATGGTGACATTACACAACCCTTTCGCAAACTTACATTTACCTCAAACCATTCACTCAACTCATTATATCCTATTCTAACACAGGCTCTGCTCCCTTCATAAAAAATCTTAACTGTTTTTAACAAATTTCCTCCAATTTCATAAATTCCTAACACCTTCCACATTGCTTCACGATCCACACGATCACACACTGTTTCCAGATCCATAAAAGCCAAAAATATCTCCTTATGCCTCTCTAAATACTTCTTGCATAACTGTCTTACTACAAAAATCTGATCCACACACCCTCTTCCCCTCTTAAACCCGCACTGTTCTTCTCCTATTGCACCTTCCGTACACTCTATTATCCTCTCCATTAACACCCTGCCATACAGCTTTCCAACCACTGATAATAAACTTATACCTCTATAACTTGAACACTCCTGCCGATCTCCCTTTCCCTTGTACAACGGCACAATACATGCGGTCCTCCAGTCTATTGGTACCATTGACACAACAAAGCACACATTGAAAAGTCTCACCAACCAATCTATTATTACACCTCCAACCTTCTTTATACACTCCACAGCAATACCATCCAAACCTTCTGTTTTCCCGCTCTCATTTGTTTCACTCCTTCTTTCACCTAATTTTCCTCAATCCTTTCATTCATTCCCTGCCACCTGGGTGGCCTGGGTAACCTATCTCCATCAACCACTGCTTCAATCATATACTGTATAGTATTGTATTCATGTTTACATCAAATAATTCCAGTAATAAGAGAACATTTAATAAATGTGTGTGAGCCATTTGAATGTAAATGTATATACACGTAATAGATTCATATTAACAAAGAATAATCCAGTATTAACAGAACAAACAGAATCATGGGAACATTGTTGATGCGAAGTATATTGGGTATGACAATGTTATTTTCCATGCGAGCTCTGATTCCAATAATATTTAGTGATAGGCAATGATAGTTTAAATTTAGCCCGTTTCTCATTTAATTTGAATAATTAGCGATATATTAACAACCAGCTGCTATTACTTGAAAATATTGGACTCGCATTAATTAAAATATGAATTAATTTCCGTACCGGATTGATATTGCATTATGAACGTAATGAAATCAAATTTAAATTGATAACGGAGATTATATTTACCATATGGATTTGCTGCCTTTTTAAAATATTGGGGTAATGTTCGCGAGCTTTCACTCATCGGGCACACTCGCAGTCAGTGGTATGGAGAGCTCACATGTAGCCTATTTTATAACTCTAGGTGAGATCATACCGGGTCCAGGTGGTAATGGGTGATGGTAGGTGATGATGACAGGGTGTGTTGGTAGGAGTGTTGTCAGGGTGTGTTGGTAAAGGCTGATGGTAGGTGATGTTGGCAGGGAGTGGTGGTAGGCGATGGTGACAGGGTGTTGTGGTAGGAAATGGTGCCAGGGTGTGTTGTCAGGGGGTTGTGGTAGGAGATGGTGTGTTGGATGGGAATGGTGGTAGGAAATGGTGCCAGGGTGTTTTGGTAGAGGATGGTGTTAGGGTCTGGTGGCTACGTAGTGGTAGGAGATGGTGGCAGAATAGTGGTAGTATCAGGGTGTGTTGGCAGGGGTTTGAGGTAGAGGATGGTGTTAGGGTCTGGTGGATAAGTAGTGGTAGGAGATGGTGGCAGAATACTGTAGTGGTAGTATCAGGGTGTGTTGGCAGGGGGTTGTGGTAAGGGATGGTGTTAGGGTCTGGTGGCTAAGTAGTGGTAGGAGATGGTGGCAGAATAGTGGTAGTATCAGGGTGTGTTGGCAAGGTGTTGTGGTAGGGTCTGGTGGCTAAGTAGTGGTAGGGGATGATGGCAGAATAGTGGTAGTATCAGGGTGTGTTGGCAGGGGGTTGTGGTAGAGGATGGTGTTAGGGTCTGGTGGCCAAGTAGTGGTAGGAGATGGTGGCAGAATAGTGGTAGTATCAGGGTGTGTTTGCAGGGGGTTGTGGTAGAGGATGGTGTTAGGGTCTGGTGGATAAGTAGTGGTAGGGGATGATGGCAGAATAGTGGTAGTATCAGGGTGTGTTGGCAAGGTGTTGTGGTAGAGGATGGTGTTAGGGTCTGGTGGCTAAGTAGTGGTAGGGGATGATGGCAGAATAGTGGTAGTATCAGGGTGTGTTGGCAGGGTGTTGTGGTAGG
This sequence comes from Paralithodes platypus, assembly GCA_032716605.1. Classification (NCBI taxonomy): domain Eukaryota; kingdom Metazoa; phylum Arthropoda; class Malacostraca; order Decapoda; family Lithodidae; genus Paralithodes; species Paralithodes platypus. The sequence goes on along the minus strand of CM064537.1, from coordinate 14,708,563 downwards.
GGATGGTGTCATGGTCTAGTGGCTAATTAGTGGTAGGAGATGGTGGGAGAATAGTGGTAGTATCAGGGATGGGTTAGGGTCTGGTGGCTAAGTAGTGGTAGGGGATGATGGCAGAATAGTGTAGTATCAGTGTGTTGGCAGGGTGTTGTGGTAGGGGATGGGTGGTAGAGGATGGTGTTAGGATGGTGGCAGAATAGTGGTAGTATCAGGGTGTGTTGGCAGGGTGTTGTGGTAGGGGATGGTGTCATGCTCTAGTGGCTCATTAGTGGTAGTTGATGGTGGCAGGACAGTGGTAGTATCAGGGGGTGTTGGCAGGTGTTGATGTCATATACACAGTATTTCATAAGTTGCCAGTATAAAGTTTCTGGAAAAAAGTGTTCGCATTAATCCACCTCATGTAACCACGAAATACATTACATTATAAATTGAACTTGTCGCAGATCATCAGTTGTTATGGTCTTAGTATCGTAATTAGTATTAATAATAATGGTGGTGTGTTGGTCGTGATAGTTGGGAAGCGTGAGTGGTGGCAATGGCACATGAGAATGGTAGTGGGCATAGAATGATACAGATTGGAAGAAGGACAATTACAATAAAAGAAATAGAGAGGTATAGATATTTGTTATTATGATATATGCTAGATATGTAATACCGTCAAAATGATGGTGAAAAGATGCAAATATCATTGACCATCGCATGTTCTTTACTCCGATACTACGGTATAATTCCCATACGTCTGTCGCTAAAAGTTCTCGTGTAGCATATACTGTATATATATATAAATAAAAGAGAGACGGAGAGAGAGAGAGAGAGAGAGAGAAAACAAATAAAGACAAACTTCGTACACAGATCACATGTTCGTTCCACACTGGTTGCAAAATTGGATTGACATACTCCCGTCCTCTCAACGCCCGAATGTAACGACGCACATCAGAGGTGCTGTAGACCACTGTAACATGTAATTGGTCGTAACTACCTAGCATATTTGTCTCATTACACTACAGACTGTGCGGGCAACTACAACCACCCTAACTATGAACATTTCACAATCATTTCTCGTCATACATACATACAAATTTAAAGACCGTTTTGTCGACAGATAATGTGGTTACAGTCTCACATCCTAAATGGCGGCTTTCCAGGCGGCCCTGTCAAGGGCTGCCTTTGTTGTCGAGTTCTTTATTTTGAGATCGGACCGTAGTACCCGAGCCCACGTCATGCTAGGTCCACCCCTGCACTCATCTCCCCCCACGTTAACAGTCCAGCATTTAATCACCCTGTTCTGATCATCTATTTTCTCCACGAGCCCAAACCAATCAAGTCGGCTCGTGTGCATTACTTCACTGACACTCCTAATACCCAGACGCCTTCGTAATTCCTCGCTCGATACCCCGTCCTTGAGATTACCATTCTCTTCTCATTCCGTTTCCTTCTATTTATATCCTCCACTTTAACCGGCCAAGTCTCCGAGGCATAGGTCATCGCGCTCCTAACACTCGAGGTATACATTTTTCCTTTAATGTTAGGTGGAAGCCCTCTCATGGTCAGGAGTGGCAACAGCTCTCTAAACTTTCCTCAGCAACTTCTGACGCTAGCAATGGAGCCAGGTTCAGCGCCACCTCCAGGGAAACCGTATCGCCCTGTAGGTAGCAGAACTTATTCACACACTCCAGAGTTACACTGTCGAAATTAACACTGACAGGCGGGTCACTGAACACAAGATCTCCCTTGCACACTGCACATTCAAAGTCTATGATTCTTGTTAAAGGTCCTCTAGCTCCACTACATGCACACATACCTGCCAAACCAAAATAAGACACCATGTTTAGCTACAAAGACAGCCAGTATATTCGTGAGGATCAGCTGGTCCTACAGTGATCACATTCAGGGTTATGAAAAATAAATTGGAAGGAAATTGGAAACGAAATGCTTAAAGATATAATATGGAGTTGGAAGATAACAGTAAAAGAAATGGAATAATGGAGGCCTGAAATATAAGGATGGTGGAAGAAGACAATTGGAAACGGGATGGGGGGAGATGGAGATCAAGGTTGGATGAAATACAATTGTATATGTATTTGAATTGTATTTAAATACATTTTCAGTGTATTTGTATTTGTATTTTGGCTCCCAGAAGAACAGGTATTTAGTATTTGTATTTCGACACTTGTTAGTGTTCCAGGCAGTAGGCTAATTTAAGGCTACTGCCTTTTGCCTCTTCCATAAACAATGGATTTATTTTTATTTTGTATTGCTACTTCTAGAAAATTTGTGAGGACGAAACATGTGAATTAGTTTTATTTTTGTAATTTTGTTATTCTTAGTACTGCTATTGTTATTTGCATTGATCATTCTGAATTTGTTGTGCATCTTTTCCCGCTTGTTTTGAATTTATATGCCACGCCACTTTTCCGTCGACGCTCGGTCAGTAAAAGTATTAGTATTTGTAGGCTACATCTTCATTTCAGAAGAATTTGTATTTATATTTGTATTGTATTTATATTTGTATTTATATTTGTATTTATATTTGTATTTATATTTGTGTTTATATTTGTATTTGTGTTTATATTTGTATTTGTGTTTATATTTGTATTTGTGTTTATATTTGTATGTGTTTGTATTTATATTTGTATTTATATTTGTATTTGTGTTTATATTTGTATTTGTATTTGTGTTCATATTTGTATTTATATTTGTATTTATATATGTATTTATATTTGTATTTATATTTGTATTTATATATGTATTTATATTTGTATTTATATTTGTATTTATATTTGTATTTATATTTGTATTTATATATGTATTTATATTTGTATTTATATTTGTATTTATATTTGTATTTATATATGTATTTATATTTGTATTTATATTGTATTTATATATGTATTTATATTGTATTTATATTTATATTTGTATTTATATTTATATTTGTATTTATATTTATATTTGTATTTATATTTATATTTGTATTTATATTTGTATTTATATATGTATTTATATATGTATTTATATATGTATTTATATTTGTATTTATATTTGTATTTATATATGTATTTATATTTGTATTTGTATTTATATTTGTATTTATATATTTATTTATATTTGTATTTATATATGTATTTATATTTGTATTTATATTTGTATTTATATTTGTATTTTTGAATTAAGGAATAAAAGTATTTGTAGTTGTATTTGTTTTTGTGCATCATAATGTCACAAGTATTTGTATTTGACCACTAAAAATCAGTATTTGATCCAACCCTGATGAAGATCGTGTAGTGAGACAAATCGCTCACCTTTTATTGGAAATGCATGTTGATGCCGTAATGTTTAAGGGGAGGTATTTAGTTTGTTCTCTAGACCTCCATCAACCTTAAAATTACACCCCCTCGAGTCCCTTTCAAGATAAATTTGTACATTTTTCGGTAGAAAAATGTCCCGGCCGAAGGCCGGTTCCTCTTAAATTACAGGCTCGCTATCGCTCGCCAGGATAAAATAGACGCCTGAATTGCACGAAAGGTCTTAATATGGGGTGAAAGTTCTTAAAATCGCTAAACTAATTGGGCAAACGTTTTATATTATAAAAAGCAATGGGGCTAAACATGAGGGAGAAAGGGGTCAAGAAAACAATCTCTCGAGTGGAAATATCCCCTTAACCCGGCAAGCGCGATAGGCCTCACGGAAGGCTTCCTATAGGGAACGCGATAGGCCTCACGACCATAAATGGCCTCATGACCATAAAAAAAGCCTTCCAAAAAAAAAGGGCCTATCAAAACAAAGGATTTTGTCTCTAGGTGAGATAATTCCCCTCTAGTACTCATCCATGTGTTTCTCACCCCTCCCCCTCCCCTCCTTCCCCACCTTATTCCCCCCTCCCCCCCCTCCTCAATTATCACCTATTTTTCCTCTTATTATCATCATTTATCGGTTATTTTTCTCTCCCGCGATAATGTAGCACAAGTGGGTTGCATAAAATATCGTTATGCAACACCCAGACACCGGCACACACCACCCCACTCGTCTCAGTTGACTCCCAGACAGCGAGAGGGGAGGGCTGCCTGTGGCTCTCTCTCGCCTGAGATTATGACCGGGTGGCCAATATCTTCGTTTTTCACCACCCAAATGCTTTTCCCACTTATTTTAGCACTCTTGAAGGTTCATATATACATCATATATGTAAAATAAAAGCATACCGAAAACAAATAATGGTTTATATTGTAAATATAACGAATTCTGTCAGAATCCAGGGCTAGAAATGCACAAATAACTACCCTAGCACCTAGGTCTATATCGCGCTTGTCAGGTTAAGCAGCAATATACAGTATACTTTAGGTTTGATCAACTGGAATGTATGTTTAAAGAAAGTATATATTTATTTTGTAACAGTATTACCGAAAAAGGAGAAAAGAGGGCTGGATGTGATGGAGATGAGCTGCTTGAGGAGTATGTGTGGAGTTACTCGTAGAGACAGATTGAGGAATGAAGAGATACGTAGGAGAGTGGGGCAGCAGGAACATTTGTCAGCCAGAGTGGACAGAAGGGTGCTGAGCTGGTATGGTCATGTTGAACGAATGGGAGATGAAAGGCTTACAAAGAGAATATGTGAGTCAGGTACAAGGGGAGATAGAAGGGCAGGAAGACCCCCATTGAGATGGAGAGACTGTGTAAGAAAGGCTTTGGATGATAGAGGAATGACTATAGATCAGGCAGGGGAAGTGGTGGTGGACAGGAGTGAATGGAGAATGCTTGTGAATAGTTGAGTGAACACGTGGTCATTTGGAGTAAGGGGTCGGGCGCAAGTTCGACTAGATAATAGTCCATCAGGCGCCTGGCCCGGGGGGACGATTAATATGAAGGGTGTGCCTGGAAGTGTGGTGGGAGGGCTTGTGGCTTTGGCTCCGCTGCATGTCTGCCTGCCGAGATCGGAACCTCTCCGGGTGGTCAGGGGCCGGGGGAGTGCTGGAGCGACCTTGGTAACCCTGGTCTCTGGGTCTTCTCCTGGGTGACCTGGATGTGTGTGAGTTTGTGTTTTTTATCTGTGTTTATTTTTTGTTTTATGTTGTTTTTGTGTTTTCCCTGTTCTTGCTCTGTCTTGAGTCGGCTACCCCCAAAATGGGGATTGGGCCTGAGCATATAGATAGATAGATAGATAGATTACCGAATGATTGTTATGGGTATGGATATGTTGGAGTGTAAAGAGTGGCCAATGACACCATTTGCACCAATATAGATGGAGGTTAGGTAGTCTCTATTACAACAAGTTCTTTAGTGTAGAGGTAATATAAACAAAATATGAAGGATTGGAATAACGGAGTGAGTAAAATAATTGAAGCGAAGGAAGGCAAGGCAATATGCAAAGATACATATAGAGATATGCATAGATAAACATAGATAGAAATATAGTTAATAGATTTAATTATACATAAGAATAGATATAAATCAATATATGACAAATGGGTAGATATATAGAGTGTGTTAACCTGTACAATGTGCATATATTTTAAGGTGCATGGAGTTCTATAAGTTTCGAAAACTGTCATAAGTAACACAAATATATATTTATTAGGAAGATGAGAGAGAACAAGGATAACGGGAAGAAGGATACACTAAATAAAAGCTAAACAAACACAACATATCAAACCCCCACAGACCAAATATTAAACCTTACTAAAGTTGTTCCCTACACCTTCATAAACGAAATGAACAGAAACAAATAGTGATGTTTCTGTATTCTGATAGTATTAGTCCTGTATCACATTATCACTACCATATGTTATCTTCGTTCGATAAAGTATTGACAGCATCGTTTCCACATGACTACAAATACGGTTGTTACAGCCATATTATTAAACATTGCTAAAGTGCTTCCCTAAACATTCATAGCAAATATAAGTATAATTAAATATTGACCTTTTTTAAAACTGTAAGATATTTATTCTTTTATCATAGCCTAGCATTCAGATATAATAGTTTATACGTGTTCGATATAGTATTGGTATCACTCTCCCCATATGGTGTGTGAGCATCCTGGGTTCGAATCCACGGACTGCCACATGTGTTTGTAAATTTCATTAATCGATTTTAGGAGTATAGTTGGTTGTTGGAAGGAATATAATAAATGTATAACAATGAGGTGTCTACTCCAGTATTATAAAACATGTGGGAAGGTTGCTACCAATACTATATTGAACTAAGATGAAATAACCGAGTGATAATTTGTGATGCAGGACTAAACCTCACTCAATTCCAAAAATATCACAATTTGTGTCTGCACATTTCGTGTATGAAACTTTAGGAAATCATTTCATTGAGGCTAAATATTATAGCGGTAATCATTAGTCCTCAATCTCAATCCTAGAACGTCATCCTCCAATGCAAGCAGACTGGGGGTGAAGGAAGAGGTAGGGAAGAGAACTGATGAGGGGCGAGGACAGGTGGAGAAACAAGCTCAGCAGGGTCGAGTGACAAAGGAAGGAGACGTAGGACAGGGGGTTACGTGTGGAAGTTAGAAGAGCTGGAAATGATGTCAGAGAAGTGGATGTTTGAGAAAGGAAGAAAGGGGGTGGTTGAGGGTGAGGGATATGGGGTTTCTGGAAACACGGTGTCGAGAAGGTTGGTAATGGGTTAGGGTGGTTAATGACTGGAAAGAGAGGTAGGAAATGGGTAGAGGTAGGTAGGAGGTATGGGGAAATGGGGAATAGGATGATTCAGAAAGTGGAAAAGGGGATGGTTGAAGAAAGGGGTGGACGGTGTGGGGGAAATGAGTGATAGATGGTATAGGGAAGGAGGTGCCGGTGTGGATGGGGAAGGGAATAAGTAGATAAAGGCTAGTGGTGTAATGTACGATTGTGGGAGGGCAAAGAGTGGCCCGAAAACTGTTATGGGGGCTGAGTGGAATATGGAGGGCTGAGGGGGCCGGGAATTATAATGAAGGGAAAATGGGGCCTGGAGAATGATGACCAGAGCTAGGACGTTGATAGGATGCAGATAGTGTCTGGGAAGGAGGATGAGGATGGGATTTACGTAAGGGAAGGGTGCCGGTGGTGACAGAGCTGAGCCGTGAAGCCAGAATGAGGCCGGGGAAAGATGATGAGAGAAGAGGGAGGCCGGGTAACAGGGTGACACACCGGGGCAATGGTGTTGCAAGACCAGGTTCAGTGTGAATATAGTGGGAACAATGGAAGAAAACTCGAACTTTGTATATTATAAAGGAATTACATATAACAAGTTACTTCGTTTTGAAACTGGATAGGAACATTGTCAGTGAGGGAGAGCAGAGGGTGGCCGGGAAGGATGGTAGGGGGGCTGTGGAAGAGTGTTGGGGTGGTGGACGTGGGGGGCCATGCCAAATAATTGTGGTGGGGTGGAGGGTGGAGCGGGTGGCAAATCAGGAGGGAAGGTGGGGAGGGGGAATGAGGGGGCAAAGATGATACGCCGTGACTATGAGGTAACTGGTAGTGGAGGGAGGGGGTGATAGTTAACATATATACAAGGATTAGGTTGGAGGATTTGGGCTTCAGTGGTGCGAATATTATTATTTAATCCTGGCACGTGACTTAGTGGCGGGCCGTGTGAATTTGCTTGCTGGTGGGATTAATCAACATAAAGTCTGGGGTGTGGTCCGGGCTGCGACATATCTGATTGGTCGAGAAGCAAAGCGATACTCGTAATTGGGGACAGACAGGCAGGTAGATCAGTAAGCATGTACTGTATATAGGTATGTTTGTATGTAAGTAGCTTGTAGGTAGGTTTGTAGGTATGTATGTATGTTTGTATGTAGGTAGGTAGGTTTTGTAAGCAGATCAATCGAAGCCCAGATGATATGCAGGTTATGCTTTACAGAAGATACTTCAATATCAAATTTGAATGGAACGAATTTATGACCGAAATTTTACTTGCTTATACATAGTAATGTGCGTGATAGGGTTATTTAAATATTTGACCTAGTTAGTACTTATAAAATTATCAATAAACTTTACCTGTACAACAGATACCACTGAACGAGCATACGTATGTAAATATTGTGGACACTATTCCATTATCCAGAGGGAGATAAAAATATAGCCAGCGTCATCACCCACTACAACATTGCCGGCATCTGAGAGTGAACATATACATACGCAATTATAGTAACAAGAAATTAATTCGTAGATGCGGAAAACTTCCGTGATAGACGTAAAAGGGAGGCCATGTACAATACACTACCAGATTCATCACCATCTGCGCATGCGCAAGAATGTATGCCCTGCCCCTGAAAAACAGCTGATGTACTGTACACAAACAAACAAAATTTGGTTACAAGGACAAATGAGAATAAGGGACTTGAGATCTCTCAACTTCTCTGATGAGGCTCCGTTCCTAAAGTAATTTTTGGCTTATTGCCCACATTCTCATCTATTTTGACTACGTGGGACACAATAATGGGTTGAGGGGGGCATCCCCCCATGACTTATCGTTATCATCTTATATATTGCCAGCAGGGGGACAAATAACAAGTGAGCCGCGGCCCAATCATAAAGCGTCCCCATCATACCGCGGCCCGACCGACTGTGCACTCAACCAAAAAACAATTGTTTACACTGGTGAGCTGTAAATAATCTAGTGTGAACGGAATTAGTCGGGTGAAATCCTTTACGTCCAATACAGTTTCAGGGAGTAATATTCGTTATTCATTATATAACTCAAACTTTGAATTAGGTGAGAAACGTATCTACAGATTTTTAGTAATGGTAGATGAACGTAGATTCACGAAATAAAAGGTTTCCTAGAGTGCAAAATTGGAGTGAACAGGTAATTTCTGCATAACATATGTTATGACTTAATTCGATTCAGTTCGTAATAAGTTCAAAGCAATATTCCACTACAGTTCATTACGCATAATATATGTTTCTCTATTAGAATTGAAAAAAATAAAAAATAATAAATAAATCTTTCAGTAATACGCATTTGGTCATTAGACATTTGGTTGCATCTACTTTTGGATTCAACAATTTTGTTATAGCTACAATATTAATCTAATATTATATAAATGAACTACTGAATATTGTATTGTGTAGGCCAATTCATGCAAGTAACTTTGATGTTTGTGGCCCTCCGTAACATAACGCCTTCCATCATGTGACATCATCTTTATTCATGGTACCGCCAAAGGATTCTACTCAACTTGGGATTAACCTTTAGAACATAAACGGTTCAGCTCCATGTAATATAAAATAACCCTTTAACTCTGACAGAGATTTCCATATTATACTATATAATTTAGAAGGTACAGTCTATTTATCAAAAGTAGGCCAGGAAACTCAAAAATGGTTGCAAAATATGGGCTGTAAATTTCCACACAAATATTAGCTCGAAATATTTAGTCGTTTTGAAGTTATAGTTATTTTTGGGGGGTCAAAATTTCAATGCAATATTCAATTCGAAATGTTGCTATCTAGATGAAGGGGGGGGGGGGGGACCTTTTTTTGTTCTGTCCTTTTCTATCTTTCTCTGGCTTGTATCCATTTGGCCCCATTCAGCCTACTGTTTTAAGACGTTTATCTCCATCCAGGTGTAAATTTTTTACTGGTGAGCGGTAGCGAGCCAGCATATTTTTTATTTTTGTTTGACAGCAGGCTAAATTTGTACATTTTTCGATAGAAAAATTTCTCCGGCGAAGCCGGATTTCTTCATATAATGCTGGCTCGCTATCGCTCGCCAGGAAGAAATCGACACCTAGATGGGGATAAATAGTTGGCTGAATGGGGCCGAATGGATACGAGCCAGAGAGAGAGAGAAAAGGACAGAAATAACAAAAAGCAGGTCACCCCCCTTAAAGGGTTAACAGTTTGAATACCGCATGAACAACTCATAGACAATTTGACATAAATAAGTATGATGGCTGACTATGATCATTATTGATTTACTTTCTCCATATTTGAATTATCATTAGTAGGTCGAACATGTATTTGTGGTACTAATATATAGAATTTCAATCATCCATGGACCAGCCCGAGCATTAATATATGAAACTAAGACAAACTGATGACTTATGGGTAGTTACTAGTCATATTATTCGGCTCAACAAGAGCCGAAAAGACACCGCTTAGATTTTTCCGCTGCTCTAGCAACAGGCGATGACAGGAAAGACAAGAAGAAGCACTCCAAGAAATCTTCAACGAAGAAGACAGCGCAGCTGCCACCACCTAAAGAGGAACAGTCCCCTTCTTCGTCGCGGTGGGAGTCTTCACGAGACCCTGAAGTCAGTGTCTTTGGCCCCCCACACCGGTTTATGATCCCTCACCGTGTACAGCCGGAACCCAAAGCTATTCCGGTTTTAGGATCTGATCGTGGCAGCAGTACAATGTCAAGCCATCTAAAGGAAGAGACTAGCTCCTCTGAACAAATTGAAAATTCGTTCCCTGACCCCATGGAAACTTATGATATTCCTGATCTCCACTTCGAAGATATACCTAAGCCCGGCGTTCCCTTTTCACAAACAGGAACACGTGACACTGCTGTCTGGGCTGGCGAGCCTCGGTCGGAGGATTTACCAGCCCCCCCAGCCCGGACACCGGGAATCACACTACGACAACATGTAGCAGACGTCGAGGAGATTCCGCCTGGCCAGTGATCATCCTCTCGACTTTCAGGAACGCAGGGCTCAGGTACATCTCAGCATGCGTACTCATCTGACCAGGAAAGTGGTATAGTTGTGTCCAACGAACAGTTTCAGGAGTGGTTTTAGCTAATGAGACAGGTGAAGAATGAGCGACAGGTTAAGGTAACAGCACCTGTAGCCCCGGGGGTGCGACCTCTATGCCAAGTGCAAGTTCAACCTCAAGTAATTGTTAATGTTCCTCCCCCTACAGTCACTCCGGCGGTTCCCACTTCAGGGCCCGCGGCAATTTTGCCCTCTAACTTAAAATTGTTCTCGAACATAATTCCACCCCCTCTTGACTGTTCAATTCCTTCTAAGAAGGGCCATATGCCCCTTTCATATGGACCTGACACGTCCTGGTCTACTCTTACGCCCACTCGAAGGTCCTCAAGCAGATCAAGCAGGTGAGAGATGGTCCTCAAGCAGATCATTATCCCCATTCCATCAAATCAGCCCGTGTTCACGTCCCGGATATTCCTGGTGCCAAAGAGGGACAGTGTTCAGATGTGGCCGGTCATCGACTTGTCGTATCTGAACACCCATATTCACAATCAGTCGTTTAGGATGCTGACTGTGAATCAGATCAGGCTGACACTGCCGCCGCAAGGTTAGATGTGTTCCATAGATCTCACAGATGCCTACTGGCATGTCCCTATCAGCAAACGTTTTCAAAAGTACCTAGCCTTGCGCCAAGGGGATCAAACGTTTGTTTTTCAAAGAATACCCTCTGGTCTCAATCTAGCACCTCGCATTTTCACCAAGTTAGTCCGACAGGCTTTGCTACCATTGCTCAAACAGGGAATCATGGTGCTATGGTATCTCGACGATTGGTTAATTGTAGCTCAATCCAAAGTAACTTGCCTCCAAAATGTAAATCAAGTATTAACTCATGTCGCTGCTCTGGGATTCAAAGTGAACTTGGCAAAGTCCAACTTGAACCCCACAAGAGCCATCCAATGGGTGGGCCTTATCTGGGATACCGAGTTACTCACTCTGAGTCAGAGCGAGGACAATCGCCAGAGGTTTCAGAGGAAACTCTATCAGTTTCTTCATGCTCTGACTACCACGAGGATAATCTGGGAGTCTCTGGTAGGTTCACTCAATTGGATAAGGTTGACAGTTCTAATCATACATTTCTAACGAGTTACCTGTCCGTGAATCTCATGAAACCTTCTCGCAAATGTGTAGCATTAAGGCAGAGAGTCTAGTTTTAAGCTATTTCTTTACAAAGAAAGGGTGGGGAGGAGTGCTCTAACTAGGACCTCCTACCTGCCTCCTATGTGATACAACATGATTGTGAGAATTAGGGTCATGTGATAACCCATTCCTAAGACTGAAATAAGTCTAGTAAAGGACAATTTATTTGTATATACTTTATGGATGGAAATAGAGTATTGATCTATGCTCAGTAATCTTAAGGTTATTTATAAGGGCATTGTACAAATCTATCTGTAATAGAGTACCTGTATTACGGCAATATATATATATGCCAAAATTGTATCAGTATTTCTAAGAGACGAATATTTATTTATTTATTGTTCATAGACTAAATGCATAGTTAATGTATGAATATCCTACTGTTCTATCCAACGTAAAGGTGTTTACACAACAGGCTAACCCTAAATAAACGCCGCCTGTACATCCTTTCTATTTTTTCTTATTAAACATTAATCTGTTTGTACATTTTTCTGTTACACTTAGTAATTTGTTAGTGGTTATGATATTCTAGATGAATGTCCCCCTCCAGACTTGTGATAGCAGGCGCATCGTCAATGATGGAGGGGCCATTAATAAATTATAGGTGTGAGTCCCAAAAAGAAGAAGGAAAACCTAATATTTAGTAGTGGCCCCGGAATCAATGATGATTCTGGCCCTCCCTTCCATCCCCTTCCCATTCATCTGCTGTATTTTTGAAAGTCTTGATATATCAGTGAAGAGCGAGGGGACACTTTGAGAAGCCAAGGCGACGCGTACATTAGACAGCAGAGTCCTGGGAAGCGCAAGAGCTGAATCATATTTAATTTTGTTTTATTGATTATTTTTTACTAGTTTTTTCTAGTAGTGGTACCCACATCATATAGGAGGAGTCCGTGAGTGGTTTTATTATATTTAAGAGCGTTTCGCTCACGATGTGTGGCAATCGTATTTTGTTCTCACTCCTAGGCGGGAAGTTTGAAAGGCAAGCCTAAGGTTTAGAGATTGGCCATAAACAAAGTTAAGGCGGATCGTCAATGATTCCGGGGCCACTACTAAATATTAGGTTTTCCTTCTTTCCTTCGGGACTCAAACCTATAGTCTTAATGTATTATTCCCTCTGACTATTTTCACATGTACGAATGTAGGAAGGAAGTAAACATACCTAAAGAAATTAAGATCCTCTCTCTCCCTCTCTCTCTCTCTCTCTCTCTCTCTCTCTCTCTCTCTCTCTCTCTCTCTCTCTCTCTCTCTCTCTCTCTCTCTCTCTCTCTCTCTCTGCTCTCTCTCTCTGGATGTTAATCAATACCTCTCTCTCTCTCCTATGCTCCTCTCTCCTCTCTCTCCTCCCCCATTCTCTCTCTCTCTCTCTCTCTCTCTCCCTCTCTCTGCTCTCTCTCTCTCTCTCTCTCTCTCGCTCTCTCTTGGATGTTAATCATACCCGTGGCCATCCCTACAATTCTCTTCCCCCATGACATAATTCCTCCCTCCTTCCTCCGCCCTCTCCTGCCCGTGTGTGTCCCCCCGGGGTAATAACATGATAACGTCATTACAACATCTACATAAGTAACCACACTTTTTCCTGCATGTTGATATAGTTCCCTCTGGCTAGGTTTCGCTGCTGTCCTTTTCCGTTTCTTTGAAGTTGAAGCATTAATTTTTAATATATTTGCGGGCTACGTTACTTATAGTAGGCTGGATAACGTTTATCATTATCGAGATAATAATCTGACACTATTAAGCTGACAAATTAATTTACTGAAGGTGTTTAATATTGTTGGCTATTTATTCAGTATTTGCTTTGTAACTAAAAACATTGCTTTGCGATTTTATTTTCCTAGTTATGTACTGTAAACTTGTCAGGCAAGTAAAATTATATATGTATCAGTATAAGAAAATATATGTTAATGAAGTTGTAGGTAATAATTATGTGTCACATCATCTAGTATTCAAATCAATGCAACATGGCAAAGTCCCTATAAAGTTCAAGTTCATTAACATTAGATAACACTATTCAATATCAAGTTGTAACAATAATAGTTTGCTTGCACATGGATTTCAACAAATTCACTTGTAAATGCATTTCAACCACTTCGTATTTGTTGAACAAATATAATGTCAGGATCCGAGCCTTGGAGCCTTGCTGCTGGCATCCGGGGTGCCAGCCCGTAAGTATAGCCCGCAACAAAATAAATGAACAATAATTCTGGAAATATATTTGCACGGAATATTCACAAAATCATTAACGTGTAGATATTTCTGAGGGAACAGGTATTAAAATATTCAAGACAAATCTACTTAGAGAGCACAAACATAAAACATATGTTAAAAACTCTGGCATAAAGTTATGCACGGGGAGAGACTTAAAGTATGTGGAAAAAATGCACATAAATATTTATATAAGCATATTTGGAACAGTGAGAATAAATGCTGTGTACAGACGACATTATGCTATTAAAGCATAAGCATGGAAATATACTACTCAGTGGAATATATTCAGAGAGAGATTCAGTCATGAAAGACATCACGTGCCTTAAAATACTTCGGAATAATATGCATACACATAATTAGGAGACAAAGAAAGAAATGAAAGGCCTAAATATATACACAAAACTTATTTGATAAATAAATGCATAGAAACAATTACAATTCTTCCTTTGTCATTCAAAATGACATATTTAGCCAATTAGAAAAACACAAACTAAACAATGGTCCGGCACTGGGGTTGACACAAGGTCCATAATTAGCAGGCACTCTGCGGTGCACTTGATAAAACAAACATACTAAACTTCAATATATAATCGGCCTTTTGGTAATACACCTTAGGAAATAGGCAAAACACAGATTAAAGTAAAGTAAACAAACATCTGATTAAGGTGTGATGATTGGGGATAGAAACTATGAACAACATATAGAAATGCAACAAAATGGTTGTACATAAAGCTAGAGTAAAACGTTGCATTTTAGAAGCACTTTCTATGTAGAAAACGGGCTTAAACTGTTCAGGTGTCATTATGTACAGAATAGAACATATTAACAGAGTAACAGTAGTCCATTCTCTCCGATTAATTAAACTTTGAGAAATGTCGCCATTTTCTGCCCTCCTCCCTCGGCCATCAAAGGGGACCACCGTAATTCACCTTCCAATAACATTATCGACCCTCTTTTGTCCCTTGGCCTTGGCTTTACCATCCTCTCCTTCGCCTGTTACTAGTAAAATGGCCACATTCTGAAATGGTCATAACTAGAAAGGCCATAGTTTTTATAATTGAACCTTACTTGATATAACCTGAGTAAGGCAAACACTCCTAACACCAGCATTAACTTAACCTTACCTAACAAAATCCTACTTACAATTTATCTAATCAACCCTAATCTAACCTTACCTAACCTAACCGAACTCAAACTAACTAACGCAGCCTTATATAACCTAACTTAATGTAGGCTGCTTAGGTTTATAGCTGTTTGGGTTGTGGTCGTTCAGGAGTGTAGCCGTTCTGACTCGTTAGACCCATTGCCTGACCTTTTGACCTCTAGATGGAGAATAGGTTATGGGAGACTGGCTGGGGCGTTTATGGATCCAGGGAGCTTAGTTTGAGTGTTTGATTAATGGCTTTGGTAAGAGTGATAGGTTAGTGGGTAAGGGGAGAAAGAAAGAGAGAGAGAGCGTGTGCGTGTGTGTGTGTGTGTGTGTGTGTGTGTGTGTGTGTGTGTGTGTGTGTGTGTGTGTGTGTGTGTGTGATACACGGAGTAAAAAGGAACAATGCATAACCTCTTTCCAAAGAAAACAAAAACAAAATATCAAAAACACTAAAACGCGGGCGCACTCGTTGTATTTTAATATATTATTGAGAAATGTGTCTGTGCTGCTGCAGGTGAAGATAGTGTGACATACTCCACTCATAACTATATATGGGACTTGTACAACATTAGGTTATTGTCATCAGTAGTTATATTAACGAGTATTCTAAATTGACATAATTATAATGTAATTGATACTTGCCACCCTCATTGTATCTTACTCTCTCTCTCTCTCTCTCTCTCTCTCTCTCTCTCTCTCTCTCTCTCTCTCTCTCTCTCTCTCTCTCTCTCTCTCTCTCTCTATCTCAAACACACACCCACACACCCCACACACTCCTGTCTCTCCTAATTTCTCTCACTTCAGCTTCATTACCCCCACTCGTTTTTCCTCCCTCTTCCTCTCTCCCTCTTCCTCTCTCCCTCCCTTCCACCACCGAAGCCATGCATATCATTACCATAGCATGAATAACTAAATCAATACCCAACAGCCTTACGTAGCATTAGGTAAATGCCAAACAAAACGAGGGTTTTTTTCTGGCATTGTTTGATCGACAACCTATGTAGGACATATTGTTTTGAATCATTTACGTTGGTATCGGCAAATAGAATTAAGGTAGCTTATCTTAGGTAGTTGAATTGTCACAAAACTGGATTAGTTACGTTGCCAAGTCAAAATTGCCGATAATTATTGAAGGAATATGAGGTCGTTTAACTCCATCTTATAGTATTCTCCCCTAAGTGTATTTTATGCCCACATCGTTTAACTTTATCCTTATTCTAGTACCCGGTATATATATTACGTGGGCTTAGTAATATAAATCCTTTGTATGTGTATTCTACAATAACAATTCTAAGACAGGGTATGTAACGGAACATATATATATATACATATATATATATATATATATATATATATATATATATTTTTTTTTCTTTCTTTATTTTTTTTATTTTTTTTTTGTTAACCGAAAGTATTTAGCGGACTGAAATTTAATAAAATATATGTATTTCATCATCTAACACCTATTTTATATATTTCAAGTCTCTCTTTTTTAGTTTACCACATATATATTTTGTATCACTCTTTCTCTCTCGGCTTGTGTCATATCCCCCCATGCTCTTCTTCCATCTTGATTCCTCCAATCCTTTCTCTAATCACGTTCTATCCTCTCCCTTCTGTTCCCCAGTCTCTCTCTTTTTACCCCCCCCCTTCTCTCTCTCTCTCTCTCTCTCTCTCTCTCTCTCTCTCTCTCTCTCTCTCTCTCTCTCTCTCTCACACCGTCAACAAGGTCTGTATAAATGCCAGTAAAAGATAGAGTCATTGTCGCTTCCAACCTACAGGGCTAAGCCAGCCTGGATATAGACCAGGTTGCGGTAACCCTTTTCATTATTTTCATCATATTTTCGTTGACGTTCGACAAATTTGACTGAGGTTAAGAAGGACCTGTGGGAAACAAATGGGTGAAATCTATGACCTTGTTTCAATTGCATTCATTGAATTAAGGGGAGATTTCCACTTGAGGGATTTTTTTATTTACCCCTTTCTCCCTCATGTTTAGCCCCATTGCTTTTTATATTTTAAGACGTTCGCCCCATTAGTTTGACGATTTTAAGAACTTTCGCCCCATTTATGTCACTTTTAAGACCTTTCGTGCCATATATATGTCGATTTTTTCCTGGCGAGCGATAGCGAGCCTGTAATTTAAGAGCAACCGGCCTCCGGCCGGGATTTTTTTCTACCGAAAAATGTACAAATTTATCTTGAAAGGGACTCAAGGGGGTATAATTTTAAGCTTGATGGAAGTCTATTGAACAAACTAAATACCTCCCCTTAAACAAGACAAAGTCATCGTCGCTCACATTCTACAGGTGTTATATGGGCTGGTTATAGATCACTATATAAACTACGACCTTATGCAAACAATTAAATCCTCAGATTCCCACAGGTATTTCCCTAAGCTGAATAAAATAGTCTAATCATAGTAAGAAGTAAAATAAGTACAATATAATTTGTATAGGGCTAAAATCCTATTGAAATTAGTTGGTATACTGTGTTTGTAAATTTCATTAATCGATTTTAGGAGTATGGTTGGCTGTTGGAAGGAACATAATATTTGCTAGCTTATGTAGAGCTAATAGAGAGTATTTTATTGAGAAGTTGGTATTTACATTACGTCAGTTTGGATAGGCTACTATTCATCAGTTACGATTTTAGGAGTATAGTTGGTTGTTGGAAGGAACATAATAATACTATATCCTAGAGTGGTACGTTACTTGAGCTCCGTTGGACATCGAACATATTTGGAGCTGTGGAATATAAACTGTACAATCAATATAACGCAACAAAAAGTAAGGATTGCCATTAATTACGAACACCATTAGGTGTTGAATTGTGTTTGCTATACTTGTTTGTCTTATATAATTCCTTATAAAATAATAATAGAGAAGGACTATTATATACCTTGAAATACTATGGACACATTCTTGATAATAACGTGTTTGGTCTATACTAGAAATATAATGTTTAGTTAGCAATTAAGTTGAATTAAGCAGAAATGTATCTTCTTACTGCTGGATGCCTTACTTCCCTTGATGAGGAGGGTCATATACAAAACGCCTCCAAGCGGAGCTGTCCCATTTGAGAAGGAGTTACAGAATTGACCACTCAACTAAGGGTCCGTCCGCCTCCAAGGCCCTCTATGTATCATTTTAGCACTATTATTCTACAGTTATGTACGGATAATCCAACCATCAACCTGTTTCACCCTTAGATAAGTGGTACAGATTTGCATAAGGTTGTCTCCCCTAGATTGGTTTCCGACCAATGCTAACGAGTCCCTTCCAGTATGTTAGAAAAGTTATTTTGTTCTATGTGATTGAGGGAGACAAAAGGCAGAACTACCTGTAGCGAGTTCCTCCGCCAGAGTTAAAAGTGTGACAGGGCCAAAATCAAAGGATGTTCGAACCAAAATGCCTCGACACACACAAAGTTTGAACCAATTTAATTAAGTTATAGGCAGAGGAAAGACTGATTATGGGAGAGAGTTCCAGAGCTCAGATATTGAATAGAAGAAAGACTGAAAAATATGTTTCACTCTTGGGTTGGAGAGGTGCACAGAGTAAGGGTGGGATTGTGTGTTGCAAGACGGGTACTACGTGCTCTACGAAGAGGGGGTGGGTTACACTGAGAGAGCTCTGAGGAACACTGATTATTGTAATAGCGGTAGAATAGTGAGAAAGATGCAACATTGTGGCGAGGAGAGAGAGACTGCAGCGAATTGGGGGAGTGGACGTGAGTTAATGAGACGGAAGGCTTTCTTTTCTACTTTGTCTAGAAGTGCTGTGTGAGAGGATCCTCCCTACACGTGTGAACAATGCTCAATGCATGGAAGCACTGTACCCCTGTTGGTTCTATAACTTGTGGAGAGTGTCTGAGTGTGTATGGCTGGGGTGGATAGTTGCATATGAAGAGAGGGGGGAGGGGTTACTTATTTAATTTGGGCCAAACATTTAGAGTTAATTTTGAGTAGTAAATTAAAATACTGGCCAAGTTCCATCAGCACCTTTTCATTAGCTGTTGATATATTTTGAAAACATACATGAACGCGCAAGGACAGACACACATGAGTGATCGCACTTCCCTTGTACTGTGCATGTCTACCTGCTACGTTCACACACATACACAAATGTGAAGGATACATGTACGAAGAGAGTAAAGAACATAACTGTACTTACAATACGCAATAGCCTATCGGACACAGAAAATGTGACCATGACAATTTTTCAAAATGAAAGATGGGAATGGTTTGGAATGGAAGAAACAAATAAGACGAGGTTGACACTCGATTCTGCGGCAAATAACAGACGGGGGAGAGGAAAGGCAAGCCTGGACGAACTAATGAAAATATCAACATTTGAAGTGATGGTAGAAAACAAGGCAGAAGTGGGAGTGGTGGTAGTAGTGTATAATATTATGTGTAAGAGCTACACAGATGAATACACATACACAGCCTGAACAAACCTAGCGGTTCATATCAGTCAAACCGGCCTTTAATGTAAAATAGTAGTTGGTAGTAAGTGGAAGACATGAACAGAAAAGCAGAAGGTTCACTTGCAACCCACCACTCCGACCGATCCGCATTTTTTTTTTTTTTTTCTATGTGATTGAAAGAGGCAAAAGGCATAACTGCCTATAGCGAGTGCCTCCCCCATAGTTGAAAGAGTGACAGGGCCAAAATCAAGGGACGTTCGAGCCAAAATGCCTGGACACACGGAGGTTTGAAGCAATAGTTAACTATATATCAGTAATTTCCCTGTGCACCTTTCCATTTCACATTTGCAATCTGATTACGAAGATAATGCACATTTATAAATAAGTAAGTCAGAAGAAATATAGAGTTAAATATATTTTTTGCCCAGGAAACAGTATTTATGTAGACAATATTTTCCTTCCGATTAGAGCCATTTCCTTTTAACGTCGATAAGTATGACCGATGTAAGGTATGAATTGGGTCTTTCTTATGTGAAAATTCTATCTTATTAATAAGGCTTTGTGCTACAGGCAAATTCAATCCCATGCATGGACTATATGTATGACAACTATTGTGTAAATAGGGAGAAGCTAAGATTATACATCAGTGAAAACATTACAAAGTGTAAGTTGTGCGGTGTTAAAAAAAAAAAAAGTAAACAATGTAATTAACCATGGTCCGCTTTGGCTGGAAATCGTTTAGTCTTGTAACTAAGGACACATAATATCCACTATTCCTATGGATACATTTGATATTGAGAAGATAACAGTTTTATGGTAGTTGTAATAGCATTATTGTATCTATTTCATTCTTACTGTAAGCCCGACTATGGGCTTTCTTTATGAAATGGAAAATGTGTCTTTTGTTCCACCACTGTATTCAAAGCCTTTAAGAAAGCCTATGCTAAATCATAAAACAGAAATACCTCATTAACAAGCTGCTGGTTTACGTCAACTTTCGGATCGGACCATTGTATTGTAATATAGGTTACTTAGGTACCTTGAGAGGGCAGATATATAAGAGTCCATTGGTGTTTCCTGTCTCAACATAATATACTATATTGTCAATTTAGGATGTACTGTTGTGTTGTATAACTCCTCTCTTTGTGTTGGCCGTTTCACAGTATCAGTTATGGAGCTTCCTCTCTTCCTGTCTCGTTTGTTAACACATTGATGTCCACCCCTGGAGGTGTTTGACAAGGTGACGTTCTGCATTCATTATTGTGGGAACGTTAAAGCTGGCTTGTGCCTTTGTTGTAAAGTAATGTAAGAAAACATAGTTTAGGCTATGCTTCGACTTTCGACGGTCACTTAATTCTTAGTTTGTTTTCCGAACCTGGAGCGTTATACTTCAAGAGAGTTTCTGTTGCGTGCTAGAGTGGTATTTTCTGGAACTTGGTTGGCCTATCTAAGAATATAGCAATTGTTGAGCTCCCAACCTGCCATTCATAATATAGTGAAAGGAACGAAATGGGCAATGGTAGAAGAAATGAAATAGAAGACTAAAGGTACATAATGATGCAAGGAAAGGCTAAACAAAATGAAGATATTATAAGGCCAAGAACGATATAGTGAATAATTATAACATAGCAGGTATGGAGAGAATGCGACACTTGGTTAAAACAAGAGTACTGACAAGAATGGGACAGGAGTAAAGAACATTGAGGCAAAGACAAATAAGGAAAGAAGGTCATACAAAGGAGGAATAAGTGTGCAAGGATTATACACAGAACAAAATAGAAGAAAAGGAAAAGGAAAATGGGAGAAGAAAAGACGAAGGCACGAGAAAAATGAGAAGAGTAACAAACACGAATTGGGGGAGAGATCATCCAAGATGAATGATTAAAAATATCGTGAGAAAAGATTTGAAGAGGAAACGATTGGTGAGTTGAGAAAGGGAAGTATAGACATACAATGTGTGTGTGGGTGTGTGTGTGTGTGTGTGTTTATGCATAGTCTATTATATTTGCTGTATGTGTTTATCCATACCGATTGTGACTTATTTGTGTTATGTGCTAGTATAAATATGTATGTGATAAGACAGATTAATAAGAACTACATCAAATAATCATATTAATCAATATCAAGAACAATGATATTTTATTTAAGCATATATTTTCCAATCGAATGGTAAAATTATAGAATGGACTACCTACTACAATATTTGAGTGTAGTACTCTTCAAACCTTCTCTTCAAACCTTCAAATATCGATTTGATAAATATATCGGTTTTAAACCCCGATTAACTGTGTTTACAAACGAATAATACAACTCTATATTGTGATATCCTTTCCTGTTCTAACATAGGGTAGATAGTTTAGTTACAAACAACCTCGTAAATATAACTAGATTTGTTGTTGCTTGTTTTCCTTTGTATATCTCTCTCTCTCTCTCTCTCTCTCTCTCTCTCTCTCTCTCCCAAATCATCTTTGTTTCCGCATTAACACCCACTCCCATTACAACTTGCTCAGACAAAAATCAATAAAGGTGTAGAGGGACCCAGGTGCAACAGGCGCCTTTCAGCTGATTACGCTCCAAATGCTAAAGTTTCTTCATGATTTCCTTTCGAGTATTTTTGTTCTTCTTCTCATTTCTTTCTTTTAGGAGGACATTTTCGTTGATGAGTCATTTTGGGAATTTGGTAACAGGTGGTTAAAATTACCCATCTTACTTGTGTCAAAAATGTGTGTGTGTATGATTAGATAAGAACTTAATAGGTCATATTGTTGCTGGCGGAAGGTTTGGTAAATATACTGCATACCGGTAGGTACTGCTACTGAAGTATTTCAGGACATATTTGTTAAAATGGTTCAATCAGTCAGTGTTGGTATACTGTATGGTTTGTACTGTTAAACATACAAACCGTGGCATATTTGTAATTATGCTGTGAGTAATCAGCTCTTAATAAAGGATTAATAACGGTATAGATGAAGGAGGAGGAGAGGAGGATTACCGGTACTCTAGGTTGTTGTTTGCCTTTTGGAGCCTTTATTGGCAGACATACTCAACCTGGTGCACAGAGTTTGCTGCATTTTAACCAGGTTACCACAGTGTATACCTCTCCAGATGAAACGTCCACTCTTGCTAAAACAGCTTCCCAGAACTTAGGTGTACTCAACCGTTTCCGTGGATTCTTCACCTCCGCACAGCTTCTTGCTCTGTATATGTGCACAGTGCGCCCATGTATTGAGTATTGTTCGCATGTGTGGGGAGGATTCACCCATACCGCACTTCTCGAAAGAGTAGAGTCAAAAGCAATTCGCCTCATCAACTCACTTCCTCTTAATAGTTCCCTACAGTCTCTTTCTACACGCTGCAATGTTGTATATTTTCACTCTTCTATCGCTATTACCAAAATCAGTGTTCTTACGAGCTCTCTCAGTGCATACCCCCTCCATTGTGTTGAGTGCGAGGCCTTTCAACACAATCCCACTCTGCGCTATCCAACTCTCCCATTCAAGAATTAGCACATTTTCTCAGTCTTTTTTCTACTCACCTAGTGAACTCTGGAACACTCTCCCTCAATCAATATTTCCTTCTTTCTACCACTTAGACTGCTTTAAACTTCACGTGTCCAGGCATTTTGCCCCCAACGTTCATTGAATTTGACTCTCTGTCACTCTTTTGGCATTAGAGGAGATACTCGTTACAGGCAGCCTGCCTATTGTCTCCTTCATACACATAGGACAAATAATGGCCACTTCCTTCAGGTTCCTATTTTCTGCAAGGCAGACAAAATGATCAAGTGTGAGGACTGTCCGTTCGTCCAGTGGAATTGAATTTGAGTACTCCGACTTGTGAACCAAAAGTTCTAATCAATGCGTCACACTATCTACAACTACATAATCAATTATAGCTCACTAAGGAAACAAATGTGGCGATAGTTCATAACGGTCTTACCCACAACCCAACTCTGATCCCCTAGAACAAAAACAAAAACATACATAACAAAATCAAAGTCGATTAACCATAGGTCTACCAATAACACTGTCGCTCTTATTCCAAGAACCAATTCAGGTACAAATAATCTCTGTTCTCTCCAATACTTCCTCCTCCATATATGTCCATACAGTTGTATAATCTAATAACTTTTTCTAACTCCATTACAATCTTCTATAAAGGTCCCTTTTACGACTTATAACTCTCTCCATTTGTGCCTCTCTTACTCCCATTTATTCCCTTATGTAATATATGGGAATATTATTTTCATATTTACACCCTGATATATAGCATACCCTTTTATTATGTTTACAGCTTAGTGTACTTGTTCTGGGATATCTTTTGAGTATAAATTCGAAAACATTATTTTCATTTTGTACGATTCGTTGATCAGAATGTATTTAAAAGATCGTGTTCAGTGTTGGTGTCCATATAATTCAAGTTTATTGAAAAACTGGAGAGAGAACAGCGACGGGTAACCAAGATGATTCCCAGATTAAGACATGAACCATATGTGGAACGCTTAATGAAATTAAATACATCAAATAGGCCTATATCGTTTTTATGGTATTCTTACTGAACAGGTACCTATATTTCTTAGTTTCACAACATTGCTTTCAAGAATCCATCTTTTTACCTTCTCAACAACTGCCAATATAGTTATCTCCTTCATATGCAGTATATTCACAATTTTATACATAGGGTGTCCAGTGGCTATTGGTTACTACGTTCGCTTGACAGCCAAAAGGATTGTGCCTTGATTACCGATTAGGAAGAGATATTTGGGCAAGTCTAGTTATATCCTGAGCCTAGATGTATCAATATACACCTGGAGTTAGTGAACACTTGTGACGTCCCATCTGTGCAGGTAACTTGAATATTCTTCAGTAGCCTCTGTACACCAGGCTGGATAATTCACCATAGTTACTCACAACAGCTACCAAGGGCAATGATATGAAAATGAGCGAAGCCTAGGGTAAGTTTTTCTCCCAACTCCCTCACTTAACTGGATAGCTTTAGTTATTACTTCTTTTCCACAGCAGATTTCTTCTTTTATTTTTGTATTCGCAACCTCTTCGATAGTTTTCCCTGTCCATCCCTCCTGCAGATTGTCTATGTCGTCTTCACCTTTATTCTTTCCACAAACTGCTATATAAGTCAAATGTTTACTCTTCTTTTCACTACCTCATATAGCCTATGCATGTCTTTATTTCCTTTTTTCACAGCCTCCTCTATAATATTCCCCTATATTTATAGATTAAAGGGAGGTATTTAGTTTGTTCCCTAGACCTCCATCAACCTTAAACTTACACCCTCTTGAGTCCCTCTCAAGATAAATTTGTACATTTTTCGGTAGAAAAATGTCCCGGCCGAAGGCCGGTTCCTCTTAAAATACAGGCTCGCTATCGCTCGCCAGGATAAAATAGACACCTGAATTGCACGAAAGGTCTTAATATGGGGTGAAAGTTCTTAGAATCGCTAAACTAATGGGGCAAACGTTTATAATATCAAAAGCAATGGGGCTAAACATGAGGGAGAAAGGGGTCAAGAAAACAATCCCTCAAGTGGAGACCCCCCCTTAAGAGACACCAATACAGAGTAGCTGTCATGTAATCCTAATCCATACCTATCCTTAATGTTTGTTCTGTTATTCCTTCATCACAGCCACTTACATTGTTTGTTCTGTTATTCCTTCATCACAGCCACTTACATTGTTTGTTCTGTTATTCCTTCATCACAGCCACTTACATTGTTTGTTCTGTTATTCCTTCATCACAGCCACTTACATTGCTTATCTTATTAATCTTGCATAAGCCCTATACAGTTGTCCACCTGTATTGAATATTCACGGTCTTAGCATTATACAGTATATTTCCCCCTGTTTACTTTATCACAGCCTAATATGTACTTCTCTCGTTTATATGTTTGTATCACAACCTCGTCTCCCTTTTTCTCAATTATTCCTTTGATCACAGTCCTACCTCGTATGTGTTGGTTCCTCTGATCTTCTTTTTCCAGGTCCCATTTTGTCCTTACCCTCTCTGAAAACATCCCCAGCCTACTCTCGGGGGACACAGCTATAATGATGGTGATATTGAGAGGGTGTGGAAAGTGGTGTGCGGGAGAGAGTGGGGGAGGAGGAGGGGTTATTATGAGGCGTACAGGCAAAATGAGAAATTAGTTATCTCAATTCTCATGACAGGTATAGGGTGATAAAGATAAGGTGTCTACAGGGACAAATATTTCAATTTGCGTGTAGGGGCAGCAGGATATGGTTGGAGAGAGAGAGAGAGAGAGAGAGAGAGAGAGAGAGAGAGAGAGAGAGAGAGAGAGAGAGAGAGAGAGAGAGAGAGAGAGAGAGAGAGAGAGTGAGAGAGTGAGAGTGAGGGAGAGAGAAAGAGAAGTATAATGGAGAAGGAGGATGGACTCAAGATGGATTATAATGTGTACGTTTGGTGGGGGTAGGGAGGTAAGAGGTTGTTTGTATCTAAACTTGGTTATGAGGGTGTAAATAGTATATGTGTAGAGTATTTAAGATAATGGTGTGAGTGGGAGCATTAGAATGTGCGGTATATTGACTAAAGAGAGAGAGAGAGAGGTACAGTTGATGAAAGATTTTTTACGATGTTTACATTACTAATCTGACTGTTGTATAATGTTCCTAATTACTTTTAATCCCTGAATGATTTGTCTGGTGTGAGGTCAAGGAAAAGGGGACATAATGTGTGTGTGAGTGTGTCTTTGAGTCTTGTATACTAAACGGAAATAAGCAAGGGCTTAAGGGTTACTGGGGGAGTTAAGCTTTCTTACACCATCACTTCCTAAGGAAATCGTGGGCTTGGCACAAAGGAAACACATATATAAAGATATCATAATTGTATCTATTTGTCGCAAGCAGTGGCATAGTCAATAGAGCGTCGGCTGATGATCAAAGTGTCGGCGGATCGAGCTGTCAAAATTTTATTGTTAGATGTAAAGCCCGGGCTACTTGACCTAGAGAATTACGGCGTCAAGAAAAAAAAAAAAATAATTCTGTGAAAATGTTGTAAGGCAGACAAGAACAAAAGGATACTGTTAGGCTACAGCTGATTGTATGAAACTGAGATAGTCGGCTACACTCTACTTGCAGTAGGTACGGGTGGTAAATTATATGATACATCCGTCGAGCAGGTAGTAGTAGTCGTCCCTAGGCTGCCTGGCCAAACAGCCCCGCGTCGAGCAGGTTTGTAGACATTGCTTCAATCTCTGAGCATGAGGTGGAAAAGATACTCCTCTGTTATGGTGATATATATCCCAGGCTTGGTTTGTCATGCTTTGGTTGGGCGTTCCTCCAGTGTTGAAGTGAAATCCAATTTCCTTTTCGATGTGGTTTTACTCGAGTCTTTACCTTACTCGGACTAAAGTGCACGACTGGTGTGGTGTGATGGCATATGTGGACAAATATTGACTTGTCACAAGAGCATTAACCCTTTTGCTGCGGGTGACGTTCTGGAATGTTTTGGCAAGTTACAGCAATTTTCAGGCTTTAAAAGCCTGTAAAAAACGTAAAAATCGAGTGTCAGTGGGTGGGAGCGTGAGGGGCCCACCTCCGACCCTCAGAGCACCCAGCGGCTCACTGAGCTAGGCTGTGTCTCGGGCGAGTCTCTCTCTGTCTCTCTCATCAGTGTAGCCAAGCGAGCGAGTGTTACATAATAGCGGGGTTCCCGCATTTCACTGGGATCACTGCGGGTGAACCAGACCACGTATACGGTCTGTTCTGGTGTCATTTTGAAGCTATTTTCGCCTAGTTTTCGGCAGAATACACTTCATTTGATGCAGATGCTTGATTTATCATTCAGGAGTGCCTGAATATGCCCTAAATAGCCCAAACATAGCTGCAGCCAAAGGGTTAAGTGATAATAACCGTTAAATTTGGTCTGCCAACAACTGGTTTAGATGGAATGGAAAACTCAACAAATATATAACGACCAAGAGAGTGCTGTTCTTGAAACCCAGATACTTTAGTGCCGGTACATGTACCAAACAATCTCCTGTCCTGGCTCATAATTATGTCCCTGTAACAGTAATTGGTATGACTGATTGGTATCCCGGTTCAAGGGTCAGTTTGGTCTGTAATATGGTAGGCAGCCAAAGAACACGTGAACGAATGGAGGGTAGTCTGTGGTGTATCATGACTTGTCTTAGTAACCAAAGTAAACAAAGGAGAGTGTTTTTGTTTTGTTTTCATTTTCACGATTTTTTCCAAACCTTTATACTGAACAGAACAAGGAATATTGTTTAAAAGTTGAGAGTAAATAAGGCAGGAGGGTGGCAGTTTCGATCACTATTGTTTGTATCAATAACCTACTTTATCCCATTATATTTTGTTTTAACTTTTGGTAAGATGAAGCAGAACGCCTCTTCCCTACTTAAGACTTCGGTATTTGGTTCCATTTGACATAATATCCACCATTTGTTTAATTCTACAGAGTACAACTGGTATCACGTGAACTATAGCTCCAGTGGCAAACTTGTAGGTTAAGGAGTTTTGGCATAGATAAATGTTCTTGAATACATCTTTAAAGGGCTGTAATCTGCTGTCAAAAAAAAAAAAAAGATATAAAAAAAAGTGTTCTCCTGTTTACAGAACTCTATAGACAGTATAATGCATGTTGAGTTACCAAATATTATAAAATACAGTTCAACATTATTATTGGATTACATAATGTATACAACTATAATACTAATAGCTTATGCATGACCTCTGAATTTACTTTGAAGGACCGAACCCGACAGTTATTGTTAGTTTATCGAATAGGTGACACGGTTAACTAATTCATATTAACTAGTTGTATTTCGTCTATATTATATGTGATGTGTTATTATTATTGTTGAAAGGGAATAAACAAGGGAAATACATTGGAGGGATATGATTTGCTGTAACATGGTTTGGTTTGAGGGGGGAGAGGAGAGGGAAGGGAAGAGTACAAAGTACAAAGGAGTACAAAGGAAATCAAGCAACAACAGATCTAGTGACCCTTCTAGGTTACTTGTCCTCCAAAACACTGAGGATCAAGTGTCCAAACAGTGGTTTAGAGTGGGTAAGGGAACATTGGAAAGGGAATTACTGCCCTGGAACTAATGTCCGTGGCAGGATTAGGAAGTTAGTAGGGGACAGATGGGTTAGTAACTGAGGGGGGGATAAAATAAAGTTATTCATTTACAAACGCAGTCAGTCGCGGGTTTGATGCGAGATATTTGTCTAGGCGGAGTTTAAATGAATCAACGGTGATACAGTCTATAACGTTTCGGGGAAGCCCATTCCACAAGTTGACAACTCGATTGAAGAAGAAATTCTTAGATTCGTGTGAGTTAAAAGATTTACCAATAATTTTGCAACCGTTTCCCCGCGTGTAATTAGATTGGTCGATAGTGAAGTACTTACTACAGTTCATATTGTCGATGCCTTAAGAGGAGAGAGATGTTTTAAGTCTAGTGGTAGTGTATACGGTGTGTGTTTGTTGGTGGGGGTTTAGGATGCTAGAGATAGCTGTGTGTGTGTGTGTGTGTGTGTGTGTTTTAAAGAGAGTGAAGTAGTAGCGTTGGTGATGTGTGGATATATATGTGTTTGTGTGTGAATGTATGTGTCATGGGTGAGTAGACGCGTTAGGCCTTAGAATTTTCAACAATTTTCCAGTAACAACATTTTGTGGAAATTTAAACAAAAAAATCCATTGGTATTCCATATGCTACTAGACAATGACTGCAGATAAATACCATAAAGAGCGCTCGTGTGCCACTATATATTGTACACCCGTCAACTACGTTAGATATATATTTGATGCTATGGAAATATTTACCATGATTCTTCAAGCAATTAATGTTAAATTTACTTTATCATGTTATAGTATGGTATATATTCGATGCTATGGAAATATCTACCATGATTCTTCAAGCAATAAATTAATGTTAATTATATTTTATCATGTTATATAGTATGGTAGCGAGGAACACTATTAATACAACTCACAATGTCAAAACTTATGATGCCCATAATAAAACACCCTTACAAATAAATATTGATAGTAATCAACCAATTTAATAAGGATAGAAAGGTAAATCACCATCATTATACCTAACGTTTATAGTTATTATACCTAACGTTTATAGTTATTTATGTTATGTTCTTGACTTGTTTACACTGAACCAAAAAATCACTGGACAGAATTTTTTTCGAAATGTTAACTGTTCCTTGTAACGTCCCCCCCCCCCACTTCTTGTAACGTCCCCCCCAACTTCTTGTAACGTCTCCCCCCCACTTCTTGTAACGTCCCCCCACTTCTTGTAACGTACCCCCACTTCTTGTAAAGTCCCCCCCCCCACTTCTTGTAACGTTCCCCCCACTTCTTGTAACGTCCCCCCCCAACTTCTTGTAACGTCCCCCCCCCACTTCTTGTAACGTCCCCCCCCACTTCTTGTAACGTCCCCCCCACTTCTTGTAACGTCCCCCCCCACTTCTTGTAACGTCCCCCCCCCCCCACTTCTTGTAACGTCCCCCCCCCCCTTCTTGTAACGTCCCCCCACCTCTTGTAACGTCCCCCCCACTTCTTGTAAAGTCACCCCCACTTCTTCCCCTCACCCTCCGTTGCGCCGCACGCCTTCCTCCAATCAGTGGAAACCTTTCTGCTCCCTCCTTCAACCATCCAGGATCAAAATACCATCCACCCCTTCATGGGATTACTTAATACAACTAAGCTGGGGTAGAGGGTACAGTTGGCACAAAATATTCCCCTACTCCAATCTGTGTTTAAAACACAAATCAATAGCTTGCAGAAAGACTTGCCCATAATTAGTATAATAATTCAAGTTTCGATAGCTTGCTCAGACGACGGTCTTCAAGTGTTTCTAATAGCCCGAGACTTGTAGTATTTGTTAAGGGGAGGTTTCTAGTTTGTTCCCTAGACCTCCATCAAGCTTAAACTTACACCCTCTAGACCCGCCAAAGGCCGGTTCCTCTTAAATTACAGGCTCGCTATCGCTCGCCAGGAAAAAATTGACCCCTAAATGACACGAAAGATCTTAAAATTGACAGAAATGGGGCGAAAGTTCCTAAAATCGCCAAACTAATGGGGCGAACGTCTTAAAATCTCAAAAGCAATGGGGGCTAAACCTGAATGAGAAAGGAATTCAGTAAAAAATCCCTCAAGTGGAGATCTCCCCTTAAACATCGTAGAGGTGTCAAGGTAATGTCCGTATTGCTATATTTGTTGATTTTGAATGTACATTGGGTATTTGTTTACTTGTTCTGAGGAGCATACTACATAATAGACCACAGCAACTTATATGGACAGGATATCTAGCCTCATTCTAAATCTACTGGAGATATCTGATAAGCTGTGCGTGTGTTATGTATTATGTGGTATTGGAGTTTATTGACCCAACTGAACATAAGATCCACCGAAATTAGTTAACCAGTAATTTACTCCAAGTATTTGTATATGCAGAGAACAAGAGATATCAAGAATACTGGGACCGGGGGAGTGCTGGAGCGACCTTGGTGACCCGGGTCTCTGGGTCTTCTCCTGGGTGACCTGGATGTGTATGAGTTTGTGCTTTTTATCTGTGTTTATTTGTTGTTTTATCTTGTTTTTGTGTTTTCCCTGTTCTTGCTCTGTCTTGAGTCGGCTACCCCCAAACTGGGGATTGGGCCTGAGCATAATAGATAGATAGATAGATAGAAGAATACTGAGAGAAGACGAAGGGTTGATTAGTGCAATGATGTAAGGGATAGTCATATGGAACATTGTGACAGGTAGGTAGATGGAGATATTGGGTTTTGGAAGCTTTAAAAATATCAGGATTAGCTCTGCCCCAATCGGAATAGTTGCTAGTTCATAAATAGGCGTACTATAGCCTCATTACGTGCGTTTTGGAGTGGTTGCAAGGTGGGGCGTTATAGAAACATAGTTTATTAGCGTAAGGTAATGTCATCAGCATTTGAGTGGATAAGACTTTAGGTACAGTGGAGATAAATATAAGAAATAGAACTGTAGATTGGACAGAGCCATGAGGAACACCGGAGTTGATTATTTGAGAAAGTGAGCGAAAAGGAAGCATGAGTTAAGGGATGAAGCAGTAAAACAATTGTTTTTATAACAACATTAGGTGAGGTAACCAATAGGTACGCACCGGTCCAATAGGTACGCTCTTGGCATTTAAAAACCTCTCCACAGGATATGACAACACTTGGGCATTTAAATTTGGTCTCATCTTAAAGCTTAACCATTATGCCTTCGTGTTATCAGGTATCAATAGTTTAGTTTGATATAATTGAAGAGGTGCAGCAACAAAACAAAGTGAAAGTGTAAAAAATACTGTTTTCTTACGAAAATCTAAGGGTTGCATTTTTTTTTTTTTTTTGTGTCTAATGAACCATTTTCATATTGAAAATTATAACTTACTTCTATTTGCAGGTGCATTCTGTGATGTAGTGTATAAGAAAAACGCGGGCTCTGTCCAATAGGTACGCACCCATCCCTGGTTATATCTTGTGTTTCTGAACAGTCCTGATGCATTTTTCTAATAAACTCAAGCTCTCACTTAGATTAACCCTTTTTTCTAACACATATCCTTCTCAAAGTGCATAAACTCGTCTAAATATAGCTAGAATAACATGTTATAGAAGTTGCTCGTACAGAAGGGGTTGAGGATAGATAAATAGGTTTATTATGCTGGTAAAGTCCTATATACAATATGTATGCACAATTGCACGATTAAGAGGCACATGCCAATCCTGATATAGGCCTCATAACTTGTAATTATAACCTTATACATTGTTGAGCGAGAGAGAGAGAGAGAGAGAGAGAGAGAGAGAGAGAGAGAGAGAGAGAGAGAGAGAGAGAGAGAGAATGTGTGTTTGGGTACATTCATCGAAAGGAAATTATCGTTTTTTTTTGCGTACCTATTGGTTACCCTACCTTAGCCTAGCCCCCCTAGCCCTAGCCCTAACTCCCCCTAGCCTAGCCTAGCTCCCTACCCTAGCCCTAATTACTAGACAAAAACTTATAGTGAGGCGATAGAAAAGTGGATAGGGTCGTGGACTGCAGACCAAAAGGACCTCAGCTCCAGTCCACGCCAAACGTCATTTTTTTTCTTCTGAGGTTATCCGATCGTTCCCTGTTCTAAAAATGATCTTGGCTTCATCGACACGTCAAGATAATACACCCTATATCGTCACCAATTCATAGCATAGAAGATGCCCGACCATATTCGAAAATGCTGTGCATGATCGTTTAGCTTGCTCCCTCCAAATCAAGTGACGTGTTTAAGGGGAGGTCTCCACTTGAGGGATTTTTTTCTTGACTCCTTTCTCCCTCATGGTTAGCCCCATTGCTTTTGAGATTTTAAGACGTTTGCCCCATTATTTTGACGATTTTAAAGAACTTTCAACCCATTTCTGTCAATTTTAAAACCTTTCGTGCCATTTAGGTGTCGATTTTATCCTGGCGAGCGATAGCGAGCCTGTAATTTAAGAGTAACCGGCCTTTGGCCGGGAATTTTTTCTACCGAAAAATGTACAAATTTATCTTGAAAGGGGGTCAAGAGGGTGACATTTTAAGATTGCTGGAGGAGTAGGAAACAAACTAAAAACCTCCCCTTAAATAAGGTGTCATCTAGTGCGGCAGAAGGAAGCACCCAACACCTTGAAGCTCCACTCAGCTGTGACCAACTAGTACGATACATATGAAGAACCCAACATCCCGAAGCTTAAATCGATAATCTCAGGGCCTCGTAAGAGTTACAGGCTACTGAACAGCCTATACTCCCGAGGTTGAGACATAACACAAGTAAAATTGTGTTAGCAAACCTTTTTATTAATTTGTATTGGTTTGTTCTATGTAAATGATAATCCAATCCAATCCTAGGCATGACCATCATTATGTCTAGGATTAACTTTGTGTGTGTTGATGGGTCCCTATCGGCGATCGGCTCTATAGTTGTGACAGTAAAAGGTGTGTGTGTGAGAGAGAGAGAGAGAGAGAGAGAGAGAGAGAGAGAGAGAGAGAGAGAGAGAGAGAGAGAGAGAGAGAGAGAGAGAGAGAGAGAGAGAGAATAATCAGAAAAAGGATGCAGCTACTTCCACGATTATAAAAAGCTGGGAATAATAGGAGCATTACAAACACCTATACAATAACTTTACCGTCGAAGCCCCAACCATTGTTTCCATTATATTAAATATTTACAACACAATTAACCAGGGAAGTAATCCAAAGGGAAACACCTAACTCAGAATAGGAGACCAGGAGAGGGGAAAACAGGATTAATTATTATATAGGCCGTAGGGAGCACAGGGAAGCGAGCCATGTATCTTATTCAATTGGAAAATAAACAACGGCACAGGATTTATCTCCGTACAACATCGCTAGCCATACTTTTCATTCACCCCTAGAGATTCTGTAGTAATAGAGATCGGCCAACGTCCACCATATTTGTTGCATTGGTTATATTAAACATTTCTTTACGCTCAAACTTATTTCCATACCCACAATAGACATTCGCCAATACTGCCAATACTGTCCTTGGATATACAGTATTTTCCACATAATGACTAAGAATACTAACCCATTGTTGAGTAATTATATATAATACCTAATTACCGTGCAAATAAACAGATATCTGACGCCTCTTAAAACAAGATCCTTAGTCCACCACCAGTCTTGACCTCTCTACTTTAGATTAGCTTTGCCAAATATGTATCTATTGTCCAAATATACCGACCAATAGCTGGCAAACACATTGTAATAATAATGTTTTCTTAGAACAACGTTTATACTTATTTAGTCCAAATGTGTAATACTTCAATAGTGTTTATACGTACTGTTTTTGTAGTCACCAATTACCAACTTGTGTCATACTAACAATAATTTTATCTAAATATTAAATAAGCAATATTAATGTGTATGAAAAAGCTGATTCGAGCAACTAAACATGATGTGCCTTTTAAGAGAGCTCCGAGCTCTGGAACTGCTTAGTCATAATAATAACGCCATTGGGTTTAATAAAAATAATAATATTAGTTCTTAAAGCTAGCGCATGCGCCAGCTAAGGATAACCCAATAAGGCCGATTAGGCGTATTTCCATTGGGGTCCTGTACTACTATCCCATCCCCTTGTTCATGAGGACGGTAACGACTCAGTGCTTGTGAAAACCTTTAATGCGCCGAACGTGGGCGCGATCCTGGGCCTTCTGGGTGGAAGTCCAAAACGCTAGTCACTACACCAGCGAGCCGCTTTACGTTTATATTTTGTGTTTTGTTATTTGTATATACTGATTGGTTAAATAACAGATTTTCAATTTCAATTAAATTACAAAAACGAGGTATAAAGTGTCACATGTGTTTATTATGCTATGTCTAATTTGTCTGTTCCGTGTGTGAGTGTATGCTGTATAATAACGGTATGTACTGTATATGTAAACAGTATATATATATATATATATATATATATATATATATATATATATATATATATATATATATATATTTGTATATATATATATATATATCGGTGTTTGTGTGGGTGTGCATTTGTGTGTGTGTGTGTGTGTATTATTTTTTTATTTTGTCTATGTGAGTGAGGGAGGCAAAAGGCAGAACTGCCTATAGCGAGTGCCTCCCCCAAAGTTGAAAGAGTGACAGAGCCAAAATCAAGGGACGTTCGAGCCAAAATGCCTGGACACATGGAGTTTGAAGCAATTTAAGTCATAGGAAGAGGGAAAGACTGATTCTGGGAGAGAGTTCCAGAGCTCAGCTGTTGAATAGAAGAAAGACAGAGTAACGTTTCACTCTTGGGTTGGAGAGTTGCACAGAATAGGGGTGGGATTGTGTTGCAATACGGGTATCATGTGCCCTACGTAAAGGAGGTGGTATACACTGGGAAAGCTCTGAGGAACACTGATTATTATAGTAGCGATAGAATAGCGAGAGAGATGCAACATTGCGGCGAAGAGAGAGAGATTGCAGAGAGTTGGTGAGTGGACAGGAGTTAATGATACGAAAGGCCTTCCTTTCAATTTTGTCTAGGAAAGCGGTGTGCAAGGAACCTCACCACACATGTGAACAATACTCAATACAAGGACGCACTATGCCCCTGTACAGAGCAAGAAGCTGTGCAGGAGTAAAGAACCCCCTAAGGTGGTTGAGCACACCCAGCTTCTGGGAGGCTGCCTTAGCAAGACTGGTAATATGGTCCTTCCAACTGAGAGCAGAAGAAAAAGAGACACCAAGAATATTGAGAGAAGATGAAGGATTGATTTTTGTATTGTTGAAGAATAAGGGATAGTCCGCAGGGAGTTCCTGACGGGTAGATAGATGGAGAAATTGGGTTTTGGAAGCATTAACCCTCTGTTCCCGGAAGGGCTCTTGAACGCCCATAAAAAAGCATACACGAGCTGCCCGGAAGGGCTCTTAACCCTTATTTAGCGGCGAGCAACATAAGTCGAGTTAAATAAAGCTGGACTATGTGGCGGCGCTCGACATAGGTCGAGTGGCAATTTCAGCACGTAATGTGGCTGAGAGAGAGAGACAAGTGGTGGCAGGAGACTAGCGAGCGTATGACTGCTCCAGACCACCGCGGCGAACCTACTGACACAAATCTCAGCTCCCTCCTCCCTCTCTCACTCGCTACATACTCAATTATGTACTGAAAGTACCGAATTACCTGCTTTTTGCACTCGCGTTGCACGGTTATTGCAAGAAAACTATCCATCATACAAGGATCGTTATGGTGTCATTCGAAAGCTCTGTTTATGCCCTTTCAGGGATAGGTACTTGTTTTACGTTCTGGGTCTTATTTAGGCATGAAAATGATCACGTAAACAGCCCTATTTTGGCTAAAAACACCCCGCTGTGCGGTACACATAAATAAACCGCATAGGCCGCTCGTAAGGTGTTAAACACCCATGAGGTCAAAGCCTGTGAGCTTGGTGTGTGAGGCGTCGGTCCGACGCATGTAAACAACAGCTGGCTGGACCGACGCCCCGCATCTCCGGCCACAAGAAGGAGAGCGTCGCTTGTTCGTGTGTGCCTGTATGTTGTTGTTAAGTATCGAAGGGTAGTGTAAAGTGGCTGTTTTTGCCATAAAGTTATCTCCAATGAAATCATCATCACAACTCAACCAGTTGACTTAGAGAGCTCTACTTAACGCCATTCTACAGGTAAATAACACAGCTACACTTGGGGATGCGTGGGAATGCGGGAAGTAGTCAGAATAACAAATATACGGTAGCCTACCCTAGACGTTTTTCGGCCAAAACACCCGGGTTTTGGGGAATATTTATGTAATGCGTAGCCGGGGCTGGAGGGTTAAAGGTAACAAGGGTTTCTCTGCCCCAATTGGAGATAGTAGTTAGATCAGAATTTAAGTGTTCTATGGCGTCATTCCGTTTGTCGTTGAGGAATTGCTGGCTTGGGCATTCTGAAAAAATAATGGAGTAGTGTAAGGTTGAGTCGTCTGCGTATGAATGGATGGGAGTTGAGGTACAGTTGAGAAGGTCATTTATAAAAATTAGAAAGATAATAGGAGATAGGACAGAGCCCTGAGGAACACCGGAGTTTATAGGGTGAGGAAGTGACCGATGGCCATCCACAACCACAGCTATGGAACGGCTGGGGAGGAAATTAAACACAAAGGCACAGATGGAGGGATAGAAACCGAAGGAGGGTAGTTTAGAAATTCAAGATTTGTGCCAGACTCTATCGAAGGCTTTCAATATGTCTAGTGCAATAGAAAAAGTCTCACCGAAGACCCGAAAGGAGGATGACCAAGAGTTAGTAAGATATGAATGAAGATCACCAGTAGAGCGACCCTTAACCCTTAACCATCGGCGCGCAACATATGTCGAGTGAAATAAATTTGGACTATGTGGCGGTGCACGACAGCTGTCGAGTGCCATTTTCAGCACGTAATGTTGCTGAGAGAGAGAGCTGAGTGGTGGGACGAGCGTAGTAACCTTATGACCGCTCCCCACGACCACCGTGGACCTACTGAACTGTATCCCACCCTTCTCCCCCCTTTCTCACTCACTACACAGGGAATTATGTACGGAAATTACCTTATTTTACGGTTTTTGCACTCGTGTTGCACGATCGTTGCAAGAGAACCAGCGGTCGTACAAGGATGGTTCGGGTGTCATTGGAAAGCTCTGTTTACGCCCTTTCAGGGATAGATACTTGTTTTACGCTCTGGGTCTTGTTTATGCATGAAAATGAGCACGGAAACAACCCTATTTAGGGTATAAACCCCCCGCTGTGCGATATGGTGTAAAATACTCACCACCTGCTCTTAAGGCGTTAAGGAAGCCATACTGGTGATCTGAGAGCAGATTATGAGAAGAGAAATGCTTAAGAAATTTGGATGCAAGAATAGTTTCAAAATCTTTAGAAATACAAGAGATTTTTTTTTTTTTTTTTTTTTTTTTTTTTTCTATAGAGCAATTGGACGATAGTTGGAGGGTTGAGAGCGGTCATCCTTCTTTGGGACAGGTTGAATGAGAGCAAACTTCCAGCATGAAGGGAAGACGTTGGAGGATAGACAGAGACGAAAGAGTTTGCCTAGGCAGGGAGTCAGCACGGAAGCACAGTTTTTTAGTACAACAGGAGGAACTCCGTCCGGACCGTACGCCTTATTAGTATTAAGCCCAGAGAGGGTAGAAAGTACATCTTTAGAAGAGATTAGGATATTAGGCATAAGTAAGAGAGTGGAGGGTGGAGAGAGAGGTATAGCACCGGAATCATCCAAGGGAAGTTCTAGCAAAAGTTTGAGCGAAGAGTTTAGCTTTGTCAGAGGAAGAAGTGATGGTTGTGCCATCAGAGTGGGAAAGGGGAGGGGAAGATGAGGAAGAGAAATTGTTGGAGAGGTTGTTGGCTAGATGCCAGAAAGCTTTCCATGTGTGTGTGTGTGTGTGTGTGTGTGTGTGTGTGTGTGTGTGTGTGTGTGTGTGTGTGTGTGTGTGTGTGTGTGTGATTATCCTCAATCCTTGCAAATGTTTGATGTATACTGTATATTGTATTCGTTTTTGTTATCTTGCTGGGTCAATTTAGCTGTCTACCTTACTCACACATGTTACTTATTCAGTAGTGTTACAGGTTGGTATCTACCCCCAGCCCCCAATAATATAAAATAAATTCTACACTAAAAGATACTGTATAAGACAATTCTTTAGTTCGCAACAATATCCTGGTCATTATTTCTTAGTTATACCACCTACTGCATGTTAGTATAGTAATGACGTGATTGATTAGTTTAAAATTTATAAATATGTTGTGTTCATCTACCATAAATAGGCTCATTCCCATGCCTCCCTCTTAACCCACTGAGCCCCAGCGACACAACGTTTGCGTCGGCAATGCATGTAACGCTAGACCCCAGCAACGCATACGTTGCGTCACTGTTAATTACTCCGGTCCTATGGCACCTAGAGGGCTCAGATTTGTATGGGAACTGTGTAAGTATCCTACGCAACCATGCCGATGATTGAAAATTCTGAAAGTCCAACCGCGTGCGAGTGAGCATGCAAAAACCTGTTTTTGGGTGTTTTTGCCTTCAATTTTCCCCTCTTGTAAAATAGACTTTCGGGCGCACCGTAGGACCCCTTTTTGACCTAGGGGATCGGTTTTTTGTGGTTTTTCCTTCATTCCTAACCTATTCCCTATTGTTTCTGGAAAAAAAAAAAAAATCAAAACCTGCCGGTCCCTGGTGGTACATTTATTATACTAGCTGGGGCTCAGTGGGTTAAAGGTTATAGGACTTTAACTCTGTATCCATTTAGTTTCTCTGGTACTATTACTCGCTCGACTCCTGCTTTATCTGCTGCATCGCCTAACCTTGTTCTGGATAACTTCGTTTGGAATATACTTAAATATCATACTGTCCTTTGTAACGTGATTTAATTAACCTGTTTCCTTTGTCACCGTTTGTCATTTCATTTGTATAATTAATTCCACGAAAGAGACCTGTGTCTATATTTCCGATCTTAACTAAATATCTGACAATCACAATATGTTGTGCAACTCTCCTAACACAACCTCGATAATCCTCCTAACGCACGACTTATTTTGTTCTACACAAGTAATACACTATTATGGATAAGTGATAAGTGATAAGTGATAAGTGATAAGTGATAAGTGATACACTATTATGGATAAGGACCAGTCAAGATGATTTGTTGTATGGTGTAACCTACTGGACATAATATTCCATTACCCTGTGACTCGAGCATATATGCATACCTGTAGATTCAGGTAGACCCACTATTCATTCATACACACGTAATTAGCTGTGTTTGGATGTTACTGTCCACAATAAGTAATATATTTTATAATGTTAAGATCAACTCCGAAAGTTGATAGGATGAATAAAAACACCATTTGAGGAGGAGTACTTAATTTATAGAAAATGTTTATTATTGACCTGAAGAAGCTATCTGCCAAACGTTGTCAACATAGTACTCCTCGTGAATTAGTATTCGTATTAATCATATTTCGCAGTTTGTGTGATTCTCATGAGTTGTATTACTGGCGTATTGGTAACAATAACGACCTTTGGAATGGCGTTTGCGTACCATTATCGTATCAAACTCAGCCACTTTAATCCTAATAATAGCTCCCCTCGATAGTTTAGTAATCAACCAATGATATTGTATTTATAAGTTCAGTACCATCACCAGTTAGGATATCATGTGTTCATAAAAGACTATCAGTTTGTCACTCTCTATGATGTCGTTAGTTTCCCGAACACTAAGTCAAATATTCAAATGACTGACTATTAATATATATCGATTATATATAATTGTTATGCAGTTTAAGGGGAGGTCTCCACTTGAGGGATTTTTTTCTTGACCCCTTTCTCCCTCATGTTTAGCCCCATTGCTTTTGATATTATAAAACGTTTGCCCCATTAGTTTAGCGATTTTAAGAACTTTCACCCCATATTAAAACCTTTCGTGCATTTCAGGTGTCGATTTTATCCTGGCGAGCGATAGCGAGCCTGTAATTTAAGAGGAACCGGCCTTCGGCCGGGACATTTTTCTACCGAAAAATGTACAAATTTATCTTGAAAGGGACTCAAGGGGGTGTAATTTTAAGCTTGATTGAGGTCTAGGGAACAAACTAAATACCTCCCCTTAACATCGATTATAGTTCACTTGTATACAATCCAAAGTTATTATCAACATACTATGGAGGCTTGGTATGTGAAGTTGCCTGTATTGTATTGTATTGTATTCCTGTATTGTATTGTATTGTATTCTGGAGGCTTGGTATGTGAAGTTGCCTGTATTGTATTCCCCTCTCACACCATTTACCCTCCCGTTACCATTTCCTTACCGCCCAAGTCCATTTCCTTTCCATATACCATCAACTTCCCCTCCCTCCCTCTCTCCCTGTCTCTTTCTCCCCCTTCTCGATGTTATCATGTGTTATTTAGGGGATGATCACTTTCCCTGAGGTGCTATTCCAACAAGAGGGGGTTTCCACTTGCGGGATTTTTTTTCAAACTTCCTTCTCCCTCATGTTTAACCCCATTGCTTTTGAGATTTTAAGACGTTCGCCCCATTAGTTTGACGATTTTAAGAACTTTCGCCCCATTTATGTCACTTGTAAGACCTTTCGTGGCATTTAGGTGTCGATTTTTTCCTGGCGAGCGATAGCGAGCCTGTAATTTAAGGGGAACCGGCCTTTGGGCGGGACATTTTTCTACCGAAAAATTTACAAATTTATCTTGAAAGGGAGTCAAGGGGGAGTAATTTTAAGCTTGATGGAAGTCTAAGAAACACACTAAAAACCTCCCCTTAACGTGTAGCTGGTCTTTACTCTCACTATCCTGTTTTATTGGTCTCCTCTTGGTACCTGTTTCTCTCTCTCTATCTAACGCTCCTTTGTTTATATTTATAGGGAAAGCTTATAAATATACTGTAGATGTTTTAATTTGCGGGTACTATATATATATTGACTAATCAATTTAATCTCAGGATGTATAGATGTAGCCAGAGAAGAGAGAGAGGGGGAGAGAAGGAAGGGAGATCAATTAATGGGGACGGTTGGCTAATGGATAGTTGAAGGAGGAGCAGATCAAGGGTAAAATATAATAGCGTTATGTCCTCCACACGCTACTACCATACGATCCCTGAGTCCCAGCCGCCTTCGACATGTGTATTGCTTTCCTTATAGCTGTATGTTAAGGGGAGATTTTTAGTGTGTTTCTTAGACTTCCACCAAGCTTAAAATTACTTCCCCTTGACTCCCTTTCAAGATAAATTTGTACATTTTTCGGTAGAAAAATGTCCCGGCCGAAGGCCGGTTCCCCTTAAATTACAGGGTCGCTATCGCTCGCCAGGAAAACATCGACACCTAAGTGGCACGAAAGGTCTTAAAAGTGACATAAATGGGGCGAAAGTTCTTAAAATCGTCAAACTAATGGGGCGAACGTCTTAAAATCTCAAAAGCAATGGGGTAAAACATGAGGGAGAAGGAAGTTCGAAAACAAAATCCCTCAAGTGGAAACCTCCCCTTAATTAAGGGTCATATACCATCACCATTAGTCAACTCTTGCAACCACGTTAGTGTTACCTAGATTATGTTTCCCTTGCAACCAAAATATTATTGTCTGGATATGATCCAGCCCCACTACCCTGCAGGATCCCTTTGCAGCTGTACCTTGACACTGCTGGTACTTCGGTATTTGGACTGTTTGGGCTGTTTGGACACTTGATCCTCAGTGTTTTGGAGGACAAGCAACCTAGAAGGGTCACTAGATCTGTTGTTGCTTGATTTCCTTTGTACTCCTTTGTACTCCTTTGTATTTGCCAGCTTAAATAACGATCCACAACAAAAGCCTTGGGCACAGTTAAGGCAAATTCCAGCCATCCTTTCTATCAAATAATTATTCTCTGTCTACAGTAACTACTGTAACAATGAAACAATGAACATGAATTGTACCACGATTTCGGAGTGACGATAGCCCAGAGGAAGCCCTGCCAAAACTATCGTGGGTGACTCCTGCAAGCAAAACACTCCCTGAACATAAGGCAGGCGTTTATTTCACGCAGGGTGTTTCTTTTTATATCTAGTCATTTTACATTGACTAAATATGGTAAAGAATGTTGATTGAAGGATAGGAATTCGCTTTAAGGGGAGGTTTCTAGTTTGTTTCCTACTCCTCCAGCAATCTTAAAATGTCACCCCCTTGATCCCCTTTCAAGATAAATTTGTACATTTTTCGGTAGAAAATTTTCCCGGCCTAAGTCCGGTTACTCTTAAATTACAGGCTCGCTATCGCTCGCCAGGATAAAATCGACACCTAAATTGCACGAAAGGTCTTAAAATTGACAGAATGGGGCGGAAATTCTTAAAATCGCCAAACTAATGGGGCAAACATCTTAAAATCTCAAAAACAATGGGGCTAACCATGAGGGAGAAAGGGGTCAAGAAAAAAATCCCTCAAGTGGAGACCTCCCCTTAAGACGAGATACGCACAAGGTCACCAATGTGTGCATGCGTACATACCCAGAGATACACAATCACAAGCTAGCTCACAGGGACACAAACACTCACGCGAAAACGCACACACACACTTAACCTCTCACAAACACACACACACACACACACACACACACTTAACCTCTCACACACACACACACACACACACATACACACACACTTAACCTCTCACAAACACACACAGGAAGCTCAACCTCTGTGCACAGACGTAATTTGCAAATAGGTAGAGGTAAGACGTTGTTCCTCGGTTATATTAAGGGGAGATTTCCACTTGAAGGATTGTTTTTCTTGACTCCTTTCTCCTTCATGTTTAGCCCCATTGTTTTTCTAATTGTAAGACCTTTGCCCCATTATTGTGACGATTTTAAGAACTCTCAACCCATTTCTGTCAATTTTAAGACCTTCCGTGCCATTTAGGTGTCGATTTTTTCCTGGCGAGCGATAGCGAGCCTGTAATTTAAGAGAAACCGGCTTTCAGCCGGGACATTTTTCCACCGAAAAATGTACAAATTTATATTGAAAGGGGCTCAAGGGGGTGTAATCTTAAGCTTGAAGGATATCTAGGGACCAAACTAAAGAGCTCCCCTTAAGCAATGATGTGTACATAATCAAACAGCTACATAAACTTCCTTATGAACAATTAACGACATGTCTACAAAATCGAAGAGCAAATCTAGTTCGCACATACACATTACGAGGACAATAATTATAAAAGAACTCAAAACTCACGTAATCACGAAATAGATTACGGCAGGAAAATAATTCTCCTTCATTTAAATAAACTCCCATATTAATTTATCTCCCCCGTGCATATAAACAATAGACAGCCATTAAGTAAGACAAAATACCTGCCATTAACACTATCAGGGGCAACGTCTTGGGGGTTATTATGATATTTTTGAGGGTTTTCATTGTTTTAGCCATTTTTGAACAATGTGTTTTTAGTTTACCCCCTAGATTTAGAAACCCGCCTCTCCAGACCCCCTTCAAACTAAAAAACGTCCCCCAGACCCCATTCAAGCTAAATATGTACATTTTTCGGTAGAAAAATTTCCCGGCCGAAGGCCGGTTTCTCTCAAATTGCAGGCTTGCTGTCGCTCGCCCAGGAAAAATGTACACCTTATTGGGTTGAAGCATCTTATAATCGCCAAACTAATGAGGTGAAACGTCTTAAAATCTACAAACTAATGGAGTAAGACAGGGAGGATCGAAATTGGCGCGCCCTGCACCTAATTACTCCACGGTCGTGTCCTCCAAACCCAGCGATTTTGTGTGTATATTTAGTTGTGTCGCAGGAAGGTTTAAATTCTCAGGCGACACAGAGGAAGGCGGCCCCAACTGTCTTAGGATATCCACCATGTTGTATACCTGGTGTCACACACAGTCGGTACATTCAACTCTGGTATTTTGTGGTGGGCAGCCAGTTCAGTAAGGCACTGTTGGGCACGGTTCATTAACTGCTGTGTTTTGTAGTATTTAATACCATTATTGCCTGATACGGCTGTCTGTTAAGATACGCATAATACAATAGTTGAGATGGAGAGGAAATAATTGCATATTATGTATCCCGGGCATACATACATACATACATACATACATACATACATACATACATACATACATACATACATACATACATACATACATACATACATACATACATACATACATACATACATACATACATACATACATACATACATACATACATACATACACACACACACACACATA
Organism: Paralithodes platypus; assembly: GCA_032716605.1. Taxonomy (NCBI): domain Eukaryota; kingdom Metazoa; phylum Arthropoda; class Malacostraca; order Decapoda; family Lithodidae; genus Paralithodes; species Paralithodes platypus. The sequence goes on along the minus strand of CM064537.1, from coordinate 14,663,688 downwards.
CACATACACACACACACACACACACACACACACACACACACACACACACACAGGCATAGCAAGAACACACTGGTCTCCATACACACTAGATTGATGGCGTCAGAAAATACGATAATTCTCGGTTACCCTTTCTCCAGTTTCGCTGAGAAAGCTGGATTAGGAATATTATAACAGTCTGTTAATGTACGTGTCCAGATTACACAATATGGTATAATTTATGACCTTGTGTAAAGACAGTCAGGCATCCTACACACTCAAGCCGTGATGAACAATTAACACACTACACTGTAACACTAATTTCCGCCTCCGTTACTTACTTAAGGGGAGGTTTTTAGTTTGGTCTCTAGATATCCATCAAGCTTAAGATTACACCCCCTTGAGCCCCTTTCAAGATAAATTTGTACATTTTTCGGTAGAAAAATGTCCCGGCTGAAAGCCGGTTCCTCTTAAATTACAGGCTCGCTATCGCTCGCCTGGATAAAATCGACACCTAAATTGCACGAAAGGTCTTTAAAAATTGACAGAAATGGGTTGAAAGTTCTTAAAATCATCAAAATAATGGGGCGAGCGTCTTAAAATTAGACAATCAATGGGGCTAAACATGAGGGAGAAAGGAGTCAAGAAAAAACTCCCTCAAGTGGAAATCTCCCCTTAAATGATGGCATATGAAATATAATGGCGGGGCCAATACAAAGACAACAAAACTCTCCCTCTCGATGACCAAGAGCGAATGTAATGATAGTGTGCAGAGTCCAAGGGAAGTCTTATTTATTGTAGTCTACCTCCCCTGTCTTAAGGGGAGGTATTTAGTTTGTTCCCTAGACCTCCATCAAGCTTAAAATTGCATCCCCTTGAGTCCCTGTCTTAAGGGGAGGTATTTAGTTTGTTCCCTACGTTTTCATCAAGCTTAAAATTAAACCCCGTAGACCCACTTTCAAGATAAATTTGTACATTTTTCGGTAGAAAAATGTCCCGGCCAGAGGCCGGTTGCTCTTAAATTACAGGCTCGCTATCGCTCGCCAGGAAAAAATCGACACCTTAATGGCACGAAAGGTCTTAAAATTGACAGAAATTGGTCAAAATGTCTTAAAATGTCAAAGCTACTAGGGCGAACGTCTTAAAATCTCAAAAGCAATGGGGCTAAACATGAGGGAAAAAGAGGTCCAGAAAAAAAATCCCTCAAGTGGAAATCTCCCCTTAAACACAGGCTGGCTCCCAATGTCTGCCATCTGGGACTGTTGGCTGGGAATATTATTAATATATCTAATTGCGAAATACCCTAACTGATTGAGGCTCTTAATTACTGGAAGGGGGTCAATTACAGGTGACTGTTTATATATAGACACACACAAGTCACCTGGATTCCGTTCGATTTGCACAATGGTTACATTAAGGGGAGGTATTTAGTTTGGTCTCTAGATATCCATCAAGCTTAAGATTACACCCCCTTGACCCCCTTTCAAGATAAATTTGTACATTTTTCGGTAGAAAAATGTCCCGGCCGAAGGCCGATTCCTCTTGCATTACAGGCTCGCTATCGCTCGCCAGGATAAAATCGACACCTAAATGGCACGAAAGGTCTTAAAATTGACAGAAATGGGTCGAAAGTTCTTAAAATCGTCAAAATAATGGGGCGAACGTCTTAAAATTAGAAAAGCAATGGGGCTAGACACGAGGGAGAAACGGGTCAGGAAAAAAGTCCCTCAAGTGGAAATCTCCCCTTAACACTATTACTTATACAGAGTAATACATTAGAGTTATTATCATCAAACTATAGATGGTCTACTTTTGCCGGCAACATGTCCGAGTTATTCTACATTGGAATCAGAAGTTGTTGTTGTTGTTGTTGTTGTTGTTGTTCCCCAAGCTGCCTGGCCGAACAGCCCCAAGGCCCCGAGCAATTCCAAGGCCATAACCGAGTGCCCCCACAGAACCCTCCCCGCCGACCACAATAGAGCCTGGGTGACCGAAGCCACTCCATGGCGGGGGGCTGAGGAGGGTGCGGAAACGCCCGGGAAACCAAAGCCCCACCCAGGGCCCTGGTATCAGAAGTTAAAGTAATGACAGATGCATCTAGGTGACATCATTACTCAAACTTTGGTCTAATAAGCTGCCAGACCCTCTGTGTTAGCAATACAAGTTGAAGAAAAGAAAAAAAGTTCGTGTTAAGTCCGGTTAAGGGGAAATTTCCACTTGCGGGAGGTTTTTTCTTGACTCCTTTCTCCCTCATGTTTAGCCCCATTGCTTGTCTAATTTTAAGACGTTCGCCCCATTATTTTGATGATTTTAAGAACTATTAACCCATTTCTGTCAATTTTAAGACCTTTCGTGCCATTTAGGTGTCGATTTTATCCTGGCGAGCGAAAGCGAGCCTGTAATTTAAGAGGAACCGGCTTTCAGCCGGGACATTTTTCTACCGAAAAATTTACAAATTTATCTTGAAAGGGGCTCAAGGGGGTGTAATCTTAAACTTGATGGATATCTAGAGACCAAACTAAAAACCTCCCCTTAAAGGCATAAATAAAAACAGTTGTGGTAGGCACGAGATTACCAAAATGGAATAAAGAATAAAAGGGATGATTGATAATCCATATTACAGTACCCTTTAATTCTCAAAATAATGGACATATAGCAAAATATAATCAAGAAAATTAATAATGATTATAAACGAAGATTTTATACATCGGAAAAATTCAGCTTGCATCTGTTAATTTTGGATATGACATAAAATATCTATCTCTCTATTTATTGCCAGACGCCTTACTCCCTTTTATGAGGGTGGCCATACACAAAATGCCCCAAAGCGGACCCATACCCTGTGAGGATAACCCATGCCAGTTTACTGAAAGACTTACAGGATTGACCACTCAACTTAGGGTCCATCCGACTCTGAGGCCTTCTATATATCGTGTTAGCAGTATTTTTCTACAGTGGTGTGCGGCTTGTCCACTCACTAATCTGCTTCACCCTTAGGTATGCAGTACGTATTTGTATAAGGTCTACTCCCCTAGACAGGTTGCCGACCAAGGCTAATGAGTCCCATCCACCCAGATTTTTACAAGGTTGTCTTCCCTAGATGGGTTGCCTCAAAGATAGAGAGATGAGTTATCTTCTTTTACTCGTGTTTAGCTTAATATATGTTGTGCACTAAATTAATGGTTCGAGAGGAGTTTCCATGAGAGTTTATATATTTCAAACTTTGTACTGCATTTAATCATTGGGGATTAACTTTGTACTGCATTTAATCATTGGGGATTAACTTTGTACTGCATTTAATCATTGGGGATTAACTTTGTACTGCATTTAATCATTGGGATTAACTTTGTACTGCATTTAATCATTGGGGATTAACTTTGTACTGCATTTAATCATTGGGGATTAACTTTGTACTGCATTTAATCATTGGGGATTAACTTGGTACTGCATTTAATCATTGGGGATTAAGCCAAACGTACCGAGGATGCAGCGGAATTCGTCGTCTGTAAAATAAAACAAAACTAATTTCAGTACTAGACAAAGGCAGCACATTCCTGGAAGAAACGATCATTCATTTTGTTCTGGTGTCTGAAATCTTTGATATTGAATTGGTTGCCCACTTTGATCCCACTTCCTAATGCCTTTGAGCATTAGGAATCCTTGTTATGTTTTTGCAACAAGAGATAAGCATTTAAATGAGAAGTGAGGAAAGATTAAAGACCTTTGTAATGCTTTGTTTGTGTAAGCGTTGATGAAAAACAAGAATATTTGTGTTGATCCAAGTACTTAATCACCTGCTTGTGCAATATTTTCTGCACTATAAAAGTATTGTGTTACCTGTATCATACCTTTAGTTCACGATATAGAGATAGTACATTATTAACAATAATGAAAGGTTTACTAAGTCTGTACATAATTATGTTGGCAATAGTGCTGCCTATCTTCTGACCATAAAATAACTGATTATATATAACAGTGTGGGCAACTACAGTAACATCACAAATAGTGTATAGGGGTCCCATTTAGTACGGTAACGTGTTGTTCCTTTTACTCTGGTTAACATTAGGCGTCTTTAATCAGCTTCAAAAATAGGTTGCTTAGTCATTCTGTTTACAAATATTTAGAGTAACTTCATCAGGACCATGATATTCTGTGCTTTTGTAATTTAGTAATTGCTACACAATATTAATTAGTTCCGAAATGATCTACCATACGTAAATGGTTAGGGTGATGTTACACGAGAATTATAGTTAACTATTGATTAATGCTAGCAATATATTGTTCCTGTTTTGTACTGATATTGACAACTAAACTGGAGGTAGAGTTCAATTGATGACAACATTATTATAATGGTGTACTTCAATAAGTGCTAGATCAGAGATGGTGAGGAAAGAGAGGCTGAGATGGTGGGGAAGGAACAGTAGATGTTGTAGGGAAGGATGGCAAGGGTTGGGGTAAGAGAAAGGGTGGATGGAATGGCAAAGACTAGGAGGATATGGGGACAGCAATGGGGGAAGATGGTTTAGGAAGAGAAAGAGGATGGTTGAGGAAAGGAAAAAATGAGGAGGGAGGGGAGTGGTAGTTGAAAAAGAGTTGGAGGTTAAAGGAGGCTTATATGGTGAGATTGAAGTGTTGATGACAAATTATTAGAATGGGCAATGGGGCCAGGGAAGGGCGATAGGGGGCATAAGGTGGCCAGGGAAAGTTCATAAAAAGCCAAGAGGCGATACAAATATCATGGGATGCAATGGAGGGGGAGGGTGGTGGGGGTGGGTGGGGGTAAGGAAGAAGGACATGAAATGAAGAGCTATTGGGTGGGGATACTTGGGCGGCAGAATTGAATCAATATGGTTTAGGTCGGGAGATTTGGACAACAGTGACTGGAATATTATGAATTAACCCGGGTTCGTGATTTAATCGCAGGTTGTGTGAGAATGGGAGGTGGCTGGACCACTGTCACATATTGCCTGGGATGATAGTGAATCCTACGATGTCTTGGGTTAGTCTGGTTGTAAAGGGATGGACGTAATTTAAGGAGACTGGTAGGCAGACAACCAGGCTGATAATGGTAAAATTTATAAGGTAATATTTAAATAGATACAAGTAGAAAGAAGGTTGGTAGACAGGTAGGCATACTGACAGACAGATAAACAGGTAACCTGGCAGAAAGGTAGAGAGACAGGCAGGCAGCCAGAATGGTAAGCGGACAGGTTAGGTTAGCTAGGTTAACTGTTAGATAACTTAGGTGAAAAGAAAAAAACATAATATATAATATGTAAAAGCATATGCTCCGGGTGGATTGGACTCGTTAGCCTTGGTCGGCAACCCATCTAGGGGAGACAACCTAATAAAAATCCGGGTGGATGGGACTCGTCAGCCTTGGTCGGCAACCTGTCTAAGGGAGTAAACCTGATACAAATCCGTACTGCTTAGGGTAAGGCAGGTTAGTGGATGGATTAGCCGAACACCACCGTAGAAAAATAGTGCGAACAAGGTACACAGAGGGCCTCAGAGTCGGACAGATCCTAAATTGAGGAGTCAATCCTGTAAAGCTCGGTTCACACATACACGAATTAACATCCCGTCCGGCCCCGACCTCTTAATTCGCCTGCAAACGGGCAAGGACGCCGGCAAAATCGCCTATGGTCGGTACAGGGACGAGTGGTGTTGCCAGCACACGGGACAAGGGGCGGGAGGCGGCGAACATTTTATGCATGCATAAAATGGTCGGCGAGGGCCGGGGCAACTGCCACAAAACGTGTTAGGCCGGGACACCCATGGGAGCATTCGGTGTCTAGACGCCAATAGACTGTGTCTAGACGCCAACTGGCGGCATCTAGATGCTGATGAACGGGATGAGAACGGCGGCAAAAAAAACGTTGGAAGGAGAGTCGGCGATGTGTCACCGTCGCGTCACTGAGCTGGTGACACCGCACGTCCGTGTACCGATCATAGGCGATTTTGCCGGCGTCCTTGCTTGTTTGCAGGCGAATTAAGGGGTCAGGGACAGACGGAACGTTAAATCGTGCATGTGTGAACCGAGCAAAAGGGGTCGGGGACAGACTGACCATTAATGGGGCCTCCAGATTGATGCCGTCCTGCCTATTTCTTGGGTCGTGGCCGGACGGGACGTTAATTCATGCATGTGTGAACCGAGCTTAACTCCTTCAGTAAACTGGCTCGGGTTGTCCCTTTTACAGGGAATAGGTCCGCTTGGGGGCATTCTGTGTATGGCCACCCTCATTAAGGGGAGTAAGGCGTCCGGCAATAGATAGATAGATAGATGTGCCTCCCTCAATCACATATAAAAAAAAAAAAAAAAAAAAAAATGTGTTTGTGAACAGGGCGACAAACTAATCTTGTTTGGACTAAAGAAATGGCAATTACTGATGCTTGGCTACAGCAATATATAAGAAGGGAGAGATGAAACAACAAAGGTTCCCTTGAGATTCTTCCCAGTAAACGCGATCAAAAAGTAAACATAACAACAAGTGGCTGTTTCTAGCGAAAGAAAACCATTACTGGGGAGCTAAACAAGGAGAAAGAGTGATGAATAGTACATTCAAACAAATACTCTTTCGCTTCGACTGCAATGGTTCGCTTTCTAATGTAATTATTTATTGTTCAAACCATTTTTGCTCACTCTCTCTCTCTCTCTCTCTCTCTCACACACACACAAACACACACACACACACACACACACACACACACACACACACACACACACACACACACACACACACACACACACACACACACACACACACACACACACACACACACACACACACACACACACACACACACACACACACACACACACACACACACACACACACACACACACCACACACACACATACACACACACACACACACACACACACACACACACACACACACACACACACACACACACACACAAACACACACACACACCCACCACGACAATGACGGCCATAACAGCACCTCTGTTGTTTTACCGCTTTACATATTAGTGACATCGTTCATTGTCGCAGTGATGGCCCCGGGGCTGCTTTTGGTCCAATAATCCCTGTGGCTGTGTGTTGGGGCTCCAGTACATCAAAGCTTTGTTATTCCCCCCCCCCCCCCTCCCCCCTCCGCCGTTCAATCAATCGGCCTCATTTGTAAACACAGAGATTCATCAGTGGCAACGTATGAAACAAACGTCCCTACATTGACCTTTATACCAGTGGTGTTGATGAGAGAATTACGCAGAGTTACATAGTTACACAGACTACACACACTTTGCATTCCTTACTAGGCAGTCTGGCTTTAAATAATACAAAAGTAAATGCTACTGATCTTAAGACAAGATCAGAAAAGCGGAAGGCTCCTCCCTTCTCCCTGTATACTTTTGGGTCGACAAGAAATATTGAGGAACGCACCCCTAGCGGAGAGAAGAAAATGTCTACTGGTAAATTAATATTATGAATAAATATATAACATACAACTACATAATATGTATGTTTTTTTTGTGTGTGTTTTTTTTAAGGAGACAATGAACGGAGGAAGGAAAAACACAGATAAAACTAAAAGGTCCATGTGCCTAAAGGCATCCTCCATTCATAAAATGTTTGTAACAACTGGATTTAAACATTTGTAGATTGTAAGTTTGTGGAAAGCAATTCAAGGGAAGTGAATTCCAAAGAGTAGTAGCTCTGGGGATAAATGAATTCTGATAAGCAAAAGTTCTGCATTGTGGAGGAGAAAGTGTAAATTCATGGGCGCTCTCAGCTGCCCTAGTTCTACGGGGAAAGATGTGGAGAGGCGGCACAATTGAAGCAAGTTCCTCGGAACAATTGCTGTGAAAATATCTGTAGAATAATGCAAGGGATGCAACGTTTCTTCGTATGGATAATGTAGGAAGGTCCTGTGTGATTGCAGGGTTATTGATTAATCTAATAGCTTAATTTTGAATTTTGTCCAACTGCCTCAATGCAACCACTCCACTTCCACCCCACAGAGGTGAACAGTAATCCATCTGAGAACGCACATGACTTTTATATATTACGGCCAACTGCTCGTCAGTGAAGAATTCTCGAACTCTGTACAGGAGTCCCAGTTTTTTAGAGGCATTCTTAGCAATGCTTCTAACATAATGTGTCCAGCTCAAGTTAGTAGTTAATGTTACACCGAGAACGTCAATAGTAGGGGAAGTGGGAATATTTACATCATTAAAAAATATATGTTATGCGTGGTTGTAATACAACTCGCTTGGTACTGTGTTCTCATAAGTTACTTATTTGGGGTAACTTAGAACATAATCCTGCCCGACAGGAACATAACTCGCATTGATATATATATATATATAACTACATCACTCAAATCAGACCCAAAGACAATAAATACACACAATATGGTACACAAGTTTGATTTCTTAATAGCTAGATACAGGTGGGGCACATCAGATAATTAGCTATGGAGCATAACATCAATGGCTGAGATATGTGACTGGAATAAGTTAAATAAGTTTTACTCATTTATGAAAATGGCGTCACTTACAAAGCAATCAGAATCAATGTACACAATAATGACTATACAAATGATGACAATATCACAAATATAGCAAAGCGTACACAGAGAGGAATCGCGGAGCGTAAATATTGGCAGCCGATATCGCTGGGACAAACAGGTGAGGTAGTGTGGCTGGTGACTTGGGGTCACGTGACCAGGTAGAACTATGATCAAAGTAGCCGCGCTAGGTATAGATTAGAGTTACTGCGACGTACATTTTGATATCTTAACAATATGGAATATTTACTCTAGGATGAATAAATACGAATTCAACGTTAATCCTAGAGTGGTCGTAATTTAAATTGAAAATATATGATAAGGGTAAACTAGTGAATAATTAGACACAGTGTCTACGAACAATAATTATAGTCCCACCTGGACTATCCGAACTGAGTTAAGAAGACATTTTTATTTCACAAATGTGTAGTTGTTGTTGTTGTTGTTGCTGTTCCTCAGGCTGTCTGGCCGAGCAGCCCCAAGGTCCCGAGCAAGGCCAAGGCCATAACCGAGCGCCCCCACAGAACCCTCCCAGCTTACCACTAATAATGCCCAGGTGACCGAAGCCACTCAAAGGCGGGGAGCTGAGGAGGGTGCGGAAACGCCCGGGAAACAAAAGCCCCACCCAAGGCCCTGTGCCCCTCAGCAATTATAAAGGGAAAGTTGAGGGGCAAAGGAAAAATGTGACGCTTTGGCTCCCAATCAGTGCATTACCACAAAGCCCACCGAAATGCCAAAAAAATACCCTCATTGTTCCCTGATTAAATAACACTGTATGAATATTCCCATATTCAAAATATGTTACAGGGGGACAATGCCTAGTGAGTTCACTGCTCAATAGGTGGCGTTGTGAGAGTGAGGGTCTGAGTCTGGAGGGTGAGACGGTGAAGCACTTGAGCGAAGCAACCAGCCGCTTCAGAGATGGAGCTGCTTCGAGCCATGATGGATGCTTCACATGTCTCACTCCCCAGACTGGAACAAGACCTCACGGGCTTCACCGTGTTGAGCGGTGGAATGTACAGGCTCTCAGCCTATGCCCGAGAGGGAGTAGTTGGAATATAGAAAAAAAAAAAAAAAAAAAAAAAAAAAAAAAAAAAAAATCTGCCAGGGTTGGCAGTAGGGAGGTCAATCCACGGAAAAGACGCCGTCACTTGAGATCTAGAAAATATATAAGTAAAAGGAACAGTCAGAGTAAGCTATGGGTATGGCAGAGAACGCTCAACTCTCATTCTGATAGACCAGCCCATCACCAGGCAAATGTGTAGTGAATCGAATTGGTAGCCAGGAAATAGTAGGCTGGAATTATAAAATAAAATGAATTCACAGAACTACCGTAGTGAATCAGAATTAGCCAGAATATAATAGGCTGGAGGTATAAAATAAAATGAATTCACAGAACTTTCGTAGTGAATCAGAATTAGCCAGAATAAATAGTCTATGAATACAGTTGGGTATAATAGAACTTCCCAATATAAGTTCGAATGTTATTCACCGTATAATGTAGTGGACCGAATTATTCACAAGATTAACTAGAAATTAAAATATTCAGAATCAAGGAATATGATACTAAAACATACGGCTTTAATGATTTAATAGGGGGAACTAATTTATTGGAAGGTATATATAGATGGACCTAGGAATGTCCGTAACTTTGTATTATTATAAATTAGGAGGTAGTGATAAAGATTACACTCTCTTTGAACACTTTGCTACGCACATACATATACACTGATGATATACACATACAATAAGATCTACTAGTGTTCAGCAAAGGTTTATGTGTGACGTTTTCATATATATCTAGGTCGCACCCATCTATATATAATATTCTAGGGAATATAAAGGAATTCTATTTTGAGTATTATATATATTAATTACGAGAAAGATGTATATAAGGTTTTCACAATATGGTGTATAAGCTAATAAAAGGAGAGACCAAAGGGGTCTCGATAAGTTACTATGACTTGAACACTGAATATATCTTATACAACCTTCACAACAATTCAAAAACTCAAGAACAATAGAAAACACTTAGACTGGGGGAAGATGATCCTTTAGAAAGATCTGGTTCACTCGTACGTTTCTAAGCCTCTCTTATTTATCAGAGAGAGAGACGGCGTTTTCCCACATAACTAGAATAATCACTTCTAGTATGTTAGATGCATCTAGATCTTTCACTTCTAGTGCTTGGCTATTAATCTAGAACTTTCACTTCTAGAGCTTGGCTACTAATTTAGAACTTTCACTTCTAGAGACTCTCCTACACAACTAGAATTGTCACTTCAAGCTCACCTGCACCTTACTAGAATATAAACTTCTAGGTATTTTACACTTACTAGAACGGGCGTGTTACGAGAGAGCTATGTATAGGGACGATTGGCTTAACCCTAACAGTCACTACCTGACATTGGATCTCATTCTAGTTCGCTGTTGGCTAGTAGACGGATGCTACCAGGACCCACACACTAACGTGGGTCCTGGATGCTACAATGATTGCCTACCTTTCCTCGATTTCAGTGAGGTGATATTCAGGGTTTAATTTGGATCAGGTTTAATTGATTTCGGAATATTAGGGCATTGGAATTTCAGTTTTCGAATTCTGGTGAAGTTAATAATGGCCTTAAAAATACAATACATACTGTATAGTGATACATGGGGAATGTCGTCCTTTATCTTTCAACATTAAACTCTTATTTTTAGAAAGCTTGCATGGTTGCATGATAATTGATTTGCTGTAATTCATACTTTTCTCTATTATCACTGGTATACGCAACACTTTCTTTACTCTCTGTGGAGCTGTTATCGTTGATCGTATTAGCCTTCCGCACTGTCGAGAGACTTATTCTGGTATTTTCTGTCGTAGTAAAACATCGGGTGTTGATGAGGAACTTGCATAAATTTGTCTTCGTTGTAGTTTAAATCACGTTCGTGTGTTGGATACGTCTCTAGTCCGCACCTCCGACCTTGTGATTGGTCCGGAAGAAGCCCAGGTGATTGGCTCGGAATCAGGTCATGCTCAATGAGTGGCCTGTAGTTCCTGTGAGTATCTGTAGAGGGTGTTGTGTCTTTATGGTAAACTGTATTGTTCCTTGATATATTTGAGGACGTTGATTAATGAGGACAGACTGTGTTGTTCCTATTTCTGTCTGTGTTTGGGTCCCACTCTTTTTCTTCAATCTTCTCCTCACTCCTAGGCTGGGTATTTTGGCTTGTGGTTGAATCGCTTCTTCCTTGAATGTTGATAGATCGGTGGTGGTCCTTGTGTCTCTTTTAAACCGTGTGTCTTCTAAGTATTTGCGTAGATCTGGTGAGGGTTTCGTGGTATTCCTTTGTGAACCCGTCATTACAATGTATATATTTCTACTACTTCATTTTGTATATAATATTCCAGCCTCCTCTAAATATAAGTATCGTCTCCTCTCGAAATCGTTAATAGTATAGCACTCCACCACCTTCTCTGCCAATATGGTCCACTCACTAACCCCGCTGCTGGTGAAGAAACCATTTGTAACACCTACAGTACGTTTGCCTTCTGGGTGTATATGCGTGTCTCCGTATTTAGAATTATTATTGATTGTGAAAAATGTGTCAGTACCTATCCTTTTAATGTGTCAGTACCTATCCTTTTAATGTGTCAGTACCTATCCTTTTAATGTGTCAGTACCTATCCTTTTAATGTGTCAGTACCTATCCTTTTAATGTGTCAGTACCTATCCTTTTAATGTGTCAGTACCTATCCTTTTAATGTGTCAGTACCTATCCTTTTAATGTGTCAGTACCTATCCTTTTAATGTGTCAGTACCTATCCTTTTAATGTGTCAGTACCTATCCTTTTAATGTGTCAGTACCTATCCTTTTAATGTGTCAGTACCTATCCTTTTAATGTGTCAGTACCTATCCTTTTAATGTGTCAGTACCTATCCTTTTAATGTGTCAGTACCTATCCTTTAATGTGTCAGTATCTATCCTTTTAATGTGTCAGTACCTATCCTTTTAATGTGTCAGTACCTATCCTTTTAATGTGTCAGTACCTATCCTTTTAATGTGTCAGTACCTATCCTTTTAATGTGTCAGTACCTATCCTTTTAATGTGTCAGTACCTATCCTTTTAATGTGTCAGTACCTATCCTTTTAATGTGTCAGTACCAATCCATTTAATGTGTCAGTACCTATCCTTTTAATGTGTCAGTACCTATCCTTTTAATGTGTCAGTACCTATCCTTTTAATGTGTCAGTACCTATCCTTTTAATGTGTCAGTACCTATCCTTTTAATGTGTCAGTACCTATCCTTTTAATGTGTCAGTACCTATCCTTTTAATATTATGGCTGCTCGAGTAATTGAACTCTTCTTGTTAGTGAACACAAGTTAATTATTTTAGTATTTCATTCCTCAATGATGGTATTAGCTTTGTCGCTCTGACCTATACTCACTAAGTCTCACAGGGTCTAGGGTCAAATAAAAGGGATTAAAACTGTACACCACACTTGAGATGGGACCTTACCATATTTTTCTTATAAGAGGACTATAGTGTTTTAATGTTTAAAGGTACATTTTCGCTAAATAAATATCAGTACTCAATTAGCCATATACACTTTACAGGTATATATATAATTATATATATATATTTTTTTTTTTTTTTTTTTTTTTGCTTACGCAAATGGACCTCCATGATGAGTTATCGTAGTGTTATGAAAAGCCTCATATTTAATATACAGATTATAATAGGAATAAACCCCCGGTTGAATTAACAATTACAATTAGTATCAAATGTTCATAGTACAAACTATAATGGTTGAAATCCCGCCAGTAACTGAATATCCTAGTAATATTTGTCCCGTATTTTTTTTTTTGCATATTGATCAGAATATTTGGGTGTTTAGATATTCGTATAAGGTATAAAGTAGTGCAGAAGAATTTGGATATATACTGTATATTTGTATTACTTATTTGCAATATCTGAAATCGGTCTACATTGATAAACACTGGGATTTCGTAAGAGAGAAAGAGAGAGAGAGAGAGACGCGCTTGATAACCAAAACAATTCACAAAGTTCCACTAAATAATAAAACAGGTATCATCGCCTCTCCCAAATAACTCAATTAAGGTGGTTTCACAAGTTTTTTTTCTTCTCCAGTTTTTCGGCAACTGTAATCTATCATATTATGAATATACTGTATAATTCATAGGAATTATACCACCTACAATAGTGTATGTACGCCGATACCAGTTCCAAATATTCACGGAATATAGTTACCATAATCAGAATACTAAATAGTTGTTGGAGAATAACTCCATGGCGCACATAAAAAAAGGGTGTCTTTGTTTGCTCCCTAGACCCCCATCAAGCTGAAAAGAATATGCCAATGACTCTCCTTCGAGATCAATTTTGTACATTTTGTTTTTGGTAGAAACACGGTCCGGCCGAAGGCCGCTTCAATCTATATTAAAGGTTCATTGTCGCTCGCCAGGAAAAAAAGACATCGACTCTAATACAGCAATAACATATTTTAATATTAAACATGAAATGAGACGAAAGGTCCTAAAATCGCCGCACTAATGGGACAAATATCTTGAAACCTCAACACAAATGTGACTAAGCATGAAGGAGAAGGGGGTCCAGAAATACACGTTCATTTAACCCTCCATCCCATTACATAACTTGTTCTTAAAATACACGTTCATTTAACCCTCCAACCCATTACATAACTTGTTCTTAAAATGTTACCTCTTATTTCATGAAGGAGAAGGGGGTCCAGAAATACACGTTCATTTAACCCTCCAACCCACTACATAACTTGTTCTTAAAATGTTACATATTATTTCACCCCTTTGCCGACACTTTTCAGTAGAATAAAAAAAAAAAAATAAAAATATATATATATATTTGCCAGGGTTGGCCAAACAGGGTCACTCCGTAATTAAAGAGTGATGTGCTAGTGTTTGTTGTGTGTGCTTGTCAGTGCGTCTATGTGCATCTTTGTGTGCACCAGAGATGTAAGTACGTGTGTATTATATGCTAACATGGTCGATAGGTCGTGTGTGTGTGTGTGTGTGTGTGTAGAATTATATGTGTGTGAGTGTATCTGTCTGCGTGTATGTGTGTGAATGTTTACTTGTGTGTCGACATGCCTGTGTGTACCTACATTATGTGTGTACCTACATGCCTGTGTGTACCTACATGCCTGTGTGTACCTACATGCCTGTGTGTACCTACATTATGTTCGTTTGTATTTTCAGTGACTACATGATTGGATATAAACATTGCCGAAATTAGTCTTTTAAGGGGAGAATTCCACTTGAGGGATTTTTTTCTTGACTCCTTTCTCCCTCATGTTTAGCCCCATTATTTTTCTAATTTTAAGACGTTCACCCCATTATTTTGACGATTTTCAGAACTTTCAACCCTATCACTATTAAGACCTTTCGTGCCATTTAGGTGTCGATTTTATCCTGGCGAGCGATAGCGAGCCTGTAATTTAAGAGGAACCGGCTTTCAGCCGGGACATTTTTCTACCGAAAAATGTACAAATTTATCTTGAAAGGGGCTCAAGGGGGTGTAATCTTAAGCTTGAAGGATATCTAGGGACCAAACTAAAAACCTCCCCTTAACTTGTGTGGTAGAATATAGCACGACATAAACCTTACACATTTTGATATCCCCAGTGTATCCAATCTAAGAATAATAATCGGTCTATCACAATACATGATATATATATGTATGTATGGCTCGTATGTTTATCGCAGTATCACTTGCTAGCCGTGTTGAAAGTTATCATCGGGCGTGGTATCATTAAAACAATATTATTTCATTGCGTTTGTTTTTAAATGCTATGCTGAGTATTTGTTAAGGGGAGGTATTTAGTTTGTTCCCTACTTTTTCATCAAGCTTAAAATTACACCCCCTAGACCCCCTTTCAAGATAAATTTGTACATTTTTCGGTAGAAAAATGTCCCGGCCGGAGGCCGGTTGCTCTTAAATTACAGGCTCGCTATCGCTCGCCAGGAAAAAATCGACACCTGAACGGCACGAAAGGTCTTAAAAGTGACATAAATGGGGTGAAACTTTTAAAAATCGCCAAACTACTAGGGCGAAGGTCTGAAAATCTCAAAAGCAATGGGGCTAAACATGAGGGAGAAAGGGGCAAAGAAAAAAATCCCTCAAGTGGAATTCTCCCCTTAAGCCTCCTGCCCTTGAGAAAGTATTTATGCGTGAATTCTTAAACATGAATGCGAGCGTGAATATATTGTTGGGCTTCAGTCATAAACACAATCAAGATAAAGCCAGGTTAAAACAATAACGGAAAGACTTACTCTAATCTGATAATCTCAGCGAGGGAATTATCTTAGTTGCTCTACGCTGCACGAATTAAAAACAAAACAAAACAATGTTTGCTTTTTATGTACGGGGACCAGAACTGAAAGCCATATTCAAGATGGAGTCTAGCAATGCTTTTGAATAACGGCAAAATAATGTTCTCGTTTTTTAGAGGTTAAATAATATATTTTGATAAATCCCCAGGCTTTGTTAGCTGCATTTGCCGCAGCCGCACATTGTTCTGAGGATTTTAGGTTTTCTGATAGTATAACCCCGAAACCTTTAACCTTAGAGTCTGCTATTGTTGGTTAGCCTTTAATTTGATATAATCATACTTTTTTATTTTGTACCAACGTGCAAAAGTTGACATTTGTCAACATTAAAGGGCATTTGCCAGTTTTTCGACTAATCCACTATTTTGCTTACGTTGGACTGTAGACTATTTCTGTCTTCCTCACTCAAGACTATTTTTGTATCGTCAGCAAATTTTGAGATGATGTTATTCATACCTACATCAATATAATTTACCTATATTTATGATAATAAAGAGAGAGATTACATACTGTATATGTGTGTCTATGTGCTTGTGTATCTAACCTGTATGTTTTCCTGCTGGTGGTATAAACATTACTAAATATAATAATTTAAATATTCCCCTTCCCATTGTTCTCCATTGATCTATATTTGCTCTCTCTCTCTCTCTCTCTCTCTCTCTCTCTCTCTCTCTCTCTCTCTCTCTCTCTCTCTCTCTCTCTCTCTCTCTCTCTCTCTCTCTCTCTCTCTCTCTCTCTCTCTCTCTCTCTCTCTCTCTCTCTCTCTCTCTCTCTCTCTCTCTCTCTCTCTCTCTCTCTCTCTCTCTCTCTCTCTCTCTCTCTCTCTCTCTCTCTCTCTCTCTCTCTCTCTCTCTCTCTCTCTCTCTCTCTCTCTCTCTCTCTCTCTCTCTCTCTCTCTTCCCTAAATCACGCAACCTAAATTGCCCATGAAAACAACACCAGTCAGGACCGAGAGATAACTATGCTAATAGACTCCTCTGAGTATTGACATCGCTACCCCCGGAAAAGCCCTCCCACAACCCCACCCAATCAAACTAATGAAATAAATACCCCCCTTTGGTTTTAAAAACTCACGCATCCTAACCCACCCGCACAGTTAAGAGAAATAAATAACCCCGCCCAACCCTTCCAAGTCCATCACAACCATTTACATGAAACCCTCAACCCCAATGGCCCACAAGTTGCGAAAATTTACCCATCTGAACCTCAAAACAAACTAAACAACCCCACCCAACCCCATCCAAGCCAACCCAACCAATTGAATGAATTTGACAACCCGCCGCGGCTTCAAGTCACAACCCCAAACCCATCCTTACCAATAAGAAAAACAAATCCAGTGCATGCTGAGAGAAATTATATAAAATAATATCCATAAATGCCTGCTCAATAAGAAACAAAATAGACGAACTCAAATGTCTGTTATTAAATGAGAAAGTTGACGTTATTTGTATAACTGAAACACATCTGAACCTTAAAAATAAAGATCTACTTCATGAATATCACATAGAGCCATATACATTTTGTCATAAAGACCGTAACTATGGTAAACAATGTACGTTGCAACCTACTTAAACCCAGTTGAGGTGACTCTCCCCGAAAGTAATGCAGAAATAGTGTGCGTCAAAAAAAATACAAAAATCATGAACTTAAATATCACTACAGCGTACCGACCACCGAGACTAACTGTTGCCGATGATACAAGTTTTTATGAAATACTAGAGAAAACCCTTAATTCCGACGAAACAGTTTTACTAGGTGACTATTATAATAAAGATGAATGGAGATATAACACCAGTACTCTTCAAACCTTTATTGGCTAGGGTTGAGTACAGGAGCGCCGAGACGCTTGTTGGTTATGTGAGAGTCTGATGTGAACTGAAGGACTTGCTGCCTCCACAGGCCTGGGTGCCACTGGCGCCCGCAAGTCTAAAGTGTCTGTGGTGCCATATGATGTTGGACAATAGTGGTATACGTTATTATTATATCTCCCCCCCCCCCCCCCCTATTGGCGTCCGACGAGGTGATGGTGGAGTCGGGCGGTGTAGGTTGAGTGGAGGGCAGTCGACGAAGCTGGCGTAGGAAGCGGCGGTTGCGGAGTGTGGCTCGCCCCGACCCATCCACCCGGATGGTATACTGGCAGTGTGGATGCACCTCCACTACAGTGCCAGTCTTGTTCCACCTTGTCGGGTTGTTGCCCTCCTGGTTCTGGACGGAGAACCGGTCACCGGAGTGGTGATAGAGACCGGGCTGAAGCATTATAGTATGTGGCTAGGGCAGCGTTACGGTGGAAAAGGGCTGCCTCACGAGCTTCGGCCGAGAGAAGCCAGTGGGGGTGGAGGTGGAGAAGTGCAGGATTGCAGGGGACGTGGTCCCGTAGGGTCCTGCCGAAGAGAAGTTGAGCTGGTGACTTGTCAATGGTCGAGAGGGGTGTGTTCCTGTATTGGAGGAGGGCGCGGGCTGCGGCGTTGTTGTCTAGGGAGCCAGTAGGGGATGTACAGTCCACGATGATGCGGCGGGCTGCTTTAACAGCCAGCTCGGCACGGCCATTAGACTGAGGGTAGAACGCAGAGCTGACCCGGTGTGACACACCTCAATGTGCCAGGAATTCTTGGAAGTCCCCGGCTGTGAACTGGGGCCCACCATCGCTCGCCAGTACCCGGGGTGCTCCGTAGTGGGTGAAGAGGGTACGGCACGCCGAGATGAGGTGGTGAGCATCACATTTACCTGGTGGCAGGTAGAAGATGTGGACATTGCTGGAGAAGTGATCAACGTAGACCAGGTAGTGTTTTCCCTGGTGCCGAAAAAAATCGGCGGCTACCTGGTCGTATGGCCATTGGGGAGGGTCAGATGACATGAGTGGCTCTTTCGGCTGGGACGGGGCGTGGGCGCGGCAGGTATCCAGGCAGTTGCGTAGGGCCTTGTCAATACCTAGCCAGTAAACACTCGCACGTGCACGGGCCTTCATGCCAGTCATACCCTGATGAGCTGAGTGAAGGGCCTCGAGAACTCTGGACCAAAGATGATGGGGGATGACTGGTCCTTGATCCATGAGGGCCACCCCGTCGACGAAAGTGAGGCGGTCTCTAACACCCCAGAATTGTCGTAGTTGTGGGGCGGTCGCCTCTCTGGAGTCCGGGAAGCCCTCGGGAATGGTCTGAAGAAGGGAGGTATACTCGCTGTCTTGTTGGCCGGCAGATTTAAGGTCAGACTATGATACAACTGGGTCAGGTATGGCGGCGAGCATGGTGAGGGAGGCCAAGGCAACGGAGTGGATATCGAGCTCGCTGGCGGCCGCACTATGCACATAATGGGCGTCCGCGGAGGGCCGGGTCGGGTAGCGGGAGACAGCGTCGGCGCCGCGGTGCCATTTGCCAGGCGTATGTTGAATGGTGAACTGGTATCGTAGGGTACATTCCTTAATCTTGAACAGGCGAGGGTTTGGTATGTTGTCAAGGGACCGGTCGTTAAGGATGTGCAGTAGAGGTCTGTGGTCCACGACGACGACGAAGTCAGGGCAGCCCAGGACGAACATTCTGCCTCTGTCAAGGGCGTCAGCCACTGCTAAAGCCTCGCCTTCGACGGGTGCATAGTGGGACTCCGCAGGTGTGGTATAACGGGAGCCGGCGAAGATAAGTTTCCAACCGACCTTGCAACAGGTGGGGGCAGATGCGGTGGGGCAGGAACTATGTTGTTGGAGTAGGAGGAAGCTAAGGCCGGTTTTGCTCCAGTCTGTGGCGAGGCACGTGGGTCTGCCGATCTCGAAGGAGCAGACACCTTCCTCAACCAGGTGTTTGATGTGGTCCTTAGATGTGGCAAAGGTATGGTCGAGTGCCTCATCCCAGTGGAAGGGGGTTTTGGACTGCACAAGTTCCCGGAAGGGCGCCATTTCCGGTTTGATGCTGAAGGCCCAGGCGACCTGTTCAACGAGACCAAACCACGACCGGGCTCCAGTGATGTCTGTGGGCGTGGGAAAGTCACGGATGGCCTGAATCATGGACGTGCATGGCTTAATTCCAGTGTCTGTGATGGTGAGTCCGGCGAAGTCAACTGAAGGGGCGGCTAAGGTAAACTTGTCAGGGTTGAAAGTGACACCGTTGGTTGCGCAGAGGACCAGGTAATCAAAAGTGTGCCAAAATGCCTCCTCGACTGAAGAGTCCCACAAAAGGGAGTCGTCGACACACTTCACCTTACGAGGGACAGCCTGTATGATTGCGTCGAATCGTCGGGTATAGGCGTCGCCAGCTGGCAAGTAACCTTGAGGGGCCCTGATATACCTGTAATGGCCAAATTCCGTGATAAAAGTCGTAGCCTCCCTGCTGGATTCGTCGAGTAGAACAGCATGGTATCCATTCCAGGCGTCTAGGACCGTCTTACGAGTGCCTGCAGGGATGGATTGGGCTAAGTTGAATGGGCTCGGGGTGTGATGTGTCTCCCGAAGTCAGGCGTGGTTGAGTGCCTGCAGGTCAACTGTACAGCGGGGTTGTCCAGTTTTCTTGGCAACCACCACCATCCTAGAACACCAGGTAGTATGGGTACCGATGGGGACAGGCTCAATAATGCCCAGTGCGACGTCCCTGTCGAGATCTGCTTTGACCTGGGCCTTCCAATGATGTGGTATAGGGGCAGGGGTGTGCACGGCATGTGGAGATGCGCCAGGCTTGATGTGCATGTGCATAGGAGGGCCAGACATCGTGGGGAGTGGGCCGCTGGTGGTGTTGAATGCTGTAGATGCAAACTATGACAAGAACCAGTCACGAAGGTCAGACAGGTGCAGGTCGTTAGGTGGGAAGGGGAGGGAAGTGGGCCGGTGTGGGGGAGGGGTCCTGGTCAAGGTGGGTGGTGGTTGGGCTCTGTGGGCGGCCATGCAGGGGGTAGGTGTGGGGAAGTCGGGAGGGATGATATGTAGTGCCCTACAAGCTGAAATGCTAATAAATAACGGTGACTGTGCCTGAATAATAAAAACATCATCATCAGTAGTGTAGGGGGTGCCGGCAACGTCGGTGGCGGTAATGGTAGTCGGCATATAACCCAGGACCTGGAGAGTGTGACCCCCCACGGCCGTGATCCATTGGTGAGTAGGCTGTAGGTGGTGGCGTTGGAGGCCCAGTGCCCGTAGTAATTGCAAACCAGCCACAGATACTTGGGCGCCCGTGTCAGGGTGGGCCGTGACGCTGGTGGGGTGAGAGTGGGGCGACATGGCAATAGAAATGGTAATGGGCAAGGAGGGGAGCCGTGCGGGTGGTGGTTTGTTAACAGCCTGCTTGATAGTACCAATGATAACAGCCGCGGATGAAGGTGAGGGCGTGGAGTGACAAACTGTGGAGTAATGGTTGAGTTTGTTGCACGACGGGCAGGTCTTGCCCCAAGCAGGGCATTTGGATGGGCGTTCGGCTCGAGAGTGTGTGGAAAGGCCGCACCCACTGCACTGAGAAGAGGTGGATTTACAAACCTTGGCAAAGTGGTTAGGTTTATTACACGCCGTGCAGGTCTTGCCCCATGCAGGACACTTAGAAGATCGTTGGGCTTGTGAATGTGAAGATAGGCCACACCCGGAGCAACGTGTGGGAGATGAAGTGGGGCCGACGTGGGGAGGTGGTGGGGCGGGCGACGGGGACTGAGTGGGTTGGGCGGGGGGCTGGATAGGGGCGGAGCGTGGGTAAGTACTCTTGAGACGCTGGTATGGTGATTTCACAGCATGTACCCCCGGCTGCATGGCCGTCTGGTCGAGTGCCGCAGATTCGAACCCCACACAGTAGTTGATAACATCTTGTAAGGTAGGTAGGGTGCAGTCTTTAGTTAAAACATCTTGCTGAAGGGACGAATCACTAATCCCGATAGTCACCTGGTCCCATATGTGTTCGTCAGAGACATCAGTGTGGCAACAGGGGCAGGTAAAGCCACAGTCCAAAGTGGCCTCCGTAATACGTGTGACGTAGTCCCGGATCTGTTCAATAGGTTGTTTGAGGAGAGACCGGAAGTGGTGGCGAGCGGGTCCGCGGTTCCGTTGTCGGTGGACGAGTTGTGTGATGAGAGTTGCTAGGTCGATTTCTGGCAATGAGGAGAACGCCTGATTGTGAGCAAATATGGCGCTCTGAAGGGCAGGGTCGCACGTCTGGTAGAGCTCGATGGTAGCCTCGTGAGGTGGTAGAAGGACAAGCCGTTTGTAGACCTCCCAATCAGCCCAGAATTTGCGTAGGGCGTGTCCCGGCATATGTAAAGCGGCCTGGGGCCGCGTAGGGGCAGCCCGGCGGGGCGGGGCGGGGCGAGGCGGGGCTGGGCTGGATAGGAAGGGACTTGAGGTGGTGGTGGTATGATGACGTCATGCGCATAAGAGGCTGCGCCGTGAGGGTTGGTGCCCGCCGTACGATATCCAGGGGGAGGGGCCGTCATGTGATGGGTGACGTCATGCGCATAAGAGGCTGCGCCGTGAGGGTTGGTGCCAGCCGTACGATAGCCAGGGGGGGCATAATGGCTGCCGTAATACCGACCGTCGCTACCGATACCAGTGTGGGCCTGGCCGTCAGTTGGGGAGGGTGTGGGATGTTCGCTCTTGATAGGGTGGGTAAGGGGATCAGTCATGTTCATATGTAACAAAGACATGTGGGGAATAACTGGCATATGGTGGGGCACTGAGACATGGGTAACTGGCATATGGTGGGGCACTGAGACATGGGTAACTGGCATAATGGTGGGGCACTGAGACATGGGGAGATGTATGGGGTAGCACTGGGACATGGAAAGATGTGTGAGGTGTGGGTGTCTGTGTAGAGGGGTGAGTAAGTGTATCACTGGTGGGGCGGTGGTGGAGCTGTCGCGGGGCAATGTTGTAGTTGTGGAGGCTGGTGGTCCTGGTGATGCTGGCCCTGGTGATGCTGTAGAAAGGTGGCGATACTCGATTGGAGGGCGTCGATCCTTTCATTCAAGTAGATGATGGATGGGTGTGGAGACAGGGCATCGGGCAATGAAGGCTCGACCGGTTGGGAGGTAGATGTAGCAGGGTAGGGGCCGCATGGCTGCAAGCCGGCTTCCACAGTGGCTGCAGCCTCAGCTAGGTAGTTCAGGTTCTCCATGTAGGTTCAGATACTGATATACACTGCGCCATATAATAAAGATGAATGGAGATATAACACCAGTACTCTTCAATCCTTTATTGGCTAGGGTTGAGTACAGGAGCGCCGAGACGCTTGATGGTTATGTGAGAGTCTGGTGTGAACTGAAGGACTTGCTGCCTCCACAGGCCTGGATGCCACTGGTGCCTGCAAGTCTAAAGTGTCTGTGGTGCCATATGATGTTGGACAATAGTGGTGTATACATAATTATTATAACTATAACCTTCCCCCTAATTGACTGGAATACCCTGACCGGAAAACATGCTGAGTCACGCCTAATGACAAGCTTCATCCAGGACAATTTTTTGACTCAACACGTAAAACAGCCGACGCGAGACAGGAGTATATTAGACCTCGTAATCACTACCCAAGAAAATCTATTATCAAACTTGGATGTAGGTGAACATCTGGCAACGTCCGATCATAAACTCTTAAGAATCAACGTTATAAGCAAATATGCCACAGTAAAAACAACAGGAATGGTTTCGGACTTTAAAAACGCAAATTATGACGGACTTAAGGAATCGCTATCAAACATACATTCAAACCTCATAAATATAAACGAAGTAAATGAACTATGGGGACATTTTAAGTCTACAATTTCAGAAGCGCATAAACAATTTGTACCCATGAAACCAAAACGTAATACGAAATCAAGTATGCCCCCTTGGTACAGTAGAGACATTGGCAAGGCAATAAGGAAAAGGAATCAACTCCACAAACTTGTAAAAAATAACACAAACACTGAAGTAATTAAAAACTTGTACAAAAATAGTAGAAGGGAAGTGAAAAAAATAATTAGGGCGAACAAACAAAATTACGAAATGACTATTGCCAGAGAGAGTGCCACAAACCCCAAAAAATTCTACAGTTACGTAAATAAAAATAAACAGATCAAAAGCGGAATCGGACCGTTAATAGAAGATGGCCAGACAACAACAGGTGACACAAACACGGCAAATATGCTCAACAAATATTTTGGCTCAGTTTTCACAGAAGTTATCGATCATACCCCTGAAAATAACACCTCAACTCATGTGATAGGAGATTTCACCATTAGTGTTAGCGAAGTACAAAGCAAATTGAGTAATTAAAATGTAAATAAGACCCCGGGACCCGACATGCTCCACCCGAAAATAATTACGAATGTTAAGGACGAAATAGCAAAACCCCTGACACAACTATTTAACTTATCATTACTACAGGGGATTGTACCGAGTGATTGGAAAGATGCGAATATTACGCCGATATACAAGAAGGGTAGTAAGGTCAAAGCGAGTAATTACAGACCAATTAGTCTAACTTCAATTGTAGGAAAAATCATGGAAAAAATCCTTAGAGATAAGATAGTAGATTACCTCGAATCAAACAACCTAATCAAAAATAGTCAACACGGCTTTAGATCAAATAAGTCATGCCTAACAAATTTGATTGAATTTTATAACAAACTATTCACATATAACGACATGACGAAATCACTAGATATAATATTCTTGGACTTTCAAAAAGCTTTCGACAAGGTGCCTCACCGAAAACTATTGGCTAAACTGGAGAGGATAGGTATCAAAGGTGAAATTCATTCTTGGATAACAAATTGGCTTACAGACAGAAGACAGAGAGTGGTGATAAATGGAGTGGAATCGGAGTGGGAGCCTGTCACTAGTGGAGTTCCACAGGGTTCAGTCCTTGGACCGGTCCTGTTTCTCATTTACATTAACGATATTGATGTAGGGGTAAACAACACCATTTCCAAATTCGCCGACGATACAAAAATAGGAAATACAGTCCTGAACGAAGATGATAGAAATGCGTTGCAATCTGATTTAAACAAGATATCAGAGTGGTCGAAAAAATGGCAGATAAATGTCAGGTGCTGCAGGTTGGTAGCAGAAATATGAAATACAAATACGAAATTAATGGCAAACAAATAAAAACCGCAACGGTAGTAAAAGACCTAGGGGTACTAATATCTGAAAACCTAAACACTTCCGACCAATGTATAGCAGCTGCAAATAAGGCAAACATAGCATTGGGCTTTATTAAACGAAAATTTACATATAAACATGAGAACGTAATAGTGCCACTGTTCAAAAGTATGGTGAGGCCCCACCTTGAATATGGTGTGCAGTTCTGGTCACCTTATCTGATCAAGGACATTGTAAGACTCGAGTCAGTACAGCGTAGAGCGACGAAGATGATACCCTCATTAAGAAATAAATCATATGAAGAAAGACTTAAACGATTGAACCTGTTCTCATTAAAAAAGAGGAGGTTGAGGGGTCAGCTTATTGAGTGCTTTAAGATACTAAAAGGTTTCGACAAAGTCGATGTAAATGCACTATTCACATTAAACAATAATAATCAAACTCGCGGAAATGGAATGAAATTAAAAACCATAAAGGCAAACCTAGATGTCACAAAGAGTTTCTTCACCTACAGTGTGGCGACAGAGTGGAATAAACTACCAGCGAGAGTGGTGGAGAGCGACACAATAAACGCTTTCAAGGGAAGGCTTGACCTCTATCTGCAGAGGGCTGGGGTGATATGAAATTTTTTTTTTTTTTTTTTTTTTTTATGTATGTATGTGTATGTGTGTGCACTGTACAGTATGTATATATATATGTATATATATACTGTATATATATGTATGTATGTGTATATGTGTATATATGTGTGTATATGTATATATATATATATATATATATATATATATATATATATATATATATATATATATATATATATATATATATATATATATATAGTTTGTAAGGCCAGACTGCCTAGTAAGGACCTTGAGGTCTGTGTGGTCTGTGTATCTATGTAGCTCTATGTAGCTCTCTCTCTCTCTCTATCTATCAAAAACCCATGGACAGTTGGGTGGAAAATGGACGTTTATGCACCGGAATTCGTAACTCCGTTATTAGAGAGAGAGAGAGAGAGAGAGAGAAGAGCTACCACATCCACTAACCATTCATTTCTATAAAACTGCCAGTGGTCTTCTGTTCTTGACGTTAAATAGCCTTCCCTAAACTTATGTTTTCAATTTGGTAGAGGTCCCTGTAGTTTCTTGCCTATGACATTTATTTAATCTATCTCTCACTCTCTCACTCTCTGTCTGTCTGTCTGTCTGTCTGTCTGTCTGTCTGTCTGTCTCTCTCTCATGTTCAGACAGACTATTTTATCTCCCCCGCCCCCCATACTTTTGATCATATACTCTCCCTGCCTTTCTATTGATGGCATTTTTATAGCTTTATTTTTCATTTCACTCTTCGCCATGTAAAGTAAAAATCGGTTGGTACGAAAAAAAAGATAGATTTACATTTTCTTGTCTCTGTTTTATACTTTTGGATGTTAAACTGGTTACCTGTAGGTTTTTGTTTTCATTTGCATACAGTATATATTTGCTGTGCTAATCCTCCTTGTCGTCCTAATCATCCTTCTCGTCCTAATCCTCTTTCTCGTCCTAATCCTCCTACTTGTCCTAATTCTCCTTCTCATTATAATCCTTCTTCTCGTCCTAATCCTCCTTCTCATCCTAATCCTCCGTTCCGTCCTAATTCTCCTTCTCGTCTTAATCCTCCTCGTCCTAATCCTCTTTCTCGTACTAATCCTCTTTCTCGTCCTAATCCTCTTACATGTCCTAATTCTCTCTCGTCCTAATCCTCCTTCTCGTCCTAATCCTCCGTTCCGTCCTAATCCTCCGTTCCGTCCTAATCCTCCTTCTCGTCTTAATCCTCCTTCTTGTCCTAATCCTCCAATCCGTCCTAATCCTCCGTTCCGTCCTCATCCTCCTTCTCGTCATAATCCTCCTTCTACTCCTAATCCTCCTTCTCGTCCTAATCCTCCTTCTCGTCCTAATCCTCCTTATCGTCTTAATCCTCCTGTTCGTCCTAATCTTACTCCTCGTCCTAACTCTCCTCTTATCCTTCCATATCATTAATTTTGTTTTTCACTCTCTTTCTCTCCCACCTTCTCATATAAACCAAGTGTTATTATAATCATTGCCAGCCCTCCTTCTCCTCCGCGTTTATTCCTTATTAAATTATCCTCGCCATTTAAATCTTGGTAATTCTTCTGATTCATTTTATGTATTTTGTATTTGTTTAATCCTTAGCGTGTTCACGTGTGTTTGTAATTTCTTTCACATGCATATATATATATATATATATATATATATATATATATATATATATATATATATATATATATATATATATATATATATATTGTAATACCCTGAAACCGCAAACTCCCGCAACCACAAAACTGCCCGAGTTGACGTCTGGGATTGCGTAAAATAATCGTTGGTTGCGAAGTCTATGAAACCCACCATGTGAATCACCACGACTCTATCACCTGGTTCTTTCAAGGAGAACTAAGGTTGCTATTCTATCGAACGTCCATGGTAGTACAGTTGGTTAGCGCGCGGGTCTGGTTGACCTACTGAGGTCACTAACCAGGGTTCCAACCCCGCTCCAGGCATCTTAAATCCTGGGGAATTTTCGGGAAGGTTAAATTCCCTTAGCACCCAGCATTTCACATATATATATATATATATATATATATAGAGAGAGAGAGAGAGAGAGAGAGAGAGAGAGAACAAAGGAAAAACATATACAAAAATATTTATGTAAAATTATATTTGCAGAGATAAATTATATTGAAATTATATGTGCAGTATACAGGGTGTCCCAAAATAGACGTGCCAAACTTCCGGATTAGTTTAGGAATAATATTCTAAGCATACAATGTTCCATAACAATCATTCCAAATGTTATTCCTTACAGAGTAACAATCCTAGAGCCTACGACACCTTAATTTTAATGCAATTATTGTACCATGTTATTATCAAGATAATATATTTTTGTAAGTTGCAAAATGGTTTAAGACATAATAGTGTCTTGCTGGAAACTATTTGACATAGAAGCTTGCATTCCAGCGATGCGAGGGAGTGCACTATACAAAACTTCAATACCTGTTAAACGGTTGAGATTTTGAATGTTTTGTTATAAGATAGTTTATGCTTAAAATGATTTGTTTAATCATATCCTGAAGTTTGGCACGTCTATTTCGGGACACCCTGTATATTGTATTAATTATGAAACGACATGACTTACTAAATATAATTGGATGGTGCCAAGGGTTCATTGGAAGCTATGAACCAGTATAAACGTAAATCACGGGCAAGCAATATCATGACAAGGACGTAATGATAAAACATATAAAAAGCTATTTCAGGTTTTACGGCAGATGACGCTACAATAACTCGGGTTATAGAGATTCCATTTAAATTCTCGCCCAGCCAAACACGTGTGTCATCAAAATTAAGTATATCCCACAAATACATGTGAGCTATTAAATATAAAAATATACTCCCAGCCGGACTGGAACCTCTGACATACAGAACTAGCGTCCAAGCTTTAAGTTAGGCTGGGAGTATATACAGTTTTATTACCTCACGTGTATTTGTGATATACAGTATACTTGCTTGTAATGACTCTCATGTTTAACTATGCGAGAATTAAAATGAAATCTCTATAACCTGAGTTGCATGGAGAATCTTGTAAACATCCCTGTATGGTATTATCCAAGTAGGATTTCTCTTCTCCTCATTATAAACAGGAAAAGGTTAAGATTCCTTTATAACGCCGTGGTATAGTGGATTAAAAGCTTGGACACTCGTTCTGAATGTCAGAGGTTCGAGTTCGGCTGGGAGTATATATATATACACCGTATATATATATATACAAATGTGTGCGTGTATTCATATTTGAAGTATACAGAATTTGAGTGTTTGGCTCGAATTGTCCTGCTTCTTAGACATTATTATCAGTGACAAATCCCTATCTCCTTGCTCAGGGAAGATGGTAACCACCAGCTGTGTCTCAGAAAACTTTCACCAACCTGAGTGAGATTTGATCCCGGGTCTGCTAGGTAGCAGGCGGGAAAGATATCAATTAGCTAGCCGCGCACGTGCGTGTGTGTGAAAAACATTTCACACACACATGAATAATATAAAATACTGGTCCTAGGACATGGTACGGACTAGAATATTCTAACCAAGTAGAATTTTGCCATCTCATAGACACGTGCGGGAAATGGTTAGTTACGTTTTATCACGCCGTAGTAGAGACGTGGGTGTAAGCATGGGCTCTCGCATCCCCACTCTCCGTGGTTTGATCCTGGGTAATGATATATATATATATATACCCGGTATATATATATATATATATATATACCGGTATATATATATATATATATATATATATACCCGGTATATATCTATATATATATCTATCTATCTATCTATTGCCTGACGCCATGATCCCCGAAGGTGTGGCCACAAACGAACAGCCCCCATGCATCTCTGTCCCCAGTCAGTCGACGCCCCTCCTCCCATCCAGCACCGCCTTCATTCATATACTTCCTCACGCCATCCTTCCACCTCTCCCTCTCTGTCCTTCCACCTCTCGTACACCTTCTTAGTCATTCTCTCGCTTCCCATACGTTCCATATGGCCGAACCATCTCAAGTTGTTCCTTTTCACACTTTCCAGCACATCTACCTCCACACCACACCACCTTCTTATTTCCTCATTCGTCTGTCTATCCCTCCATGTAACTCCGCACGCACTTCTCAAGTAACTCATTTCCACCGCTCTCACTCTTGGTCCGAGTCTCTCCACAAACGTCCATGCTTCGCTTCCGTAAGTTAGTGTAAGGATTACCACACTGTCATCCAAGTACTTCTTTACTTCCATACTGACCACTCTATTTCTTGTTACTGCTTTCAACGTTCCTACAACCTTCTTCCCCTGTTGTACCCTCTCCCGCACTTCTTCATCCACAGTCCCATCTTTACTCAACACACTACCCAGATACTTAAAAGAGCTGACGTTCTCCATAGCCTGACCGTTCAACTTCACCTCACACTCTGTGACTTCACCCCTTTTGAAGACCATAACCTTGCTCTTCCCCGCATTTACATTCAAATTCCGTTTTTCGCACGCTGTTCTAAACTCATTTACCAGACCCTGCAACTCCCATTCGTTATCGCTCATCAGAACTGTGTCATCCGCAAACAGCAGTATAGGCAGCTTCCACTCATTTCCCTCCCTTTTCAGCGATACACCAACATCCACTGGTCTTCCTAGTATTAATTTCATGACTCCATCCATATATACAGTAAACAACCATGGGGACATCACACACCCCTGTTTCAACCCAAAACTCAGGTCAAAGAACTCACTCTGCTCATTCTCCACACGTACTGCCGCCTTTGCACCCTCATACATGCTCTTCACTGCTTTCAGCAACTTGCCATCTACTCCGTGTATTGTTAGTACTTTCCACAAGCCTTCTCTATCCCCTCTGTCATAGGCCTTCTCCAAGACCATAAAGGCAACATACACCTTTTGTTGCTTCTCCAGATATTTCTCCACAACACAATTCAGGGTAAAAATCTGATCTACACATCCTCTTCCCTTCCTAAAAACCTCCCTGCTCGTCGCCTATCCATTTCTCCGTTCTCACTCTCACTCTCTCAATCACTACCCTACTGTACACCTTCCCTACTATGCTTAACCCTTATTTAGCGGCGAGCAACATAAGTCGAGTTAAATAAAGCTGGACTATGTGGCGGCGCTCGACATAACTCGAGTGGCAATTTCAGCACGTAATGTGGCTGAGAGAGAGAGACAAGTGGTGGCAGGAGACTAGCGAGCGTATGACTGCTCCAGACCACCGCGGCGAACCTACTGACACAAATCTCAGCTCCCTCCTCCCTCTCTCACTCGCTACATACTCAATTATGTACTGAAAGTACCGAATTACCTGCTTTTTGCACTCGCGTTGCACGGTTATTGCAAGAAAACTATCCATCATACAAGGATCGTTATGGTGTCATTCGAAAGCTCTGTTTATGCCCTTTCAGGGATAGGTACTTGTTTTACGTTCTGGGTCTTATTTAGGCATGAAAATGATCACGTAAACAGCCCTATTTTGGCTAAAAACACCCCGCTGTGCGGTACACATAAATAAACCGCATAGGCCGCTCGTAAGGTGTTAAAAGACATATTCCTCGGTGGTTACCACACATTCCTCTCTCCCCTTTGCCCTTATATAGGGGGACTATTATGGCAGTCTTCCAGTCATCGGGTGCATTCCCCTTCTCCCATGCTAGTTTGCACATTTTCCATACCCATTCGATCACTATCTCACCACCATACCTCAACATTTCCCCACTTACTCCATCTGTTCCTGGTGCTTTCCCCAACTTCACTCTTTTCATGGCTTCCCACAATTCTGACCTCCTGATCCCCACCTCCTCCTTCACTACTTCTCCTATTCTCCCTCCCATACCATATCCAACTATATTTGCTGGCTCTTCATTCCTTACATTTAGCAACTCGTTGAAGTACTCCCTCCATCTTTCGACTCTCTTTTGCTTCTCGGCTAGCATTCTCCCATTCTTATCTTTCACACCCTTACTGTTTCCTTTGCTAGCTTCCCTAACTTTCTTGACTTCTTTCCAAAACAGTTTCTTACACTCCCTCCATTTTACACTCAGATTCCTTCCAAATTCCTCATCTACTCTTCTCTTACTTTCCTTCACTACTCTCTTCACCACTTTCTATACACTTTTTTCTTTTCTTCCACAGCAATTTTTACTTCTTCTGTCCACCATGCTGTACCTTTCACTCCCCTCCCTTTTCTCCTCACACCACACACCTCCTCGCATGCTGCACAGATCTCTTCCTTAAACACCTTGCTTACCTCCTCCACTTCCTCCGTATATACAGTATATATATATAAATTTTATTTTATTTTTTATATGTGAATGAGGGAGACAATATGCAAAACTACCTGTGCCGAGTGCCTTTCCCAGAGTTAAAAAAGTGACAGAGCCAAAATCAAGGAATGTTCTAGCAAAAATGCCTGGACACACAGAGTTTGAAGCAATTAAGGTCATAGGATAAGGGGAAGATGGATTCAGGGAGATAATTCCAGAGCTCAGCTGGCGAATAGAAGAAAGATTGGCAATATCGTTTAATTCTTGGGTTGGAGAATTGCACAGCACGGGTGGGATTGTGTTGCAAGACGGTTGCTACGTGGTTGCTTGTTGGGGGATTCTGAAAAATTAGTTGAATAGAGTAAGGTAGAGTCATCAGCATATGAATGGATAGGGCTGGAGGAACATTTGAGAGGATCATTGATGAATATTAGAAAGAGAATTGGAGACAGGACAGAACCCTGAAGAACACCGGAGTTAATAGGTTGAGGATGAGAATGATGGCCATCCACAACTGCAGCTATGGAACGGCCAGAAACGAAGTTAGAGATAAGGCACAGATGGAGTGACAGAAACCAAAGAAGGGTAGTTTAGAAATTAAAGATTTATGCCAGACTCTATCAAAGGCTTTCAATATGTCTAGCGCAATATAAAAGGTCTCGCCAAAGTCCTGAAAGGAAGATGACCAAGAGTTAGACAGATATGAAGGAAGATTACTAGTAGAGCGACCCCTAAGGAATCCATACTGGCGACCTGAGAGTAGATTATGGGAAGAGAGAAGCTTAAGAAATTTTGAATTAATAATAGATTAAAACACTTTGGAGATGCAAGAGATGAGAGCAATTGGACGATAGTTGGAGAGTTGAGACCTGTCACCTTTTTTGGGGGACAGGTTGAATGAGAGCAAACTTCCAGCAAAAAGGGAAGATGTTAGAAGAGAGCCAGAGACGGAAGAGTTTGCCTTGGCAGGGAGTCAGCAAGTAGGTTAATGTACAAGCCTTCCTCATATGTAGTAAATATATCAAATATTTTAGCTGTCATATTTAGCTAAAATATTGCAATAGTATAAAAGTTATCGCTCCTACACAATAATCAAAATAAATATAACGTAAAGCAAAATATTTACAATAATAAATGTATAATGAAATGTTTTGCAATATTGATAAAATAATTATTCTGTTAAAGTTTCTGATATTCTAGTGTCAAATTGAAATTGACATCGCCTTCATAATGAACATTGCTCAAGGGGTTCAAGGCCTGCTGAAAAATCCGACGATATGTTGCGATATTTAGCTTGACATGTATTTCCCGTCAGTTTGTTTTGTCGTTTTGATTTATATATTTGTAACAGATCGAGGTCAACGTTTTTTGAACAAAATAACGTCAACATACGGTATTTAATGTAACGGTAATGTTGTCATCAATTTATATTTTGTATTGAGAACAATACAGTATGGATGGATCGTGATTTATTTGTTTTATGATACACAGATTGACAGTTTAACAATAGGTAATTAATCACATTCGTTTTAGTTGTGTATGTTAGTGAAACACATTAGTGAACATTGACATCAATATCCTGAAGGGATTAATTTTGGATTGTGACCTATTCACACGACTTGAGAAGGTTCACAATTTCCATCCCAATCAAAAACTAAATGTAAAAAGGATAACATTCGTTAATTCCCAACAATTAAAGAGTATAGCCTTATTTATGGTGAGCGAAGGAATCTCTGTTGGGAGGGGAATGTTCTTATGTAAGTAAGTATCGGGATGAAGGCCACTCGAA
>CM064537.1:14515117-14625117 GCA_032716605.1 Paralithodes platypus | reverse complement strand
TGTACTACAGTCTATTACACACTAATCATTATGTACTACAGTCTATTACACACTATTCATTATGTACTACAGTCTATTACACACTAATCATTATGTACTACAGTCTATTACACACTATTCATTATGTACTACAGTCTATTACACACTAATCATTATGTACTACAGTCTATTACACACTATTCATTATGTACTACAGTCTATTACACACTAATCATTATGTACTACAGTCTATTACACACTATTCATTATGTACTACAGTCTATTACACACTAATCATTATGTACTACAGTCTATTCATTATAAGTAGGCCAATAATCTTAAGGGGAGATTTCCACTTCAGGGATTTTTTTCGGGACCCGTTTCTCCCTCATGTTTAGCCCCATTGCTTTTGAGATTTTAAGACGTTCGCCCTAGTATTTTTGAAATTTTAAGAAATTTTGCCCCATTTCTGTCAATTTTAAGACCTTTCGTGCCAGTAAGGTGTCGATTTTTTCCTGGCGAGCGATAGCGAGCCTGTAATTTAAGAGCAACCGGCCTCCGGCCGGGACATTTTTCTGCCGAAAAATGTACAAATATATCTTGAAAGGGGTTCTAGGGGGTGTAATTTTAAGCTTGATGAAAACGTAGGGAACAAACTAAATACCTCCCCTTAATCTCTATACCCTGTAACTCCAAAAAAGAGTGTGCAAATGGATGTAAATGTCCACACCTATTCCTTGGCTAACTCTTTCCAAATAGTAGAAATATCAGCTGAATTACTGAAATTGTTTTTGAGTTATGAGAGGCATGGGTCGGAATGTCTGGCGTAATGATGGTGAATGGACTATAGTTTAGATACAGTTCCATGTGTTCTATCACAGAGGACTTTAACAGTATATGTGTGTTCTGGCCAGCCACCAATATGACTAATCTCTAACATTGTGTGTTACTGACCACTCAAGACCAACCTTGTTATTGTTATCCCAGACAATGATAACCCTTCACTACACCAGATATATTCTGTCCACACACCCGTTGACCATTGTATTGATCAAATCTACAAGTGTACAATTAGTCCATAGGTCATAGTACACATCTGTAGCATCCAAGAGCAATAATATATATAGCTTATTTATATTAAATAATAACATAACACAGTTGCGAATAGCTATATCAAGATAATAGGATTTGCCAATGATTTATCATGTTGGCTAGTAGTCTTCTATTGCAGTTTTACTTACATAAAGTACTATTACTGAATATTGATTTGTCAATGTGTAAGGAGGAGACAATACACAAGACTACCTGTACCGAGTGTACCCCCTCCCCCCCTCAAGGCTTTGCTTAAGTAGGTGAAAACAAGACATGTAATAAAATATCATATCTATTCACTGTGCAGTTAGTATATTTTTGTTCTACTGTTTCACTAAGCATCTAATTTTCTATTTGATCACATACGTGGCAATAATTATCATTATTATTTCTATGTGTACTAAAATAATTCCAGTACTCTTATTCAAAATTATTAAGCTTGTGTCCTAGACACACATATTATTAAATCTTTGATATACATTTAATATTTTTGTTTTCTTCTCCAGCATCTGGCAAGTCCAATTCGTAGATGAAGCACACTTCTTTATCATATCTTCAATTAAATGTCTTTATAAATACTCTCGCTCTCGCTCTCGCTCGCTCTCGCTCTCTCTCTCTCTCTCTCTCTCTCTCTCTCTCTCTCTCTCTCTCTCTCTCTCTCTCTCTCTCTCTCTCTCTCTTAATATAATTTTAATTAATAATTCTAATTTTAATTAATAATAATTAATAATTCTTTCCACTCCCCCCATACTTTAAACTATTGGAATCAAACTAATACCCTTTCTCGGGCCAATCGTTTGCCTTAAGTTTATATTTTTACAGTTATCTACAGCCTCCACATTTACATGGCTTAGTCAATATCTTCTCTTATTTGTCCAGGTATCTAGTTATATAGCCCTTTGAGTACCTGTGACGCTATTTAACAGTTTGTTCTGTTTATCATTAGACGACTATATTGAACTTAGGAAGCAGGTATGGAAATCATGGAAGTAAAATAAGACCTTAATTAAACTTTTGACTCTCACAACATACATCGCTTAATAACAGCCAAGATTAAAGCTTAGGAGGAAGGGAAAAATGAGGGGAACAGAAGGGGAACAGAAGGGGGAGGGAGAAAAGGAAGAACTAAAAGAAGGGAAGAGGAAGATAAAATAAGGAAAGAAGAATATTAGGAAATTCAGGATGTGGTCCATTGGAAGGAACGAAGAGGAGGTAGAGGAAAAATACAAGAAGGAAGAGTGAATATAAGAGGGAGTGGAAGAAGAGATATATATATATATAAGATTGTGGGACATTGACAGGAGTAAGACACAGGAAGAATAGCAGGAAGATATAAGAAAGTAGGAGACTAGTTTTAATCAAGGTTCAAATGATCTCCTTGGCCACAAATGCTTGATTAAAGGGATTACGCTTCACCCAAATAACCTATTTGAGAATCAGGATGCCTTTTAGAAGACAATAGAGGATTTGTGTGCGTGAGAGAGAGATACTATGTTGATCAATGTATGCATATGTGTTCCTCCATTTTAACCAACAACGAAAAGGAAACCTAAAGGTCCATAGAGTAAAATGAACAGTAATCAAATGCTTTATTAAAAATGTTCATCAGAACAGGATATATATTATATAACTATAGCTATATATATAATATATATATATATATATATATATATATATATATATATACACGGTATATATATATATATATATATATTTTTTTTTTCTTTCTATGTGGATGAGGAAGACAAAAGGCAGACCTGCCTGTGACGAGTGACACCCCCAAGAGTTGAAAGAGTGTCAGGGCCAAAATCAAGGAATGTTCGAGCCAAAATGAATATTTAATATATATATATATATATATATATATATATATACACATATACATATATATATATATATATATATATATATATATACTGTATATATACAGTATATAATAACCTAGAAAAAACATCTTAACAAGGAACAAACAATATAATTTCACCAGTATGAGCGAATACACTCCAAAAAAAAAACAATGGCGTTCGAAAATATATATTAATGTAGTTTCCATACTCGGCGAATCACCAAGAATGAAAACCAAATGTTGCAAATATTCCCGGCAATGCATAACAAAGGGATATTGTTGACGCTTTTTAAATAGATTCCGTTAATTGTCGAAGCAAACAATGCCGATGATGTATGATTGTCAGATGCATATTAAGCGCCTTTTCATAATTTCAAAAGGTAATGAAGACGAGAGGAGAGTTTGTGCTTGATTTTAAAAATAGCTGAGTGGGAGACTTAGTTTGTTGTGATATATTGGATCCTTATGTGTGTTTGTATTTGGGAAGGTTTTTATATGTGCTATTGGATTTTGTGGTATGTATGTGCATATTATACTGACTTGTCTGTGTGCGTACATATTCAGCGGTGCGATGTATTTGAGCATTTGTCAAATGTGTTGAGATCATTGGAAGATGCATACACCTTTGTCGAGATATTAATGCCAATGGTGGAACGGACCACAAAAGTGCATCTTTACATTTGCCTATTATATTGGACATAAAACTTCCAACACGTACATTTGAAACTCTTGTTATCTCTGGAGAAGGACGAAGTTACAGATTTTCAAGTCAAATTTGGCCCTCGTCTTGTAATATGGCTGCAAGACAGACGCTTAGATTACACATTAATTCTTTTAGAACTAATAGTCTCTGCAAGATAATGAACATCTGCTAACTCACCCGCGACTCCCTTCAAGGTAAATATGAGTAAGTTTCAGTAGAAAAAGTTCACGGTAGAATGCCGATTTCGCTTATAAGTGCAGGTTCGCTAACGCTCGCAACGAAAAACCCACACCTGAATTGGTGAAATGTCTTACAATCGCCAAACTAATTAGCTGAAATTTCTTAAATGTCCAAACTAATGGGTTGAACAAGGCAGGGTCCAGATAGGGTTAGTTTGATGATGTTGGAGTGGTTGTGTTGGTGAGTAACAAACCAAGTGGTGGAGACCTTGGTAAACACCACATAATTATGGTTTATGGTTGAAACAAGTCACTACATCATAAGAGCAACATAGGATGGAAAGAGTTTGTGTTCTGGGATCTGCTAGGAGTGAAAGTGGAAACTAAATGCAGGCACGCACCATCGACGAGAAGGCATACATTTACTGATTGATATGCATAGCTAATGATTGTATGTGATTCAATTCATTAATTGAAACAGTTTGTTTTCATACATTCAAAGTAGTAATGCCTAAGAAGATTACGATCATGCCTCATTTCTAACAATATTCTTTGTGCAAGACTATTACAAAAAAATATATATATATATACATATACAATAATATTGTATATATATATATATATATATATATATATATATATATATATATATATATATATATATATATATATATATCTTTGATTTTATATAATGAAAAAACAGTCTGTTTTCGAAAGTAGCAAGCTCATTTATAATCTTTGGGGACGGCATAATGGATAATCTTCACTAACAAATAACAACAGTTTTCAACGGTCATCCTTTGAGTAATAGGCCTGTAAAAGAAAAATGTGCAGTTAATGGTAATTCGAAACATTATACTGAAAAGAGTAAATTTTACTTGGGTAGCTCAGTGGCTTATATAAATGTTTAATCTTGTTATACTTGTTTTCTCACCGAGTGTCCCTTTTAATTCCATTTAGGCCTCAGGCTTAGCCCTCCCCCCAGTCACCCACCCCCCAATTGCCTACAATTAGATATGTGGCTGGAGGCCTTTACATAATTTAACCTCTAAAGTTTAGTGAGATACCATTAATTGCGAGGGGGAGGTTGGTGAGATAAATAGGAAGAATTATGAGAGTGGGCTGTTATTAATGTTGTTTTGGGGGTAAGGCTGTAAGGGTAAGATTCGATATATGTCCTATCGCAGAACACTTAAGTTGATGCTTTGATAGTTAGGAGCAGTTGATGCTTTGATAGTCAGGAGAGTTGTTTAGAACTTCTCAGGATTGAGTGGAGACAATCAACTGCTCTGTACCTGTTTGGGGAAATACGTTTAGGCATCACCTAGGAGTACTGGGAACAAGGTCCACAGTGAGTTAGTTAGTATAGCGTCGGGTGCTGTACAATCAAGAGCATAAAAGGTGACGCACCCATTTGAACCAGTATCTAACGCAAACCAAACAATACAATGTTTTACTATGACCTAGATGTTTCAGAACTAGTCATAAAGATGCAAATATTCCTATTCCTGTAACCTTATATAATATTATGTTCATGACTGTACACAAAACAAATTGAATTCGTTACACTTTGATCTGCTTATTTTTATGCCAGTCAGTGTGGATTGCGGTCCTGTTAATTTTACTACTGCTCTGTCCATAGTTTGACACTGACTGTACACACACACATACTAATCATTACCTTATCCAGCGTCTTTGAGGGTTATTGTGGTGTTTTATTGTAATTTATTGCTGATGGTTTACTTGCGTTTGCTGTTGTATTAGCAATTATTTCTTAGGGTGCCCCTTGAATAAGAAAACACATTCCCATACCCCCTTCAAGCAAAAAACAAGCGATCCCCAGAACTCTTTCAAGATAATTTTTTTAATATTTTGGTAGAAATATGTCTCATCCCAAGATTGATTTCTCCTAAATTGAAGGACCAAGCCGATGACCTCAACGGCCTGGAAAAATAAAAACTTCTTTGTAAGAATCTACTTTACACTAGCATGTGAACTTGCAGACTGTAAATGGAAGTAATTAAACAATTCAA
Organism: Paralithodes platypus; assembly: GCA_032716605.1. Taxonomy (NCBI): domain Eukaryota; kingdom Metazoa; phylum Arthropoda; class Malacostraca; order Decapoda; family Lithodidae; genus Paralithodes; species Paralithodes platypus. The sequence goes on along the minus strand of CM064537.1, from coordinate 14,619,285 downwards.
GTCGTCAACAGAACGTTGTTGCATAGTTATTCAATGAGTGTAAGCCCTCGTCAATTAACATAAACAGTAGAGTCAATGGATAAATGATGAACACACTGAGCAAGAATCTTTCACAATAGCATGCATACTGGAAGAAGTCATATATTATTGAATGAACACTTTAGGCATACCAGGGACACAGACACAAAACGGGCTGAATGGGGAGTCTAATCGGATTATAAGGGTGATGTCTCTCCTGTCACATGCGTTAAGTGTTCTCTCTATTAATAAGTGCGATACACACATACGTTGGCCCGCCTCACAGTTAGACAGATGTCAGGTTACTACAGGGCTTGCATTGATGGTCCAAACACAGGAGAATCATACATTCACTATTGTAGTGTTTTTTACCGCTAGCCCTTCCACTGTCGACTCAGTTCTTTGCAATAGTCGTCAGAATCCACATTAATAGGCACCCTTAACTCCTGCAGCTCACTACTCTCTAGCTGTGGCACTTCCTCTTGATAGCTAGTTTGAGCGGGACAGGGGACTAAGCATTTCTCTCTTTCAGAAGGTGGGTTGTCAGCCCAGTGCCTACGTTCTCTCTCTATAAGAGTGTCCCATAGGTCATGTCTAGTATTTTCAGGTTGTGACTGCTGAGTAGCAATAGAGAGGAGGTGGAAGGTGGTTGCTCATGGCGAGCATATGTCTCTCTCTGCTCTGAATGGGGATTCTGGGCCTTATATGCTTCCGTCCTAGATCATGTTATGCCTGTGGGGTAGTCTGATGGACCAATCATGTCAAGTTATGTTTGGTAGTCCCGTCTGATCCTGGAGCGTGGCTAAGGTCTGGGGTGTTATGAAGGCTTGGAACAGGGTATTCCCCAGGCAGCTAAGGTGATGAGTCATGCGACCTGGCCTGGCTAATCACCGTCTTGACCTTCTTTTCTTGCCATCCCGTGCTCCGTATCTGTGTGGGTACCGTTGGCAGGTGCTTGATAGGGAGGGCATAGCGGTTTCCACCCTCAGTCATGAGAGGTACTGGCTACGGAGAGATGGGGGGTTCCGTACTCTGTCAAGGGTGGAGGGGAGGAGGTCCAGAACTTGGTTTTCCAAAATACCTTTTCCGACGACGTGGAGGGTGTGGAATAGGGCAGTGTGTAGACGGGAGCTGTTATATCGTTGGGTGCGGCCGTCAGGAATGTTGGTTGTGCTGCAAGGGGTACTGTGACATTGGGGAACAATTTAGATCATGCCCAACAGTTAATACTGTATATTCCGGTGAAGCAATCTGGTTCAATCGAAAGTTTCATATGGTGCCAAACCACCGACCAGAAACATACTATGAGTAAAACAATATTCAGTAAAACATCAATTAGCAAGCCAACTCGAGTGGATTTTATGTTTGAGTCACATGATTAGTGGCTTAATATGATGCACATATAATTGTTGACCTAATTTTGTATCTAAATTTTGTTAATGCCGTCACTCAAGATCAAGAAGAGGAAACAGTAGGAAATGTGACTTACATTGATAGTCCCTAGCAAGATGTTTAGAGTGTCTGCTATGACCCATACTTAGTCATCAATCAAACGAATCGAACACAAACGTGCGGGCACGTGGTCTGAAAGGGCTCAACCAATGCTACCAACATCTATCTTTAGGAGGTGTAATAATTACCATACATGTATTAATCATGTTGTAAAAAACTACAAGGAATTAAGACAAGACGAGAAAACAAGGATATTAAGAGCTTGCTGTGTTAAGTTACAATGCTCTTTTTGCTAAGTGATAAGTATAGTCGATGAATAAAGTGACTCCTAATTTTTCACTAAGAAACTTCTGCTGCAAACTTGTTGAGTCAACCAATCTGGAACTGAAACAAGACCTCATGGGCTTCACTGTTCATTGTAAAGCAGTGAATGTTCAGGCTCTCAGCCTATGCCCGAGAGGGAGTAAGTTGGAATATATGAAGAACACAAAATCAGGAGCGCCCTTTCTTTAATCTCAAATGCTTGGCTAAATTGGAGTGTCTAGGTGCAGACATTGTTTCCGAATTCTGTGATTGATGGCTTGAATGTTTGTTCTATTTATTGAACGCGTTTGCATATATAACTCCAAAATTGTATTGCCTCCGTAATATTTTGGTCTGCCAAACACGTCCTTAAAAGTATACAAAATCGTGTTTAATAATTCTGTAAGTATTACCTATACAGAGGCTGTGAGTGGACATTTAACAAACTAAGGTCATACTAATATTTACCTTGCACATGACTTTATAGTCATCTTAATTTATTTTTACCGATGTTTGTAAAACATTGTAGCGTCATTTTAAGATTTATATATTTCCCAGACATTGGCCAAAAGACTTAGACATTATTAAGTGTAATGTAAATACAAGTGTTTTTGTTTTCTCATGTTTAATTGCAATTTCCAAGGTAGGTTAACCTAACTCATCTAATGAACCTATTTAAGTTTGCCTAGGATATAGTTTATGTAATCCCGATCATAACTATTGCCCTTTCAATGATGAAATACAGCAAGTACAAAAATCATGTGTGTTTCCGTTTGGCCTCATGTAGATGACGATATTTTACCTTCACTCTGATATAAATTGTTGATATATCTTTTGGACGTAAAAATATATATATACTCAGATGCATATACATAGAGTTTTTCACCTTCATATATTCGTTGTGTTTGTTGGTTTACTTGAATGATGTGCTGTTCAAAAGTACCGCATCAACATTAGGTAATTGTGGTCCTTCTAATCATTAATCACTAGGGTTCATTTAATATATTGAAACGTGTATAATATGTGTACGTGTCTATTATAGCCTCATATAAGGTATTCAGTGGCGGTTCATAGACAACATAGTTAGGCCAAGTTTAGGTCAAGTATGAGGACAACCCAGACGGCGGCTCTCCTTCAATATACAGTAATGTACGGGAGTTGTGGTGGTAGGCTAGGCTTGGGGGCACCATGGGGGAAAGTATTAAGCAGATAGTGTTCATCATATTATAGCGAACACAAGGGGATTGCCAATGCAATGAAATTATTGTTTTAATGCTAGCTAAAATGAAAAGATTTAATTCAGCTTGGGCAATACCTTCTTAAAATCAAAGGCCCTTTCTATAGTCATGATTACTGTTAAGGGGAGATTTCCACTTGAGGGATTTTTTTCTTGACCCCTTTCTCCCTCAAGTATAGCCCCATTGATTTAGAGATTTTAAGACAGTTGACCCATTAGTTTTGCGATTTAAAGAACTGTCGCCCCATTTCTGTCAATGTTTATGATTTAGGTGTCGATTTTTTCCAGGCGAGCGATAGCGAGCCTGTAATTAAAGAGGAACCGGCCTTCGGCCGGGAAAATGTTATACCGAAAAATGTACAAATTTGTCTTGAAAGGGGGTCTAGGGGGTTTAATTTTAAGCTTGATGGAGGTCCAGGGAACAAACTAAAAACCTCCCCTTAATGACACGAATTCTACAAGGAAGAATGGCGTTGTCGTACTGAAAGGGTTTTGGTTTGGTGATTTTCATCTTGAAAATATGTTCAATGGGAATGTTTACTTCAATAAAGAGACATATGGTGTTATGTTTCAATGTTTTAGTAAAATAATGTGCGTTTAACACTATTAGTATACGATGATGCAGTTCTACGTCTATGCTGGCTATCATTGAAAGATTTTATTCAGGAAGGCCCCGTGAAATTTACAGGTATATTTTTAGATATGGTTTATCCCTTATTCCCCGAGATTTATCTAAAACTGGGAGAAATCGTCTAATGTTAGCGTCAATAACATTAAAATGACGCCATTGTACTCTTGGAAGACGAGTAAACCATATTAAATTATATTTAGTCTATCATGTAGCAATTTTGTTAAGTATAGAAGGACTCTATGACTGTTAATGTACCCTAAGAAAATGGGTCAATAATGAAATACCCTGACCAATTAGGTATATTGACATAATTATACCCGTTTAATCCAAGGATAACACGGTTTATCACTATCAACATACTCTATTATCTTTCATACCTTCATTAACCCCTTCATCACAATGACGTAATTAGCGTCTTCTTCTGGTTACTAGTAGACGATTTTGTGTTAGCTTATTCTCTACACCTAGGACTCAGATGGGTACAGACTGTCTCACTGCACCTCTGACTAATATAGGTCCTTCTTAAACTGCACAAAATCGTCTAGTTTTAGCCAGAATAAAAGAAAAAGACGTCGTCGCGCTGAAGGGGTTAAACTGTTATATTTCTTACTGAGTATGCAAACTTGTGTGCAGCTTTATGATTGCTGGAGGTCGTTCCTAAGCTAAATAATATATGTTGAGCGGTACTTGAAAATTAGACAGAATGGATAAAAAAACACCATCTGAGGAAGAACACTTTATTGACAACTTTTCGCAGACCTGATGAACCTTCTGCAAAACGTTGTCAATAAAGTGCTCTTCCTCAGATGGTGTTTTTTAACTAAATAATATAGTCTAGTAGATCACTCAACCAATTGCTTTCAACCAGTGCCATCTCATATCTTGTTTTAGAATATGTTTGGTTAATTTAGGTTTATACGTTATATTAGTACTGGTTCATTGTAGTTAGCTTAGATTGTGTTCGGTTAGGGTAAGTTAGGTTAATACTTTATACTGGCATTGGTTATTCATCTCTCTATGAGAACGCAATGGTTTGAGAATTACTGGTTGGAGTTGTGTGCTGGCGAGTAATCCAGGAACCGAATGAGACAAGTTGGTTGTAATGTGTGGTGTTCCTGCTAGTTAATAGTGCCAGAGCCAGGCGGACCGTTGTGTATGTATGTTGGACTGTGAATTATTGGTGAGGGTTGTGAAGGAGGGAGTTTGGCTGCCGAAGGCTCTATAATTGGAGGCTAGGATTTGAGAGGATATTTGTGTTTATGTGGGAGGGATTTACTATCCTATCATGTGTGAGAGCCTACTGGTGTTAATCTGTGTGAAGTTATACATAGCATTTGTTGGAAGATCGACACTTGAGGGGTTAGATCGCTGTAAAAATGGCGTATTCAAATGTAACACAACTTACAAAGATACCAAGTGTTGCAATCTACCAAATCACCCACCTATAATCACCCATCAATATTCGTTCTAATCCAGCCACCCATGCCTATACACCCGACCATCCATTGTAGCTCAGCACTCAGCCACCCATACCATCCCATCCATACATAACAACCCAAGCCAAACTATGGATGTTAGTCCATTCAGTACCGGTGACATTCTTACATTATATTCTGGCAACTATTAGATAATGTCATTCAGCATAGGAAAGACATCTACAAACTAAAAGGCTACAAACTAACTCAATTAATTATTTTAGCTACCATATACCCTTCCTAAGTTTCATAAAATCGTCCAAATGTAGCTGAAATCCAGTTAAAAAAGCGTCACCGGTACTGGAAGATTTAATAAAGTCCATCAATCCACTCCCGCCTCCCCACCTATAGGCTACTTACTCACTCTTACCTAAACACCCACCCACTCAGCTATTACTAACTCATGGATTGTTCTACAGTTTCCCCCTTGATCGTCGATATTAACACTTTGGTGTACGGGAAGACGCACCTGGGTCTTCCAGGGGTACTTAAAACCCTGTGACCACCAAGGAAGTTTAGAAACCTTTAGTTTAATTGGTTCAACCCCTGCACTTGTCTGTGATCAAGTTTATTGTCAGAATAATCATTTTGGGAAGCTAATTATGAGATTAGAAAAATTATATACATAAATACTAAGCGGCATCTTAGTAGCCTCAAAGCGTTAACCTGCCCTTCCACGTTCATCATAGCCTAAATAGTCCGCGGTATTCCAAAAATGGTCGGTGATAATTAAGGTAATTGCTCAATTACGAAAGTGCTCAAATTTATGTCCGTCCTGCCTTCATGCTACTATACCCTGTTCCAAATAAGTAGGCCCAAACTCTAGAACATTAACCTCTATAACTCACAAACGGCTGGAGTAATGGAGCTATTATTTCTAACATTTGGGAAGCGGCAGCTACGAATTTGGTGTGGAGAATTACAGCCCATATGCCCTTGCCTTCTTCGAGATACTAAAGTTAGGAGTCACGCTTAAATTATGACCTACCTACTGGGAACACGGGCGGAGGGGGGCGATGGGAAGAGGTCTGCTTGTGTGGTTGAGTGCCTGTATCTATTGGTCTGTCTGAATATTTGTTTGTATGTCTGTCGCTTTGTTCCATTTCCGCCTCTCTCTCTCTCTCTCTCTCTCTCTCTCTCTCTCTCTCTCTCTCTCTCTCTCTCTCTCTCTCTCTCTCTCTCTCTCATACATTAATATTACCATTGTTGCGTAAGAATATTCATCGAAAAATATCATGAACAATGTTTTATAAATTTGTCCAGCCTTCGTTCAGCACCCATAAAATTTGAGGTATTTCCTCGTAAAGCGGAAACTGTAATATTCCAAACTTGGGCTTTAACATTCTGCTTGAATTTGGCTGATAGTTTAGTCTGCGAGAACGGACAAAACATATATACAAGAACTTTGTTTTCGTTCTCACGTTATTTTACTTTATTTATATTACATAATTGTGTTTATATATATTTCAAATCTCCCTCCAAACATACAGTATGATGAAGTATGGAGATCATATTCCAAATGATGAGTTAGATGAAGGGTTATATGAGCTTTACAATAGTGTGAGGTATACCCAGACCAACGTCCCTTGGCTGTCACCCCCTGGCTCTACCTATGTACCGTACCTTGGAACATGGGTCTATAATGCGTGATGGGTGGGAATTGTATGTTCATGCCAGATATAGCCAGATTCAGTAGGAATAATAGTTTCTAAGGTTTTATGAGGTATGGTCGGTAGGATGCTCGACTATTAATTCTATTATCGTGGGTTGGTTTCCCAACTAGGGATAGGATAGACAGATAGATATATAGGCAGACAGATAAATAGTTATATATGGTGAGATGCCGGAGTATATAGAATTCCAAGAAACAAACACCAACCCATTACCAACAATATCCAACTTGCAAGACCAACCAACCCGGATTGCAAGCATAAAAACATTCAACAACAACAGGGCCACAGTCGAAGAAAACCAAGAGGGAGAAGACGCCAGAGAAAATGGCCGCATTCTACTCACACGACTTCAGCAACCCTATGCAAGTTAACCATCAACCTCAACCGTGTGCCTCAATAGACTACCAAATACATAGTGAAGTGTACACCGAGATGCAGAATAAATGTGTAAAACCAGTGTTAACATACCATAAGAGTGTATATGATAAAGAACTAAACAGGCAGAAATAGCAGAACAGCATCACATGCCCTATGCAAACATCCCTCAGATCCAGAACAAACCAAATGCCAAAGTGACATCCATGCAAGCACTACTGCAACATACATCCCAAGTGCAAATAACCCCTAGTGCGACTGGCTCCCTGAAAGAACACAAAGCCAGAGTGCCAGAGTGCCCCGAAACTAGGCAACCAGAGTGTCGACAAAAACAGAGCCACCATGCGGGCTGAACAAAGTAGAATCAAGCAATCATCCTGCTGGCTTAAACCATATTTTTGGTTCTGATATCGATACTCCTAAGTTAGAAAGGAGAAGGAATAACATTGGTTATTGTGAAGAAGTGAATTATTTATTCTCTGACTGCACCAACAAAAGTGGGACAGAGAATAGTTCAATCAGGGTCTGCACAAACAAAAGTGGGACCAAAATCAAACCACATAACCAAATACAAGGGAGGCCTTTTGATCCGATCTCTGACTGCATCAACAAAAGTGGGACAGAGATTGAGTCACTGGCCTCGCTATCATTCCAGGAAAAGTTTGTCACAGATCAAGAACTTAGTACAAGTAGTGCAAGTCAGCCCAAACCCCCTAAGCCTGGATTTGTATCAAAGTACTCTATCGAGATTCAGGACAGTAATAATTCTAACTGTCCACCTACGCCCGGAAAGACTTTATGTTTACCGAGTGTAGGGGATCCTTTGGTTTCATCCCCCAGGTTCAGCGTGGATAGTGGTATCGTGAGTCGTACTAAGACGAGTGTGCGAAAGAGCCGAGCAGAACGTATCTTGGAATTGTTTGGGCCAGAACCTAGCTGGGAAGTGTGATCATCTCAGTGCCCCTGTAGTCAAGAACAAGACAACCCGTGCCTCAACTCCAGTGTGCTCAAAATTTGTTCTACCAGTGCTCTCACTCTCTACGAAATCCTTTAAGTGCTTTTCCTAGTTCGTAATGGTAACAATGATTACAGTGCGGGTTTAGACTTAAGTATGTCAAGATTCATCTATTAATGTCAGACAGAAGATGTTCCCTTCTTTATTATTATCCGTTGTTCCAATTTGAGAAAACAATACAATGTTACTCTATTGTGTAATATAATTATTCTACTTTTATGAATTCACCTTTCATATTTATTACTCATTGAGTTATTTCCATTTAAATACTTATTCAAGTTGCATTAACCTATTGTTTGTTTTGAGATCAAATGTTGTCCTATTGTCCATACTTATCTGTACTACGTTTCCAAAATAGCAGTAACTATTATTTACTTGTATTCGAGCCATATTTGAGAGCTTTGCATATTTACTTCAGGACTCTTATTTCTTGTGATTTGAAACATATCATCTCTGTGTGTTATTATATACATGTTCATTAGTAACATTATTATTGTTTGTATATGATTATTATACTTATTCCTCCAGAGGCATATTAAGAGTGTACCCTAGAAGTTAAGGAATAAAACCTGTATATCCTTTACCTATGTATGTTGTGTCCATTGCTTATTACTATTGTGTTGAATAAGAGCATTAACCTCTCGGCTGCGCATGGGGGGTATGAGACACCACACGCCTGTGCGCACGTATTTGACTAACATCGTTATTTTACCATAAATATCGTTAATACTTATTCATATGCGCCTATTTTACCATTAATATGAAGATATTAACCAGTTACAACAATAAAACAAGTGGAAACAGTGTTTGGCTGGTCAAAATTGCGAAATGAAAGCGAGAGTGTGTGTGAGTGAGTGTGAGCCAACCTTCCACTCACGAAGCTTTGAGAGACACTGGAGGTACCTCTCAATTCTCTTCCTGACTTCTCCCCTAATTTCCACACTTGGTAACACTGATGACAACGCCCTGATAGCAACTCGCTAATGTTAGCACGAAAATAGACCACAGAATAAGGGAATAACAGAGAAAATAGGTGATAATTGAAGGAGGGGGGGGGGGGGGGAAAGGAGGGGATGTGGAGGAGTGATATTTGGCATGGCCCAGGGGTAAAAAAAAAAAAAAAAAAAAAGGGCTCAAGTTTTTTTGGGGTGTTTTAAATGGATTTTTTTAGGCCCAGGAGTGCCCACTGAGTGCCAGACAATTATTGACCCTATGCATCTGCCAGTGCCAGAGGATTTTTTATTTTTATTTTTTTGGCTAAATCTATCAAGTTGGGTGAGAAAGGAAGGATAATGGTAAACAAAAACACTCCCCTTGTCCATTTTCGCCAGAAATCAGGTCTGATGGTCCCGAATGTAGCTGAAATTTTCAGAGTAAATCATCGACTTTTATGGTATCGGAACGTATAGGTAGGAGGGTGGTGGGAGGGTGGTTTGGGGGATAGTGGGGGGAAGGTAGAAGCGTAATTGATTCGTGTTACAAATATGAAGCCGATTGGTGAGGTAGTTTCGCCACCACGGATTTTCCTTTTTTTCGTTTTCTTCGTACGGATATGCTGGAAGTGGGTGGTGGGAGGCGGTTGGGGGTGTGGTGGGGGAAAGGCAGAAGGGTAAGGGACTTGTCACACAAATATGGAACAGATTGTTGGAGTCGTTTCGCCGCCACATATTTTCCTTTTTTTTCCTTGTGAGGCAACCGATAGTCAGCGAGTAGGTAGGGGGAGGGAGTTGTGTTGGTGGTGGTAAGAAGCCAGAAGCGTAAGGTACATGTGGTAGAAATATGAAAGCCATAGGTGCAGTCGTTTCGCTGCTACAATTTTTTTCGGCGAGTCCGTATATATACGGACCTGGCACTGGGCGTGACAAGACCCTAGTCCGTATATATACGGACCTGGCATTCAGGGGGTTAAGAGTCTTCCCGCAGTCACCCGGGGAAACTCTTAAGAGTCTTCCCGCACTTACCGGGTTAACACTCAACGAGCGGCCTAGGCGGTAACTTCTACTACCTGCCAAAATGGTGATGGGCTGGTCTATCCCTAGAACTGAGCTTATTTCCCTGACTGTTCCTTTTACTTCATAAATCTCAAAGCCGGCGTTTCTTGCGTGGATTGACCTCCTAATCTAGACCAATGAACCCAGAACTCTCATTCCTTTGCCCCTTTCTCTTCATAATTGCTGAGGGGCACAGGGCCCTGGGTGGGGCTTTGGTTTCCCGGGCGTTTCCGCACCCTCCTCCGCTCCCCGCCATGGAGTGGCTTCGGTCACCCAGGCTTTATTGTGGTCGGCAGGGAGGGTTCTGTGGGGGCGCTCGGTTATGGCCTTGGCCTTGCTCGGGGCCTTGGGGCTGTTCGGCCAGGCAGCTTGGGGAAAACAACAACAACATCTACCTGCCGCTCCTCCCACCGCTTCCGTCTCTTTTCATGCATAAACAAGAGCCGATAATGTGCTCAAAATTGCATGCGACTATAGCCGGGCCCCGCCACATAGTCCTTGGTTCTCTTGTCCAACTATAGCCGGGCGCTGATCTTTAGGGGTTAAGGCCAGTCCTCACCCAGTGGAGAGGTACTTAAGTTGATGATAAACGCTGATTTCTAAGTTGGAAATCGCAATCAGATTGTCTCACTTTTCTTGAAAACAAGGCATAACATAATATTATACAGTATATATATCGTGTGTACAACTGTTTGTTTTTGTGTGTCCTCTCCTCAATATAGACACAAATTATGTACAGTATGCATAGAAGGAAGCAGAGAGGGATGAAAATAGGCGTGAAAGACAGACAAACTGAGGAATGGAATAATATCACAGAGTGCATAAGAGGCATGTTTATGGTTTGTGGACAGGATTTACGAATGACAGAACTAAATTGTGCCGAAAATAAAAGCGTTAAAATTCGGGTGGGCCTCGAGTAGGAAATGCCATGAAATATTGGTGGGGGCATGTAAGGTCAGGGACAAACATTGGGGTGCAGGAGGGATAGTTGAAGGGCAGGAAGTGGAGGATGATGTTGGTGGGTGTGTGTATGTGTGTGTGTGTGTGTATGTGTGTGTTAGAGAAAGAGAGAGTACAAAGGAAGTCAAGCAACAACAACTCTAGCGACCCCTCGAGGTTGCTTGCCCTCTAAATCACTGCTGTTCTAAGTGTCCAACAGTGGTTCAGAGTGGGTAAGGGACAATTGGACAGGAAAGCACTGCCTTAAGACCAATGTCATTGACATTCCTTATCTTCCCCACCATCACACTAAGCCATCAAAATTCCTGTCTTAACCCCTGTCCAACAGAGATGTTTGTAACTTCTACTACCTGGCAGGTGGGCATATTTACCCTAAATGAGCTTCATTCCATGTTTTTTTATTCATGCATAAACAAGAGTCAGAGCGTAATACCATTATGTATCTGTGAAAGGGCGATAATAGAGCTTTTCAATGACACCTGAATCATCCTTGTATTACCACGGGTTATCCTGTAGCGATCGCGCAACACGAGGGGAAAAACCCTAAAATACGGTAATTTCCCGAGTTTTTTCTTGGTATCGCGAGGCCGTGGGTGTGGCATGGTGCGGAGGTAATGTCAGTCGCGGCACTGGGTCCGTGCCGAGCGGTCAGAGCCCGCCTATCGTCCTCCCAACACGTGGACTCTCTCTCAGAGCCGATAATGTGCTCAACTTACCTTGCTACATACAGTATGTCGGGCACCACAGGGGTGGCCATGATTCTCTCACTCGACATATGTCGGGCCCCGCGGCTTGAGTGTTAATGGTAATGGATAACATTTCTAGAGTGCACATAACCGTAAACTATTTTCCATTACTACAAGTTTAATTTAGTTGTCCTGCAGTTCTTTGTGCACTCCTGCATCTCGGTTATTTATAGAGGGCGATTGGCTAAATCAAATATAGTTTTGTTTTGTAATTCTACTTTTTCTTTTCCTCAACTTCCTCCTGTTCCACTTCTATGTCTTCTTCCTCTATTCCTTTTTTCTTCATATTATCAACTCTGCGTAAGCAGAGTTTGGTATCGCCCCCTTTCTGTATAGTGGGTACCACCTGAAAAAAAAATCTGTCGTTGTCGATGTTGTCCGTCTGTCCCAAAACTCCTCCTAGACCGTTGGACGGATATTCACGAAATTTCTCACGAACATTTATTGGGTGAATGCGAACGTTGGTCAATTTTTTTTTTTTGAATTTGTGCAATAGTTATGATTTTAGATCCAAAATATGGTTTTACTCCCCCCCCCCCCCCCCCCCCTCCCCCTCCCCTCCAGCAGTGATGATGGTGTTCTGTGTATGTGTGCCCCAGAACACCATCGTTCCGGTGGCGAACACATCTTGCTCCGCATTTGCTAGGTTAAGTTAGTTTAGTTGACATTAGAAATGTTGGTATAGGTAGCGCCAACGAACTTGACAATATTCTTGACCCCTTAACTTCTCATAAATCATAATTAATGAACACAATTGAGCTGACATTTCTATCATTTGGGAAGAGCCAACCAGAAAATAGTTGTGGATATTAGCAGCCAGTTTGTTCTAGGCCCTTTTGAGTTATGAGAAGATAAGGGGTCAAGATTATTGTCATGTTCGTTGGCGCTACCTATAGTAATAGTGAGATTGATGGTGATAGTAGTGTTGATGGTGATAATAGTAGTGATGATGGTTGTAGTTGTATTGATGATGATGACCATAGTGATGATGATGACAGTAGTAGATATGATGGTGACAATAGCAGTGATGGTCATAATAGTAGTGATGATGGTGACAAGTAATGATGATAGTTGTAGTAAGAACATACGAAAATGGGAGTCAGCAGAAAGCCGATTGGCCCACACAAGGCAGATCCCTCTTACATATGACCCTAATTATAAGCCTAGCTCACTAACACCATTAGGACTGACCTCACCAAAACGGTCAGAGGTCAGAAAACGGGGGTCTGCAGAGCGCCGCTTGGCCCACACCTGACAGATCCCCCTCACACCCAGCCCACCTCGTCCATATGCCTATCTAATTTTATCTTAAAGCTCCCTATCGTTATTGTTCCCACTATAGCACTTGGTAGCCTAGTCCACCTATCTACAACTCTGTTACCAAACCAATATTTGCCTATATCTTTTCTGAAACGAAATTATTCTAATTAGAAACCATGTGTTCGAGTTCTTTCGCTATCACTGAGCTTTAGTACATTTTTAATGATAATGATTACAGTAGTGATGATGGTAGTGACGATGGTGACAGTAGTAGTGATGATGGTGAGTAGTAGTGATGATGGTGAAAGTAATGATGAGAGCATTAGTGATGATGGTAAGAGTGGTAGTGATGACTATAATAGTAGTAGTGCTGATGATAGTAATGGTGATAGTGATTAGTAGTGAGGATAGTGACCCATCGCAAAGTTGGGTATGCCGTTTTGATTTTGGGCAAAACGGCACGTCTTCTATATTATAATTATTATTATTATTATTATTATTAGTAGTAGTAGTAGTAAAACAAAAAAAGTAGTAGTAGTAGTAGTAGTATGCTCCAACATCTTCTTCAACTTCTTCCCTTTCATCCTCCTCCTTCCCTTGCCTCTTTCACACCGAGAAGTCACACAATTGAGCTGCAAGTTCCCAGACAGGAAATTGTTAACTCCTCCACTGACTTTTTTTTCAGCCTACTTTAGTTCTCCATCGCTTCTTCTTCTTCTCTTCTTCTTCTTCTTCTTTTGCTTGGTACTAAAGTTTGTTTTTCCTATATACTTGAGTTGTGCTACTCTTTATATTGCTGTCGTATCTTATGTTTGCTTCTTTGTTTATCTTTACTTGCATCAACCACATCTTGTTATATTTGCCATCCAAAGTTGCCCTGGAAAGATAACGTGATCGCTATGTGTGTGTGTGTGTGTGTGTGTGTGTGTGTGTGTGTGTGTGTGTGTGTGTGTGTGTGTGTGTGTGTGTGTGTGTGTGTGTGTGTGTGTGTGTGTGTTCCAGTTAGTAAGGCTTGTTGTTAGTTTGTACTACATATACTTAGGGCCACAGTGTACTTAGAGTCATGTAGGAAAGTTTAGCATTCATAGTTAGGTAACTATTAAGGAATAAGTGGGTAGGGTCTTGGGGGATTTATTGAAGGTGAGATTATACATAAAGATTGTGTAGGATTATATAGTTCACTACAATTAAAGTTCAAATGCGAAGGATGTTAACTGGTGATCCTTGTGGTATCATGGTGTAATAGTATCCGAGACAGCCAGGCAGAACAATAGTATCCGAGACAGCCAGGCAGAACAAGGGATGTTCTGGCCATCCTGACAGTGAGATTGTTGTCATTGTCAGCTTTCCTACGGCTGTTTATGAGGGGCCATTACACATATGTTTATGAGGGGCCATCACACATATGTTTATGAGGGGCCATTACACATATGTAACAACACAATGGGGGACTTCCTGGTTGCTTCAAGCTTGGCACACATAGGGGTTTATATGTAGATTCAAATATAGTGAATACAATGGCTACCGGTATATATAGAGACATAGTTAATAAGCATAAGGATAGTAACACAAGCTACACATTGCATGATTCGTGTATAAATAAGAAGTATTATTGTATATCTGTATGTTTAGCAGATAACAGGTTTTGGACAAGTGTGAGCCACAACATGTGTGTGTGTGTGTGTAGATGAAAACCGAGATCTAGAAGTAGTTAGATTTGTTCAGAATACCTCGGGGATAACTTGAGAATATTTGAGCGTATCTGACCGCAAGGTACCAGTCTGTATACATCATTATTCAAATGTAATTTGAATAACTGAGCACTAACGCTGTAGGATAGAGGCACACATTCTCGTATATAAGAGAAAAAGGCAAGCTAAAATGTTATCAATAAAAACAAAATGGCTTTATCTACAATCTAAAGTGTCTCCTTTAGACGGTGGTGGTGATCTTGGGCAGAACCTGGCACTGCATCCCAATGTCCTAGGGCTCGATTCCAAGAGAAAGTTATGTGACAATATTTCAAATTATACCATGCAGTATATATAATTCTATCTATCTATCTACCTATCTACTGTTTTCTGTTTCTTTTTTCTATGTGCATGAGGGAGACAAAAGGCATTACTTATTGCAGCAAGTCCCTCCCCCAGATTTCAAAGAGTGCCAGGGCCGAAATCAAGGGACGTTTGAGCTAAAATGCCTGGACGCACCGAGTTTGAAGCAATTTAAGTCATAGGGAGAGGGAAAGACTGATTCCGGGAGAGAGTTCCAGAGCTAAGCAGTTGAATAGAAAAAAGCCTGAGAATAGCGTTTCACTCTTGGGTTGGAAAGTTGCACAGAGTAGGGGTGGGATTGTGTTGCAAGGCGGGTACTACGTACCCTACGTAGAGGAAGTGGTATACACAGGGAAAGCTCCGAGGAACACTGATTATTGTAGTAGCGACAGCATAGCAAGAGAGATGCAACATTGCAGCGAAGAGAGAGAGATTGCGGAGAGTTGGTAAGTGGACGGGAGTTAATGATACAAAAGGCTTTCCTTTCTACTTTATCTAGGAGTGAGAGGATCCTCCCCACACATGTGAACAATACTCAATACAAGGACGCACTGTGCCCCTGTACAGAGCAAGAAGCTGCTCAGGAGTAAAGAACCCCTTGAGGCGGTTGAGCACACCCAGCTTCTGGGAGGCTGCCATAGCGAGACTGGTAATATGGTCTTTCCAGGTGAGAGCAGAAGAAAAAGAGACACCGAGAACATTGAGGGAAGATGAAAGGTTGATTTTTGTATTGTTGAAGAATAAGGGATAGTCCTCTCGGGGTGCCTGACGGGTAGTAAGATGGATAAATTGAGTTTTGGAAGTATTAAATGCAACAAGGTTTTCTCTACCCCAATTGGAAATAGTAGCTAGATCAGAAGATAAGTATTTTATGGCTTCATTACGTTTACTTTTTGAGGGACTGCTGGCTGGGGCGTTCTGGAAAACTAATTAAGTAGTGTAAAGTACAGTCGTCTGAATATGAATGGATGGGAATGGATATACAGTTGAGAAGATCATTTATGAAAATTAGGAAGAGAATAGGAGATAGGACAGAACCCTGAGGAACACTGGAGATGATAGGATGAGGAAATGAGCGATGGCCGTCCACAACCGCAGCTATGGAACGGCCGGAAAGGAATTAGAGACAAAGGCACAGATGGAGGGGCAGAAACTGAAGGAGGGCAGTTTGGAAATTAAAGATTTGTGCCAGACTCTATCGAAGGCTTTCGATATGTCTACTGCAATAGAAAATGTCTCACCGAAGTCTCGAAAGTTGGATGACCAAGAGTTAGTTTGATATGGAAGAAGATCACCAGTAGAGTAACCCTTAAGGAAGCCATACAGCCGATCTGAGAGAAGATTATGAGAAGAGAAAGGTTTAAGAAATTTTGAAGCAAGAATAGTTTCAAAAACTTTAGAGATACAAGAGATGAGAGCAATTGGACGATAGTTGGAGGGTTGAGAGCGTTCACCCTTCTTTGGGACAGGTTGAATGAGAGCAAACTTCCAGCAAGAAGGAAAGATGTTAGAGGAGAGACAGAGATGAAAGAGTTTGCCTAGGCAGGAGATCAGCACGGAAGCACAGTTTTTAAGTACAACAGGAGGAACACCGTCCAGGCCGTACGCCTTCTTAGTACTAAGCCCAGAGAGGGTAGAAAGTACATCTTTAGAACACATTAGGATATTAGGCATAAGTATAAGGGGGGTGGAGTGGGAGAAATAGCACCAGAATCATCCAAGGTAGAGTTTCTGGCAAAAGTTTGAGCAAAGAATTCAGCTTTGTCAGAGGAAAAAGTGAGGGTTGTGCCATCAGAGTGGAAAAGAGAAGGGAAAGACGAGAAAGAAAAGTTGTTGGCTTGATGTCAGAAAGCTTGGGAAGAGCTAGAGTTGGATAGTTCAGTGCATTTATTATTGATGAAAGAGTGCTTGGCAAGTCGAAGAACAGATTTGGCTTGATTCCGGGCAGAAACATAGGAAGAATGAGATTCTTGAGTTTTAAGGCATCGGTACTGTTTGAATGCTTCCTCCTTGTTGTGGACAGCAGTAGTACAAGCGTGAGTAAACCAAACAAAATTTGCATTAAACTGAGAGAAAGAAAATGGAATGTACGCTTCCATGCCCGAGAGGATTACCTCGGTAATGCGTTCAGCACTCTCCGAGGGTCCTCGGCCACGAAAGCAGAAGGCATTCCATGAGAAATCAAAGAAGTACTACCGGAGAGCCTCCCAGTCGGCAGCGCCAAAGTGCCACAAGCGCCGCCGGCTGGGAGGATCGGATGGCCGTACTGAAGAGATAGGACAGGTGACAGAGATAAGTTTATGGTCGGAGGAGCCCACAGGAGAGAAAAGATTGACAGTATAAGAAGAAGGGTTAGAAGTCAGAAATAAGTCAAGAATGTTGGGCCGATCTCCGAAGCGATCCGGGATACGGGTGGGTTGCTGGACCAGCTGCTCTAGGTCATTTATGATAGAGAAGATGTAGGCTTGTTCACCAGGTTGGTCAGTAGAGTGAGAGGAGAGCCATTGGCGGTGGTGAACGTTGAAATCTCCTAAGATGGAGATTTCAGAGAAGGGATAGATAGATAGAATGTGATCCAGTTTAGATAGTCGAAAGATTTGGGAAAGTCGGTAGAGTTAGGGTAAAGAGAGACAGCACAGAAATATTTAGTACGAGAATGACAGAATAGTTTGAGCCTTAAAGTTGAGTATTCCGAGGAGTCGAAATTGGGAACACGAGAGCAAGGGAGTTTGTTGTGCACCTATGCACAACATCCGCCTCTGGCTTTGAAACTAGGATAGAGAAAGTAGGAGGATACAGAGAAGGGGCTGCTGGAAGTTGTCTCAGATACCTGGGTTTCGAACTTTCGGTGAAGAAAAGAAGATCAGGTTTGGAGGAGGAGAGAGATGGTGTTCGATAGAGTGAAAATTAGAGGAAAGGCCGCGAATATTGCAAAAGTTGATAGTAAGAGTGACAGGCCGTGGTCCAGAATATTTAGAGGGGTCGTCAGGGGAAGGTCGGGCATGTGTGGTGGTATTGATGGTCCCCCCCCCCCCCCCTGGACTGCGAGGCTGGGCCTGTGTTCATCATTGTTTTGAATAATTATGAAGGAGGAAGTGTGGTGTGCATGTTAAGTGTAGTGAAGTAGATAGGAGGAGGAGGGGTTTGTGAGAGCATGCTGGACTACTCTCAGTGTAAGTGAGGCACAAAGGGAATCAGTAAGAGAAGCCAAGCAAATGAAACAGGAGTTCTAGCAATTCCTTAAAAAATGCTTACAGCCTCTCCTGGGTATAACCCTGTTCGATTGGTGCCTACAATCTACACCCATTCCCCCTATTAGTCGCCTTGTACGACACGAAGTAGGACGCGTGGGCATATTCTTTTTTTCCTCCGCCATAAGATGGAGGCCCCCTTACCACCAGGGGGGTTTATTTATACATTCAGTTGTTTATCTACCTACTATATCTGTCTATATATCGATCGTTCTATCTATCACCTTATATATTTACATTGTTATCATCCATTTGCTTACCTGTTTTGTTATCTTTCTATGTCTACCTATCTACTGTATCTGCGGCTGAATATTTCTGGAGGGGAGAGGGAAGAGCTTTGAGGGTAGGCAAGGGAATCGTATGGGTGGCTGAATATAGGATTAAACGTGGTATTATTGAGCAAGAGAGAGAGAGAGAGAGAGAGAGAGAGAGAGAGAGAGAGAGAGAGAGAGAGAGAGAGAGAGAGAAGAACATGAACATATATATAAAAGTCTGGTATAGGAAATACATTTATTATATTTATATAAATAGTGTTATCAAATTCAGCTCGAAATTTTCCCTTACTATCACCATATGTTATGTACACATTAGTCAAATTATATATAGTACCAGTTACTTTGTAAACGTATGACTTTAACATTTACGCCTTTGGAGAGTATGACGCCCTTTGACAGTTTATTTTGGCTATCATTAGACGGTTTTATGCCATTTATTAAGGAGCTGTGGTAAATCAAATGGTTCAGAGTATCTCAATTAATTTTGACATATTATTAATATAATCTAATAATAGCCAGAAAACAGAAAAGAAATGTGTAATCGTATCTTGAAAGAGTTAACCTAAATGCGAGTCATTCATAAGTAGACATATTACTTTATTATTCATCCTAATTCTGTTGAACTGATTACGGTTTGAACTCAATTTCAAGCAACCTTTTAAATATTATATGGTCTGTTCATTAAGAATGTATATTGGTGGTTTGTTTTTCGTCTTCCCAATAATGGAATGGTCCGTTGGACCGGCTAAAATTGAAGGTAATCCGGTCATTAATATAATAAACGTATTTCCTATACCAGACTGTTATATATATTTTCCTTTTCTCCTCTCTCTCTCTCCCTCTCACTGTCTCTCTCTCACTCACTGTCTCACTCTCTCTCTCTCTCTCTCTCTCTCTCTCTCTCTGTTTTTCAATTTTGCAGCACCAATTACGGTAACTTCCTTTATAATTATCACCACCTGGCACCTAGAGGACCTGGTAATATTTCACTAATATTTTTATTATTAACATAACTACCCTCACCCTCACCACCAAGCACCATAACACTATACACCATTATCACAACGACCACCAGACTTCACCTTGCACCATGCAAGACAAAGTACAAATGAGTAATGCCCTAAATACCTTCTTTGCATCAGTTTTTGTACAACGGAAGACCTAAGTGATGCCGCTACACCATCGCCGATTCAGATTGATAATTCAGATGTTCTAAGCAATATCACCGTTACAGAGAGAGAAGTATTGAATTGTTTAGATAAACTCAAGGTAAACAAAACGCCTGGACCTGATACAATCTCTCCTAGAGTCCTAAAGGAAGCTAAGGATGAGCTCTCTAAACCACTGACATTGCTATTCAATAAATCCTTGCAGTCTGGAACTATGCCTGATCAGTGGAAGCTAGCCAACGTAACACCGATATTAAAAAAAGGCAGCAAATCCCTACCCAGTAACTATCGTCCAATTAGCTTAACCTCAGTTGTATGTAAAATGCTAGAAACACTCATAAGAGACAGACTCGTAAATCACTTAGAGGAAAATAACATCCTTAAAGATACTCAACACGGCTTTCGTAAAAAACGTTCCTGTTTAACAAACCTCTTAGACTTCTTCCACGATATCCTCAACCTCAACGATGAAAGTAAAGCTGTAGATATTATATACCTTGATTTTCAAAAGGTCTTTGACAAAGTTCCCCACAAACGTTTACTGCTAAAACTAAAAGCGCATGGAATAAAAGACGGTGTGTTGAAATGGATAGAAAATTGGCTCAGCGACAGAAAGCAAAGAGTAGTCATAAACGGTAAGGCATCTAAATGGACCAATGTAAGTAGCGGGCGGTACCCCAGGGATCGGTACTAGGACCAATTCTCTTTCTAATTTACATCAACGACATAGATGAGGGTCTCACCTGTACAATCTCAAAATTTGCTGACGATACAAAAATTGCAAATAGCGTACTCTCAAAAGAACAAGTTGATGATATGCAACACAATCTAGATAAGTTGTCATGTTGGGCCCAAATTTGGCAAATGAGTTTCAATGCAGATAAATGTAAAGTACTACATAATCGGATACCAAAATGAGAAAGCAAACTATTTGATGAATGGCACTCGGCTTAAGAATGTAAACAGAGAAACCGATCTGGGAGTAACAATATCGAGTAACCTAAAACCGAGTCAACAATGTTCAGAAGTTGTTAAGAAGGCAAACAAAATAATTGGCTTTATAGGCAGGTCATTTGAGCATAAATCCAAAGACGTTATCCTAACCCTTTACAATTACTTAGTCCGCCCTCTTCTAGAATACTGCGTTCAATCCTGGTGCCCTTAATACCAAAAAGATATAGACAAGCTAGAACGAGTTCAACGTAGAGTTACTAAAATGATACCTAGCCTAAAGAACAAACCATACGAGGAGCGTCTTAGAGAATTAAATCTATTTCCTTTAACCCAGCGCAGATTAAGAGGCGACTTAATTCAAGTGTTCAAAATCATCAAAGGCATCGACAATATGAACTGTAGTAAGTACTTCAATATCGACCAATCTAATTACACGCGGGGAAACGGGTGCAAAATTATTGGTAAATCTTTTAACTCACACGAAGCTAAAAATGTCTTCTTCAATCGAGTTGTCAACTTATGGAATGGGCTTCCCCGAGATGTTATAGACTGCAGCACCGTTGATTTATTTAAACTTCGCCTAGACAAATATCTCGCATCAAACCCGCGACTGACTGCGTTTGTTAATGAATAACTTTATTTTATCCTCCCCTCACTTACTAACCAATCTGTCCCCTACTAACTTCCTAATCCTGTCACGGACATTAGTTCCAGGGCAGTAGTTCCCTTTCCAATGTTCCCTTACCCACTCTAAACCACTGTTTGGACACTTGATCCTCAGTGTTTTGGAGGACAAGCAGCCTAGAAGGGTCACTAGATCTGTTGTTGCTTGATTTCCTTTAAACTCCTTTGTACTCCTTTGTACTTTGTGTGCTGTCAAAATTAAAAGCAATCCGTATTCTTCATTGTGATTGATTCTCTTTCCGGGTTGAAATACGTTCAAACTGAAGAGGTGAATATTTACGATAAATACAGTATACACTACCCTCAGAATTTTAAGTTCCCATTACAACCTATCTGTACGATCGCTGTTCAGTGCTGTGAACTACTTCGACTCCGGTCCCATTTCACAACAACTTTATATTCGCGATAACAGAAACTACATAGCGTAATCTACTCACGTTCTATTATATGCCTGTCACCTGATCGGTTATCTTTAATGTAAGACATAGGCCTACCC
Organism: Paralithodes platypus; assembly: GCA_032716605.1. NCBI lineage: Eukaryota > Metazoa > Arthropoda > Malacostraca > Decapoda > Lithodidae > Paralithodes > Paralithodes platypus. The sequence continues at coordinate 14,597,266 of CM064537.1, read as the reverse complement.
TCAATTTTATGTTCTTAGTTTGTGTGGAGTGTAAGGTTGGAATTACTTGCTTATAGAATATTATTCATGAATACACAGAACAGCAATAAACGGTAGTGGAGAAAGTCCTCTAGCATTGTATTGTGCTGCAGTGGTCGACCTGAATAGTAAACATGTAACATCTAGATAAAATATATTTATCAACACGTAAAACATGAGACAATAGATAATGTTCCACACTTTTGGTAATGTTGTTGCTGAAGGGATGTGTATTTATTAGTGTATGACGTGTATAGATGGAGCTGCAGGAACATAAATTACTCGAGAGACGGTCACTGGTATGAATAGTCTCGCATATTCCTTCGTGAGAAATAATTGCGTACCGGTATGTCTCTATTTACTCCTCAACAATTAACCCCTGTCTATTGGGGCCCGACTTAAGTCCATATACAAAAATTTGGACTATGTGGCGGGGCCCGACTTACGTCCGAGCGCAATTTTGACGCAATATTGGCTCTGAGAGAGAGACGAGTGACGGGAGGAGCATGGATTACCTCATGACCGCTCGCCACGGCCGCCGTGGACCAACTGAGATGTACTCCACTTACATCTACCCTCACTCCCTCGCTACATACGTAATTATATCAAGAAATTACCGTATTTTAGCGATTTTGCCCTTCGGTTGCACGATCGTTGCAAGACAACTAGTGATCGTAGAAGCATGGTTCGGGTGTCATTGGAAAGCTCAATTTGCGCCCTTTCAGGGATACATACTTCTATTACGCTCTGGGTCTTGTTTATGCATGAAAAATAGCACGGAAACAACCCCATTTATGGTAAAAAAAAAACGCTGAGCGGCACAGTGAAATATACTCCACCACCCGCTCTTTGAGCGTTAAGCAGTGCATGTAATATGAGGAACTATATGATGAGCAGTGTGTGTGTGTTTGTTTATTTACTCAGTAAGCGTACGAATACTTATATTTATGCACAAGCAATCATTATGTATTCCGTAATTAAAATGATTTACTGTGTTGTGGTTATGATGTAGGAAATATTAACGTGATCACTAATTACAATTGTCCATATAATAATATGTATGTAAATGGGAAGTTATTTTGGCTATTGGCATTCTGATTGATCTAGGATGTAAGAACACGGGAGAACAGGAATACATATAGGAAATAATATGAGTTATAGGTCTAGATATGAAGAACAAAGGAATGAAGGAAAAACATACACATATGGAACACATATTAATAAAGAAGGCATATTTCATGAGAAGGAAGGGATAGGCTAGACAAAAAGAGAACGTGTAATTTAGAAAGGGGTATTGAAAGAACGGGGTAAGTAAAGTAGATTAACCCCTTCTGTACCGGCAGCGTCTTTTATATTTTATTCTAGCTATATTTAGACGATTTGATTCGAGTTTAAGAAGGGAGTCCGGCACTTAACAGGCATCGAACTATCATAATAAACCCTTTTTACTACCATATATCCTTCCTTAGCTGCAGAACATCGTCTAAATATAGCTAGAATGAAAACAAAAGACGCCCCCTGGTAAAGAAGGGGTTAAGAAAGACAAGTTAAAATAAAATATAAGGATAACATGAATTGATGAAATCAAGAAAACAATAAAATATACATTAAGAATATATAGTGATAATATTAAAACTGGGCGTTATGCAAATGAACTTAACTACGGAAGCCAAAATGTATGTTGTAACCCTATTAGGTGCAGGGCGGGCCAATTTGGACCCTCCCTGATTTACTCCATTAGCTTGGATATTTTAAGACGTTTCACCTCATTAGTTTGGCGATGATATGATGCTTCATCCCAATTAGGTGTCGAATTTTCCTGGGCGAGCGATAGCGAGCCTGCAATTTGGGAGAAAACGGCCTTTGGCCGGGGAATTTTTCTATCCAAAAATGTACATATTTAGCTTGAAAGGGGTCTGGGGAACGTTTTTTAGTTTGAAGGGGGTTTGGAGAGGCGTTTTTTCAAGTCTAGGGGTTAACTAAATACACATTGTTCGAAAATGTATAAAACAATGAAAACCCTCAATAATAATTAAACCATAATAACCCCCGAGACGTTGCACCAGATAGTGTTAAGTGGGCAACATGGGAAAGAGATCAAAGAACGATAAAGACAGATTTGCAGCAAGAGAAACAAGAAAACAGAAAGATACAATAGTTGTACACTAGGAGAGAGAATATAACATGTACAATTATTTAAAATATACACTGCATAGGGAAAATTAATTATAAAATAGGAGAAGAGATGCAGTACAAGTAAGGTTAAGAAAAGAGCTACAACAAGAAATAAACCAAGTTGCAGAGATAATAATTATTCAGAAGGGTTATAACAAGAGAAAGATGTGTTACAGCAAGATAATGCAGAGTTACAGCAAGAGGAATAAGAGTTGCAGCAAGTGGGATAGGAGTTGCAGCAAGTGGGATAGGAGTTGCAGCAAGTGGGATAGGAGTTGCAGCAAGTGGGATAGAAGTTGCAGCAAGTAGGATAAGAGATGAAGCAAGTGGGATAGCAGTTGCAGCAAGTGGGATAGGAGTTGCAGCAAGTGGGATAGGAGTTGCAGCAAGTGGGATAAGAGTTGCAGCAAGTGGGATAGGAGTTGCAGCAAGTGGGATAAGAGTTGCAGCAAGTGGGATAGGAGTTGCAGCAAGTGGGATAAGAGTTGCAGCAAGTGGGATAGGAGTTGCAGCAATTGGGATAGAAGTTGCAGCAAGTGGGATAGGAGTTGCAGAAAGTGGGATAAGAGTTGCAGCAAGTGGGATAAGAGTTGCAGCAAGTGGGATAGGAGTTGCAGCAAGTGGGATAAGAGTTGCAGCAAGTGGGATAAGAGTTGCAGCAAGTGGGATAGGAGTTGCAGCAAGTGGGATAGGAGTTGCAGCAAGTGGGATAAGAGTTGCAGCAAGTGGGATATGAGTTGCAGCAAGTGGGATAGGGGTTGCAGCAAGTGGGATAGGAGTTGCAGCAAGTGGGATAAGAGTTGCAGCAAGTGGGATATGAGTTGCAGCAAGTGGGATAGGGGTTGCAGCAAGTGGGATAAGAGTTGCAGCAAGTGGGATAGGAATTGCAGCAAGTGGGATAAGAGTTGCAGCAAGTGGGATAAGAGTTGCAGTAAGTGGGATAGGAGTTGCAGCAAGTGGGATAGGAGTTGCAGCAAGTGGGATAAGAGTTGCAGCAAGGGGGATAGGAGTTGCAGCAAGTGGGATAGGAGTTGCAGCAAGTGGGATAATAGTTGCAGCAAGTGGGATAGGAGTTGCAGCAAGTGATAGGAGTTGCAGCAAGTGGGATAGGAGTTGCAGCAAGTGGGATAAGAATTGCAGCAAGGGGGATAGGAGTTGCAGCAAGTTGGATAGGAGTTGCAGCAAGTTGGATAGGAGTTGCAGCAAGTGGGATAGGAGTTGCAGCAAGTGGGATAAGAGTTGCAGCAAGTGGGATAGGAGTTGCAGCAAGTGGGATAGGAGTTGCAGCAAGTGGGATAGGTGTTGCAGCAAGTGGGATTAGAGTTCCAGCAAGTGGGATAGGAGTTGCAGCAAGTGGGATAAGAGTTGCAGCAAGTGGAATAGGAGTTGCAGCAAGTGGGATAGGAGTTGCAGCAAGAGAAAGAAGATTTAAAGCAAGATAAAGAAGAGCTACAACAACAGAAAGAAGAGATACAGAAAGAGAAACTCGAGTCACAGAAAGAGAAACTCGAGTTACAGCAAGAGAAAGACGAGTTACATTATTATTAATATAAGTTTTATTTGCATTGCAACATTTGAAAATACCAAAGTTGGCCATTGCAGAAGCCCACATTAAGTTTTCAGATTCATAATACGGTTTTGTTGTTGTTTCTGACATCATTTTTGCTATCATATTTTGTTCTCAATATTATACCAATAAATAACATTCGCTGAACATTCATTTAATAGCAACAACAAATATGTGTTACCATCATTATTGTGGTTATTACAAATTAATTGAAATACATTAAGTTAGAAACAGTTATTTATAATTAACACACATACTGATATACCAAAAATGCATATAACATAAACCTAATTTTACACATTTCTCTGACATTTTCGAATTAAGTTATAATCTTATCTTTCTCTGCAATTTAGTGTGTGTATATCAGATATTCAGATTGTGTCTCGGAAGCTACATATAATTGTTGTATACGAGCTGGACGTAGACTTTTCGTAGCGTGTGGAACGAATTGAGGTCCAAAGATGCATTAAGGAGAGATCTCCACTTGAGGGATTTTTTTCTTGACCCCTTTCTCCCTCATGTTTAGCCCCATTGCTTTTGAGATTATAAAACGTTTGCCCCATTAGTTTAGCGATTTTAAGAACTTTCACCCCATATTAAGACCTTTCGTGCAATTCAGGTGTCGATTTTATCCTGGTGAGCGATAGCGAGCCTGTAATTTAAGAGGAACCGGCCTTCGGCCGGGAATTTTTTCTACCGAAAAATGTACACATTTATCTTGAAAGGGACTCAAGGGGGTGTCATTTTAAGCTTGATGGAGGTCTAGGGAACAAACTAAATACCTCCCCTTAAGCTATTAATAGTTTATTTATGTGTATTTTATAAATATATACACCCAAGAGCGTTCTTCATTCATAAGGACTTCCAAACATCTAGCTAGCGTTATGCAAGATGTAATATTGACAATCCAAAACATAACCGTTATCGTGCACAAACTCAAATACAAACTACCGGATCATACAGTTTGCTAACAGTTGACGTTCGGCCCCGCTCTCGTACCTTCAGGAATTAAACCGAAGTTTCTTGGATAAACTGGTAATTACCTCTTAGTTCGTAGAGGTTCTTCCTAAGCTGAGTGTAACCTAATCTTCTAATGTTTTCCTTAAGGGGAGGTTTTTAGTTTGGGCCCTAGATATCCTTCAAGCTTAGGATTACACCCCCTTGAGCCCCTTTCAAGATAAATTTATAAATTTTTCGGTAGAAAAATGTCCCGGCTGAAAGCCGGTTCCTCTTAAATTACAGGCTCGCTATCGCTCGCCAGGATAAAATCGACACCTAAATGACACGAAAGGTCTTAACATTGATAGAAATGGGTTGAAAGTTCTTAAAATCGTCAAAATAATGGGGCGAACGTCTTAAAATCAGAAAAAACCATGGGGCTAAACATGAGGGAGAAAGGAGTCAAGAAAAATATCCCTCAAGTGGAAATCTCCCCTTAAGAATATGCATAGGACGTAAAATTAAACCCAACATAAGATTGAACCCAACATAAAATTGAACCCAACATAAAATTGAACCCAACATAAGATTGAACCCAACATAAAATTGAACCCAACATAAAATTGAAGCCAACATAAAATAACTGCATGAACAAAGCTGGGTAGAGGCTAAAGTACCTTCAATGTTTATGAGGTTCTGCTTCGTGACGGACAGCCACCTTGATTACAAGCGAAACAAATATATGAAAATAACCATACCACATTTTGTTTATTCTTCATTAGACTGACTCTGCACCTGTTGCTTTGACATATAATAAATATTCAGGCCCCAAATCCCTGGAAAGGTTAGACTCACCAATTCGACTAAAATACCAAGTGATATGATCAGGCGGAAGTCGGCATACTTCAACAGAGTTAACGTACTGCGGTAGGAATGATATAGGCTGTATATAATTATATTCATAGGTCGATAGATATAATTATATATACTGTATATAGATAGATTTATAGGTGGACAGATATAATAATATATACTGTATGTATAGATAGATAGATCAATAGAAAAATAGATACATGGAGAGAGAGAGAGAGAGAGAGAGAGAGAGAGAGAGAGAGAGAGAGAGAGAGAGAGAGAGAGAGAGAGAGAGAGAGAGAGAGAGAGAGAGAGAGAGAGAGAGCTTCTTCAGGTCACTTGGAAGGTATATATCTGTGAAACGTTGTCAATAAAGTGCTCCTCCTCATATGGTGTTTGTATTTATCTTTAGTACATCCTTCATTGCGTGGTTACTAGTACACGATTATATTAAGGTACAGTATATAGTCTGAATTTAAGGTAGTGTAGAATGTCAAAGTTTCATTATTCCATCACCATTAGCTATGCATTGTAGTATGTTTGGCATTTTTCCTTTGACATAAGTACGAATGTTTACGACGGCATAGGTTATGTTTATACAGTGACTGATACGTACTTCAAATTTGGGTGACGTTTCGTCATTGTCTTATAATCATGGTCTAGAATCTAGACCATGATTTTGTTAAGACAATACATCATCTAGACTCTAGATGATGTATTTATTGACACAGTAAAACACAATAAACCACGTTCCTAGACATCTCTGAATCTGCTACAGACTATGTATTGCGTCTTGCCTTGGCTTACTTACAAATTCGATCTTGAACAGGAAATGCAATTGTTGGCCAGTGTACCCTGTTAAGCACAAGGTTGATTTTTTCCATTTAGAAGTCGACTATCATATTCTATTCTAGATGCTATTTAGAGCATCTAGGTTATATCAGGGAGGTAATGTCAGAGTCAAAGTTGAACACAATTCAGTAATAATATTTGTTCGATTTCTGTGTTTAGCTACGAATATATCAACAATGATAATGTTGAGCACACCAAACCTCACAGTGTCAATGGATGTATTTACAGAGTTCCCTGTTCCTGTCGTGGCTCTACCAGTACTGAAACACCTTCACATGCTCTTACACACAATGAAGTTCAGTGCTATACATATTATTGGCGACTTTGTTTGTGAACAGCAAGGTGCGCAGGAGTAAATAATCTATGCGCACTCAGTTAAATTGGCTGAGTTATTGTACTTTTAGAAACCAGAAACTTTAGTCAAATGATCAAAATGTCTCTCTAACCTTTAAACAACTGACATTATAATTGCAAGATTTGTCCTTTGAAGATAACTTTATACTGTGTGTGTGTGTGTGTGTGTGAATATTGATTAACTTCATGTATTTGCGCGAGTCTAGTTTATGTGTAAACAAAGGCACTATATGAGGTAACCTGTGCAGAGTGGCTTTGTAAAGTAATAAAGAAAAACATATAGAGAGTGGTTAGGTAGTAGATGGAATGAAGATTTGGAGAGACAGAAAAAGGAAAGGTACTTGGAGAAAGAAAAAAAAAGTGGTGAAGAGAGTGGTGAAAGAAAGTAAGAGAAGAGTAGATGAAGAATTTGGAAGGAACTCAAGTGTAAAGTGGAAGGAGTGGAAGAAATTGTTCTGGAAATAGGTCAAGAAAGTTTGGGAGGGTAGCAAGTGAAGTAGTAATGTTAAAAGAAGTAGGAATGGCTGAGTGCTAGCCAAGAAGCAACAGAGAGTTGAGAGATGGTGGGAGCACTTCAATGATTTGTTGAACGTAGGGAATGAAACGCCAGCAAACATAGTTGAATGGGGTATGAGAGGGAGAAGAAGAGGAGTAGTGGAGAAGGAGGTCAGAAGTGTGTGAGAGACAGACTAAATTTATATTTTCTACAACTCTGCATCTAAACAAAGTAGAGTTAATTATTTGTGTATCTATATCATTGTACAATTAATATTTTGGGGGTATCTAATCCCCTCTGTGTAATTGTTCATTATGACAAGCAACCTTCACTGAAATGGTTGGGAGAGGGAATTAATAACTGAACTCATATTAACCAAGGTAGTAATTTGTACATAGGGGAAGATTGTAGGCACCAATCGAACAGGGCTTTACCCAGGAGAGGCTATAAGCATTTGATAAGGAATCGCTGGAACTCCTGTTTCATTTGCTTGGCCTCTCACTGATTTCCTTTGCGCTTCACTTATACTGAGAGTAATCCAGCTCACTCTCACAAACAATTCCTCCTCGTATCTACTTCACTACACTAAACATGCACACCACACTTCCTTCTTCCACATTTTTCTTATATAATGATGAATATTAGCCCAGCCTTGGAGTCCCCAGGGGGGAGGGGGTGGGGGGTGACCATAAATGCCCCCACGCCCACCCGACCTTCCCCTGATGACCCCTCTAAATGCTCTGGACCACAGCCTGTCACTCTTACTATCAACTGATGCAACATTCGCAGCCTTTCCCTCTAATTTTCACTCTGTTGAACACCATCTCTCCTCCTACAAACCTGATCTTCTTTTCTTCACTGAAACTCAGGCGTCTGAAACAACTGCTAGCAGCCCATTCTCTGTATCCTCCTACTTTCTCTATCCTAGTTTCAAAGCCAAAGGTGGATGTTGAGCATACGTGCATAACAAACTCACTTTCTCTCGTGTTCCCGATTTCGACTCCTCTGAATTTTCAACTTTATGGCTCAAACTATCCTATCATTCTCCTACTAAATATTTCTGTGCTGTCTATCTTTCCCCTAACTCTACTGACTTTCCCAAATGTTTTGACTATCTAAAATTCTAAAGTGGAACACATTCTATCTATCTCTCCTTTCGCAGAAATATCTATCCTAGGAGATTTCAACGTTCACCACCGCCAATGATTCTCCTCTCTTTCCACTGACCAACCTGGTGAAAAATCTGTTCTGCCTCCTTCATTAACCCTTTCACGCATTTATGACGCAGAGGTTGCCAGATTAGCAATAAGAAATAGAGTTCTCTCACTCTTATAATTACCTCTCCAAAATTAGTTTTTTGCCCACAGCTAACTCAAAGACAACTGCAGAGGTTGAAGTAACTAAACTAAAGGTTTCTAAATACCCCTGATGGTAACAAAGGCTTTAAAGTATCCCTAATAGGCTCAAAATCGCGTCATATGTCGGAGAGGGTCAACTCACATCCACTCACAAATTATCTGCGGTCTCCATCTCTTCGCCGCAATGTTGCATCTCTCTCGCTATTCAATTGCTACTACAATAATCAGTGCTCCTCAGAGCTCTCCCATTGTATACCACCTCCTCTACGTAGGTTACGTGGTACCCGTCTTGCAACACAATCCCACACCTACTCTGTGCAACTCTCCAACCCAAGAGTGCAACGTTATTCTCAGTCTTTCTTCTATTCAACAGGTGAGTTCTGGAACTCTCTCCCAGAATCAGTCTTTCCTTCTTCCTATGACTTTAATTGCTTCAAATTCCGTGTGCCCAGGCATTTTGGCTCGAACGTCGCTTGATTTTGGCCCTGTCACTCTTTCAACTCTGAGGGAGGCATTCGCTAAAGGCATTTCTGCCTTTTATCTCCCTCACTCACATAAAAAAACAAAAAAATAGACTAGGAATAATATGATAAATATCCCATTACATACCAGTAACCACGACCCAACAACTGCATGTAATTTACTACTAACTAATCATCATATCACGGTATTGTAATTACGACTTGCAAAAAGATCAGACATCACCTAATTACATTATAAATATAGTGCCATTTGAACAGATATTTTTGACGGTTCTTTATATAAATCAATGAAAGGACATCTATAATATATATATATATATATATATATATATATATATATATACTGTATATACAGTATATGGATACTATTACATTAATCTTAAAATGGATAAACAATCATGATCGATATGCGCTTATAAATATATATGAGAATATGTTAATGACGCAGACAAGAGGCGGGAACTGCCTGTGACGAGTGCCTCCCCCAGAGTAGGAAGAGTGACAGGACCAAAATCAAGGAATGCTCGAGCCAAAATGCCTGGAGACACGGAGGTTGAAGGAATTTAAGTCGTAGGATGAGGAGAAGAGGGATTCCAGAGCTCAGCTGTTGAATAGAAGAAAGATTGGGAGTATGGTTTCAACTCTTGGGTTGGAGAGTTGCACAGAGTAGGGGTGGGATTGTTTTGCAAGGTGGGTGCTATGTACTCTAAGTAGAAGAGGTGGTATATATTGAGAGAGCTTTGAGGAACACTGATTATTATAATAGAGGTACAATAGTAAGAGAGATGCAACATTGCGGCGAAGAGAGAGAGATTGCAGAGAGTCGGTGAGTGGACGCGAGCAAATAAGACGAAAGGCTTTATTTCTACTTTGTCAAGAAGACCTGTGCGAGAGGATCCTCCCAATACATGTGAACAATACTCAATACATGGACGCGCTGTGATTCTGTACAAAGCAAGAAGCTGTGTAGGGGTAAAGGACCCCCTGAGGCGGTATACTACACCCAGCTACTACATCCATTTTAGCAACGGTGGTAATATGGTCTTTCCAAGTGAGATCACAGGAATGGAGACACCGAGAATACTAAGAGAAGATGAAAGGTTAATTTTTGTATTAATGAAGCATAAGGGATAGCCCTTTGAGAGTTCTTAATGGGTGGCTAAATGGAAATGGTTGACAGGTCAGAAGATAAGTGTTTCATGGCTGATTGTTTGCTGGGGGGTTCTGACATACTAATATAATACAGTTAGGTAGAGTCATCAGCATATGAATGGATTGGACTGGAGGTACAGTTGAGAAGATCATTAATGAATATTAGAAAGAAAATTGGAGATAGGACAGAGCCCAGAGGAACACCGGAGTTGATAGGTTGAGGAAGGGAACGATGGCCTTCCACAACAGCAGCTATGGAGCAACTAATTAATTGCAACGAAACATATAATAAGGAATACAACTGTAGACGACAAGAGGTAACATGCACAACTAATTATTAACCCTTAATTAGCGGCGAGCAACATAAGTCGAGTTAAAAAAAGCTGGACTATGTGGCGGCGCTCGACATAACTCGAGTGGCAATTTCAGCACGTAATGTGGCTGAGAGAGAGAGACAAGTGGTGGCAGGAGACTAGCGAGCGTATGACTGCTCCAGACCACCGCGGCGAACCTACTGACACAAATCTCAGCTCCCTCCTCCCTCTCTCACTCGCTACATACTCAATTATGTACTGAAAGTACCGAATTACCTGCTTTTTGCACTCGCGTTGCACGGTTATTGCAAGAAAACTATCCATCATACAAGGATCGTTATGGTGTCATTCGAAAGCTCTGTTTATGCCCTTTCAGGGATAGGTACTTGTTTTACGTTCTGGGTCTTATTTAGGCATGAAAATGATCACGTAAACAGCCCTATTTTGGCTAAAAACACCCCGCTGTGCGGTACACATAAATAAACCGCATAGGCCGCTCGTAAGGTGTTAAACAAACGATATAACTCGAAAACAGAAAACAACTAAGAAAGATAACAAATCAATCAGTGACTAAGTAGAACTCAGAGAATCCTAAAAGCCATACATTGCAACATCAATAACGTAAATAACCACAGACATAGTTGAACACAACTGAAAATTAAAACCATAAACTATCTATCTATCTATCTATATGCTCAGGCCCAATCCCCATTTTGGGGGTAGCCGACTCCAGACAGAGCAAGAACAGGGAAAACACAAAAACAACATAAAACAAAAAATAAACACAGATAAAGAACACAAACGAACAACTCACACACATCCAGGTCACCCAGGAGAAGACCCAGAGACCAGGGTTACCATAAACTACCGATAATAAAATACAACATTACCAAACCATCAGGGCAAACAATATCCAAGCATGATCCACAGATTGAAAACTAAAAAAGAAGAACTAACATGAATAGAGAAAACAAAATGAAAACAATGCTAAACAGCAAAACCATTTTTTTAATACAGATCAAAAGATGAAGTAAACACTGTAAAACAACTGAAACAATTAGACTATAACACAATGGAAACAAAACATCAATAGAATAGTAAAATAATATTAACAAAACGAAAAAGACGAAGGAACAACTGGGAAAATAATGTATATGTGTACGATGAAAATGAATACAAATAAACAACTAAACAATTAAGACAACAATGCAAACGGATGTAAGACCCTTCTTGCAACATGAGACAAACAAATGTTCATGCAAGCAGAACTGGAAATATCAGAACAAGCATCGAGTGTTATGGAAGGCGGAAGTGAAACAACCTAACAATACAACAAAGAGAAAAATGAACAAGAAGAATTGTAACTGTAAAGGATTTTTTGCAGTGATACAGAGAGAAGATGAAAATATACTGTAGGTTTCATATTGTAGTAAAATATGTTTGGCTATTGTATGCAGTAACAGGACAGGCAGTAATATTAACAATCTAATACGGGAAATATAATGATCACCTACCTATCTGGTCATTAACATTAGTAGTCATTTATGGTCTAATTATCGCATTTTACAGGTAAATACTAGTACAGGTAGAGCACCGTAATATTTAATAAGGGTTTCAACTGTGGTAATTGTCTTTATCCTAGTGTTATCTTCACGGATATGTTTACATTATTAATTGAGATCAAACAGTAGAATACTTCCACAAGTCATACTCCTACCGTATTTGCAAGTCACCTATGTAGACTTACAGGAAACACTACCACATTCGTCAGTACTTAATGAGGCAGTAGAGCAACTGCTAACATAGACTATTTTGTTCTTTCACAATATATTTTCTTGTATGAAATTACATAAACGTATTTCAATTCGTTCATGTTATTGTTAAGTGTAACTTACGAGTTGTCAACATTATGATGTTTATTCACAAAAGTATAAGATTAGGCATTTGTAATTTAATTTGAAATGTATACAGTAATACAAAAACAGTAGCCTACGAGCACGTGTGAAAAAAACCCTCATTGCTTACATTGTTCTCAAAATTTAGAAGTTAGAGCAAAAATGACGATAAAACCAGGGGAAGAAATCAAACAAAACAAACACAATGAAGAACACAAGTTTGAAATGTAGCAGCAAGAAAAGTGGAAACGATAAAAAAGACACAGGACACAATATCAATGCTTGTCTACGAAAAATCAGAGAACAAGGCTAAAATGTGTCAGCAAAAATATGGGAGTGGAAGATGAAGACTACAACATTACGCTGGGATTTTCTGGAGCTCCTTCTCCCCGATATTAAGCCCCATTACTGTTAAGATGTTAATATATTAAGCCCCATTACTGTTAAGATGTTAATATATTCGCCCTTTAGTTTGGTGATTTTTTAGACAGTCCGTGCCATTCAGGTGTCGATTGTTTTCCGGTGACCGATAGCGAGCCTGCAATTTAGTAGGAACCGGCCTTCGACCGAGGCATTTATTTTACTGATAAATGATTAAATACATCTCAAATGCTGGTACTGGCGGTGATCGGTTATTAAGCTTTAGGAAGGTCTAGGGAGGACACTAAATAAATATATACATATATAAATAAATAAATACATATAATCTCACCTTAAAATGGGTTATAGTTGGCCACATAAAGTTGTATCCACTCTAGAGATATTATGGATGGAAGGGAAGCAACTATGGTTGAATTAGGAGTGTAGTTTGTATACAGTAGTTATGGGGAGATTTCCACTTGAGGGATTTTTTTCTTTACCCCTTTCTCTCTCATGTTTAGCCCCATTGTTATTGAGATTTTAAGATGTTCGCCCCATTAGTTTGGCGATTTTAAGAACTTTCGCCCCATTTCTGTAAATTTTTAAGACTTTTCGTGCCAATTAGGTGTCGATTTTTTCCTGGCGAGCGATAGCGAGCCTGTAATTTAAGAGGAACCGGCCTTCGGCCGGGAAATTTTTCTACCGAAAAATGTACAAATTTATCTTGTAAGGTCTAGGGGGTGTAATTTCAAGCTTGATGGAAATCTAGGAAACACACTAAAAACCTCCCCTTAATTCCCATGATCTTTTAACAGTTTTATGGCAAATGTATCTTGTTAATCAACCATACTGTGGCTTACTTTCATACATTAATTGATGGAGTGGATACAAATTCATGTGGCCAACTATTTAATTATAATTACATAATATCATAGAAAATTAAATAATTCTGGTGTATTGGTAAATTTAACACTGAACACTTTATACATATTGTTAACAAATTGTAGTAAACAAAATTGCACCGTCTATAATTACGTTCAGAAACTGTATTCAATATTAAAGTTTCATATCTGTGGTTAACCTTCATCAATGCACTAAATAGACCATACATTGTTACTATCAACTAAATGTGTTATCATTGAAATTATGACCTTGAATTAACAATCTTGCTGCCATTCCACTGACCATTAGTATAAGGTTGTTTACTATTACAGTACAGACAACCAGCCATCAATATAAGAGAGGTTGAAGTGGAATGGTCTATGCAAGTATATAATCCCGCTTCTTTAATATCCCACCCGCTGCTATTCTGCCATAGACCGAGTAGATGCTTCGTAATTATTGAGTATTTAAGCGAAAGCCATATTGATCATGTATTCTTCATTATTCATGACAAATAAATAATTCACTATTGGCATACAAAGGCGTCGCTCTATTGTTGACGTAACAAGTCCTTATTTACATAGTTATCCTAATAATCCAAATAACAATAACAGCTTTGATATTATCATTATCTATAGTATGCCAGACTAGAATAAACGAAAGGTATTGTCTGCAAAAGCGTTTATATCAATCTGAGTGGTAAGACAAGGTTGAAGGGCAATCAAAACTATAATTACTGGTAATTTGGGAAACACATTTTGCTTAAGCAAGTGTCACGCTATGCCGAATTAAGTGCTGACGCTCCACGACTTAAGGAGTGGCGATAGAAGGAGGAGATCACTGCCGAGTAACGTGGGTGATCGAGGGACGGGACGCCAAAGGCGGGCACTATGGACAGGCACGCCGCCTAACAGCAATTGGACGGGGTTGAGTGGCAACCATGCAAGACCTAAGGGAGATATTTGACGCCGCTGGGGCGGCGTCATGCGCCGTAGCGCGCAAACTGGTTGGCGACAATGCTCCTGACGAGCAGCACCTCTGGGAGGTAGGGCGGTGCCTATAGAAAATACGGCGGCAATGGACAGCCACCTTGTCACACTGGACCCCTACTCCGTCACACTTGACCCCGACCAAGGCAAACCGATCCGTCGGAGGCCATCTATAGTTAACCCTTTCAGTACCGGTGACGTCTTTCTCGTTATAGTCTGGCAACTATTAGGTTATTGTATTATGTTTATGCGTTCCTTCTCTCCTTTGCATTATTATGTGTGAGAAATAAATCGACTACACTGGTATGTGGGTAGTGGTCGCAACAGCCTTCCAATAGGGTAACCTCGTTAGAGTGATCCATTTCCTACCAAAACCAGGTGATTTTACATATTGTAAACAATAATTAATATTAAGTAATTTAGAACTGTATAATATTACCTTGGCCAAGTTAATTTAGTTATAAAACCTTGTATGATTGGATGGAATCATGAAAGAAATACAAGGAAGAACCGTGGATGTTGGTGTATCGCTGATAAAGCTCGGTTCACACATGCATGAATTAACGTCCCGTCCGTCCCCGACCCCTTAATTCGCTGTGCCTACAGTAGGCGGTGTCCTTTTTGTGCATGTATAAAATGGTCGGTGTGGGTCGGGGCAACTGCCAGAAAACGTGTTATGTCGGGACACCCACGGGACACACACGGACACACACGGGAGCAGTCGTTGTCTAGACGCAGCCTGGCGGCGTTTAGACGACGATTAACGGGATGAGAACGGCGGCAAAAAAATGTTGGAACGGCCCTAGTGGCCATCGTGGCCACATGGGGCCTCCAGATTGATGCCGTCCTGCCTATTTTCTTGGTCGGGGACGGACGTGACGTTAATTCGTGCATTTGTCAACCGAGCTTATGGGAGAGAAACGAGTGGAAGCTACCTGTACTGCTGTTTGCTGATGATATAGTTCTGATGAGCGCTAATGAATGGGAGTTGCAGGGTCTGGTAAATATGTTTGGAACAGTGCGTGAAAAACGGAATCTGAAGGGAAATGCGGGGAAGAGCAAGGTTATGGTCTTCGAAAGGGGTGAAACCACAGAGTATAAGGTGAAGTTGAATGGTCAGGCTATGGAGATTGTCAGCTCATTTATGTATCTGGGCTGTGTGCTGAATAAAGATGAGAGTATGGATGAAGAAGTGCAGAATAGGGTGCAACAGGGGAAGAGGGTTGTAGGAACGCTGAAAGCAGTAACAAGAAATAGGGTGGTCAACATGGAAGTGAAAAAGTCCTTGCATGACAGTGTGGCAGTCCCGACACTGACTTACGGAAACAAGCAAAGCATGGACGTTGATGGAGAGACTCAGACCCAGAGTGAGAGGGGTGAAAACTAGTTACTTAAGAAGTGCGTGCAGAGTTACATGGAGGTATAGACAGACGAATGAGGAAGTAAGAGGGAGGTGTGGTGTGGAGGTAGATGTGCTGGAAAATGTGGTTCGGCCATATGGAACGTATGGGAAGCGAGAGAATGAGAGAAAGAGGGTGTACGAGAGCGAGATGGAAGGACAGAGAGGGAGAGGTAAACCGAAAGATGGGTGGAAGTATGAAGTGAAGAAGTATATGGATGAAGGCGGTGCTGGTTGGGAGGAGGGGCGTCGACTGACTGGGGACAGTGGTGCATGGGGGCGTTTCGTTCGTGGCCACCCCTTCGGGGATCATGGCGTCAGGCAATAGATACATAGATAGAAGATCCAGTTCATAGCACAGGATATTATGTTTGTGACAAATATAAAATTATTTAAATATAGCACCAGAAGGACACATGATGTTTTGTACAGCTACATATAAATGTTCGTCCGCCACATATGTGTATAATTAATGCTTACAGTAACTCATGTGACTGCCGAAGGGTTTTTGAGATACTAACTATTCCTTGTAGCTCACTCTCTTGTACACACACACACATACAAATAGACACACACAGGTTCACATATTGTATCTTTCTTTCATACCCGCTTCCTCCCTCTAACTCGCTTCCCCAAGTACACTAAGAAGGCACACTCCATTAAGGCTGACAATATACTCCCTCTGACCGTAGTAGTAGCTTTTAGGTTGGAGTCTGAGAGAGAGAGAGAGAGAGAGAGAGAGAGAGAGAGAGAGAGAGAGAGAGAGAGAGAGACAGAGAGAGAGAGACAGAGAGAGAGAGAGAGAGAGAGAGAGAGAGAGAGAGAGAGAGAGAGAGAGAGAGAGAGAGAGAGAGAGAGAGAGAAGAGAGACAGAGAGTGACAGAGAGAGAGAGAGAGAGAGAGAGAGAGAGAGAGAGAGAGAGAGAGAGAGAGAGAGGAAAGTAGAATTAATTAATTAATTCCTCGTTTGTGGATACATTTCTATCTATCTATCTATCTACAGTATTATGCTCAGGCCCAATCCCCACTTTTCCTATTTTTTTGTCCTTGGGGGTGGCCGACTCAAGACAGAGCAAGAACAGGAAAACACAAAACAGACAAAACAGCGAACAAACACAGACAAAACACAAAATTCACACACATCTAGGTCACCCAGGAGAATACTCAGAGACCAGGATGCATTTATAAAGTACCGGTAATATTTAACTTTTTGTCGGTCAGTATAATTATATCAATGCCGTTCAATTATATCAATGCCGTTCAATTATATCAATGCCGTTCAATTATATCAATGCCGTTCATGTATACCTAGTGTTTATTAATGTAAATTTTTTAATATTTGTATACCAATGTACACACATACACACACGTGAACGGCTCATCATGCATAAGTTATTATTATTATTATTATTATTATTATTATTATTATTATTATAATTATTATATTTTTGTTGGTGCCGCCGCCAAATGCATTTCCTGTATATTACCATAGAAACACCCCTGTCTGAACTGGTGAGGTCAATCATAATAATACAAGGGATCATTGGCCCCAGACTTCGGTAAGCCACGGATAATGAAGCAATTAATGCTATAATCTAGCCATTATACAGTGGGGACATTTATGGGGAGTTGGAAACTGGTTTAATTAAAGTAATAGTCTTATTACCAAATATAAAATGAACATACTAATACCGAAAGGTCACTAGGACCTAGTCAGATCCCTTCTGCTGTAAGCACTGTAATAATAATAAATATAATAATAGTTCTTAAAGCTAGCGCATGCTAAGCTAGCTAAGGATAGCTCAATAAGGCCGATTAGGCGTATTTCCATTGGGGTCCTGTACTACTACCCCATCCCTTTGCTCATGAGGGATGGTAACGACTCAGTGCTTGTGAAAAATCTTTAATGCGCCGAGCGTGGGCGCGAACCCGGGCCTTCTGGGTGGAAGTCCGAGACGCTAGTCACTACACCAAGCGAGCCGCTTGTGTGATTCAAATGATGGTAGTACTACCGTTATCAATAACAACACAATAACATTAGCAATAAAGTCAAAAGTCAGTGTTCAGAAGGGAAGGCAATACGTCTGGTTTAGATGTACACTTTTCTTTGATTGCCAGTGTAGAGTAGGATATCCTGGACATATCCTGTTTTGCAGTCTTGAGTGACAAAGATCTTGAAGCTGGCACGGTGCCTCCTGCTGTACTGCCTGTACTGTCTGAAGCTGATGTTGGTCCTCCAGAGCACCAAACTCTCGTCTATCACCAGGTTCTGGTATGGGTTGACCTCCGAGGCGCCTGGTGTTGAGTCGGTACGATCAGGGGAGAACAAACACTTACGTTTAATTGTGCTCAAAGCCTAGCACATTAGCAAAGCCAAAATGCTAATAGCTATCACAATTATGAGGCAATGTTTTTTTAAGTGACAACATTGTCCACATAGAGGGCTCCAGGATGGTGTAGAGCTTCGGCTCTCTGATATTATAGTTTTCAATAAAGGCAAAGGTCACTTCATCAATGTCAACTCAGTGAATATAAGAGTAGGAAGAAGAAAAACGTAGGAGGAGGATACCAAATGAAGGTAATGCCGAACCTTCATCTATACCTGTTCATCAATAATTAAATAATCCTGTTTTCAAACAGACAATACACACCATTGTAAGACAGACATAAAGAAAAGATGATTACACAATCTATGAAACACATATTATAATAACCATTATCATATTATGTGAAACTCGAAAATGGCGCCACGATTATAACAACTCTCCTCAAATAATAAATCATGTGTCTGCCTTGTTTATTTGTGTTGTTCTCGATAAATTATAATTAGCGTTCCCGGAAATCGGTTGAGTAGGCGGGAGTTTTTTGTATATTAAGCCGGAACACCTCAACATGAGTATTGAATACAGTAAATGACTTTATAGAACTTGGAAATATCAAACCCACTTTCAGTCTTCACCAGAAACAGTCGTGCCCTAGACAGTAAAATCTACGTATTTTTTAAGCAATGTTGGTATTTTGAAATTGCGTTGAATAAAATATTTTGCATGCACTCTATATCAAACTGTTTTTGAATTGAGTCGAACTTGAAAAAATGGTACTTAAAACAATGTTTTGTTTTACACTGAAAATGGTATTCGGAACTATATTTACCAGTATAGTAATAATGCAGTGACATCTGTTCCACATGTTTATTTCTACAGCGACAGTGTTCGAATATTTCATTCGATACGTACAAGGTGTCCCGGTAGGAATGCAAGTACCTTTGATAATGATGAAATTATATGTTTTATGAAGATAATTATGTTTCTTGTGTCACGTAAGTGTTAACAGGCACGTCTGACAGATAGGTATTACCAACACAATCACCACCAATGTCACAATAACGGTCACCACCACTATCACCATCACCACCACTAAAAGGGGCCCTCACACAGTAAGGAGTGCGAGCTAGAGTCACTAGGAGTAGGGGACAATTCGGACTCGCGGGCATATTCGCGGTGAAAATCGATGACGCCTAGTGACTCTAGCGACTCCTAGCGTCTATTGTTAGACTCTCACTCGCTCGCGGTGAAAATCGATGACTCCTAGTGACTCTAGCGACCCCTAGTGACTCCTGTTAGACTCCCACTAGCTCGCACTCCTGACTGTGTGAGGGCCCCTTAACACCATCTACACCGCCACTAACACCATCACCACCACTTTCCAATGTTCCCTTACCCACTCTAAACCACTGTTTGGACACTTGATCCTCAGTGTTTTGGAGGACAAGCAGCCTAGAAGGGTCACTAGATCTGTTGTTGCTTGATTTCCTTTGTACTCCTTTGTACACTATCACCATCACTGACACCACCACTATAATCACAACTATTTAAAAAAAAAAAATAGAAGGTCCCACCCCTTTCCCATTCTTAAGTAAGCCATTTTAGATTTACAGAAGAGTGACCATTACTTGCATTACTGCATGTCCACAAACATTTCAGTAATGTAAGCATGTTTGCTTCTATTTTTTTTTTTTTTTTTTTTTTTTTTTTTTTTTTTTTTATTAAGGTGACAGTTACAAAGTGGTGTACAATCTATCTTATTCTAGTTACATTGTAGTTTATCTTATTGTACCAGTACCTCCCTACAATCAACCTAGTTGTTCCCCAATTCGTCCCTCCGCCACGACCATTTCAAAGTCCAAGTCTCTCACTCTTGTCCTCTGTAGCGGGAAGGACCTTGTACCCCTGAGACATAGGAGTGCAGACCTGAGAAGAGAGAAAGAGAGCCGGCATCTCATCCAAGTTATGACTTGGCTTCTATGCTGGCGCTTTTTCTCCGATATTTGTTCAGCTAATCTGGCATAGAAGACACTTGCAGAAGGTCCCATACCTCCCGACGATGAGAAGACCAGAGGAGTAAAGCTTCCTTGATCCCTGTTCAAAATTCTTTCTTCATAAGCGCGTTTTTTCTCACTTTCGTTTCTCAAGTATGCCGCCTTGTGTCCTCGCTCACGATATGTTTGTGCTCTTGGGTTGAAGATTCTGATGTCGAAAAAAGCCCGTTGTCCCCTCGTCCAAAAACCTCGAGCACTTACGTCCACTCTTGCTTCATTTGAAGTATTTGCAGTATTGTGGGCCAAGCGCTGTCCGTCCATAGGCAGAAGTTCCGGTTCGATTCTGACATCATGGCACACCTCGTCCAGCATTTGTGCAGTGATGTCTCGTACTTCATCATGCCGGATACAGATGAATCCTCCTTTCTTACAAGTCATACAGTGGTCTGAGTTGTTTATTTCACCACATGCACATTTCAGAGGCAGGTTCGAAACTGGCCACCCATACCTCAAGGCTACGGCATCATTGAATTCTTGTTTATTTAAGCTGAAGCCTTTCTCCTTTATTGGTAATGATGTGAGCCAATTTGAAGCCCCCGTGTCTTGTGCCATCTCAACTCTCATTTTCAGTTCTTCCCTACATCTGGTCTTAATTTGTTCTAGGCTATGTTTCTGTCTCTCTTCTCTGCTCTTTGTAATTTCCTGTCTTGCATTTCGTTGTTCCTCTTCGTCCACCTCATCATTTTCATTTTGCTCCCGTATTTTTTCTGTCAGAGACGTAGTAAGTTTAAGGGAATTTTGGTTCTCATGTAGTGCCGCCTCCACTGGGTTTATGATCCCCATACCTCCGAACCTTGGCGGAAGTGCTAATAGATCTCTTAGCTCTTGCGTGACGCCTTCCATCTCTGTTAGGGCCGGTATGAATGTTCCTCTGATTGCTTCTTCAAGCGGTTGGAGCATCTGTCTAATGCCAGGCACTGTTCTCATAAGAAAGGTCCATCTGTGCTTAACACCATATGTGAAGGCAGTATAACTATCATCACAACTACCATACTATCACTGAAATCACCGCCATTTTTAGTGTCACCACCACCACCAATATCAATACCACTATCACCATCAATACATTCCACGTTTGATGAACCTCGCTGTAAATGATGTGCCTGTAATGCAGTGTCGGATTACAAGAGTAATTACATTTGTGAAACTATTATTTCCGATCCGGAACGAGGGTGGCATTTTATGATTTGTGTTATTGGAGTTAAGCAATTAATGATGTTCATATAACAACTCTGGCAGTATTTGATCATGCATACCATTTGTTGTACAGATCAAATGAAACATAACCATCCAGTTATGTTAAGTAAGAGTTACACCAATAATGTTAAATGCTAAATATAACGATGTCTGATTGAAGGAATATTACATCGATTTATTTACTGTGTTAATGGTATTGCTAAATTATTTTATTCAGCTTAGGGAGGGTTATAAACCATATTAACGGATGCCTGCACAAGGACCGTTTGTCCGCATGTAGTTGTCTAATTCGTTTGATTATTGGCTAGATATGGGCCATTGCTGACATACAATTAACTTTCCTGGACCCATCTATGTAATATATAATCCTATCTGATACTACCTATTGAACTTGGATGGCATTGTTATACAAATCTAAACTTTTAAATTAGCTAAATAAGCATCGGTGCCAAATTTCAAACAACTTATTACATGAATCGAACAAACAATCCACAACTGTAAGCCATTTATCACATGAATCGAACACAATGTACGTATTATGTTAATTCGCGCATTAAATCACGTCAAAATTACTCTACCTGGAAATACGATCTCAATATGAAGGTAGGAGTATTATGCCAATATTGAATGTTATTTGTTCTGTTTATATTTTAGCACTATCCAGTGTTTGAGGATGTACACAATCCCTTTGCTTGTTATCGGAAAAAGGTTGGGAAATATATATATACCAAATATATATATACCAAATATATATATACCAAATATATATATACCAAATATATATATACCAAATATATATATACCAAATATATATATACCAAATATATATATACCAAATATATATATACCAAATATTATTCAGCCATAAAAAGTATTATGGAATACAACGCAATCTTTAGTATAGTAGCATGTCAAAAGCCGAGAGAGAGAGAGAGAGAGTTACACAGATATTCAGACCACACAGACCTTGCGTTCCTACTAGGTGGTCCGGCTTAAATACTACTGGACAGGGACAGTTTATAGTAGAAGAATAGGAAAGCATTGTAGATGGAAACAGAGATAGAGAGAGAGACTAGAGTACAGTATTTATTTCACAGTGTGAACTCCAACTTATATCCATTACTACGAAATACCGTAGAATATAATTGTAAGCCTTTTGATGCCAATACAGCACCATTCACTGCACATTCCCCTACTCAAAGGTACAAAGGAGTATAAAGGAAGACAAGCAGCAACATACCTATTGTTACTCCTCGAACCCCAAGTCAACTGTATTCTCCCCAGCTTATCTATATCGTGTTGTGTATGGAACACCAACATTGTATGTAGTATTATAGGTGAGGGCGAATCAATGCATCGTATAAAGTGAGATTACCATCTTCGGTTTTATATTAGAATGATCTAATGAAACCACTGATTTTCAATGATGATTTTTTTAAACTATTTCCGTACATTGTTGGATGGGTTTTATGTTGCTCGATAGTCATTCTAAATCTGTTTCATTAGCAGTATTTCTTGAGTTGACAACCAATCATTATGTACATTGCCTTTTGATTAATTTAATTTACAATATTTTACATGTATCAGTGCTGAAGCTCATTTACCAAACAATTTGACAATTTGTCCCAAGTCAGTTTGAATGTGTAAAACATGCAAGGGAAACACAACAGTGTTTGCTATTTTTTATCATCTGCGAAATTTAAAATTATATGCAAGAGATCATCAGTAATTTTGCTGATTTAATAATATACAGAGTAAGTCTGAGTAAATGACCCTGGGTTAAACCACTCGAGAAGTTAACCCAATTTCAAGGTTCTACCATATATTATAATGTCTCTCCACAGCAGACACATCCTTGAGTCTAATATCCCCCCTGGGCACTTCCAACTTAGTATTGGCCAATAGGTTCCTTGTGGCTCATATTGATCCTGACTAAAACTTAGCATTTCATGAAGATAGGTTTTCTTTGGTTCTCCCTCTTAATGGCATGTCACACATTCGCGATCTGTGACTGCGACCCTGATTATCCGCCAGAGAGCCTATGCACGTGAGTAATCCTAGTGATCCGTCTCCAGTTTATCCAAAATAATGATGGTGGTTGTGTCAATTATGTTTGCCACAGAATCCCCGGTGACGTACCTGTAGGAAGGGACGGTGACCCTGTGTCATGCACGCCATCATGCAACGGTATATGTCAAAAGTGGTCGATGCTTTAACTGGATATGTCAATATTGACGGAGGCATTAATGAGCTCACTACAGTTGCGTTGCAGGTGCATCGTGGGTATGACTGCAGATGCAGCTGCGACTGATGTTAACGGACCCCTTGGATCTAGCTGGCAGATTACCCACGGCGAACCATTGTTCGTCGCCGAATGTCTACTGATGCACCGGAGGTGGCCCTCCCACACATCCTTCCATCTTCTCTCGACCAACTCATAATTCGTCTATTACCTTCCTGCCTGCCTCCCCTGCCTACACTACCTATTGCCCTGCCTTGCATACCTACCCTTCCTTCCTATTTTGCCTACCCTGCCTGCCTCCCCTGACCACCTATATCTCGTCCTACTCTGTTTGCCTTCCTGTTTCACCTGACTACCTATCTATTTCACTGCCTTGCCTACCTACCCTTCCTTCCTGCCTACCCTGTATACCTCTCCCTTCCCTGCCTCCCCATCTCCCATACCTACCTACTTTCCTTTCTATCTACCCAGCCAGTCTGCCTCCCATGCCTACCTACCCTTCCTACCTTGCCTACCAATCAAGCCTTCCTACCTACCCTACCTACGTTATTTACCTCTCTGCCTACCCTGCCTGAATGCCTACCCTTTTGATTAAGGGGAGATTTCCACTTGAGGGATTTTTTTCTGGACCCCTTTCTCTCTCATATTTAGCCCCATTGCTTTTTAGATTTTAAGACGCTCGCCCCCTTTAGTTTGTCGATTTTAAGAACTTTCGCCCCATTTCTGTCAATTTTAAGAACTTTCGTGCCATTTAGGTGTCGATTTTTTCCTGGCGAGCGATAGCGAGCCTGTAATTTGAGAGGAACCGGCCTTCGGCCGGGAATTTTTTCTACCGAAAAATGTACAAATTTATCTTGAAAGGGGGTCTAGGGGGTGTAATTTTAAGCTTGATGGAGTTCTAGGTAAGAAACTAAATAGCTCCCCTTAACCTACCTCACTGCCTTCCCATCCTTCCTCCCGAGGTATCTATCCCTATTTCCTCCTTGCCTACCTTATGCCTTATATTATCATTCCTGGTTTCCTTATATCCAACGTAACCTACCTGCTTACCTAAGCTACCTCCCTTTCTACTTTGCTTATCTATCTTTCTACCCTACCTATCTACCTTTCTATGATGATTGTATTCCTTTCTACCCTACCTATCTACCTTTCTATGATGATTGTATTCCTTTCTACCCTGTCTGTCTACCTTTTTATCCTGCTTATCTACCTGTCTTCCCTTTTTTTCTATTTAGCCTCTCTACCCTACCTATCTAACTGTCTAGACTGCCTATCTACCCTTCTACTCTGCCTGCTTACCTTTAACCCAGCCTACCTTTCTACCCAACTTATCTACCTCCTTACCTATGCTACCATCATTTCTATCCTGCCTATCCACTGTTCTGCCTTGCTATCTTCCTTTCTCACTGCAGAGGTGTTTAAGAAGATAATTCTGGTTATAATTATACATTTGTATGCAATCTAGGCAGGATCTGTCTGAACTATTCGGGTAGAGATATCTCAATTAATCCCTCTGACTTCCATATACCTTTCCTAATAATGATTACAATCGTCGTATAATAACCTGAAAAATGAACAGTAATAAGTCATCGTATCTTCTCAGTGTTAAATATATATACACCTCCAAGCGATTCATTATCCTCAATCCTTTTACACACCGACATTATCCTATTACATTTATGTTCCATTAATTGTCTTTTTCATGTAACTCTTCAACAATGCTCTCATTTCACAATCCAACGCATTCGCATATTGCATCCATCATTTGACCTTTCACAAAAAACTCTCTCTCTCTCTCTCTCTCTCTCTCTCTCTCTCTCTCTCTCTCTCTCTCTCTCTCTCTCTCTCTCTCTCTCTCAAGGTTATTGAAAGTCAAGTCTTCCTCTCTCCCTCTGATGTGTACGATTGCCACCGTAATTGACACCGGTATGTCGGCGGCAAACATGGCGCCAAATTCAAGCGCAGAATGCCCCTGATTGCCCCAGTCATGCCTGTTGTTGCCTGTGCATTCATACAATATGTTACAGGCACATATGCGGGCCAGCCAGGATATTCCACGCATTTTTGGAGCTCGCCGACCATCTGTGAACATTTCAAGCATGTTTGACATTTTTGTCCATCCTTCATGATGCATTCAGACCCACACCAGCTCATTCACAACACCTTGGAAATGCCCCAGACCACGCTCGACATGACTGCGGTCACTTGTTCGGCGGTAATCGTTATTGAGGTCGTGAATGTGTGACAGATCCTTTACTCTTTCTGAAGGGGGGGGGGGGGGGGGGGGGGGGAGGGTTGATTTTCTGGCCCCTCTCCTCCTTCTTGTTTAACCTCATTCTTTTTCAGCAAGCCTGTATTTTAGGAGGAACCTACTCTTGGCCGGGGACACTTTTCTACCGAAAAATGTACACATTTATCTAGAAGGGGGATCTTGGGGATGTTTTTTTTTAAACTTGATGAAGGTCTAAGGAGGAAACTAAATGATACAAAATAAGTACATCAAATCGACCAAAAATAAATCACTTATCCCTTAATGCAGGTGTTTCATTAGAGGGTACATTAGTTACGGTGTAGTTTTTTTTACACGACAAAGAACTATAAACAATACATGAAGTAAGCATAAACTTTCTCTCTCTCTCTCTCATCTTACTGCTACTATTCCTTCTCCCCTGTTATTGAATTTTCCGCCTACCTCTTTTTTGAATAATTGGATTTTGGGGCGAACTCGCGAGATTCAGTACCCTCTTTCTTGGTCTAGTTTGCAATGTTGTACTTAGACATGCAGTGGCGTTTCATTTTTTGGCTGAGTCGAAGAGGGGTGTAAACCCCTGTCTTTATGAAATATAATTACATTAGCACTTCGTTTATTATAATACTATTATATCTGTTCATGCGTTTCTTCACTTGATATATCTTTTACAACCAACTTGAATCTACTATTGAAACATTGTTGTTCAGACATTGACAGGACAATTCAAATAATCTTTTGTGTTTGATAACAATGGGTGTCCTGAGTCGAGTTGGGTATCACGAACGATTCACAGCCTAGAGAACCTGATAAGGAAATTGACAGTCCCCTCATACCTTTTGTCACCTATCTTTGTCAATATTAAGGCGTTTCGTGTCATTTAGTTTATTTTTGTCCTGGCGAGCGATAACGAGACTGTGATTAAGGATTCGTTTTTGTTTTAGTCTGGACCTTTTCTACCTTAAATTGAGCGAATTGTCCTCGAAAGAGGGTCTTTGGAGTGTACTTTACGCTTTATAGAGTTAAAGGGAGGAAACTGTGCCCCCTTAACCCTCCCTTAACTTAGATCATCTGCAATAGCCATTCTGTACCAAGCTCTGTAACTCACAAACCTCAATCTACAAAGAGCAAAACTAAGAAAGTGTGAGCCCCGGAAGAACACAACCTAGTGTAAGACCTCTTAATTATAAATAATACATTCCATTTACCAATTTGATTTGTTAGGACTACATTATTGCACAATGTTGATAGGTATATTTCGTATTATTTTGTGTACAGGCATAAATTAAAAGCGTTGAGAAATACAATGTTAAGGTAAATGCGGGGAAGAGCAAGGTTATGGTCTTCGAAAGGGGTGAAGTCACAGAGTGTGAGGTGAAGTTGAACGGTCAGGCCATGGAGATCGTCAGCTCTTTTAAGTATCTGGGCAGTCTGTTGAGTAAAGATGGGACTATGGATGAAGAAGTGCGGGAGAGGGTGCAACAGGGGAAGAGGGTTGTAGGAACGTTGAAAGCAGTAACAAGAAATAAGGTGGTCAGTATGGAAGTGAAGAAGTCCTTGCATGACAGTGTGGTAATCCCGACACTAACTTACGGAAGCGAAGCGTGGACGTTCGGGAAGAGACTCAGACTAAGAGTGAGAGTGGTGGAATTGAGTTACTTGTGAGGTGCGTGCGGAGTTACATGGAGGGATAGACAGACGAATGAGGAAGTAAGAAGGAGGTGTGGTGTGGAGGTAGATGTGCTGGAAAGTGTGAAAAGGAACAACTTGAGATGGTTCGGCCATATGGAACGTATGGAAAGCGAGAGAATGACTAAGAGGGTGTACGAGAGCGAGGTGGAAGGACAGAGAGGGAGAGGTGGAAGGATGGAGTGAGGAAGTATATGAACGAAGGCGGTGCTGGTTGAGAGGAGGGGCGTCGACTGACTGGGCACAGAGGTGCACGGGGGCGGATCGTTCGTGTCCACCGCTTCGGGGATCACGGCGTCAAGCAATAGATAGATAGATTACATCTCTCTTTCTCTGGGGACAGAGGTGCACGGGGGCGGTTCGTTCGTGTCCACCGCTTCGGGGATCACGGCGTCAGGCAATAGATAGATAGTTTACATCTCTCTTTCTCTGGGGACAGAGGTGCACGGGGGCGGTTCGTTCGTGTCCACCGCTTCGGGGATCACGGCGTCAGGCAATAGATAGATAGATTACATCTCTCTTTCTCTTTCTCTCTTGACTTGACTTGAACCTAATCTAATAAAATGATTGGGATTGGATAGAACAATGTTCTCTCCTATCACTCTTTCAATTTAGGGGGGACAATTATTACAGGTAGCTGTGCCTTTTGTCTCCTTCATAGATATTAGAAAATAAAGATAATAATGCATAGATATAATAGATTTTTATACGACACATAATCGACATTGTAATGAGGTGAAACGTTATAAAACGTCCAAACTAAAGCATTGAAACAGTGAGAGTCTATAAAGACTCCTCGCGCATAAAATAGGATTAAGAATATTACCGATAGAGATGACATGGTCAATACGTCCAGTGTTGTGAATGTTTAACTAATGTGTATTTATAAATTTCAATAGTCTTGTGGTGTCACTTGCATTAAGGTAAAATCGTCATCACAACAAAATAGTACCCTATAATGTTGTACTGTTTTCATTGAATACATAATAAATATTTGTATAAAATATTCGAGTTCCAGTGATTTTGTTTTCCATTTGCACTATATTCCTGTCTCACTTTTTGCTTTCAGTAAATTGGAATATATTGGTGTTATTTATTCCGTACATCTACAAGGGACTGGGGTTCTCGCAGAGAGGCTCCAGTCCTGACGTTCTTCTTGACTTGTGTGTTTGTTTAATAATCCACTAGCCCTTTCACGCATTTATGACGCAGAGGTTGCCAGATTAGCAATACAAAATAGAGTTCTCTCACTCTTATAATTACCTCTCCAAAATTAGTTTTCTGCTCACAGGTAACTCAAAGACAACTGCAGAGGTTGAAGTAACTAAAATAAAGGTTTCTAAATACCCCTGACGGTAACAAAGGCTTTAAAGTATCCCAAATAGGCTCAAAATCGCGTCATATGTCGGAGAGGGCTAGATAGCCTCTCAAGTCCTATTTAACTAACGTACATCTATCATCTATTATAAACCATATACGATGGATAATAAACAGAGAGCAATGCAATGATAATAATCATGGTATGCAATACAACAGTTTTACATACTTGTATAGTCCCATACCAAGTTTATGCCATGATGCCGCTTATAAATTACATAATATAACAATAATTAAAAACAAAAACTGTCATGTATAGAATGTGTCATGATTATTTTTAATAAAACCCTATGCTTAAGTGAAATGGTAAGATCGTAATATTCCTTGCATATGTGAACACTTCCGAATGATATCTTTGCATCGATCAAAAACAAAATATATATATATATATATATATATATATATATATATATATACAGTATATATATGATATTAGTAAGATAATACTCTATATACTATTAAGCGCCATTTTTAGCCGAATTAAATATACACAATGCCATCGCACTAAATTAATTGCAACAGACGAACCCTTTTTAATTACCACACGAATAACCTCACACCATTATTAGACATTTACCGATTAATATGACAGTTTAACGTCAACAAATGAACACAAATAACTATAGTTCAATGGGATATTCTTATTTCAGGTAATCACCTTATAATTATGATAACAAAAAAATAATATAAATATAATGAAAACCTTCAAGCGGCTTCAGGTGAACACATTTATTTGCGACTTTCATCAAAGTCTGGAATCCGCTACAAGCTATATTATTAATTGGATTGAATTTTATGTTTATTCTTATACTACATGGGACTGTACCAAAATATGAGCTCTGAAATCCAAAATACAATTATTATAATGACAGCGAACATTGTTGATTATTATCGAATTTTGCCATAGATAATGTGGATTCGATTCATTTGCCACTACAATGCTGATGTAAGCATGGCTCTGGTCTACCATATCAACAGTTGATAAAAACAACCAACCGTGTTCAGTACAGTACATGTTACCGTCATTCATACAAAACAAACAACCTGTTCAGTACAGTACATGTTACCGTCATTCATACAAAACAACCAACCGTGTTCAGTACAGTACATGTTACCGTCATTCATACAAAACAACCAACCGTGTTCAGTACAGTACATGTTACCGTCATTCATACAAAACAACCAACCGTGTTCAGTCCAGTACATGTTACCGTCATTCATACAAAACAACCAACCGTGTTCAGTACAGTACATGTACCGTCATTCATACAAAACAAAACCGTGTTCAGTACAGTACATGTTACCGTCATTCATACAAAACAACCAACCGTGTTCAGTGCAGTACATGTTACCGTCATTCATACAAAACAACCAACCGTGTTCAGTACAGTACATGTTACCGTCATTCATACAAAACAAACAACCTGTTCAGTACAGTACATGTTACCGTCATTCATACAAAACAACCAACCGTGTTCAGTACAGTACATGTTACCGTCATTCATACAAAACAACCAACCGTGTTCAGTACAGTACATGTTACCGTCATTCATACAAAACAACCAACCGTGTTCAGTCCAGTACATGTTACCGTCATTCATACAAAACAACCAACCGTGTTCAGTACAGTACATGTTACCGTCATTCATACAAAACAACCAACCGTGTTCAGTACAGTACATGTTACCGTCATTCATACAAAACAACTAACCGTGTTCAGTACAGTACATGTTACCGTCATTCATAGAAAACAGCCAACCGTGTTCAGTACAGTACATGTTACCGTCATTCATACAAAACAAACAACCTGTTCAGTACAGTACATGTTACCGTCATTCATACAAAACAACCAACCGTGTTCAGTACAGTACATGTTACCGTCATTCATACAAAACAGCCAACCGTGTTCAGTACAGTACATGTTACCGTCATTCATACAAAACAACCAACCGTGTTCAGTACAGTACATGTTACCGTCATTCATACAAAACAACCAACCGTGTTCAGTACAGTACATGTTACCGTCATTCATACAAAACAACCAACCGTGTTCAGTACAGTACATGTTACCGTCATGCATACAAAACAACCAACCGTGTTCAGTACAGTAAATGTTATCGTCATTCATACAAAACAGCCAACCGTGTTCAGTACAGTACATGTTACCGTCATTCATACAAAACTACCAACCGTGTTCAGTACAGTACATGTTACCGTCATTCATACAAAACAACCAACCGTGTTCAGTACAGTACATGTTACCGTCATTCATAGAAAACAGCCAACCGTGTTCAGTACAGTGCATGTTACCGTCATTCATACAAAACAAACAACCTGTTCAGTACAGTACATGTTACCGTCATTCATACAAAACAACCAACCGTGTTCAGTACAGTACATGTTACCGTCATTCATACAAAACAGCCAACCGTGTTCAGTACAGTACATGTTACCGTCATTCATACAAAACAACCAACCGTGTTCAGTACAGTACATGTTACCGTCATTCATACAAAACAACCAACCGTGTTCAGTACAGTACATGTTACCGTCATGCATACAAAACAACCAACCGTGTTCAGTACAGTACATGTTACCGTCATTCATACAAAACAGCCAACCGTGTTCAGTACAGTACATGTTACCGTCATTCATACAAGACTACCAACCGTGTTCAGTACAGTACATGTTACCGTCATTCATACAAAACAACCAACCGTGTTCATTACAGAACATGTTACCGTCATTCATACAAAACAACCAACCGTGTTCAGTACAGTACATGTTACCGTCATTCATACAAAACAACCAACCGTGTTCAGTACAATACATGTTACCGTCATTCATACAAAACAACCAACCGTGTTCAGTACAGTACATGTTACCGTCATTCATACAAAACAACCAACTGTGTTCAGTACAGTACATGTTACCATCATTCATACAAAACAGCCAACCGTGTTCAGTACAGTACATGTTACCGTCATTCATACAAAACAACCAACCGTGTTCAGTACAGTACATGTTACCAACATTCATACAAAACAACCAACCGTGTTCAGTACAGTACATGTTACCGTCATTTATACAAAACAAACAACCGTGTTCAGTTCAGTACATGTTACCGTCATTCATACAAAACAACCAACCGTGTTCAGTACAGTACATATTACAGTCATACGATAAAATGTCAATATATGCGTCCTTTCCGTGGCTGTTTTGGTCCGGGGGAGATTTAGACAGACAACGATTTGACATATGGCCAATTTGATCCGTTGCCAAAGTTGGTAGAGCGGAAACTTGAATCAGTCGGTATTGGCCAAGTGACCAATATTGTCCGTGACATTTTTTTGGACCACGTCTTTCCTTTAGTACGCAACAAATAGCCAAAATGAGAACTTGTAAGTGGTGGAGTTAATGTATTTGGTATTGGTGGAGCAACCGTTGGGGTTCACATCTCTGTTTGTTCTTGGTCGTTTTGGTCGATGGAACGTAATTTTGTACTAAGCAAGTGTTTAACTGTGGTCGTCTTTGTCTGCAGCCGTTGTGGTCCATGGCCGCTTTGGTTCACGGCTGACTTGGTACGTGACCGATATAGGCAGAGCCAAGCAGTAATAATAATCCAATCTGTTTTGGTCGAGTAACCATTTTGGTTCATTACCGTTTTTTTTTTTTTTTTTTTCCAGTTCAGTTTGTGTGTGCTTGATTTCGCCTGCATCTGTTTTGTTCCATGGCTAGTATTTAGGCATTGTTATAAGGTGAAACCACCATCAAAGTTACTGTATTTCATTATGCTATGTTCAATTTTAGGGGCTAAACCCCTAACCCACCAATTGGGGCCATTGAATCTTCACTATTATATTTGTGTGGAGACCTTAGGTATCCAGTATGTCTCATAGTCTGTATCGTGATGATCTGGAACACACTTATCATGCTAAAAAAAAATCATTTCGTGTGGAGCAGGAGGCAATGGAGTAAGTAAACTTTGTCCCCAAAGGTTAGTGGTCTCTATTCTGGTGGCAAATAAAGGGAGGGAATTACGAGGTTTCATGTAAGCTAGTCTGCCAGTTATATTTTAGAAATCCTGTTAACAAACAGGTAAACAGACAGACAAGTAAACACAGAATCACACAAACAGACAGTGCCATCAAAATCTCCACTTATTTTACTATGATGGGTGCATATCATGGAATGAGGGAAAGAGAGAGAGAGTGTGTGTGCTTACTGGACTGTAATCATTATTACAAAAACTGAAGTAGGTCAGTATTTGTCAAGCCCTATCTATCAAATATACGCTACACTGATTTGGCAGGGAAAAACTTACACATTTGTTTATAAAGGGACAACAACTACTTGATGAGATATTCAAGCTGAATGAACAATTGCTTAACGGGATGATGTAGTAATTTACTCATCCAGTTCTATTACTGGTATTACATCCAGGAACACATTTTGCCTGATATTTCTACAGTAATATTTGGTGTATGACTACAGTACTTGTCAACGGACCTCCGTTTCATAATGTGCGTGCTTCTAGTAGGTTTGCCTTTATCTGCTGTGACGCCTACCAGCGTTGGCAGAATCGCCTCCCGGTAGCCACTAGCGCTCGCCAGGGCAGTGATATGGGCTACAGTTATCAGAGAATGTTATACTTTCTTTCTTGTGAATCGTCATGTCACAGGCAGTATAGAACTGGTCTTTATTTTCGTCTGTGACAATGCATTATATTTTATATCATCAGTTATAAGTTTAATGTATAAGACTGAATGATACAGCTAGAGAGTGTGAGTGAGTAAGTGCAGGAGGCAGAGTGTTGTGCGCGTAGTGTTACGCGTTGTCTCGGTGAAGTCATGCCACGGCCAGGCCCTCTGAGTGGCTGGCCGCTTTGCCGCCCTCCTGCCGCAGCAGGAGGTAGTCCCCCCGCACTCCTTGCTGCCTTTGTGCCTTCCTTGCTCAGAGCTTGCTTGACCAGCATAACCTTCACACCTCCCTTGCCATCTGTCCCCGACTTCCACCTATAGAACACTTTCTCTCTCAACTTCTTACCTCTTATTCTTCTAATCTATTTAACATCATAACTCCCCTTTGGTTCTGCACGATTTCATATATCGGCCATCGTATTATATGCTGAAGCTCTCAGATATTTCATATTTAGTTAGACATTTTGGAGGGGTTAACATTTTGTCTGTAGAGGTTCGACACACTCGCGGTGTCTCCCTACCTATTTCTTGGTTATCTGCTGGGCTATTTAATGCTAGACTGGGGTGATGCTATTGATGTTGTGATTTCCGATGTGTACCAGGTTTTGTTGAACTTGTACAATCGCAACGGATACGTGGGAAGCCTAGGTTGTCTTTCTGACTGTGTACCTTGTGAGTTTAGCACTGTGTTGCGAGTGAGGGCTTTTGCCTCTGCCACCCAACACTGTGCTAACTCGTTTTGCTTTGACTTAAAGAGGGCCGCCAGGAGAGAACCAGATACTAGAGATCTGGATCTCTCAAGAGAGCACCCAGTCATTTAACGTAATTTGGCCGTACAGTCTTAAGGACCTCGCTAGGGTACGAGCCACTTGCTCAGCCATTGCTTCCTAGCCTACGACATCCCAGCTAGACTTTATTCGCCTAGCAGACACCCGATTAGGATTATAAACACTTATGTTATGTATGCAGCATTTTTATTCACGTTGAGTGTAAGCCTTGGTTGTTGTTGAGTTGCACAACCCTAGCAGGCTTTTGCGTTGCCTGAGAAAGTACTTCTTTTGTTGTTGGAGATAATACTATTGCACATTTAGCGTTATTCCCGTGCCAGTTAACACTGTATGTCCCTACACTTGTCATATCTTGTTCCTGCTTTATATAACAGTTCAAAATCCGATTCGATCATCTTAAGCAGCATCAGACTTTCTTCAGAAGATTCCTGTTCGATGCTTTAGGACTTTCATTCACTTTCTTTAATATAGGAGTGACAGTTATTATTGTTTAGAGTAACTTTAACTATACCTTCTTCTTGTTTGCATTAAATCATTCCAGTGATTTAATTAAGCTCTCTATCTTTTTCCTTGTATACATTATTAACGTAATTGTATGTTGTTGTAATCAGGCTGTATCAGAGATCATCAGCCTGTAGTAGTAGTGCATTTATACCGAGTTAGAGGATACCCCGCTATCGCAGATTTAACTCTGGAGGGTATAGGTGTTTTTGTGCGCCGGCATTATAAGTTCGAGGGTTGGATCTAGTGTTACCGTTGTGGCTGTGTGCCTTTCTAGTCCAATGATTAAGAGCCCTTGTTTTATATGAGTCCCGGTCGTAACACTGCCTATCTGTTCCCAAAATGTCTGGAGAATGAATAGCTAATGTAATCGTAATTTAGTAAGTACAGTCGTGAGTCATAATAAGCTTACACCCACTTGATTTTGTTTTATATGTGATATTTTAAAGTGTTGTTTTATCTGTCTTGAGTTTGAAACATACTACATATACGGGTGTGTAACTAATATAACACTGTACATTCCTACCTAATAGGTCACCTATGGTTGTGTTCGCCACTCTCCTAGCGGCACCGAGGAGCGCGTCGCCCCTCGTTCTAGGTGGTGATTTGGTGCAGCATACTGTTTGGAGGGGCACTACGCTCCCCTGCGAAGAAGGGCTCATCGGGGTGAGAGAGAGAGAGAGCGAGAGAGAGAGAGGGGGGGGGGGGGGGGGTCACTGTTTTGTGGTTAATAGTTCTTGTAGGGGATACATTTTGTGTCCGAGCTTCCAATCGCTAACACTGGCTTTGGTTTCAACTTTAACCCTCCAGACCCAGCGCCCTTAGCTCGCGACTGTACTGTGTTCCCGGGTGTTTTGACGATAATTGGGCTATGTTTACTCACCTGTAAATCAATAAATAGGGCATGTATTGTTATGAATAAAAAAATAAAATGTTCCACAAACCTTCCTCTGTAGAATGCCTTTGAGTAAAGGTCTCTAGCCCCAGTGGTTGCATAATGGCGAGCGCGGGAAGTAGAGTGATTTTCGGCGGCAAATTCTTCCCGCGTTCGGATGCATCGCTCAGGCCCCGGCTACCACGCACCTAGCCGCTCGTCGCGCCAGAGTGTTTGCCTCCCATAGACGACTTTAGTGGTTGATATTGACAGTGTGATGTTTATTTGATATCTTTATAGTTATTTAGAGGCCAATTATATAAAGTATGTGTATTAGGGTATCACTGTCACTAATATTGCTCATTTTCACTCGATACCGTACGTTTTATTAGTAATTGAGGTAGGTTATTGTTATATTAGGCACTGATTATTCGTTATCACAGGTGTTTATTATACTTTGGCCATCAAATATTAGGTCTTGTGTCACTTTCACTTTGGTAAATATGCTTTAGAGAGTGTCACTGTCACTGATAATGCTCATTTTCACTCGATACCGTACTTTTTTTAGTAATTGAGGTAGGTTATTGTTATATTAGGCACTGATTTTTCATTATCACAGGTGTTTATTATACTTTGGCCATCAAATATTAGGTCTTGTGTCACTTTCACTTAGTTATATGCTTTGTAAACGTTTTATATACAATTTATTGTATCTTGTGGATGGTGGTCAGGAGGTTGACCTTCCGCTGGTCATACCAGTGGATAGCCAGATTTTTTTTTCTTTTTTCTATGTGATTGAGGGAGGCAAAAGGCAGAACTGCCTATAGCGAGTGCCTCCCCCATAGTTGAAAGAGTGACAGGGCCAAAATCAAGGGACGTTCGAGCCAAAATGCCTGGACACACTGAGTTTGAAGCAATTTAAGTCATAGGAAGAGGGAAAGACTGATTCTGGGAGAGAGTTCCAGAGCTCAGCTGTTGAGTAGAAGAAAGTTTGAGAGTAACGTTTCACTCTTGTGTTGGAGAGTTGCACAGAGTAGGGGTGGGATTGAGTTGCAAGACGGGTATCACGTGCCCTACGTAAAGGAGGTGGTATACACTTGGAAAGTTCTGAGGAACACTGATTATTATAGTAGCGATAGAATAGCGAGAGAGATGCAACATTGCGGCGGAGAGAGAGAGATTGCAGAGAGTTGGTGAGTGGACGGGAGTTAATGATACGAAAGGCCTTCCTTTCAACTTTGTCTAGGAGAGCGGTGTGAGAGGAACCTACCCCCACATGTGAACAATACTCAATACAAGGACGCACCTGTACAGAGCAAGAAGCTGTGTAGGGGAAAAGAACCCCCTAAGGCAGTTGAGCACACCCAGCTTCTGGGAAGCTGCCTTAGCAAGACTGGTAATATGGTCCTTCCAACTGAGAGCAGAAGAAAAGGAGACACCAAGAATATTGAGAGAAGATGAAGGATTGATTTTTGTATTGTTGAAGAATAAGGGATAGTCCGCTGGGAGTTCCTTACGGGTAGATAGATGGAGAAATTGGGTTTTGGAAGCATTAAAGGTAACAAGGTTTTCTCTGCCCCAATTGGAGAATGGGCCCCGACTTTTTCCGGAACACATCGCCTTTCTTGGTCTTTGGAGGGAAAGGTGGCATGCCCTTCCTTCTCCCTCGTACTGTGCCTACAATCCCCGTCTTGCGCTCTTGGAGGTACTTTGAGAGAGTGGGGGACGTGTAGTAGTTGTCCGTGTAGAGGACGTGATTCTTATGGAAATAGCGGTCCATCATGGCTTGCACCACTGCTCCGCCAAAGCCAATGACGGGGTCCACAAGCACGTCCCCTTCCTTCCCGCTGTAGACCAGGAAGTCCCGGACATAGCCAGTTCGGCAGTCGCACAGCACAAAGAATTTTATGCCAAAGCGATGTCTCTTTGAGGGGATGTACTGCTGGAAGCTGAGCTTTCCCCGGAACAGCACAAGAGACTCGTCAATGATGACCTTGCGGAAGGGCTTGAAGTAGGAGGAGAAGCGGTGTCGCATCATCTCGTACAAAGTCCTAATCTTCCACAGCTTGTCTGGGCAGTGGACGTCGGTGATGGTGACAAGATGGAGCGCTGCGAGGATGTCAAGGTACCGGTCGCGAGACATATATTTCCCGAAGGCAGGGGTGGATATGAGATCATTGGTGATCCAATAGTCAGGCAACCTATGCTTCTTGACATGAGGCATTAGCATGGCGAGTGCCAGGAAGACCATGAACTTGTGATGAGTCACTTCGGTCCACTGCCTCATGTGGCCCTTGGTCACCTTGTCAAACATGTGGACCTGGAATTGGTGCTGCTTGTTTGTCTCCTTGATGACAAATCTGGTAACCTCCTCATCAAAAAAGGCCTCAAAACACTCATGTGGTGGAGCATTGGGGCCTGCGAGAAAATTGGGGGTAATTCCTGAACCCTCCTGTACCTCATCAAAAGCTGGCACATCAGGGTTGTAATCTTCCCCGTCAGCCAGGTCTTCCCACTGGAAAACATAGAATGGGTTTTGGCGACGCACACGAGGAGCTCCAGGTGGTGGCCCAGCATGCCCACGGCCAACTCGGGAGGCGTGCGCCCTAGGGCAGCCAGGGCGGCGGCCAGGGCGGGCCACAGCACGACGCCCCGGGCGGAGCGGATGGGTTGAGGGTCGTCCATGTCCATGTAGTCGTCGTCAGAGTGGTCATCTTGCCCTGACGGTAGACCTATATAGTCATGGCCAGAGTCATCTGTGAGGTGCCCTTCATCGTCAGTGTCCCCCACATAATCTGGCGGGGAACGAGTGATGCGTGGGCGGCGTGCGGGGGGGCGAGGTGGCGAAGGAGTGGCAGGTGAGGCTATGTCCCCCCGAGGTTCTGGGCTCCATTGCCTGCGACGAGTGGCAGGAAGCAATGTTCCACTGTCACTAGGCCCAGGTATTGGTGATGCAAGCTCAAAAACTTCGTCAAGCACACATGTTGAAGGCTGGAGAGGTGGGGAGGACGGTGGGGAAAGTTGCGGGGGTGTATGGCTCGGGCCGGCAGGGGTGGACGCCGCAGGAGCCTCGAACAAAGCCTGCCTAGTTTGCTGTCCTTTTTTGACATATTGCCTGCCTTTCCCCTTTTCGGCAGCAGCATGTCTCTTGTCGAGGGACCTAGGAGGCAAATAGGGCGAAAGTGGGTGGTCCTCAACCCTTGGCAGTGGTGGGGG
Source organism: Paralithodes platypus (assembly GCA_032716605.1). Lineage (NCBI taxonomy): Eukaryota > Metazoa > Arthropoda > Malacostraca > Decapoda > Lithodidae > Paralithodes > Paralithodes platypus. The sequence continues at coordinate 14,557,972 of CM064537.1, read as the reverse complement.
TGGTGGGGAAGAATGGGGGGTGCCCGGGTCATCTTGGGTGGCTTGGGTAGATAAGGGAGACAATGGCGGGCGAGATGAGTCACCACGCTCACCCTCACTCACATCCTCATCAAGTCTTTTGGCTTCTTCCCTGGCTGTTGCGGCCGCCTTCTCAAGTACCTGCTTCTTATAAAAGCATAGCTTGAAAGGCGATTTAGCTGGCGAAGGGCTTGGAGTCGTGTCACTCAAGTGAAACTTGGAGATTGACCTTGAGCTCTCTCACTCACTCACTTTCCCCACTTCACTCTCTTCACCTTCAACAGCTTCCGCGAAAGCTGTTACATCACCTTCATCACTCTCATGTTCACTCTCAAATCCCCTAAATTGCGTACCATTGTCACTATCATCGCCATAATCACTCGACTTATAATTTGACGATTTATCACTGTCTTCATCATCAACAATATGCTCTCCTTCAGCACGCTCATAAAGTCTCAATGTCTCCTCAATACCTCCTGGAGATAACACATTTAGGCGGTGTCGTCTGCGTAAGACGCGACGAGCTTGGGCGGGCGTCGTAGGGAGCACGGTATCGGACACAGCGGAATAACTTATTGGCGTACTATCCATGATGGTGTCGGGGTAGAGACGGATGCCGTGGCGTAGTTCACATCTGGTGGCGCTCTCTACCACCCCACAACAACAAAAATTTACGCGCACCACTCGAAAGCATATACGCAAGCACCCGGAGCCTCAGAGCCCTACCGGGTTCCGCGGGGGGTGTTTGTTATGGGTGCCTCAGAGCCCAACCGAGTCTGGAGGGTTAAGCAACAATTTCGATAAGCTTATGAAACAGAATCATCTCTGCCCTAACCACTTCCTGTCTCTCTTATCCACCGGCCACCGAACTTAACTATTGTTTGTTGCATGGGAGATTCTTTCTCAATAACGTCAATACTAATATCCCGCGATATGGTCAAGACACAATTTACACTTAGTTAAATAAATAACTTATTATAATTAACTGCTTTATTTTTTGGACAGAAGGGTGCTGAGCTGGTATGGTCATGTTGAACGAATGGGAGATGAAAGGCTTACAAAGAGAATATGTGAGTCAGGTACAAGGGGAGATAGAAGGGCAGGAAGACCCCCATTGAGATGGAGAGACTGTGTAAGAAAGGCTTTGGATGATAGAGGAATGACTATAGATCAGGCAGGGGAAGTGGTGGTGGACAGGAGTGAATGGAGAATGCTTGTGAATAGTTGAGTGAACACGTGGTCATTTGGAGTAAGGGGTCGGGCGCAAGCTGGACTAGATAATAGTCCATCAGGCGCCTGGCCCGGGGAGACGATTAATATGAAGGGGGTGCCTGGAAGTGTGGTGGGAGGGCTTGTGGCTTTGGCTCCGCTGCATGTCTGCCTGCCGAGATCGGAACCTCTCCGGGTGGTCACTCGACAAGTGCTAAGTGATTTATGTGTTTTGGTCCGGAGGTGGCAGAGTTCCTCACTTACACTGGACCTAGAACTTTCTATTTGAATTGTATGTTCTGTATAATTGCTGGTAGTTTTTACATGGGATACAGTTTACAACCTGACTCTTGATCTAACCACTTTTCACTAATGTAGCGATTTAACTTTGCACATAATTTATACTAACAATCAACTTTAGTTAACATTGGCTGCTGACTCCACTCTCCATTCAACTCTTCTTGGTGCAAAAACATTAAGTTACACATTTTGCGATCGACATTCACAATATTCAAGGAAAAGATAAATTTTAACTATTGGCAACTATCTTTACTAAGAACTGCATCATTTACTAACACTTTTACTCGGCAATCCTGTTCTTATTAATAACCAAAGTTATGGGCTGGTCTATCAGAGTGAGAACTGAGCGATCTCTGCCATACCCATAGCTTACTCTGACTGTTCCTTTTACTTATATATTTTCTAGATCTCAAGTGACGGCGTCTCTTGCGTGGATTGACCTCCTAATCTACCAAGATTGGAAGCCAAAGCGTCACATCTTTCCTTTGCCCCTCAACTTTCTCTTCATAATTGCTGAGGGGCACAGGGCCCTGGGTGGGTCTTTGGTTTCCCGGGTGTTTCCGCACCCTCCTCAGCTCCCCGCCATGGAGTGGCTTCGGTCACCCAGGCTTTATTGTGGTCGGCAAGGGAGGGTTCTGTGGGGGCGCTCGATTATGGCCTTGGCCTTGCTCGGGGCCTTGGGGCTGTTCGGCCAGGCAGCTTGGGGAAAAACAACAACAACAACAACCAAAGTTATGTACAGTTGGCCAACTTGGTCCTGCGACAAAATGTTGTGGTGTGTGGAGGTGTGTGGTATTTCATCTGTAGTAAACAACGTAGTTTTATGAATGAATCCCTCAAACCCTATGGCGTGTGAAAGACGAGACGTGATTGGTTGAGACGAGATCTATCGGGAAACTCTATTTTCTCCTTTATTTGCATTACTTAAGGGTTAGCAGAACTTCCAGAATGATGTTAGGTAATATATGAATATGAAATAAAGAAGCTTCCAGGTAAAAAAAAAAAAAAAAAATGAATAATACATAACCTATCCTTACTCAAATTATTAGGCAAGGCAGAACATGTGTGTCGGTGGTAGGAGGGTGGGGCTTCGTTTCAGTTTAATCGAGATGGCACGGCTGGTTTTAATGACTCACAGCTGAATGGTTGTTTTAAGGATGCCTGCATATTGAATGTTTGGCTTACAACTTCTATGGACAGTCAAATTAAATATTTGTCATAGCATGATGTGTAATATGGTTTGTAGTGTAAATTTGTTAACTTGCTCTTGTCTCAAAACTGTGTTTTAAGAGTTATGTGGTGGCTATTTATATCCGTATTCTGATTCTCTTGGAAAGCAAGACTGAAAAAGCACCTTGGTTTTCTCTTCAGAATGTGAGAGATCCTCTATAATCTTTTTAAGTAGATAACGTAAATATTTGTGTATATCTAAGCAATCTTCAGACAATGTTTTCAACTTAGTAAGGACCAGTCAGTAAAATTATTAACTTTAAATTTGAATTAACCCCTTGATCCTTAGAGTTGTTCTAATCTTAGCAAGGACACGTAGCAGTAGCAATAATGACAAGAAAGCAGGTGTCGTCTGTTTGAAGTGGTAAAGGTGAATACAATATATTGGTTGTAGCTGGAATTACAAAGGGTTCAAAAGGGTTGACTTATTATGTTTAACCTTCTAACTATTAGTGCAGAGGATATGGAATCATGTGTGGCCAAATTGTGCACTTTGTGACTAATGCATCATACTTTCTACATTCATACTAAGACCCAATGGGAACATTTTAAAGGGTGGAGGGAATCTGTATTTTCATGCTGGTGCCTGGGGCAGCCCTTTTTCAATTAATTTCCATTGAGTTCTGAAACACTGATTTTTGCCCCAAACTGTATACCGTGATAGAGATGTCAAGCTAGTCTCAAATGACTCGTCTGGACAAGGGAAACAAATTATATTCAGACAATGTTTGGCTAATTTTGACCGTTTGACTTATACTGGATCCTGTAGTTTAACAACATAGGGATAATTGGCAAAATTTCTTACAGATTTGTGGCACGATGATAAACTACAATACCCTGTATAAGTCAAATGGTCAACATTAGCCAAATTTTTTCTAAATATAATTTGTTTCACTTGTCCAGACGAGTCATTTGAGACTAGTTTGACATCTCTATCACACATATATCTACAAGTAACACGGAATAGAAAGAACACAAAGGTGTAATGTAGTCGAGGAGATAGTGGGACAATGTGTCATGAAGGTAATAATGAAAGAGATACACAACAATAAAACACATTTTAAGATAATAATATCATAATTATACGACTAAGCAAGCGTCTCAAAAAGCCAATTGTACAGTTCTCTCTCTCTCTCTGTAGTTACTTAATAGTATCTGTATCTATCTCACTTTCCATCTACATTTAACCAATCTCTCACTCTCTCTCTCTTCCTGATGGTAATAATGTATGTGTATATTCCTTGTAGCTGTGGGGAGAACGTGGATACTAGATGTGGAAGCCGAATTTGTCCTGACCTCATTGTGGGTCACCAGCTTTACACAGAGTTACACATATACACAGACTCTACACTCTTTGTGCCCAACACCAACTAGTCAACCCCGCCTTATATCTAAACTAGTAGTTAGTTATCGACATTTTGATTGATATGTAATATAGTTGCACAAAATATACACCCAGCAGAAGGAGATTAACATTTACTGGGGAAATTATTAGTATAAGTATTGTCCCCTCTGGGGGTATGGGAATAGAATATGCCCCACATGCCTCCTGTGTGTCGTAAGAGGCGACTAAAGAGGTTGGGTTGGTGGGTTTGCGAAAAATACTTACTGCAACGATGAACGAACGAACAGCCTCGGATGTAGATGGACCTAATGTTGACGAACCCCGACCTATCATGGACAGGCTTAGAATAGCAACTTGGAATGTGAGAGGCGTGAATGATGACACAAAAGAGAGAGAGGTTCTGGAAGTGTTAGTGAATGCCAGACTGGATATATGTGGCATGACTGAGACCAAATGGAGGGGTACAGTTGTGAGAGAGTGGGAGTGTGGAATGGGTGTGTGTGCTGGAGTGAGTGAGGGAGCAGTGAGAGAAGGTGCGTGTTGTTTGTAAGTAACAAATGGAAGGAGTGTGTAAGAGACTATGGGTCTGTGGGTTCAAGGATTGTGTGGGTGAGAATGAAAGTAGGAATACAAACGTGGGTGGTTGTGTGCATTTATGCTCCGACAGAGGATAACACTGTAAGAGAGAGAGAGGATTTCTGGGTAAATGTGGAGATGTACCTGGATAAGCTTGGCAAGAGTGAAAGCATATTTTTGATTGGGGATATGAATGGGAAGCTGGGCGATAAGAAAGTTGATGGAGTGTACAAAGGAGTACAAAGGAAATCAAGCAACAACAGATCTAGTGACCCTTCTAGGCTGCTTGTCCTCCAAAACACTGAGGATCAAGTGTCCAAACAGTGGTTTAGAGTGGTAAGGGAACATTGGAAAGGGAACTACTGCCCTGGAACTAATGTCCGTGGCAGGATTAGGAAGTTAGTAGGGGACAGATGGGTTAGTAACTGAGGGGGGGGAAAAATAAAGTTATTCATTTACAAACGCAGTCAGCCGCGGGTTTGATGCGAGATATTTGTCTAAGCGGAGTTTAAATGAATCAACGGGCCTGCAGTCTATAACGTCTTGGGGAAGCCCATTCCACAAGTTGACAAGTCGATTGAAGAAGAAATTCTTAGATTCGTGTGAGTTAAAAGATTTACCAATAATTTTGCAACCGTTTCCCCGCGTGTAATTAGATTGGTCGATAGTGAAGTACTTACTACAGTTCATAATGTCGATGCCTTTGATTATTTTGAACACTTGAATTAAGTCACCTCTTAATCTGCGCTGGGTTAAAGCAAATAGATTTAATTCTCTAAGACGCTCTTCGTATGGTTTGTTCTTTAGGCTAGGTATCATTTTGGTAACTCTACGTTGAACTCGTTCTAGCTTGTTTATATCTTTTTGGTAATAAGGGCACCAGGATTGAACGCAGTATTCCAGAAGAGGGCGGACTAAGGAATTGTAAAAGGTTAGGATAACTTCTTTGGATTTATGCTCAAATGGCCTGCATATAAAGCCAACTATTTTGTTTGCCTTCTTAACAACTTCTGAACATTGTTGACTCGGTTTTAGGTTACTCGATATTGTTACTCCCAGATCGGTTTCTCTGTTTACATTCTTAAGCTGAGTGCCATTCATCGAATAGTTTGCTTTCTCATTTAGGTATCCGATATGTAGTACTTTACATTTATCCGCATTGAAACTCATTTGCCAAATTTGGGCCCAACATGACAATTTATCTAGATTGTGTTGCATATCGTCAACTTGTTCTATTGAGAGTACGCTATTTGCAATTTTTGTATCGTCAGCAAATGTTGAGATTGTACAGGTGAGACCCTCATCTATGTCGTTGATATAAATTAGAAAGAGAATTGGTCCTAGTACCGATCCCTGGGGTACCCCGCTACTTACATTGGTCCATTTAGATGCCTTACCGTTTATGACTACTCTTTGCTTTCTGTCGCTGAGCCAATTTTCTATCCATTTCAACACACCGTCTTTTGTATTCCATGCGCTTTTAGTTTTAGCAGTAAACGTTTGTGGGGAACTTTGTCAAAGGCCTTTTGAAAATCAAGGTATATAATATCTACAGCTTTACTCTCATCGTAGAGGTTGAGGATATCGTGGAAGAAGTCTAAGAGGTTTGTTAAATAGGATTTTTTTTTACGAAAGCCGTGTTGAGTATCTTTAAGTAAGTTATTTGCCTCCAAGTGATTTACGAGTCTGTCTCTTATGACCTTTTCTAGCAATTTACATGCAATTGAGGTTAAGCTAATTGGACGATAGTTACTGGGTAGGGATTTGCTGCCTTTTTTGAATATCGGTGTTACGTTGGCTAGCTTCCACTGATCAGGCATAGTCCCAGACTGCAAGGATTCATTGAATAGCAATGTAAGTGGTTTGGAGAGCTCATCCTTAGCTTCCTTTAGAATTCTAGGCGAGATTGTATCAGGTCCAGGCGTTTTATTTACCTTGAGTTTATCTAAACAATTCAATACTTCTCTCTCTGTAACGGTGATATTGCTTAGAACATCTGAATTATCAATCTGAATCGGCGATGGTGTAGGGATATCACTGAGGTCTTCGGTTGTAAAAACTGATGCAAAGAAGGTATTGAGGGCATTACTCATTTGTACTTCGTCTTTGGTGTATTCTCCATTTTCATCGACTAACGGTCCAACAGTTGAAGTAACTACTTTTTTCTTTCTGATATAACTATAGAATTCTTTCGGGTTTGTTTTACTTTGATTCGCAACATGTAACTCCAGGGTCTTTTTACTTTGCTTAATTAACTTTTTGGCTTTGCGTCGTAGCTCTACAAATTTCACCCGTTCTTCGTCATTTTGTGAGGATTTTAATCTATCATTAGCAAATTTTTTAGCAAGCAGACAGTCTGAAATATCTTTATTCCACCATTTGGGCTTATCATTATGGCCTGGACGCCGTATTTTCGATGGTATGCAGTCTTGCACTTCCTTAAGGTAAGTGGTTGTGAAACACTCCCAAGATGTATATATGTCGTTATTGTTAGTCAGAAAGCTCCAGTCAGTTTCTTTAAGCTTTGATTTAAGTTTATGAAAATTTGCTTTCTTGAAATTGGGACTTTCTCAATGCTGCTATTTGATTTGTTACTAGTAAACTTTAAAGTGAAAGTTATCGTACAATGGTCGCTGTTACTGAATTCATCACCAACATTCAAATTCTCTATTAATTCTTCTTTTGTTGCGAGTACAAGGTCAAGCACATTATTATCACGGGTCGGAGATTGTACAAATTGAAAAAGTGAACTCTCTTGCAAGTTAGCATAGAGGTCGTGTCCAGAGTGTGAAGTAAGAATATCGCCCCATCGCTCGAGTGGTGGGACGGTGGGGTATACCGTCAGAGGTGAATGGGAATGGTACTGCACTTGTGGGTGTATGTGTGGGGAGGAGCTTGTGGATAGCCAACACAGAATGATACACAGGTACACGTGGAAAGTGGTGTGGAGGAAGAATGATAAGGATAAGACAGAGGTGGAACAAAAGGCTCTGATTGATTATGTGTGGATGAACGAATTAAAAAATCTGTGCTTGATGCTAGGGTTCAAAGGGGTATTGGATGGGGTCTGTCTGACCATTATGTAGTAGTAGCTAAAATTAGGATACAAAAGAAGTGGGTGAGGAGAGCTGGAGGGAGGCGAGAGGAAGGTGGAATGGTGTGGAGGGTGGAGAGGTTGCAGGAGGAGGAAATCAAGGAAGAGTTCAGGAGAGCAGTAGAAAGATGACTAGGTAGGTTTGACCTGGAAGGTATAGAGGAAGTGGAGAAGGTGAGCAAAGTATTTAAGGAAGAGATCTGTGCAGCATGTGAGGAAGTGTGTAGAGTAAGGAGAAGAGGTAGGGAGTGAAGGGTACAGCGTGGTGGACAGAAGAGGTAAAAAAAGCTGTGGAAGACAAGAAGAAAGCGTATAGAGAGTGGTTGGGTAGTAGAGGCAATAAAGATTTGGAGAAACAGAAACGAGCGAGGTACTTGGAAAAAAAGATAGTGGTGAAAAGAGTAGTGAAGGAAAGTAAGAGAAGAGTAGATGGGAAATTTGAAAGGTATGCGATTGTAAAATGGAGGGAGTGGAAGAAAGTCTTCCGGAAAGAAGTCAAAATATTTAGGGAAGGTAGCAAGGGAAACGGTTAAGGTGTGAAAGATAAAAATAGGCGAGTGCTAGCCGAGAAGCAAGAGAGAGTCGAAAGATGGAGGGAGTACTTCAACGAATTGCTGAATGTGAGGAATGAAGCACCAACAAACATAGTTGGATGGGGTATGGGAGGGAGAAGAAGAGAAGTAGTGGAGGAGGAGATGGGGATCAGGAGTTCAGAAATGTGTGAAGCCATGAAAAGAGTGAAGTTGGGGAAAGCACCAGGAATATTGGAGTGTGTGGCGATATGCTGAGGTATGGTGGTGAGATAGTAATCGAATGTGTATGGAAAATGTACAAACTAGCATGGGAGAAGGGGAGTGCACCTAATGACTGGAAAACAAGCATAATAGTCCCCCTATATAAGGGCAAAGGGGAAAGAGGAGTGTGTGGTAACCACCGAGGAATATGTCTTTTAAGTGTAGTAGGGAAGGTGTACAGTAGGGTAATGATTGAGAGAATGAGAGCGAGAACGGAGAAATGGATAGGTAACGAGCAGGGCAGTTTTAGGAAGGGAAGAGGATGTGTAGATCATATTTTTACCCTGAAATGTGTTGTGGAGAAATATCTGGAGAAGCAACAAAAGCTGTACATTGCCTTTATGGACTTGGAGAAGGCCTATGACAGAGTGGATATATAAGGGATGTGGAAAGTACTTAGAATATACATAGTAGATGGCAAAATTGCTGAAAGCAGTGAAAAGCATGTATGATGGTCAAAAGGCGGTAATACGTGTGGAAAATGAGCAGAGCGGGTTCTTTCATCGGAATGTTTGGTTGAAACAGGGGTGTGTGATGTCACCGTGGTTGTTTACTGTATATATAGATGGAGTCATGAAAGAAATACAAGGAAGAGCCGTGGATGTTGGTGTATCGCTGATAAGGGAGGGAAACGAGTGGAAGCTACATGTACTGCTGTTTGCTGATGATACAGTTCTGATGAGCAATAATGAATGGGAATTGCAGGGTCTGGTAAATATGATTGGAACAGCATGCGAAAAAAAGAATCTGAAGGTATATGCGAGGAAGAGCAAGGTAATGGTCTTCGAAAGGGGTGAAGCCACAGAGTGTGAGGTGATGTTGAACGGTCAGGCTATGAAGATTGTAAGCTCATTAAAGTATCTGGGCAGTGTGCTGAGTAAGGATGAGAGTGTGGATGAATAAGTGCGGGAGAGGGTGCAACAGGGGAAGACAGTTGTAGGAACGCTGAAAGCAGTAACAAGAAATAGGGTGGTCAGCATGGAAGTGAAGAAGTTCTTGCATGACAGTGTGGTAATCCTGACACTGACTTGCGGAAGCGAAGCATGGACGTTGGTGGAGAAACTCGGACCAAGATTGAGAGGGGTGGAAATGAGTTACATGAGAAGTGCGTTCGGAGTTACATGGAGGGATAGACAAACGAATGAGGAAGTAAGAGGGAGGTGTGGTGTGGAGGTACAGTGCAATCATTGGACATATATCGACAGGCCCCGCCCCCTTCCCCAACTGTTATCATACGGCTGGCATGACTGTGCGAGGTAGGTGTGTCCAACAGGGTTACCAAATCAGCACAAAAATATTATTTAATCTGTTTGCAGAAGTAACTAGAAGAATACAAACTAGTAAATGCCTACCTAATATTGCTAGAATATTACTCCAATATTGATAACATGTGCTAAAAGATGCGGAGTATAGCCAGCATTCTTATTGCTAGGTGTAAAATATTGCCGCTAGATCAAGTCAATATTTATTTATCATTTTAAATTATTAAATATGGCCTACAAAGCCATCTACCTTTCTACATCAACGAGTGAGAAAGAAATGTTAAGACTGGAGCCTGTCTTTAACACCTTACGAGCGGCCTATGCGGTTTATTTATATGTACCGCCCAGCGGGGTGTTTTTAGCCAAAATAGGGCTGTTTACGTGATAATTTTCATGCCTAAATAAGACCCAGAACGTAAAACAAGTACCTATCCCTGAAAGGGCATACACAGAGCTTTCGAATGACACCATAACGATCCTTTTATGATGGCTAGTTTTCTTGCAATAACCGTGCAACGCGAGTGCAAAAAGCATGTAATTCGGTACTTTCCCCATATAATTCAGTATGTAGCGGGTGAGAGAGGGAGGAGGGAGCTGAGATTCGTGTCAGTAGGTTCGCCGCGGTGGTCTGGAGCAGTCATACGCTCGCTAGTCTCCTGCCACCACTTGTCTCTCTCTCTCAGCAACATTACGTGCTGAAATTGCCACTCGACCTATGTCGAGCGCCGCCACATAGTCCAGCTTTATTTAACTCGACTTATGTGGTGAGCCTCTAATTAAGGGTTAACAGCTCCATTCCCTTGTTCAAGTAAATAATTTTAGATCTAGCGGTAATGTAGCTACATTGGCAACGCTTCTCTCTCAAGGTTTCAACTGTCACTGCGCTGCCATTCAAACGTCAGTTCAGTTCCCTCCTGTCTTCTGAAGGGGGAAGATGGCGTCTCCTGCCCATAATACCCCTGGCAGACCTGCTGGTTCTCCCCGACTTGTCAGTCAAGCCAGGAATATTGTCTTGAATGTATTCATGTATTTTGATAAGGAGAAAACTGAGCCAGTTGATGTGGTGGTGAAGAAAACCTCTGAGGCAACGAAAGTTTCACAGCCATTAATTAATAAGATCAGAACTCAAGGCAGGAAGATTGAAAGAGTCTTTCATTCACCAGTTTACCAGCAACGGCTTTCACCCATACTTGGACCATTGACAACTTTGATCACTTCACAATTTGAGAGAGAGAGAGGGAGGGAGACCGAGGCTCACAGACAAGGGAGGGGGGAGGCATTACGGTTACGGTACCATCCCCTATACACCCAAACGCAGTCGCTCGCTAAGCCTACCTTAATAATTTTCTACCTCTGCTCTGCCCAAGTAGACGAGGTAACAATGGTAATGGAGTTTACTTTTCTGTACTATGGTATATGGTAATATTGTATAGTAAAGAATAAATGCAAATATGCATGTATTAAAGCGCTCTTACATCCTATAATTAATTTTACTTGGAGCTCTTATCAGCTCCGTGGTAAGGTGACAAGTGACTTGTTCGAGATTGCGGTATGATAAGCTCTACTTCGTCTACGGCGCTGGTGGAAGCGGGCGGGGCCTGTTGATATATGTCGAATGAATGCACTGTAGATGTGCTGGAAAGTGTGAAAAGGAACACCTTGACATGGTTCGGCCATATGGAACGTATGGGAAGCGAAAGAATGACTAAGGGGGTGTATGAGAGCGAGGTGGAAGGACAGGGAGGGAGAGGTAAACCGAAAGAGAGGTGGAAGGATGGAGTGAAGAAGTATATGGATGAAGGCGGTCCTGGTTGGGAGGATGAGCGTTGACTGACTGGGGACAGATGTGCATGGGGGCGTTTCGTTCGTGGACACACCTTCGGGGATCAATGCCTCAGGCAATAGATAGATAGATACAGATTGTAATACAAATATTTCAGATTTGACCCCCCCCCCCCACGCAACCCCCTCCTATAACACACAAATATAATATGAATATAATATAAATCAAATATAATAATGAAAAGTCCAGCTTCTTCGAGATGTCCACACCAGAACTTAATTTCAATGGTTGGGTGTAAAATATAATTAAGATAATTTATGGGACATGCTTGCTAATAGATCAAAACATTAATTTATGAAACCATTAATGAAACTGTTTTTACGATGCTATGGTGATATTGTGGAAGATTAAATGTGTGTGTGTGTGTTATCAGTCCAGTTGTGACCCAAGACTTATTTGTGTGTCACCAAACATGCTACGCCCAACACTCAATACACCTGGGAATCATAAATCAGTGAATTTCGGTTTGATAGTTATTCTGTATAATAGTGATTAAACTTCCAAATGTAGCAGTTATTTTCCGTGGATCAGCATGAATTATAATAGCTCTGATTACCAACATGTTGTGTGTATTTATTGAATACTGAAAACAGGGACAACTTAAACATTCCTAAAAACGATCATTCAGCGTCTGGAATAAAAACAAGTCTCGGCATTTTCTTCTAGCACTCACGTGTTTATGAACATATCTCAACTCAACCAATACATGGTACATACAAGTTAGCTCCAAGGTCAATAAGATGCGTCCTAGTCGTCGGAAGTTTCATTTGCTCCAGAAGGGGCACTTGGCTCAAAACCATATCTGAATGTCTAAACATTAAATCTTATATTTCACAGATTTTAGAGACATGGTTTTGGTCTAGTTATGTTCAATGTTGTAAGAATATCGGAAATAAAATTGATTGGAGTAGGATATCCAAAAGGGGCTGCAGGTACGGGTGATCAAAATATAAGGGATAGATTTTATCAAAACAAAATCTTGCACTTCTTTGCCTCTATCATGTGGGTCTTGACAAAAATAGGTACAGTTGTAGATTAAACCATGCTGAGCATGGGTTTTATTAAGGCTCTATAATATAGTACAAGTAGTAGACAATTATATAATTATTAAGGCTCTATAATATAGTACAAGTAGTAGACAATTATATAATTAAATACACAATGTAGATCAATGTTGCTCCCCCGGTACTGGGGAGATGTCCATGAACTTAAACAGACTGATCTATATTGGGAATATTTTATTGAATAATCCTATTCTTGATCTTGAAGCTGGGATATGACCAAAAACACCAGCTATACACAAATTCCTTATTGGTAAACCTTGCTGCTTGCAGAAATGTTCCCGATTTACCCGACATTTGGCGATCCAAAAGAAAAAAATCTTAAAGCATATTCTACTACCACATCCCATGATGACGAGATACATTATCCAGATTAAATTAATAGACCAACTGTTATCCCAAATATGACCAATTGATACGTCTTCCTGCTGCAAAGGTAAATAAAAAGTTGGTTCCATAAAGAAAAGTCACATAAGGCCTTCCTGGTAGGTACTGATTCATGATGAAAAGTGTACCGGTATCAATAATAAATATTATTTATCATTCTCTATAGTCGTCTACCCATTAACTCAGTAGCTTACAACACTCAGCAGTTATCTTAATGTTGCCACAAAGAGAGTAATGATGTCAATTCATTACGTAAAACCGAACAGAATATTGTATAATTCTTCGAAACAACAGCATTGATCAACTCTAACAAACATAGGCTAGAAAACCACTCTCTTTATCCCAATTCTCATCGCAGAGTAGACAAATTATTTACAAAGACTCCCGTAAGAACATACAGTATTAACATAATATATATAATACATATAACAGTACAATTGTAATCAATAAAACCATAAATGTGGAAAGGACTCACCCTAATCCGCATTGTCTCTGGACCCTGGAGATGAATTACGGTTCTTGTCCTGGAACATGTTTGGAACAGTGCTGGAGTATGAGTTTACCTCCTCCTTTCTGAAAAATGGAATTAATGAAGCATTAGAAACGTTCTCACTTCCTACATGACCTTACACATGTAAGCTATGCATGTTGTACATACATTACAGGTACACATACCAACATGCAACACGCACATGAGTAACCAGGCTCTATGTTATTAAGTAATGCACAAGGGATTTATATATTACAAAATTAGACCCACATATTGAAAAACGTGTTTATTGTTGATACTCGAACGTTTCAGTTTCATCTGAAAATTATTGGAAGAGTAAATATTTAAAACTAAAATACATCTGTTGTTGTGTGTAAGAAGGGGACAACATGATTGTCTCTCCAAAATGTAATGCGTCATCAAGTCAAATTCAATGTACGTTCCAGCCAAAGGCCCTCGGAGCTTGATGCAGTTTAAGGGGACTTATGGCGATGATGAAACACTCTTCTAAAATAATACCTTATAAGTTGGCTGAATATGCACCAAATTTTATCTAAAAAAAACATTGGAATCAGCATTAAAGTCAAGTAATATTGTTTTTTAAGAGTACAACATAACTACCTTAATGTAAATATGGACAGAACAAGTACCTTACATCCTATGTGAAAACAGGAATGAATAGCACAGTATAAATTGTTACTATTAGTTTATACACGCAGTTAACTGAGGGTTAAGAACGAGATATTTGTCAAGGCCATTTTTGAAAGTTCAGTAATACTTCACTCTAGGTAATACTTCTACTAGGTATTCCATTCCATATGTTTTCCATTCGATTAATAGATAAATGTTTTGCCTTATGTGTGAAAAGGCTTTCCATATAATATATGGAAAGCCTTTTCACACACATGAGGCAAAACATTTATCTATTAATCGAATGGTAAACATATGGAATGGAATACCTAAGAGGAAATGGTTGTACAATATTATTGACCAACCATTTCCTCTTGGGTAATTTGAATGATCATTTGTGAAGTATTTGTTGACTTCCATAATGTTAATACGTTTAATAATTTTAAACACTTTAATTAGGACCCCTCTTAGTCAGCGCTTTGTTAAATTAAAGTTATTTAACTCCTTTGGACGTTCCTCGTATAACCGAGAGATTGACATAGGCTGTGAGCTTGAATTAGATTGAGAGCTTGAATTGGGTAAAGCTATTGAATTAGGCTGAAGGGTCGAATCTTGTTTTTTCAACAAATATTGTCAGATGTTTTCGAATCTTGTCAATGACAAACTTGTTAACAAATCTTGTTATAAAAATCTGCTCTTCACATTTTAATAATTAAATACTTGTCAAAAGAAATGCCATTTCCAAATCATGTCATCGATTTTGTAAAAAAAAAATTGGAATATTATAATCGTAACTTCTTTACAAATACATATTTCCTCCATCTCTTACTCTCCTTTCTCCCCCTCCAAGAGATCCGTTTTTATTACAACAGCAACAGAAGAGCAATGAGCCGACTGTCGATAAACATTATGCTTGCCTACACGACGGAGGTTAATTTGTGCAGCAGAGTTGGCTTAGCTCCAGGACCAGAACAAGGGAGCCAGAGACTCAATTACCCGAAGCAAGAGAGGAACCCATCACATAGTTCAATACCGTACCGGAGTTGGTGTGGCTCTCGACTGTAGCGGAGAAGGAGGAAACCCAATGGACCATTCTCGAGTATAAAGCCGAAGTTTGGAGTGGCTATGCTGATTATCTTTATGCATTCGTTGCAACGCAGTATATATATATATATATATATATATATATATATATATATATATATATATATATATATATATATACAAGTTACTGAACTATAATTGTTCCGTAAACAACCATTACAATATTCATGGCCCGAACAGTATAGGCTAGTCTTGGACACGAATAGCAAGAACACCAAGTGATATTCACAATAGCGTAACTGAAGAAGAAAACAAACTTTTTATGAATGTGATACACGTAAGAGGAGTTTTCATCACGTTTGAAACTTGATAAATGTTAATAAGAAATTTGATGAATAATATATCATTGTAGTATAATAAAGACAAATAAATAATAGTGAACAGCGAGATATATCTACTGGTAATGTTGTTCTGGATGCCAGGGTGATCTCATTATAGCAGAGGCCATAATTAGAACTCCGGGATATCTATTAAGGTGGGATTTTGTGTATAATTCTCATTGGCTAATATGGACTATATATTTAATATAATTTTGTCATTGTTAATGAATTATTTATGTCCTATTGTGATATACATGTATTACTGCATAATATTTTTAAGATTAATTGAACCATATTTCCCTCTTAATCCCAAAATAATATTCCTACATTCTATTTGCACACCCGATCGTCCTTTCAGCTTACTCAATATTATTGAATTCACTTAATTTTAAATATTTACCTCAAACAAAATGTGGAGTACTTATATTTGTACAAACAATAAACCTTTTTGCTCATCTTTGGAAGGACCTCTGGGAAACAAAAGGTGTAAATGCCAATTCTATAAACCCTCATATTACCATTAGTATATTATTAAACACAATAAACTGAATATCATACCAACAGTTTCGGCGCATAAAGTCCTATTGACCTCCACCTCCTTTGTTGACATCCAAGGAGTCTCAAAGGAAGAGGCAGAAGAAGATCATGAAGAAGGAAAAGGAGAGAGAGGAAGTATGTGTATGTGTTTTGTTTGGTTCGTGTGTGTGTGAGTGCGCGCCCACACTTGTGTCATGTAACAGAAAGAAATAACGCAGAAATAGTCAAATCCGATCTCAAAAGTGAAAGACGACCACGGCAAAAGTTTACGAAAAGCATAGATACGGCCAAACGGAAAGGTATTCAATCTAAAAGGACAATGATGGTGACAATGGTGATGGGCTGGTCTATCAGAGTGAGAGCTGAGCGATCTCTGCCATACCCATAGCTTACTCTGACTGTTCCTTTTACTTATATATCTTCTAGATCTCAAGTGACGGCGTCTTTTCCGTGGATCGACCTCCCTACTGCCAACCTAAAAGTTGGCAGATTGGGAGCCAAAGCGTCACATTTTTCCCTTGCCCCTCAACTTTCCCTTCATAATTGCTGAGGGGCACAGGGCCTTGGGTGGGGCTTTGGTTTCCTGCGCGTTTCCGCGCCCTCCTCAGCTCCCTGCCTTAGAGTGGCTTCTGTCACCCGGGTTTTGTTAGTGGTAAGCAGGGAGGGTTTTGTGGGGGCGCTCTATGGCCTTGGCCTTGCTCGGGACCTTGGGGCTGTTCGGCCAGGCAGCCTGGGGAACAGGAACAACAACAACAACAACAACAACAGGACAATGAAAAGTCAAGCTAAAATACCTGTATAGTGGATGATGTAATACCACAGACAGTAGATGATTGGATACAGCAATAAAGAGATATAGGTATGCGTTGATGATATATTTTGGTTTTGTTTAGCATAATAAAAGATAGCATATCATGAACTAATAATGGAATCTGTGAATATATATATATATATATATATATATATATATATATATATATATATATTGTTACGAGGGGAGCCGGACCAACCAGATGCTCTAATAGCCTAGCCCACAGTACCGTACTACCCTGCAACAGACACGCTCTTAACCCTCTCACGACCATATGATGCAGAGGTTGCCAGATTAGCAATAAGAAATAGAGTTCTCTCACTCTTATAATTACCTCTCCAAAATTAGTTTTCTGCCCACAGCTAACTCAAAGACAACTGCAGAGGTTAAAGTAACTAAACTAAAGGTTTCTAAATACCCCTGATGGTAACAAAGGCTTTAAAGTATCCCTAATAGGCTCAACATTGCATCAAGAACGTGAGAGGGTTAATATCTGACTCAAACACCAAGATACGCAGGTTCTCTAGGAAAAATGGTTACCTTCCTCTTTGCTCTATTAAAGCAGTAACAAGGAGACACAAAAATATCTATTGTCCCCGAGTCTAGTCCACAGTTCGTTTAGTATGCAAGAGAACTTCTAAGGTTATTCTAAACTGCCCAAATATTACCTAACCATACCACTACTAGACTCCCAGAATACTCTATATCATGCCCAATCACTTAGGAATTGGGAACAATACAGAGCAAAAACCATGGAAAGTCCAGTGCTTAAACCTCTGTGCCAAGCCTATTTTCCCTAGCCTATGTCCAAATAATACACCGAGTGGTTCTCTTCAGCACAGCTCGGCGGTGGTGTTGTAAGGGGTAAACAACTTTAATAACTTAACCCTTACAACATCATCTGGGGTTAGCTCAATACAAACGAGTGCAATGGGGACAACCTCACCTAGTAACAGGCTCCACCCCCTAGTCCCTGACTTCACCGAATGTATTGCTGCTAAAAACTAAAGGCACAAGGGTTGATATCCTATAGGTTAGAAATTAACTGCCACCCTCGAAGGGTTAAATAAGGCCTGAGTTGGAAGATGCTGTGTGGTGGAAGGAAAATCAAAGTAGCCTATTAAGGCAGTATACAGGCCTCCCCACCACCCAACAACCCCTGTCCTCAAAGGCCCAATAAATGCTCAACAGATACTGGATAAGCAGGCCAATCCCCAAACCACTAGAGATATCAACCAGGATAATATACCCATATGAATGGTAAACCACTGCAGCAGAATAATGGAAGAGACATGGAAGGAAACAGTGAAGAAGCTTATAATTAAGATTTGCCAGAGAATGAAATATGCAGTGAAACTAGCTAAACTCTAGTACTTAAACTAATGAGATTAAAACAAAAACAATATGCTTAATATGACTCCAGCCCTGCTCTGCTTCGATCTACTAAGAAACAAAATAGATAAATGTGGTATTTAAGGGAAACAAAAGGAAGCAAGCTTAACAACACCAGACAGTGATGTTTTCATAGCGAGGGTCAGAAATGAAGTAAAGGCACAAACATATCGTGAGCGAGGACACAAGGCGGCATACTTGAGAAACGAAAGTGAGAAAAAACGCGCTTATGAAGAAAGAATTTTGAACAGGGATCAAGGAAGCTTTACTCCTCTGGTCTTCTCATCGTCGGGAGGTATGGGACCTTCTGCAAGTGTCTTCTATGCCAGGTTAGCTGAACAAATATCGGAGAAAAAGCGCCAGCATAGAAGCCAAGTCATAACTTGGATGAGATGCCGGCTCTCTTTCTCTATTCTCAGGTCTGCACTCCTATGTCTCAGGGGTACAAGGTCCTCCCCGCTTTTGAAATGGTCGTGGCGGAGGGACGAATTGGGGAACAACTAGGTTGATTGTAGGGAGGTACTGGTACAATAAGATAAACTACAATGTAACTAGAATAAGATAGATTGTACACCACTTTGTAACTGTCACCTTAATAAAAAAATAAAATAAAAAAAATAGAAGGAAACATGCTTACATTACTGAAATGTTTGTGGACATGCAGTAATGCAAGTAATGGTCACTCTTCTGTAAATCTAAAATGGCTTACTTAAAAATGGGAAAGGGGTGGGACCTTCTATTAAAAAAAAAAAAAAAAAAAAAAAAAAAAAAATTAAGTGGGGGTGGGACTGGGACCGTGGGAACACACCCACGAGGGTCCCCTGGCCGCGCCAAGAGAAAAGTGAGAGCTCCAAGCGTCACTAGACTGCATAACTATACCAGGCACTTGTGCTCTCACTAACAATACAAAGCAATCAAATAAAACATAAGGCATCATTGTGCAAACTTATGATAAACGAAATAATCCCCCAAGGGCTGAACAAAAGAAGTAATTATACTCGTGGCAACAACACCAGGGTAACACTGGCGACTGCCTGCAACTCATGGCAGCAGAGGAAAGACTTATAGCAAAGCTGCTAGCCTCGACACAGGGCTCCCTACTGTAGTTATTATAACACACATACAACTGAACTGAGGTTACATAACTTCAGGGGAATGTGACAATATATATATATATATTTTTTGTTCTATGTGAGTGAGGGAGGAAATAGGCAGAACTGCCTGTAGTGAGTGCTTCCCTTAGAGTTAAAAGAGTGACGGGGCCAAAATCAAGGGACGTTCGAGCCAAAATGTCTGTACACACGGAGTTTGAAGCAATTTAAGTCATAGGAAGAGGAAAAGACTCATTCTGGGAGTGAGTTCCAGAGCTCAGCTGTTGAATACAAGACAGTCAGACTAATGTTTCACTCTTGGGTTGGAGAGTTGAACAGAGAAGGGGTGGGATTGTGTTGCAGGACGGGTACCACGTGCCCTACGTAGAGGAGGTGGTATACACTGGGAGAGCTCTGAGGAACACTGATTATTATAGTAGCGATAGAATAGCGAGAGAGATTGCAGAGAGATGGTGAGTGGAGGGGAGTTAATGGTATGAAAGGCCTTCCTTTCTAGTTTGTCTAGAAGTGCGGTGTGAGAGGATCCTCCCCACACATGAGAACAATACTCAATACAAGGATGCACCGTGCCCCTGTACAGAGCAAAAAGCTGTGAAGGGGTAAAGAACCCCTTGAGGTGGTTGAGCACACCCAGTTTCTGGGAGGCTGCCTTAGCAAGACTGGTAATATGGTCCTTCCAAGTGAGAGCAGAAGAAAAAGAGACACCAAGAATATTGAGAGCAGATGAAGGATTGATTTTTGTATTGTTGAAGAATAAAGCAAGTGTCACACAATGCCGAATTAAGTGCGGACGCTCCACGACTTAAGGAGTGGCGTTAGAAGTGGGAGACCACAGCCGAGTAACGTGGGTGATCGAGGGACGGGACGCCCAAGGCGACCACTCTCGATGGGCACGCCGCCTAACGGCAACTGGACGTGGTCGAGCGGCAACCATGCAAGACCTGAGGGAGATAAATGACGCCGCCGGGTTGGATAGTTCAGTGCATTTATTATTGATGAAAGAGTGTTTGGCAAGTCGAAGAACAGATTTGGCTTAATTCCGGGCAACAACATAGGAAGAATGAGATTCTTGAGTTTTTAGGCGTCGGTTCCGTTTGAATGCTTCATCCTTGTTGCAGACAGCAGTAGAACAAGCGTGAGTAAACCAAGATTTTTTAGCATTAGACTGAGAGAAAGAAAATGGAATGCATGCTTCCATGCCTGAGAGGATTACCTCGGTACATGTTCAGCACTCTCCAAGGGTTCTCGGCCACGAAAGCAAAAGTCATATATATATATATATATATATATATATATATATATATATATATATATTATATATAAATATATATAATAGGGACTACTATTCACAAGCTTTTGTACAGCAATATGCCTCGCATACAATTATACAAGTTCAATAACCCGGGAAGCACATAGCTATGGTATTTGAAACATCCCACCAGGCGAAGGTAATCTGGTTCATTCCTGACGAAAATCGTCATATTTACCATAAATATGATTATTACTTATCCATATGCACCTATTTTATGTTTAATATGAACATATTTACATACAAGAGCAATAAAACAAGTGGGAATAGCATTTGGATGGTGAAAAAGTTGTTTTATTACTGCCCGGTCGTATCATGCTGCGAGAGGCCGTGCGGCGAATATCCTCCCTCTTCGACCTCCAAAGCGGCACTGACGCCTTGCAATACAAGTCTCTGTCTTGCAAGGATCTCTAGCTGCCTCGCCCGTGTCAAAGAGACCGCGAAAGGGAAATTTGTGCAGAAAATTACCCGATAAAGGGGGGAATAAGAGGAAAAATAGCTGATAATTGAGGACGGGAAAAAGGGGGGCAAGGGAGGGACATATATGTAGGAGTAGTAGCAAGTAATGGAGGGGAATTATCTTACATAATCACATATTGCTTTGTTTTGAGTGTCAGTAGGGTATTTTGATTTTTTTTTTTTTATGCCCTGGCTCTTAAGAAGACCTTCGTATTTGCCCACCAAACCTCTTTTGAGGAAGTTCATCTTTCCCGGGTTAACCCTCCTCGGCCGGCTGGACTCCATAGCTCCATATCGAGTTTGCCCCGTACCGCCCGGATGGCATACATAGATCCATATAGCATTATTTCATGGCTTACAACCACTTAAAACTGCAGTAGAGAAAGTTTTGTTGTCTTAGTGTATGGTCCGTATAACCAACAGGAACAAAAACACATAGCCAGTCAGTCAGGTGACTCCTGCTTGTATGCAGGTCAAACAAATTCTTGCAATGATTTTCCTGAGTTCCAAACGATGCATGAAAGCAGTCAACAGTGACCTAGGAATGTTTACAATGGTGAAATAAATCAGTAATCAATAATCAATTATATCAATATTAGTACACAATACATAATACGTAATCAATAATCAATGATCAATTGTTGAACGAATGTAAATAGACCGTTTATATAGTTGTGGCCGCTGATACTACGTCGCCACATTTGAACAGTTCTCAATAGCATCACAAAACACTCAGTTTTATTTCCCACCTAACACAATAACTGCTAAATGTACAAAGTTCTTCACCCATCGCAAGATAACACGAGTACTGCCTCTGGTATGTAAATAACCTAGGTTAGGCCCTTTGTTTGCATAGATATAAATATCTGTAAATTACGAAACTCGAGATTTACACGGTTCTAGGCTCTCGGCGGCCATAACTGACCTACTTATTTTCACAATAAAAACTGAACCACTTGGTCTAGCCACTTCTAGTCTTCACTCATCGAAAGATAACCACGAGTACTGCCCCTGGATCTATATATATAGGATTTTTGTGTGTTTTTATAAGCTCGCCAAAATCCTGAGAATTGAAAGCTTCACTCGGATCCAGCATTGGTGGGAATGTTTAAATGGCCATTCGGCGAGGGTTAAACCCTTTCTTGCAAATACTTGACTATATAATATGGGTTTGGAAGAACCTTTGACAATCAGTTCGATAAAATGTATGGCATTGCATCTGTTATACTTGTACTTATCCCACTTTAGCTTAATTTAGTTGTCTTATATTAACCTGAATAAAAGGAAAGAATATGCCATGTTTAACTAAAAGGCTTAAAGAACGCCAACTGACCTATCGCTAATGACACAGGCTTACCCCCCCCCCCAAAAAAAAAGGAAGTTAATGAACTGAAAAAAACATTTGAGATCATTCCTGACCTTAACCAAAGGAGACCTCTGTACTGTACACAACCGGAAAATGCTAGCCAAAAGCAAATGAAAAGACTTGAATTATCCAACAATAGACATATCACTGGAAGGCACACTGAGGTACTATGGGTGGTCAAACATTTATGATGTCGCATCTACCTTTCGTGCTTTGAAATTCAACGTAATATCTGAGCATACTATTTCTAGACTGCCTAGTAATTCCGAGAATTATCAATTTAGTAGACTATGACAAACAGTTGTCTGTCCCCTGGTAACAACTCGCCAAAATGCTCTGGACCAACACCTTCTACTCCTACTATAAATGTATGTAACATTCGTGGCCTTTCCTCTAACTTCCACTCTGTGGAACATCACCTCTCCTCTGCCAACTCTGATCTTCTCTTTCTCACCGAGACACAGTTATCCGAGACTACTGACAGCAAGCCCTTCTCTGTAGCCTCCTACTATCTCTATCCTCAGTTTCGAGCCAAAGGTGGATGTTGCGTCTATGTACGCAACAATCTTGCTTTCTCTCGTGTTCCCAACTTAGATTCTTCTGAATTCTCAACTCTCTGGCTAAAGCTTTCTTGTCACTCTCAAACTAAATATTTCTGTGCTGTCTATCTCTCTGCTAATTCTACTGACTATCCAAAATTCTTTGACTATCTAATCTCTAAAGTGGAACACATTATATCCATCTCTCCTTTCCCAGAAATTTCCATCTTCGGAAATTTCAATGTTCACCACCACCAATGGCTCTCTTATGTTTCCACTGACCAACCTGGTGAACAAGCCTAAACCTGCTCTATCTTAAACGACCTAGAGCAGTTAGTCCAGCAACCCACCCGTATTCGGGATCGCTTCGGAGATCAGCCCATCATTCTTGACTTATTTCTAACCTCTAACCCTTCTGCTTATACTATAAATATTTTCTCTCCTTTGGGCTCCTCTGACCATAAACTAATATCTGTCACCTGTCCTATCTCTCCGGTACGGCCACCCGATCCTCCCAACCGGTGGCGCTTGTGACACTTTGGCGCTGCTGACTGGGAAGGTCTTCGGCAGTATTTCTTTGATTTCCCATGGAATGACTTTTGCTTCCGTGGCCAGGGACCCTCGGAGAGTGCTGAATGCATTACAGAGAAAATCCTCTCGGGCATGGAAGCAAACATTCCATTTTCTTTTTCTCAGTCTAATGCAAATTTTGTTTGGTTTACTCATGCTTGTTCTACTGCTGTCCGCAACAAGGAGGAAGCATTCAAATGGTACCGATGCCTTAAGACTCAATAATCTCATTTATCCTGTTTCTGCCCAGAATCAAGCCAAATCTGTTCTTCGACTTGCCAAACACTCTTTCATCAATAATAAATGCACTGAACTACCCAACTCTTGCTCTTCCCAAGCTTTCTGGCATCTAGCCAAAAACTTCTCCAAAAAAAAATTCTTCCTCATCTTTCGCTCCCCTTTTCCACTCTGATGGCACAATCATCACTTGTTCCTCTGACAAAGCTGAACTCTTAACTCATACTTTTCCTGGAAACTCCATCTTGGATGATTCCGGTGCTATTCCTCCCTCTCCACCCCCCTCTCTCCTACTTATGCCTAATATCCTAATCTCTTCTAAAGATGTACTTTCTACCCTCTCTGGGCTTCATACTAAGAAGTCGTACGGTCAGGACGGTGTTCCTCCTGTTGTACTAAAAAACTGTGATTCCGTGCTGACTCCCTACCTCGGCAAACTCTTTCGTCTCTGTCTCTCCCATAGCGTCTTCCCTTTTTGCTGGAAGTTTACTCTCATTCAACCTGTCTCAAAGAAGGGTGACCGCTCTCAACCCTCCAACTATTGTCCAATTGCTCTAATGTCTTGTGTCTCTAAAGTTTTTTAAACTATTCTTGCTTCCAAATTTCTTAAGCATTTCTCTTCTAATAATCTACTCTCAGATCTTCAGTATGGCTTCCTTAAAGGTCGCTCTACTGGTGATCTTCGTTCATATCTTACTAACTCATAATCATCCTCCTTTTGGGATTTCGGTGAGACCTTATCGAAGGCCTTCGATAGAGTCTGGCACAAATCTTTAATTTCTAAACTACCTTCCTTCGGTTTCTATCCCTCCATCTGTGCCTTTGTCTCTAATTTCCTTTCCGGATATTCCATAGCTGCGGTTGTGGACGGCCATCCCTCACTTCCTCATCCTATCAACTCCGGTGTTCCTCAGGCTCTGTCCTATCTCCCATTCTCTTTCTAATTTTCATGAATTATCTTCTCAACTGTACCCCCAGTCCCATCCATTCATACGCAGACAACTCTACCTTACACTACTCAATTAGTTTTCTTGAAAGCCCAAGCCAGCAATCCCTCAAAGACAAATGTAATGAAGCCTTGCAACACTTATCTTCTGATCTACCTACTATTTCCAAATGGGGCAGAGAAAACCTTGTTACCTTTAACCCTTGTTTGGCGGGACCGGACTTAAGTCGGTCTAGAGTAGAAAGGACTATGTGGCGGGGACCGACTTCAGGCGGTGTGCAATTTTGAGCAGTATTTGGCTCTGAGAGAGAGACGAGCGGTGGGAGGAGCGTAGGTCGGCTCTGACCGTTCGGCACGGGTCCCGCGCGGCAACTGACGTCCCCTCCACACACATCCACACTCACTGCCTCGCTACACAGGGAATTATGTAAGGAAATTACCGTATTTTAGGGATTTTTCCTTCGTCTTGCACGATCGTTGCAAGAGAACGCGTGGTCGTAGAAGGATGGTTCTGGTGTCATTGGAAAGCTCAATTATTGCCCTTTCAGGGATACATAATTGTATTACGCTCTGGCTCTTGTTTATGCATGAAAAAGAGCACGGAAACAAGGTCGTTTAGGGTAAAACCACCCGCTTGGCGGGTAGAAGTTACTGACGGGCCCACTCGTAAGGCGTTAATGCTTCCAAAACCAAATTTCTTCGTTTTACCACCCGTTCAGAACTCCCAGAGGACTATCCCTTACACTTCAACAATACAAAAATAAATCCATCATCTTCTCTCAATATTCTTGGTCTCTTTTTCTTCTGCTCTAGAAGCTGGGAGTGCTCAACTGCCTCAAGGGGTTCTTTACCCCTGCACAGCTTCTTACTCTGTACAGGGGCACAGTGCGTCTTTGTATTGAGTATTGTTCACATGTGTGGGGAGGATCCTCTCACTCCGCACTCCTAGACAAAGTAGAAAGGAAAGCCTTTCGTATCAATAACTCCCGCCCACTCGCCAACTCTCTGCAATCTCTCTCTCTTCGCCGCAATGTTCCATCTCTCTCACTATTCTATCGCTACTATAATAATCAATGTTCCTCAGAGGTTTCCCAGTATATACCACCTCCTCTACATAGGGTACATAGTACCCATCTTACAACACAATCCCACCCCTACTCTGTGCAACTCTCCAACCCAAGAGTGAAACGTTATTCTCAGTCTTTCTTCTATTCAACTGCTGAACTCTGGAACTCTTTCCCAGAATCAGTCTTTCCCTCTTCCTATGACTTAAATTGCTTCAAACTCCGTGTGTCCAGGCATTTTGGCTCGAACGTCCCTTGATTTTGGCCCTGTCAACTCTGGGGGACGCACTCGTTACAGGCAGTTATGCCTTCTGTCTCTCTCATTCACATAGAAAAACAAAACAAAACAATGCTTTGTTACGTCACAACTCATAAGTTACACTATGTCGTAACTTATGATCATCTTAGTGTATCTGGGACAGTTATATATTTTTTGTTTTAATTTGATTCCAACAACAAATACCTACAACGAAATTGATGAAAGCATGTGATCCACCGGGTATAATAGGGAGCTTGCGAAGACAAATGGGTATGGATTTATCTTTTAGATATTCCTGCATGACATGAATAATCAAGCTCCTTTCCCTCCTTCAAAGAAAATTGCCTTCCTCACTAAATCTACTTTTTTCCTCTCTCCTTCCTTAATAATTATTTGTCCTCCCTTCCTCACTCATCATGAATCCTTCCACTACTTCATATATTTCCGCTTTTTTATTTATATTCCTTATAACTTGTCCTCTCATTCATTCTTTCCTCGTCTCTCTCTCTCTCTCTCTCTCTCTCTCTCTCTCTCTCTCTCTCTCTCTCTCTCTCTCTCAGGTCACTTCCCCAAGCCTCCCACGGGTGTTCCCCTTCGTTCCAAAGGTCTTTGACGTCAAGTGAGGCGAAGGAGAGAGACATTTGGAAAGAGACAAGAGAGATTATTTTGAACGAGGATGAACATCTTAATAAGACCCAAGAAATTAGTAACATAAGTAGAGGCTGGTATTGAAAAGTGGTGACTTAAAATACGAATATGAATCGAGTGAATGGAAATGTTTACTTGGAAAAAGGGATGAGTAGTTTTGACACGGAATATAAATAATGAATGGGTAAGAGAGTGGTTGCGTAACTTTAATAGGGCATGGACGGTTGAGAAAGAAAAAAAAAAAAAAAAAAAGGGATTTTGAATAGTTTGAAGGGACAGATATGTATGAAGAGGAGACGCACAATGACAAATGGAGATACAGAAAATGCCACGACAAACGTAAAGAGCCCAGAAAATGTTAATTTGGTTATGATAGTGGGGATATTTTGAGAAAAGGCTAGGGATTTTCGGGGGACCAAGATGTTCAGAAAAGAAAATATAAGTGATTTTGATAGGGTAGATGGGTGAGCAAGCAGTAATTTTAAAAGAAACTAAAACATATTTTAAACAGGAGGAGGAGAAGGAGAGGGGAGATGGGGGAGGTTTGAGGTATCAAATGATCAATCATTGTCCCAATATCTTATTTTAATATGTTAACTGTGCCACGCGCCGTGTGAGAAAGGTGGACAGATAACTACTCACACAAAAGTACAAATACTAATACTAATAACAATAAAAGTAATACTAATACTTATAATATTAATAATAATAATGATAAAAATAGAGATAAAAGAAACAGAAAAGTGTAGCAAGCTCTAGTAAAGTCGACTTGGAAATTACCATATCCCTAAAGGTCAAATCCCATGGGCGTTTTTGTAGGTAACTTGTGATCGGTATATTTAATCTGATAATATTGTAAGGCTCTTTTAACATCAATATTAGGAAATGTGCTGGAGTTAGACCAATATGATTGGCTGAAATGTCATTAAACTTGAATATTGAAACGTCCAGTTTAAATTATCTTAGAACAGCTTCCCAAAAATATCGCTTGTGTGACTGGAAAGGGGCAGTGATGGAGGATAAAAGGCCCTTCACACAGTCAGGAATGCGAGCTGGAATCACTGGGAGTGATGACTCTTGGCGGTTCCTGCAAAAATAACCGTGAGTGTCCGAAATTCTACGTGCCACCATTTCAGAGTAAGAGTCAGCGGGAGTGTACTTGAGAGTCACAAGGAGTTACTGTGAGTCACTGTGAGTTACCAGGAGTCAAGGGGATAAAACCGCGAATGAAGTGCAAGTCATTGAAAATTTGGAAATTAACAGTCGGTTTCGGATTAGAGCTAAATACGAGTCAATGTGAGTAATACACGGGTCAGTAGGAGTCAGGAGGAGTTATATAAGAGTCACTGGGAGTCACCGAGAATCAGTGCGAGGTGTAGGGATGGAGACGCAAGTATGCCATGGATGGCCCCCCAGATCTATTATTTTACTATATTTCTGGCACGTTTGGGACAATAGTCTATTATTTCCAACTGATGGTAAGGTGCCATGTCTTTATCTTGATTACTCGGCTATTACAAAGGAGTATAAAGGAGAACAAGCAACAACAGGTCACAACAATATGTGGTACTGGTAGATAAAGTGGTAGTGGTAGATAAAGTGGTAGTGGTGGATAAAGTGGTAGTAGTATATAAAGTGGTAGTTGTGGATAAAGTGACTGGTAGATAAAATGGTAGTGGTGGATACAGTGGTAGTGGTGGATAAAGTGGTAGTGGTGAATAAAGTGGTAGTGGTGGATAAAGTGGCAGTGGTAAATAAAATGGTAGTGGTGGATAAAGTAGTAGTGGTGGATAAAGTGGTAGTTGTGTATAAAGTGGTAGTGGTAGATACAGTGGTAGTGGTGGATACAGTCGTAGTAGTAGATAAAGTGGTGGTGGTGGATAAAGTGGTAGTGGTAGATAAAGTGGTATTGGTGGATAAGTGGTAGTGGTGGATAAAGTGGTAGTGGTGGATTAAGTGGTAGTTGTGGATAAAGTGACAGTGGTGTATAAAGTGGTAGTTGTGTATAAAGTGGTAATGGTAGATAACGTGGTAGTAGTAGATAAAGTGGAGTAGTGGATACAGTGGAGTAGTGGATAAAGTGGTAGATAAATTGGTAGTGGTAGATAAAGTGGTAGTGGTGGATAAAGTGGTAGTAGTAGATAAAGTGGTAGTGGTGAATAAAGTGGTAGTGGTGGATAAAGTAGCCTACTTACAGCGAATAGACTATATCAAGTAACTAAATAATATCCGCGAGTCATAAAAATTGTCCGGGAATCATGTTAAAATCATTTACGAATCATCGGGAGACAATGGGACGAGACAGGAGTCACCGAGAGTCACCGCGAATCACCAGGACTCACTGTGAGTCAGTGGGAGTGGTCCAATTCGCGACCAAAATGTTCAACACGATGAACAATTTTGTGGACGTGGCCAATCGGCCGTGACTGGCCGGGAATCACTTGGAGTCTAACAGGAGTTGCTAGAGTCACTAGTAGTCCTCGATTTTCATCGCGAATAGGCTCACGAGTCCGAATGTTCCCCTACTCCTAGTGACTATAGCTCGCACTCCTAACTGTGTGAGGGCCCCTTCATAGATATCGTTCACACACATTCCCTCAGGTCGACATTCTCGCATCTCTTGCCTTTTAATTCAACCATCCACCGAATGTCTAACTGGAGCCGATTATTTGGTGGCTGATCTGACGGAGGCTGAGCTAAAAAGGATGGAAATTGAAGTAACCCATGGTTAGACAGTCTCTGCAGAAGTTATTATATACGCCAGGTTTGCTTCCATATCCCAATCCTAAGATTAGCGGGAACATTAGCTATGGTTCTAGGTTACCTTCATGGTAGGATACAGTATAACACATCTAACTCGCGATTAATACAATTTTAAGATAGCTTTTGGATCAGATTATAATGTACCTACTGTGGTTGGTAAAATTTTAGTTATACCTAATAATAGGCAAGTCATATACTACTTACAGGCTAGGTCCCACAAAAACACCACCGAACCTTTTGCTTTGTCAACGCTTCCAACCCTACCATTACCTTTCCAAAATGCCCAGGGAGATCCAAAGAAAGGGAGTGTAATGGTGGACAATCGAAGATGAGAGCTGTGGCAGAGGAATTATATGTGCTGCATGATGTCACAATGGCTGTTTAATATGTTTATGGATGGTGTGGTGAGGGAGGTGAAAATGAGAACTATGGGAAGAGGATTGGGTTTAGTAGGAACGAATGGTAGAGATTGGGAGTTGAATCAGTTGCTTTTCGCTGATGACACAGCGTTGGTGGCGGATTCTGAGGAGAAATTGCAGCGGGTAGTCAAAGAGTTTGGAGTGGTTTGTGGGAGGAGGAAACTGAAGGTGAACGTTAATAAAAGTAAAGTAATGGTGTGTAATAGGGGTGATCGTAGGGTGAATCTAGATGTGAGGCTGGATGGGGAAATATTGGAACAAGTAGAGTGTTTTAAATAATTAGGAGGATCGATAAGCAGGAGTTGACGTATGGAAATAGAGGTAAAACAGAGAGTGTGTGAAGGAAGGAAGGTTTTCGGAGCAATGGGAAGTATGTGGAAGATGAGAAATCTCGGAATGAAAGTAAAAAGTGCAATGTATCAAGGAATTGTGCCAACAGTGATGTATGGGGCTGAGACATGGGCTCTGAAGAAAAAGGAGAGAAGAAAGCTGGATGTGATGGAGATGAGCTGCTTGAGGAGTTTGTGTGGAGTTACCTGTAGAGACGGATTGAGGAATGAAGAGATACGTAGGAGAGTGGGGCAGCAGGAACATTTGTCAGCCAGAGTGGACAGAAGGGTGCTGAGCTGGCATGGTCATGTTGAACGAATGGGAGATGAAAGGCTTACAAAGAGAATATATGAGTCAGACACAAGGGAAGATAGAAGGGCAGGAAGACCCCATTGAGATGGAGAGACTGTATAAGACAAGCTTTGGATGATAGAGGAATGCCTATAGATCAGGCAAAGGAAGTGGTAATAAACAGGAATGAATGGAGAATGCTTGTGAATAGTTGAGTGAACACGTGGTCATTTGGGGGAAGGGGTCCGTCGCAAGTTGGACTAGATAATAGTCCATCAGGCGCCTGGCCCGGGGAGACGATTAATATGAAGCCTGGAAGTGTGGTGGGCGGGCTTGTGGCTTTGGCTCCGCTGCATGTCTGCCTGCCGAGATCGGAGCCTCTCCGGGTGGTCGGGGCCCGGGGGAGTGCTGGAGCGAGCTTGGTGACCCTGGTCTTTGGGTATTGTCCTGGGTGACCTAGATGTGTGTGAATTTTGTGTTTTGTCTGTGTTTGTTTGTTGTTTTGTCTTGTGTTCTGTGTTTTCCTGTTCTTGCTCTGTCTTGAGTCAGCCACCCCCAAGAAAAAAAATAAAATAAAATAATAAAATAGAAAAAAATACAAATACAAAATAGGAAAAGTGGGGATTGGGCCTGAACATAATTATAGAATATAATATAATAGATAGCATGATGGAAGGAAAGAGACGGAACGGTTGGTGAAGTTGATGAGACGCTATCAGGTGATTCCCCCAAACTAGAGAGGCTTTGCTAGGATAGGTAGACTATGTTAAGGTAATGTTAGGTTACGTGTAGATGAATCGCCTAGTGCTACATGACAATGTATCCCAAAGAGGATGAGCTCAAACTTTTGGGTATAATTTTTATAACCAAATTTATGCATAATAATTAATGATGCTCGTAGATTTCATAAACCTCTAACAAGGTATATCATAAATATATCACAATTTTATATATTATCACCCAGGCATATATAAGTAAATGTTTGTTTTATTAGTATTAGGTCCATCAAGCCAAAGTTTATAACAATAGCCTGGTTTAGGAATATGGCCTTGTACTTAAATTTGTTAACTTGCAAGTGAAAAGATTTGTTAACAGGAATTGTTGATGATAGCCTATAACTATTATCCACAAAGACCGAGAACCTCGAGAAAGTGAGAACAAAGGTTAGTAAAATAGGACTTCAGAGTTTATCAACCCTACTGGATTATTATAATAAGCCAGCACACTGTAAATCAAGAATAGCGTCAGGACTGCAGACTCCTTTTCGAGAACTCCTGTCCCTAGTGTCAGAGGAGTTATTATGTTAGAGGTGGAGGGGAAGAGGGTGAGAGAGCGAGGAGCACTGAGAGGAGTGACCAAGAAAATGCTTGAAAGATGAAATGGCGTACGAGGATTCCATGTCGATACCAAGATACGGAGTTCAAATTTATGCCAGGCAACATCATTATTTTGTATTACCTCCCATCTCCGACACCCTCAATCTTTCAACATTCTGAGCCCCTCTCCCCGCCTTCATTCCTCACTCACCTGCCTTCCTTCCTCCTACCTCCTCCATCCCTCAAAAATTGCCCAATGTCAATACACGCTCATTATCAATATGGATACAGAATTAGATAAAATTCCACTTAAACATCAAGCTACCATAGTGCAGTGGGAATATGAACATGATTAGATTAATATCCAGTATTCGAGAATGGACAATAAGTCGTAGGCGTCTGCATAAACCTTTAACCGTCTTGGTGGTGTAATGGTTAAGGTGTCTAAAAATCTGTGTGTGAGAACCCGGGTTCGAATCCTGGTGGATCACTTATATGCTTTCTTTAATTTCATTGGAGGTGTTTGGTGTTGTGGTGAAATTAATAAAACATAGATTATCAGTAGGTTCAGGGATATTTCGTAGCGAGGCCGTTCTATATGATCTGTGCCCCATGAATATTCTTTCCTCTCACTTAAACAATAGGCTACCATAGTGCTGTGGGAATATGAACATGATTAGATTAATATCCAGTATCAAGAATGGATAATAAGTCGTAGGCGTGTGCATAAACCTTTAACCCAAAAACGGCGAGTTGTGTTATGGACACCACACAACTGGGCGGACATATTAGGTTCCATTCCCACCTATAATCGTAATTTTACGATAAATATTGTTATTACTTATTCATATGCGCCTATTTTACGTTTAATATGAAGATAACAACATGTAACAACAATAAAACAAGTGGAAATAGTGTTTGGATGGTCAAAATCGCGAACAATTGCCAACCAGCCATTCATCAAGTGTGGAGCTGAGGCAGACCACACCCTCCCTTCTCGGAGCCTGTAGCTAGACTGACGTCTTACTCATTCACACTCTCAGACACTCTACACCCTATCTAGCAACATGAGCATGGCTTAGATCGGTTTGGAGATATTGGCATGATAAAAACACTAATAAATATGGGAATAAGAGGACAAATAGGTGATAATTGAAGGGGGCAAGGAGGGGATTTTGACACATATGGAGGAGTGATACGAGGCATGGAGGGGAATTATCTCACTTGAACACCATTTTTTTTTTAAGTGCTACTGGGGCCTTTTAAAAGGTTTGTTTTAGGCCTTGGCTCATATGAGGAAGCTCGCCTTCGCCCAGTACGGACTCATATGAGGCCGTTTGCCGTTTATGGGTTAACCGTCTTGGTGGTGTAATGGTTAAGGTGTCTAAAAATCTGTGTGTGATAACCGGGTTCGAATCCTGGTGGATCACTTATATGCTTTCATTAATTTCATTGGAGGTGTTTGGTGTTGTGGTGAAATTAATAAAAAATAGATTATCAGTAGGTTCAGGGATATTTCGTAGGGAGGCCGTTCTATTTGATCTGTGCCCCATGAATATTCTTTCCTCTCACTTAAACATTAGGCTATCATAGTGCGGTGGGAATATGAAAATGATTAGATTAATATCCTGTATTCGAGAATGGGGAAAATATAACCGAAACTACCACTAATTTTCCCATGGTTTTTTGTTTTTGGTTTTAGGTAGTTTTCATCATTATACAATATACAGTAGTTGAAATTAGTTACAATCCCCGTAAAATGTTATTTCTCCCATTATCAAACGATCTTAAAACATTCAGATGTAAATCATTTTCAGGGTAAATATAAATTTTGTTTTGCCTTTGGATACAGGCCCATCCCCCCCCCACCCCCTCTCCCATGAATTATTGGAATCAACATCTATTTTAACAGGAAGGGGCTTAATAAGAATTTCACTGCCGTCAATAGGGAGGTTATAGGGAGATTTTTATTTTTTTTACAGTACTTGATATAGTGCGCATACAATGTATCTCCGGAGGTTGAAACACATTCTAATATGATCTTTGCAACATCCTTATTCTATAATAGCCTTCAAATATTGAGTAATAGTTAGTGGTAGTTTCGGTGATAAGTACCGAGAATGGATAATAAGTCGTAGGCGTGTGCATAAACCTTTCCCCGTCTTGGTAGTGTAATGGTTAAGGTGTCTAAAAATCTGGGATAAAATTGAAGACAACCCGGATAAGAGCCCCATCGATAATTATCAGTGTTCTAGAAGTTTCATGGACGATACTTTGTTGGCGTACATGTAATTACCGTCGCAAATTCACTATAAGTGAAATACGAGAAACTGTTGGATTGTTCACCCATAAACAGGGAATATGAGCTGGGTTTAGACCGTCGGATAGTTTTCGGTTAGGTTAGGTTAGGTTAGGCTAATGTTGAAAATACTAAAATGCGACGGTCCTCGGTAACAACACTGTATATCAAAGAAAAAAAACATTAAATTAACTAGTAAAAAGGCTGACCGGGGTCTCTTCAATTTTTACCAAAATCTGTGTGTGATAACCCGGGTTCGAATCCTGGTGGATCATTATATGCAAATTAATAACTAATAGATTATCAGTAGGTTCAGGGATATTTCGTAGCGAGGCCATGCTATATGATCTGTGCCCCATGAATATTCTTTCCTCTCACTTAAACATTAGGCTACCATAGTGCGGTGGGAATATGAACATGATTAGATTAATATCCAGTGTTCGAGAATGGATAATAAGCCGTAGGCGTGTGCATAAACCTTGTATTAACCATCTTGGTGGTGTCATGGTTAAGGTGTCTAAAAACCTGTGTGCGATAACCCAGGTTCGAGTCCTGGTGGATCACATATATGATTTAAATAATTTCATTGGAGGTGTTTGGTGTTGTGGTGGAATTAATAGAATACACCGGGGACTATTTTTACAAGTATTTATATATTTTTTTTTTTCTTTTTAGGTGTGTTATTTTATGAACCTCATTGGAAATTGTAAAAAATAAACATTATCCATCAATCTTAAGACACCAAAGGTAACAACAAATGTTTGCACGGTCGTGATCACATTCCCGGCTATTTTGACTGCCGTGGGATACAATAATAGGTCGAGGGGGTCAAACCACCCCGCCCCCCCATTAATTATTGTCATCATATATATTGCCAGCAAGAGGCAAATAACAGAGAACACAAAAACAAAAACGAAACCACGAGCTTACGGCCTATGTAAACATGACAACCGTACGCCCGGATACTACATCCTTCCCGATTTTTTGTTAGTGAATTAGGGAGCATACTATAATGAATTACCGACGAATTGGACATATGTGCCAATGAAGTACATGATATATCTAATATATATACCTAAATGACAGATCATAACTTCGACCCGGTGTAAAGCTAGAATAATGCCCAGAATTATATAGTTCCCCATGTATTCCAGTAGGCATCGTACCCTTCCACAACCGAATAGAAGTATATCCTGCCTTCAGTATTTTTTCTTAGACACCGTGTGCATAACCCTTCAAAGTAAATAATAGGACGTGTCCTACCATCTTCATTAAGAAAAACAAATCCATAAAATACGAACACAGTATATCTGACCGCACCGCACACCATGCTGACTGAGAACAGCCCATTATTGTTCCCCCAACGTGTATGGCAAGGTGAAACCACAATTGATTAATATAATGTAACTAAAACACTCTTGGTTACACAACAGGATTTGTTCACACCCAGTATGCCCTGCTTCGTGAAATTACAAATTGAAAACGGGTCTACAGAGATCAAGCAATCTATGAAACACTTTACCTTCCCTCACCGACGCACTCTCATATTTATCACTGTCCATCTCTCTTCCTCGGTAGTGCGTGATTACTGCAACCTCTGTAATGTCCTCAGCAGAGAGTTGACTCGTGCTAGAAGATTTTATATTCCTAGATGACACGGAATAACGGCGCCACACAACACAAAGTAAACAAGGACTCCAGTACGTCAACACATCTCGCAGGGTGAGGGTTGACTGATGACATCACGTGTATTAAATCCCAATCCCCTTTGAAATTCCCACTCTACCCACCCACCCCATCCCATGTCTGCCTCATTCCCCCACTTCTGTGTATCCTCATCAGAGATTATATACCAGGAGATGGGAAACCTGCTATCTAATGAACTAATACAATCGTGCTCCTAAAGGTTGCCAAATGCCACCACAAAATAACGCCATCTGTTGTTGCTATCCAGAACTAATAGTGAAGAAAATCTACGGGATCGCACATCTTTCATTAGTGCACTCCACAGTACTATATAATTAAAACCATTGTTTGAGATCACGTCACCAACTAAAATAAATTAAATACATGCATTAATTGCTATTTAAGTATTACATAAATTGCATTCCATGCAATAATGCAAGCTAACCATATGGCCTTAGCTGTATATACATATCAAAGACAAATAAAAACATAGGCAATATACTTCATTTCATCCTGTTTTTCGATTAATATATATTTCATTCTTCGACTGGACAAAGGCAACGACGACAAATAAAATTGGTCCATACATCATCAGAGGACAGCTATCCAACCTTATCCTAAACTAGATTGATTAGGTTCTTCAATTTCCCTATGAATGACGAGTGGAATATAAACGAAAATCGGTATTCAGGGAAATGACATCACCGACGCTTATTTCATGATTTCTTAGTATTACTGTCGAAATAAAAGGATAAGCATAGGCCTACCCCAATATAAAATAGCGTAGGCTATGATATAGTAATTGGTTATGGCTTGATTATTAAAGTGATTTAAGGAATCAATCGTGTTATGATAGCGAAACGACTAGGGAAAGAGTTGATTTGTGTCCGGAGCCAGTGAAAATCACTATTTACCAGCTGATTTACATGAAATTATCAATCAATATTGCATATGTCACAGCAAAAATGCTTGCAGACCATGCCAGTGGAAGAATTAAAGATTACTGATTGAATTAAAAAAAAAAAAAAAAAAAATTGTCATTCACAAATCCAGTAGCTGTTTCGTGTTGTTTTGCAAGCTGATCACTAGTTCGGCTTTTAATATATTCAGACATTCCTGGTAAAATTAGAAACTATCTCTTAATAAATACCACACAACAATTGTATACCATTGAATACATAACCCTTATTTCTACTCCAACCTCAATACAAAATATTTTGCAATAGAAAGTCAATTATAACAATGACAAACCCAATTGTCCTTGTCTGCAAAGGACCATAAATGCAAGTTTGTATTTCGTGTACCAGGAGGCAATAAGTGGTCAGGAACCAGACTCTATACAATAAATGCCCTAGAGCTACCCCTAAGGCCTACTAGACGCTAACGCCATCTGGTGTTGTTATCCATCAGAATTTCGTAAACAAATGGTGGGGTTCCAAGTACTCGATAACGACAATAACTGCTAGTTGCCAGGGGTTGATCCTCATCGCCACCCCCCTGTCTCCTACCTCCCTAGACCTTCACCCCCCCACCCCATTCCTCCCTCTTTCCCCCCGACAATCCTCTCTCCCCTGCTCTAACTCATCCACCCCTCTCTTATGCCCCATCGCCTGTCTCCTCTCCAGCTTCCCTCACGCCTCCAACGCCTCTCACGCCTCTCTCACCTTCCTTAGTCCTCTATCCCCCACTCCATTGTTCCCTCTTTACATCCACCTCTTAGTGTCCCCAATCACTCTCCGCCCTCCCCCCAACTGTTTCCCTCCCTCCTGCAACCCCCCCTCCATCCCTCTGTTCTCCACCTCTCTGCTGGTCATAATCTTAAACCTTATGATAGTGAACCCGACGCATTAATGAACGGAGACATTCGACATAGACTTCAATTAAAAGAAAAACAAATATATTTTATTTGTGTATTTCAATTAGTATTCAGTTTCATAGTCTTTGTTCACCTCCCACCCTCCTCACTTATTCTTTCCCCCCCACCTCCACCCCTCCTCCAACTGCCTATCTCTTACCAAATTTCTACCCGTCTCCATAATATTCTCAATGCCTAGTTTATTCTATGGCGTTGCTTGGCTTCTTTCTTTTTATAGCATATTGCTTTTAACTCTAAGGATTCGTGTGCTGTCGGTGTTAATATGAAACGATGCACTTCAATACAGAAATATAAATCCGATCTCGGTAGGTGCGCTCACAAAAGTCACATACATACCCGCCAATGTCTGTCCGTTTGGTTTGATTGATGGTTACAGATGAGCCATAAAGTAACTTCCCGAACATTGCCAAGAACCATCAATGTGATTTAACCCCTATTGTACCGGCGCCGTCCTTTTAATTTTAGTCTAGCTATATTTAGATAATGTGCAGTTTAAGAAGGATATGTGGTAGTAAAAAAGGCAAAGTGAGACAGTTCGAAGCCTGTTAATTGTTGGAAGCTCTTTTTAAACTGAATCAAATCATCTAATAGTAACCAGAATACATTTAAAATTATGGCACCGGTATTGATGGGTTTAACCTTCTGTACCGGTGATGTACTTTTAATTACATTCTGGCAACTATTAGACGATTTGATTCAG
This sequence comes from Paralithodes platypus, assembly GCA_032716605.1. NCBI lineage: Eukaryota > Metazoa > Arthropoda > Malacostraca > Decapoda > Lithodidae > Paralithodes > Paralithodes platypus. Next base: position 14,519,380 of record CM064537.1, on the reverse strand, counting down.
TTTAAAAAGGGCCTCCAGCAATTAACAGGCTTCGAACTATCTCACTTAACCCATTTTACTGCCACAGATCCATCATAAACTGCACAAAATCGTCTAAGTATAGCTAGCATAAAATAAAATAGACGTCGCCGGTACAGAAGGGGTTAAGATCCATACGGACTCTATCTGTTGATCTTGGATGCTATCGGTGACCAAATGTAAGCTTTTTTTAATGGGTTCCAATGCCACATTTATGGTTTGCTCCCATTAGATCTTCGAAGAGAGGATACTAAGCAGCGCTCAACTGCCTAAAAAGTGTAGATACAATAATATTATTTGGCTGTCCTTGCCACCCTCTTCGTATATTGATGGAAAGTCAGGTGTACTAAAATATAAAGTTATACACAAGTCAATGAGCAATTCAAGAAGAGAGAAGAACATATTTTGCACACTAAAATCAGTGAAGTCCAATTAAACATTTCTCAATCCACTTCCAGTATCTCCCCAGAATGGATCCGAAGACACTAACCCTTTTCTCTCTCTCTCTCTCTCTCTCTCTCTCTCTCTCTCTCTCTCTCTCTCTCTCTCTCTCTCTCCTCTCTCTCTCTCTCTCTCTCTCTCTCTCTCTCTCTCTCTCTCTCTCTTTCTCGTCTCTCTCTCTCTCTCTCTCTCTCTCTCTCTCTCTCTCTCTCTCTCTCTCTCTCTCTCTCTCTCTCTCTCTCTCTCTCTCTCTCTCTCTCTCTCTCTCTCTCTCTCTCTCTCTCTCTCATGAATATGTTGATTTAACTGTCTTTTGCGTCTCACAGTAAGTGGGTCGCCTCTTACTGTTGGCAACGCAAGCTCTAATTTGGACACGTGTTGAAAATCCCATTGAAACCAAATTTCATCCTTCATTTTAGATTTGGTTTATTTCACAAGGTACAGTAAAAGAGCACATATGCATAATATATACGATAATGTTTTCATATTGACTTATCTGTATGTTGGTGATGGTATGGGTATATATTAGTACCAGTGTTGTGGTGGCTTAGTTGTGTGTTGGTATATATTAGTACCAGTGTTGTGGTGGCTTAGTTGTGTGTTGGTGTTGGTGTATATTAGTACCAGTGTTGTGGTGGCTTAGTTGTGTGTTGGTGTTGGTGTATATTAGTACCAGTGTTGTGGTGGCTTAGTTGTGTGTTGGTGTTGGTGTATATTAGTACCAGTAGTGTTGTGGTGGCTTAGTTGTGTGTTGGTGTTGGTGTATATTAGTACCAGTGTTGTGGTGGCTTAGTTATGTGTTGGTGTTGGTGTATATTAGTACCAGTGTTGTGGTGGCTTAGTAGTGTGTTACATTGTTTGCTCTTGTTATAATATAGCTGCCTTAAGTTAATACCCATACACAAATCTCAACACCAACAAATCCATAAGTAGCTCTGATGCAAACCATTACACAGAATCCATAACAGTGAATTAGGTAGAGTGCACTCCCGGCGGTCTGAAGAAATTGTCCTTTATCAAATCAGGTGTCCAGATCCCCCACAACAACAACTCCGAGGCTGACATACCTGTGGTAGTCTGCAGGGTAACTGGATTTGTTGGGATGTGTCTTGGAGAGAGTATCATTTTGTGTTTAGTTTTACTCCAAATTCTAAATATAGGGGACTTGTTTATGTTGGTAATATTGTAATACGTAGATATCTGATTATCTGAACATCCACTACTTATTATTAGATTATCATCAAACTTTCAAGCAACACTGTTCATGTCACTGTTTATACCTTTCCAATTGGGATTGTTTTCCAAGAAATGTTAATTGAGTCTGACGAGAGAAGATGTATGCATCGTTTACATATTGCAAACATATTTTTGACAAAGTGCCTCATTGTAGGCTAATGTCAGTCATATTTGAGCATAAACGTGGACACTAACCAATTGTGTCCGATGGTATTTCTTTACAATGACCGTGTATTGCTGCTGAAGTTCGAAACAAGCCATTCTTTGCTCACCGTTATTTATCATATGCCTCAATGATATCAATATTAGCCTCCTAAGTACGATTTCCAAGCTTGCAAATTATACTTATCTAAGAGTAAATATGAACAATCCTAAAGGAAGTGCACAACTTAAAATTAATATTAACAGATTGCATAAGGCTTGTGGAAAACTTGTGGAAAAACAAAATGATGCACATCGACAAAGCAATTTCCAAATCAGAATATTCACAATTGGGAAAAATCTAGAAATGACAGTACTGGCAAATTATGTGAGATTTATGATAATGATTTATGATTTCCAAGCAGTTCAGTGAACTAAAGACGATACTTCCGAAATGTTTGGGTTATATGACGAGAAATGAAGATAGTTCTTAACACACCATAGTGCTCTAACATGGTACATTCTGGAACATGCTGTTTATTTCTTGTCTACAGTAATACAGCAAAACAAGTAATGATTAAGGGGAGGTTTTTTAGTTTGGTCTCTAGATATCCATCAAACTTAAGATTAGATTACACCCCCTTGAGCCCCTTTCAAGAAAAATTTGTACATTTTTTCGGTAGAAAAATGTCCCGGCTGAATGCCGGTTCCTCTTAAATAACAGGCTCGCTATCGCTCGCCAGGATAAAATCGACACCTAAATGGCACGAAAGGTCAAAAATTGACAGAAATGGGTCGAAAAGTCTTAAAATCGACAAACTAAGGAGGCAAACGTCTTAAAATTAGAAAAACAATGGGGCTAAACATGAGGGAGAAAGGAGTCAAGAAAAAAAATCCCTCTAGTGGATATCTCCCCTTAAATATACTACTAACTAGGGGTGCAAAACTTAGGTCATCGGCCAGGTTTAAGTTTTGCAATACGGTTATAAACATTTTATACCAAAGAAATTGTGTCCGACCTGTCACATACTTAGATCAGAAGTTATAAGTATCTCTTTAGTAGAGTCGTTTACTCAAACGGGTATTAGTATTTTGTACTCGGGAAAAAAAAAAAAAACAAAAAATGAGTAGCACTATTGTATTTGTAGTCGTGTTCCCTTGAATGGATGAAGACCCTGTAATGTTTTTTTATAATAGACTCATCTCCTCTCTCTCTCTCCTCTCTCTCTCTCTCATGTCTACCAACTTACTCCCTCTCTCTCTCTCTCTCTCTCTCTCTTCTCTCTCTCCTCTCTCTCTCTCTCTCTTCTCTCTCTCTCTCTCTCTCTCTCCTCTCTCTATCTCTCTCTCTCGCGCTCTCTCTCTCTCTCTATTCTCATCTCTCGCGTCTTATATTCTGAACAATTATATATTTCCAGTAATTCTATTTTTCTCTCCTCCCCCTTGTTTCGGGCCCCCCCCCCCCCCCCCCCCCCCCCCCCCCCCCCCCCCCCCCCCCCCCCCCCCCCCCCCACCCCCCCCCCCCCTCCCACCCCCACCCCACCCCCCCCCCCCCCCACAAAAAGAAAAAAGAAAGAAAAAAACCCAGTTGCAGAACGTCGTAGCCCATAACATTTCAGTCCCTCTCTGGGTATCCCTTACGTTGCCCGCTCGGGAATCTGCATGGAAACAGAGGGAATGATGCCTGCCTGTGTCCGTAAAAAGTGGGCCAAGTGGCGATATAATATTATGAACACAACCCCAACAAAACAGGGGAGAGCATACCTAGACCATACTATAGAAACAGAACATAAGAGACGAGTGGTGGACGGAAACAAGACAGAGAATAGAATACTATAATAATCATAATAATAATAATATTATTCAGTTAGCATTTTACCATGTTTACAAAGTTTGTACCACCTACGTATGTTACAAAATATGAGAACATGGACCAGCTTTGGCATACTTGCCAACCTATAATAAGCCCAATCGCCGTTAGCCTTTTGGGCGTTGATATAGTAAAAACGAGAGACAGACCATAATGAGAGACAAACCTAATGAGAGGACAACAGAACCAGGATCAGAGAGAAACACGACAGACCGAACGACAACAAGTGGCAGACGGAGACAAGATTTGTAGGCCGTTGCGAATATTATATACGTAGAGATAGACCTAATGGAAGACAGCGTATATTCTATGACAGCAACAGGATCATAGAGACAACCCATACTCTATAGGACAGGCAAAACATAGACTAAACGAGAATCAGAGTTAAGATTGACCGACACAAGAGATAGAGGCAGAAACCAGTCGTGAAACAGACAACTAACTACACAACCCAAATAAAGGCAGACATAATGCAATGCAGAAACATATCAAATGCTGCTTGGCAGCCAGACGTAAAATGATGGGGTTAGTGGTAATTATACACACATAATACAGAC
>CM064537.1:14380992-14515017 GCA_032716605.1 Paralithodes platypus | reverse complement strand
TAATATTCTCCATGCCTAGTTTATGCTATGGCGGTTTGTCTTTAGGTAATTCAAGGAAGGCTAAGGGTTGTTGCTCGGCTTCTTCTGTTATAGCCATATTGCTTTTAACTCTAAGGATTCGTGTGCTGGTCGGTGTTAATATGAAACGATGCACTTCAATACAGAAATATACAATCCGACCTTCTCGCGTAGGTCTGCGCTCCCATTACAATAAGTCACATACATACCCAGCCAATGTCTGCCCGGTGGTTTGATTTGATGGTTACCCGATGATGAAGCCATAAAGTAACTTCCCGAAACATTGAAGCTCCATAGAACCATCAATGTGAGTTAACCCATATGTGTACCCGGCGCCGTCCTTGTAACTTTATAGTCTAGATATATTCCTTTAGATACGTTTCAGGTGCGAAAGTTTAAGAAGAATGTGTGGTAGTATAAAAAAGGGCAACACCTCCAGTTGACTTTCGGGGTGATAAGCAAACCTCCAAGTGATGCCAGTTCGAAGACTCTGTAAGGTTGGCCTGCGCCTCGCGACAGATCATTTGTTGAAAGACTATAGATCAGTCATAATCATCTATGATATTTGTAAGCCAGATGAGACCATTAAATCATTTATTTTTGGAAATGTCGGTAGGGTATTGATGGGGGTTAATCCTTCTGTAACGACGGAGTATCTTTTAGTATCGTTATTCTTTGGCAACGATGCAGCCCGATTATTTTTGAGTCAGTTTTATTGAGCAATGTGGTGCCTCGTGCAATTAACAGGCTTCGAACTAGCTCACTTAACCTATTTTACTGCCAACAGCTGCTTGCATAAATTTTGTCTGAACACCTCTCGGTGCTCTAAGTCTAGCGTAGCTATGAAAATAAAATAGACGTCGCCGGTACAGAAGGGCTTACTCCATTGGGACTCTTATCTGGTGATCTTGGATGCTATCGTTGTTGTAAGCTTTCCGGCTTAATGTGTTCCAATGCCCACATGTTAGGTTTTGTCTCCATTTGTAGATCTTCGAAGAGAGGATACTAAGCAGAGCTCGAACTGCCTAAAAAAGGTAGATACAATAATAATATTTGGCTGTCTCTTGCCACCCTCTTTTGTATATGATTGGAATGTCAGGTTTGTTTGTACTAAAAGTTTATCTAAAGTTATACACAATTTGCATGATTGAGGCAATTCAAGAAGATGAGTAAAGGGTTTGAGGAGAACGAGAAGAACATATTTTTGCAAAATAAAATCAGTGTGTGTGAGTCCCAAATTAAACACTTATCAATCCAGTTCTTCCAGTATCTCCCCAGAATTGGATTATCCGAAGACACCACCCTTTACTAACCCTCTCTCCCTCTCTCTCTCTCTTTCCCACTAGTCTCCTCTATCTCTCTCTTATCTCTCTCTCTCTTCTCTCCCTCTCTTCTCCTCTTCTCTCTCTCTCTCTCTCTCTCTCTCTCTCTCTCTCTCGCGTCTCGCCTCTCTCTCTCTCTCTCTCTCTCTCTCTCTCTCTCTCTCTCTCTCTCTCTCTCTCTCTCTCTCTCTCTCTCGCTCTCTCTCTCTCTCTCTCTCATGAATATGTTGATTTAACTGTCTTTTGCGTCTCACAGTAAGTGGGTCGCCTTCGTACTTGTTGGCCCAACCGCAAGCTCTAATTTGGACAAGTGGTGAAAATCCCATTGAAACCAAATTTCATCCTTCATTTTAGAATTGGTTTATTTTTCACAAGGTACAGTAAAAAGGAACACATAGGCATAAATTATACGATAATGTTTGCATATTGACTTCTCATACTGTATGTTGGTGATGGTATGGTATATATTAGTACCAGTGTTGTGGTTGGCTAGTTGTGTGTGGTGTTGGAGTATGTTAGTACCAGTGTGGTGGTGGGTTTAGTTGTGTGTTGGTGATATATTAGTACCAGGTTGTGGGGGCTAGTTGTAGTGTTGTGGTGGATGTGTGTTGGTGTGGTGTGTATATTAGTACCAGTGTGTTGTGGTGGCTTAGGTTTGTGTGTTGGTGTTGGGTATTATTAGTACCAGTAGTGTTGTGGTGGCTTATTTGTGTGTTGGGTGTTGGTGTATATTTAGTACCAGTCGTGTTGTGGTTGTTGGATAGCTGAGTTTGTGTGCTATGTGTGTGTTGGTGTTGGTGTATATTAGTACAGACCCAGTTGTTGGCGTGGTTACGGCTTAGTTGTGTGTTGGTTGTTGGTGTATATTAGTACAGTGTTTTGTGGTTGGCTTAGTTGTGCTGTTGTGTGTTGGTGTTGGTGCTATATTAGTACCAGTGTTGTGCCTGTGTGGCTTTTAGTTATGTGTTGGGTTGGTGTATATTTAGTACCAGTAGGCGGGTGGGGTTTGGTTGTGGTTTGTTTTGGGCGTGGTTGGGAGTTTTGTTGTTGGTTTTGGTGGGGGGTGGTGTTGTGGTGTGGGGTTTGTGTGAGTAGGGGGGTGTGGAGGGGGGGTGGTGTGATCCGTATGGGTGGTGTTGTGGGGGGTAGGCTTAGTAGTTGTTGTTTACATTTGTTTGCGTTCTGTTGATAGATATAGTGCATCCGCTCTTAGAGTTTAATAGCCCATACACAAATCTCACCACCAATCAAATCCTGGATAAGTAGAGTAGCTCTGATGCAAACACATTACACGAGAATCCATAAACAGTGAATGAGGTAGAGTGCACTCCGGGCGCTCGCGCGGTCCTGAAGGAAATTGTCCTTTAATCAAATCAGGTGGTCCAGATCCCCCACAACAAACCAAACTCCGAGGCTGATCATACCTGTGGGAGTCCTGCAGGGGTAACTGGATTTGTTGGGCATGTGTTCTTGGAGGAGAGTATCATTTTGTGTTTAGTTTTTTACTCCAAAATTCTAAATATAGGGGACTTGTTTATGTTGGTAATATTTGTAATACGTAGATATCTGATTATCTGAACATCCACTACTTATTGATTCAGATTATCATCATAAATTTCAAGCAACACTGTTCATGTCTACTGTTTATACTCTTTCCAATTGGGATTGTTTTCCAAGAAAGGTTTTAATTGAGGTTCGGACGATGGAGAAGATGTATGCCATCGGTTTACGTGTGGGGGGGGCAAATTGGTGGGTGCAAACACTATTTTTTGACCCAAAGTGCATCATTGTAAGGCTAATGTCAGTCATATTTGAGCCTAAGTAAACGTGGACACTAAACCAATTGTGTCCGATGTGGTATTTCTTACAATGACCAGTGTAGTTGATGCTGAAAGTTCGAAAACAAGCCCATTCTTTGACTCACCGTTATTTATCATATGCCTCAATGATATCAATATTAGCCTCCTAAAGTACGAGTCCCAATGCTTGCCAAAATTCTACTTTATCTAGAGAGGTAAATATGAACAATCCTAAAGGACCTAGTGCACTATTTTTTCTAATCTTAAAATAGTAATATTAACAGATTGCATTAAGGCTTTTGTGGAACAACTGTGGTAAAAAAAAGAGAAAAACAAAATGATGCACATCGACAAAGCAATTTCCAAATCAGAATATTCACAATTGGGAAAAATCTAGAAATGACAGTACTGGCAAATTATGTGAGATTTATGATAATGATTTATGATTTCCAAGCAGTTCAGTGAACTAAAGACGATACTTCCGAAATGTTTGGGTTATATGACGAGAAATGAAGATAGTTCTTAACACACCATAGTGCTCTAACATGGTACATTCTGGAACATGCTGTTTATTTCTTGTCTACAGTAATACAGCAAAACAAGTAATGATTAAGGGGAGGTTTTTAGTTTGGTCTCTAGATATCCATCAAACTTAAGATTACACCCCCTTGAGCCCCTTTCAAGATAAATTTGTACATTTTTCGGTAGAAAAATGTCCCGGCTGAAAGCCGGTTCCTCTTAAATAACAGGCTCGCTATCGCTCGCCAGGATAAAATCGACACCTAAATGGCACGAAAGGTCTTAAAATTGACAGAAATGGGTCGAAAGTTCTTAAAATCGTCAAAATAATGGGGCGAACGTCTTAAAATTAGAAAAAAAACAATGGGGCTAAACATGAGGGAGAAAGGAGTCAAGAAAAAAATCCCTCTAGTGGATATCTCCCCTTAAATATACTACTAACTAGGGGTGCAAAACTTATTTCATCGGCCAGGTTAAGTTTGCATACGTTATAACATTTTACCAAATAAATTGTGTCTACCTGTAACATACTTAGATCAGAAGTTATAAGTAGCTCTTTAGTAGAGTCGTTTAAGAAACGGGTATTATTATTTTGTACTCTTTTCAATGAGTATCACATATTTGTATTTGTAGTCTTTCCCTGGAATGGATGAAGACCCTGTAATGTTTTTTTATAATTATACTCTCTCTCTCTCTCTCTCTCTCTCTCTCTCTCTCTCTCTCTCTCTCTCTCTCTCTCTCTCTCTCTCGTCTTATTCTTAACAATTATATAATTTCAGTAATTCTATCTCTCCCTCCCCTGTTCGCCCCCCCCCCCCCCTCCCCCCCACAAAAAGAAAAAAAGAAAAAAAAACATTTGGCAGACGTCGTAGCCCATAACATTTTAGTCTCCTCTGGGTATCTACGTTGCCCGCTCGGGAATCTGCATGGAAACAGAGGGAATGATGCCTGCCTGTGTCCGTAAATAGTGGGCCAAGTGGCGATATAATATTATGAACACAACCCAAACAAGGGAGATCATACCAGACCAGACTAGAGAGACAGACATAAGAGACGAGTGGTGGACGGAAACAAGACAGATAATAATAATAATAATAATAATAATAATAATAATAATAATAATAATAATATTTATTCAGTTAGCATTTTACAATGTTGGTACCACATAATATGTTACAAATATGACATGTACCAGCTTTGCATAATTCCAACTAAGAATAGCCCAATAAGGCCGTTAGGCGTTTGGCGTTGATAATAGATAAAACGAGAGACAGACCTAATGAGAGACAAACCTAATGAGAGACAAACAGAGACAGGATCAGAGAGACAGACATAACGGACAAGTGGCAGACGGAGACAAGATATGTAGGCCGTTGAGAATAGTTATAACGAGAGATAGACCTAATGGAAGACACGTATATTGATAGACAGCAACAGGATCAGAGAGACAGACATAACGATAGACAGGCAACATAGGCTAAACGAGAATCAGAGTAAGATGAAAGACACAGAGATAGAGGAAGAGACAGTCGTGAAACAGACAACTACACAACCAAATAAAGGCAGACATAATGAAATGCAGAAACATATAGAATGCTGCTTGTCAGCCAGACGTAAAAGGAGGGGTTAGTGGTAATTATACACACATAATACAGACCAGAGACAGCCATAACAGACATACTGTATATAACAAGAGACAGAAAGAATAAGACAGAAGAAGCGCAGAGACAGATCAGAGACAGATACAGTAGATCAGAGATAGACAAAGACAGAGGGACAGGCATAACGAAAGACAAACATAACAAAGGCTATAATGCTTGCGAGTAGGAGTTATATACATAACCAGCCGTAGCAGGAGAGAGAGAGAGAGAGAGAGAGAGAGAGAGAGAGAGAGAGAGAGAGAGAGAGAGAGAGAGAGAGAGGGAGAATTAGAGAGATGGGTCACATTTCCTTGAGGCCTATCATGGCGGTCGTTTTCTGGAATTAAGTTTCACATTATCTTGATACCCATAAAATAACAAACCAGGCGACTTGGACACACAGAAGAAGAATGAGCTTAATTAACTGAATAATGTGGGCTGAGCCTGACATAATGGATCCCATATATTGTCTGGGTAAAATGTATTGTAACAACAGGACGGAATATATATTGTTTAGCGATTAATTAAGGGATTCCGCTTATTTTGTTGCTCCCATTCAAACATACCAACTATATGTATGTCCTATTTTCTTAATGGTGAACAATGCACTCAACCAGGATTTAGAACACCCATTATTGGGTATTGGTTCTCCAATCTCTTATTAGCAGTGTAGTAAACAAATATATTGATAGTTACATTAATGGATATCCTGTACATTGCCACTGCCGTTCACATGGTAACATTTATAGATACGTGTGATTAAAATATTATCATGCCATTATAATGTTCATATTGACATTGGCAAAGAATATCTAACAGTTGTCCAAAGTATTTTTCCTTCAGTGTCTATTCCTCTTCTGGATCAGAGTACAGGACTCAATAGCGGCGTTATAGACCAAGACAACCCCGGGACGAGGACCAATACATTTTGTGGCCGGTTTAGTCAATCAGCAGCGTTATAGACCAAGACAACCGCGGGACGAGGACCAATACAGTTTGTGGTCGGTTTAGTCAATTAGACAGACGGAGTTCTGGGTCGTGTTTGGGAGCCGCTTTAGGAGGTCCTTGTGAGTGGCGGTGTTGGGCTATTTCTGTCTGCACCACATCCAATCTAGCTATCTGGGTCAAGGGAGATAAAGTTTGGGGAAACGATTGTACAGTATGTGCTTCTTCCTTGCCTTAGTGTGTCAGCCCTGGATAAAAATATATTGATCAATCTTGAACATTCATCCTGACCTTTTATTCCCCCGGTCAGAGTTATGAATAGTGCGGGGAATTATAATGTTTGTTCCACCAACCAACTTCACATCTAAACTCAATTAATGAAATCAACAAATACATGTGGCACTCCAAGGACTCGAACCTAGGATACTCACATCGAAATTCCGCGCACTTATGCATTACGCTATCAAGCTGTCAGGAAGAGAAAGCCTGTGAATGATTAAAGAGAACCAGTATTGTTATATAGGAGCAATCTAAAGTTGAAAACTAAGATGGAATCCCAAAGAGAGGGTCTCTAGTAAAGAGATCCAGGGACTTTATCAAAATTGTTCCCAAAGAGACCCCTAGAGGAGGGGTCCCAAGGGAATAATATTGAAAAAACATTCCCTAGGGGAACTCCAAGGGGTAACCATACTAGGGGAGACCCACAGACAGGGCATTACTAAGTTGGTGGGTTTGGAGGGCCTCAGCGTCGGCTAAGGTGGGTAGGGGATTATATGGTCATCTAGAAGGGGCAGCAAATGGCCTTTTATGGTTATGAAGGTGTCAATCATGGGACATGTAAGAGGGTTGGGTATATTGAGGCGGGTAGAGGAAGGTGCAGGAGGGTACTGACGACGGAAGGAGGTTTCCGGAATGGCAACTGAGGTATTGATCATGTGCAATGCTTATTCCTCTTTAGTAATGTATATAGCTAATCCTGCTTACTGATATTTAATATTATATGCGTTCTTCATTAAAGTATATCCATCGATCCTACTCTATAACGATTTCAATGTGAACCAGGCATGGCATAAACCGTACTTACAGACTTTGGGCCGTCCATTTTGGTTTTATTATTTTCTTTGTAATTTTTTTATTTCGATTCATATCACAGAAAATGTCCAACTACGGTTCAACAAAGCCCTCCTGTAAAGAATTACAGGAGGGAGAGAATTGTCTCAATTTCGACCAATCAGACAAACTGGACTTTTAGACTAGTCATACTAATTCAATCAATCGAACTGATTAAATAAACCAGAAAAATTCCACCAATCGAATACATTTAATTATTCACAATACTTTCAATGCGTGGGTTATCTCGGCTGTTTGCCCAAAATCCACAGCTCGCCCAAGTGTGACAGTTTCCCCCAGTTTGATCGTGAAGACAGATCTTATCAAGGTCCTGTTATAATCAAGGTCCTGTTATAATAGAATCTGCAAGAAGGAATCACAGTCAGCTGGCCCGATGTGATATTACAGAAAACTAAATTACTAGAAATTAAGTATTACTTTTAAAAATGTCCATGATGATTCTAGGTGCCCTATCCATATATTTGCAAAATTGATTTTGTATTTTGGTGATTGTAGTCGTGTACAGTGAACAGAGAAATAGACAGATAGAAATATTAAAAAATGGTATATACTTTATCTTAATATGATGAAACAAATACAGGTAGGATGGGATAGTGAAGGGGAGACAGCACAGTAATAGAGAGAAATTAATGAAAGATAATGTCAGATAAGGACAGATTTAGAAACAGTGGTGTGTAATAGACGCATTAAAAATCAAACAAAACAAAATGTATGAGCCCGACACCAAGAGAGTGAGAAAGACAGGACAGAGAGACATCCACCCACCCTCAAGTTGGCTCTGTCATCCTTTCAACTTAGAGGCAGACACTTGTTACAGGTAGCTTTGCCTTTTGTATTCCTCATACACATAGAACATCTGGTTATCTTGCAACAATTTTGCAAACGAAGGCCAAAATCGGTATAAAAGTGGCAATTTTGGCTGTTTTTGCTATGTGTGACACATCACATACTGTAAGTGAGACAGCCGTCTCTCGCCCTCAGTGTGTGCCCGAGTGCTGTGGCTAGTGGTTGGAGCCACCCTATGCTCCCTTCAACACCTGACCTCTCTCTCAGGGCTCATAATAGCCACAAAATGGCGCATGTCATATGACGGTCGCCAGACAGATGGGGTTAAACACAACATTCATCTCGGACCGATTTTCTTGAAAGTGAATGTTGCATTGTTTGTTATAAATGGAAGTTTGTTGCGGCATATTGTTTACGTTAATGGTTTGTTTGAGGAAATATTCTCTTGCAATGCGTGTGTTTATGTGCTTGTCATCTCTGCCAAATGGAGTTTGCAAAGAAAAAGTGATCTTCATTGTTTGTTAGTTTGCTTATTAAGATTTGATACAGTGTTTAGTAAGAAATATATACTGTAGGATAGTGATAGAGAGATTGAATGAGAAAACAGCAATTGGTTGATGCAGAGCAGGATGGGTTTTTGGAAACGGAGATGATGTGTAGAATAAATATTTTCCTTGAGGTGTATAATGTAGAAGGGAAGGAAATTATATGATTACTTCAGGTTCTTGGAGAAAGTCTATGACAGAAGTGATAAGGAAGGTGTTTGAAAACTACTGACATTTAATTATGTACTAGATGGCAAGTTACTGTGATGTCCCCAAAGTGATGTCATCCAATGTATACATGGATGGAGCTGTGAAATTAATACAAAAAAGAACAGTGGACGTTGGAGTACCCCCGGTAAGGGAAAGGAGTGAGTGGAAATTACCTGTTATGCCATTTACTGATGATACAGCTTTCTTGGGTGAGGGTGTGTGGGAGTTGCAGCATTTGGTGAATAGGCTTAGCAATGTGTGCGAACAACAGAAACTAAAGATCAATGTCTTGTAGAGTAAGATTGTAGTCTCTGAGAGGAATGCAGTGACAATAATCAATATTTTTCAGAGCTGTTTCAGTGTATACCTCCTCCTTTACGGAGAGTAGGGGGCACCCACCTTTCAACACATTCCCACCCCTATTCTGTACAACTCCCTAACCCAAGAGTGAACTGACTTTCGCAGTTTTTCCTCTACTCAACAAGTAAGCTTTGAAACTCTCTATCTCTGAATCTGTCATTCCCTCATCCTGTGACTGAAACTGCTTCAATCTCCGTGTGTGTAGACATTTTGACTCTAACGTATATAATAATTGTAACCATCCTGCCCTCCTCCTTGCCGCCATTATGTTAATGCAGAATTTCAGGCGATCAAACATTCAACACTCATTGTTTGGGCTTCACTCAGAGCATATAAGGCTTTGCGATGGAAAGTTGGCTTCCTATTAAGCATGATAAGGTTCAGTAATAGCCAATACGAAATAAAAATAAATCAATGATAGTAATGGAAGTGTTAGTCATGTTGGGGTTATTGTTGTTAATTGGTAGCTGGCTGAGAGCAAAGTTGATCAATAGGATCAAATCCCATTTTTACATAGTCAAAATATTTCTACAGTCATCTATCTATCTATATGCTCAGGCCCAATCCCCATTTTGGGGATAGCCGACTCAAGACAGAGCAAGAACAGGGAAAACACAAAAACAACATAAAACAACAAATAAACACAGATAAAAAGCACAAACTCACACACATCCAGATCACCCAGGAGAAGACCCAGAGACCAGGGTCACCAAGGTCGCTCCAGCACTCCCCCGGCCCCCGACCACCCGGAGAGGTTCCGATCTCGGCAGGCAGACATGCAGCGGAGCCAAAGCCACAAGCCCTCCCACCACACTTCCAGGCGCACCCTTCATATTAATCGTCTCCCCGGGCCAGGCGCCTGATGGACTATTATCTAGTCCAACTTGCGCCCGACCCCTTACTCCAAATGACCATGTGTTCACTCAACTATTCACAAGCATTCTCCATTCACTCCTGTCCACCACCACTTCCCCTGCCTGATCTATAGTCATTCCTCTATCATCCCAAGCCTTTCTTACACAGTCTCACCATCTCAATGGGGGTCTTCCTGCCCTTCTATCTCCCCTTGTACCTGACTCACATATTCTCTTTGTAAGCCTTTCATCTCCCATTCGTTCAACATGACCATACCAGCTCAGCACCCTTCTGTCCACTCTGGCTGACAAATGTTCCTGCTGCCCCACTCTCGTACGTATCTCTTCATTCCTCAATCTGTCTCTACGAGTAACTCCACACATACTCCTCAAGCAGCTCATCTCCATCACATCCAGCCCTCTTTTCTCCAGTCATACTGTAGACAATACTCACAAAAGATAGACATAGTAGTATCTTGTTCAGAGTGCATACCGCGTATTATGTCAACACTGGCAATAAACAGTAACTATTGAATATTATTATTGTTTTCACGTGTATTATCCGTGTTGTAAAACATGCCTCCAGCCACCGATGTTAATAATTTGCAACTGTAATAACAAATTAGATGTGGAATTAACGTAATGTACAACATAAAATTTGAAATTCTCGAGAAATCCTTTCACAAGTATAATAGATACAGAGTAGGTAAGGTAAAACTAAATCGTCTAATACTATCAAATATTTGTTCACTAGGGTAATTTCATAGTGTCTAGGAGTGACCCGCTGGATGTCCCACAATCTACCTACTCACACCCATTCACCTGGTATTCATTCACCTCCTTACATGGTTTCTTTATCCTCTACCTTACAAGTGAAATAAGCTGAAGTGGATCAATGATTTATCCATTAATAATGACTTTCCTTTAGTACAAGCCCCAACACTCTGGGAGACGTTGTTAGTAAAGGGGTGTCCGTTTGTGAGTGAAAGTATGTAGTCATTTTGTTCGTTCGATAGTTAGCTATACTTAACAAAGTTACCCAAACCATTTGCGTAAATACCCGTTTTCTTAAATGTGCATTACATTTTCTGACGAGAATAGCAGTAAATAAGTGCTTACCAAATTAAAAATTATTACTCGCGCGGTTATCTTTTGCTGTTTGATAATGTACATTTATTATTCATTTACTCGGGTATATTATACAATTATTCATAATGTCCATAATACTCCGGTTCTTGTTAGATATAATGATGTGGCCGATAGCGAATACACATCCTGGAATGCTTGGGTTTCTTTATAATTTTCAATAAGCAAACAATGAAAGAAAACTTAAGGCTTGATCTATGACAAAACAGGGCTAAACAAAGATTTACCCAAACATGCACTTAGATTTATGTCACCGTAGAATATTGCATTACTCGATAACTTGAAAACAAATATAATAATAGTAATAATAACATAAATGAATAACAAATTATGATAGTAATAGTCTAGATGGTAGAACATTTTGCACAGTCATATTATTATAAAGTCGTGTCCTGCATCCTTAATTTCGAATTTAGTGACCTTCAATACAAAACTAAGGCAATTCATTGGTTCACGAAATACATACAGTATATGGGAGACCAATAATGCAAGATACATTTTATATACATGAAAGCTGTATAAACATGTGAAGTTGAATTATGGTTAAACTGCAAAAAAATGAATAAGAGAGAGAGAGAGAGAGAGAGAGAGAGAGAGAGAGAGAGAGAGAGAGAGAGAGAGAGAGAGAGAGAGAGAGAGAGAGAGAGAGCACATGAGTAGAGAACATCAAGAAACATGAATCGCCTCTTCTTAACTTCTCCCCAGGGAACCTGGCCGCCCACTTAAAGATACCCTGGTGAGTGCAAGCGGTATGGTGGTAGGGTGGTGGTATTGTGGTGTTAGAGAGACCCTGGTGAGAGCAGCGGTATGGTGGTGTGGTGCTGGTGGTAGGGTGGTGGTATTGTGGTGTTAGAGAGACCCTGGTGAGAGCAGCGGTATGGTGGTGTGATGCTGGTGGTATTGTGGTGTTACAGAGACCCTGGTGAGAGCAGTGGTGTGTTGGTGGTGGTAGGGTGGTGGTATTGTGGTGTTAGAGAGACCCTGGCGAGAGCAGTGGTATGGTGGTGTGGTGTTGGTGGTAGGGTGGTGTTACAGAGACCCTGGTGAAGGCAGCGGTATGGTGGTGTGGTGCTGGTGGTAGGGTGGTGGTATTTTGGTGTTAGAGAGACCCTGGTGAGAGCAGCGATGTGGTGGTGTGGTACTGGTGGTAGGGTGGTGGTATTGTGGTGTCAGAGAGACCCTGGTGAGAGCAGCGGTATGGTGGTGTGGTGCTGGTGGTAGGGTGGTGGTATTGTGGTGTTACAGAGACCCTGGTGAGAGCAGCGGTATGGTGGCGTGGTGCTGGTAGTAGGGTGGTGGTATTGTGGTGTTAGAGAGACACTGGTGAGAGCAGTGGTATGGTGGTGTGGTGCTGGTGGTAGGGTGGTGGTATTGTGGTGTTAGAGAGACCCTGGTGAGAGCAGCGGTATGGTGGTGTGGTGCTGGTGGTAGGGTGGTGGTATTGTGGTGTTAGAGAGACCCTGGTGAGAGCAGCGGTATGGTGGTATGGCGCTGGTGGTAGGGTGGTTGTATTGTGGAGTTACAGAGACCCTGGTGAGAGCAGCGGTATGGTGGTGTGGTGCTGGTGGTAAGGTTGTGGTATTGTGGTGTTAGAGAGACCCTGGTGAGAGCAGCGGTATGGTGGTGTGGTGCTGGTGGTAAGGTTTTGGTATTGTGGTGTTACAGAGACCCTGGTGAGAGCAGCGGTATGGTGGTGTGGTGCTGGTGGTAAGGTTGTGGTATTGTGGTGTTAGAGAGACCCTGGTGAGAACAGCGGTATGGTTGGGTGGTGCTGGTGGTGTGGTGGTGGTGGTAGGGTGGTGTTAGAGAGACCCTGGTGAGAGCAGCGGTGTGGTGGTGTGGTGGTGGTGGTAGGGTGGTGGTATTGTGGTGTTACAGAGACCCTGGTGAGAGAAGCGGTATGGTGGTGTGGTGCTGGTGGTAGGGTGGTTGTATTGTGGTGTTACAGAGACCCTGGTGAGAGCAGCGGTATGGTGGTGTGGAGCTGGTGGTAGGGTGGTGGTATTGTGGTGTTACAGAGACCCTGATGAGAGCAGCGGTATGGTGGTGTGGTGCTGGTGGTATGGTGGTGGTATTGTGGTGTTAGAGAGACACTGGTGAGAGCAGCGGTATGGTGGTGTAGTGCTGGTGGTATTGTGGTGGTATTGTGGTGTTACAGAGACCATGGTGAGAGCAGTGGTATGGTGGTGTGGTGCTGGTGGTAGGGTGGTGTTAGAGAGACCCTGGTGAGAGCAGCGGTATGGTGGTGTGGTGCTGGTGGTAGGGTGGTGGTATTGTGGTGTTACAGAGACCCTGGTGAGAGCAGCGGTATGGTGGTGTGGTGCTGGTGGTAGGGTGGTGGTATTGTGGTGTTACAGAGACCCTGGTGAGAGCAGCGGTATGGTGGTGTGGTGCTGGTGGTAGGGTGGTGTTAGAGAGACCCTGGTGAGAGCAGCGGTATGGTGGTGTGGTGCTGGTGGTAGGGTGGTGGTATTGTGGTGTTAGAGAGACACTGGTGAGAGCAGTGGTATGGTGGTGTGGTGCTGGTGGTAGGGTGGTGATATTGTGGTGTTAGAAGACCCTGGTGAGAGCAACGGTATGGTGGTGTGGTGCTGGTGGTAGGGCGGTGGTATTGTGGTGTTAGAGAGACCCTGGTGAGAGCAGCGGTATGGTGGTGTGGTGCTAGTGGTAGGGTGGTCGTATTGTGGTGTTAGAGAGACCCTGGTGAGAGCAGCGGTATGGTGGTGTGGTGCTGGTGGTAAGGTTGTGGTATTGTGGTGTTAGAGAGACCCTGGTGAGAGCAGCGGTATGGTGGTGTGGTGCTGGTGGTAAGGTTGTGGTATTGTGGTGTTACAGAGACCCTGGTGAGAGCAGCGGTATGGTGGTGTGGTGCTGGTGGTAAGGTTGTGGTATTGTGGTGTTAGAGAGACCCTGGTGAGAACAGCGGTATGGTGGTGTGGTGCTGGTGGTAGGGTGGCGGCATTGAGGTGTTAGAGAGACCCTGGTGAGAGCAGCGGTATGGTGGTGTGGTGCTGGTGGTAAGGTTGTGGTATTGTGGTGTTAGAGAGACCCTGGTGAGAGCAGCCTTGCACTCCCTAGGGCATGCCCATGTTACAGGTACTTATAACTGGATATTTGTCACGAATCGCTAGACCGAGTGTCCAAACTCTTTACATCTACCAATGGCACGTCATATTCTTTACATCTACCAATGACACGACATATTCTTTACATCTACCAATGGCACGTCATATTCTTTACATCTACCAATGACACGACATATTCTTTACATCTACCAATGGCACGTCATATTACATCTACCAATGGCATGTCATATTCTTTACATCTACCAATGGCACGTCATATTCTTTACATCTACCAATGGCACGTCATATTCTTTACATCTACCAATGGCACGTCATATTCTTTACATCTACCAATGGCACGTCATATTCTTTACATCTACCAATGGCACGTCATATTCTTTACATCTACCAATGGCACGTCATATTCTTTACATCTACCAATGGCACGTCATATTCTTTACATCTACCAATGGCACGTCATATTCTTTACATCTACCAATGGCACGTCATATTCTTTACTTCTACCAATGGCACGTCATATTCTTTACTTCTACCAATGGCACGTCATATTCTTTACTTCTACCAATGGCACGTCATATTCTTTACATCTACCAATGGCACGTCATATTCTTTACATCTACCAATGGCACGTCATATTCTTTACTTCTACCAATGGCACGTCATATTCTTTACATCTACCAATGGCACGTCATATTCTTTACTTCTACCAATGGCACGTCATATTCTTTACATCTACCAATGGCACGTCATATTCTTTACATCTACCAATGGCACGTCATATTCTTTGAATAAGAAGTACCCTAAACAGTATTACGACCGGCAATAGGAGATGATTAAAATATAACCCAAAATAACAATTAAATCTACAAAGTAACCAGTGTTAACTTGATGACGGGGGAGGGGGGAGGCGTTCATAAGTGGCAATGAGAAACTCATCACAGTAAACAAACCAATGCAACAAATATGGTACCCTACATTTTACTGCTAAATTACCATTGAATCCTCTTACACTAGCTAAATCACACCTCTCCAAAACTTCCTAATACCTAAATATTTCCATCGAACCCAACCTCATAATCACCACGACACATAATATGTAGAATATCACACAATTCATGTAGACTGTGAGAGTATCAAGGCGTTCATTGTTCATTCTACGAGGTTTAGTTAGGGCTGGGTAAGGGGAACCACCGTCTCTGAAGCGGATATCCAAGGGCTGAATCCTCCATCTAAATGACATGTCCGCATAATTAGAGGGAGCAGCTCCGTCTATTGGGAACGGCTATTTCAATATCAATACAGATTTGCTGTCATCAGACAAACTCTTAATGTTTACACCGTAAATATTGAAGGTAAAATCATATAATATAGTTACACATATGCAGTGTTAGTTGGTGTATCAACTGAAATTAGACGATCATAGTACCATTGAGAAACCAGATATTCGTACGAGGTCTACTGGCCAAAAGGAGGCAGTTCCTTTTACATGCCTCGACACCCATCTAATCTCGTACAGTATTACAAAACCATGCTACTGTTACAAAGCTGGAATATTCGCCAACTATAACATACATAGTTCAACATAGGAATTAGGCCCTCAATGATTGTATGAAGTAAACAATTTCTAAAAATCTCGGACTTATTAACCAGGCCTTTCCAAAGCAAAATAGAATAGTGCAATAATAGCCAGAACAAACACAAGACTGTTACCACTGTTGTGAAAGGTTAAGAGATATATTAAAATGTTACACAATGACGCCCATCAAAACACTGTTTGGATAATTCCTCCCAAGGAAGCCCCTTAACAATATTCTCCCTCTCCGCCACAGCGTCACACTGTGACTATAGGATTGACTAAATTACCGCCTCAAATCGAATTTATTTCGAAATTGGGTGGCTAAGTTGATTAAGCCTACACAAGTTCATTGTATCAGAGCGAACCACTATAAGCTGATTACATTTCATCGTAGACAGAATTAACCTGCATTGGTGAAAAATACTGCATTTGGCATTTCACACTAAAACTTTATGAATTACGGCCTTCTAACATAATACAATCTCGTCATAGACGTTAATGGTCTTTTCGATCACTAGTTAGGTCAACTACAAGCCTCTTCGTTTACACAAAAGCCTTTTCGTTTAGTTAGCTTATTTACTGTAGAATAGGGTAAGATTAGGATATGATAGCTATAGTTAATTTAGGTTAGAACCGGATAAGTTAGAGTAGTTCAGGTTATGCAATGGTAAGGTTAGGTTCAGCTAAGCTAGTTTATGATAAACGTAAGATAAGATTGGTTAAGTGACATCAGTATAGTATCTCTTAGCTTAACTTACAGTTAGGTAAGGTTAATATGGCTATAGGATTGTATATTTCAAGTTAAGTTAGCGGTTATTTGTTTGTGTAACAGGGTCTACGTTAGGATAGCTTAGGTTACTTATACCCCTTGAGAATTACGACGCGTTTCACCAGTTTGTTTTGGCTATCATTAGACGATTTTATGCAGCTTAGGAAGGATCTGTGGGAGTTGGAAGCATAATGGAGTTGAGTTTGAACCCTTAAAGTCAGAGAGGTCCTTCCTAAACAGCATAACACCGTCTAATGATAGCCAACATTTATTGTCAACACATGTCATAAATCTCAAAGAGGTTAAGGGTAGAATAAATAGGGTTCGGTTAGGTTCGAGTTAATATAAATTGATTAGGTCAATTAAAATATTGACTAAGTTAGATTAAAGATAGACGAACCCACTCTAAAAGAAGGTAAATATACTGTGGACGAAAACTGATAAGGTTCTTTAGATTACTTTAAAGGCAAGGTAAGGGAGGTTTATGTTGTTTTCTGTACTCCCTTCACCCTCATGCTTAGCCCCATTAGTTTTGAGATATTAAGACGTTCGCCCCATTTGTTTGGCAATTTTAAGACCTGTCGCCCGATTTATTTGCCAATAGTAAGTCCTATCGTGCCACTTAGCTATTCATCCTGGCAAGTGATAGCGAGTAGGACATTTAGGCGAAATCAACCTTTGCCGGGAATTTTATCTACCAACTTTTGTTTACATTTATTGTGAAGCGGGGGCTTGGAGGTGTTTTACTCTAGATACAGGTGTAGGAAGCAAATTACCCCACCCCACCCTTAAGGAGAGGTTTTTAGTTTGTTCCCTACGTTTTCATAAAGTTTAAAATTACACCCCCTAGACCCCCTTTCAAGATA
The DNA here is from genome assembly GCA_032716605.1 of Paralithodes platypus. Lineage (NCBI taxonomy): Eukaryota > Metazoa > Arthropoda > Malacostraca > Decapoda > Lithodidae > Paralithodes > Paralithodes platypus. The sequence goes on along the minus strand of CM064537.1, from coordinate 14,497,445 downwards.
AATTTGTACATTTTTCGGTAGAAAAATTTCCCGGCCAGGGGCCGGTTGCTCTTAAATTACAGGCTCGCTATCGCTCGCCAGGAAAAAATCGACACCTTCATGGCACGAAAGGTCTTAAAATTGACAGTAATGGGGCAAAATGTCTTAAAATTTCCAAACTACTAGGGCGAGCGTCTTTAAATCTCAAAAGCAATGGGGCTAAACATGAGGGAGAAAGGGGTCCAGAAAAAAATCTCTAGAGTGGAAATCTCCCCTTAGCTGAAGCGTGAAATAGCCTGTGGGTGAAAGGGTATGTGAATGAATGGACCTGATATAAGCCTCATCTACCTTACCTCCACCACAGCTATAAATATTACATCCAGCCCGTGATTTAATTTTCCACTATTAAATCTCCCTAAATTGCCAGCTTTCCCGGGGGAGGTGGTGGTGGATGAGGATTTGATTTGATTTGATTGTTTTATTGAGAAAAATACAAATGTTACACAAGTATCATAGTTACATTATCTCAACGAAGGTGCATACGCAATCTTCACCCTATTTCCAGCTTAACCCTTCCTACCCGGTCTGCCTTAGGTAAGGACAGCACAAAAGAAGGGCCGCTACCCAGTATGCCTTATCTAAGGCATGAGCTTAATAGCCTAATTAAGCTTGGTCCGAACGCCGTGCGTACGACGTATGTCAACAAACCCAAGCGTTCGTCACCGCACCTCCCAAAACAAGAAGGAGAAGACTCCTCAATGTTATTGTTCTGACGTCATGACAAAATTAGTGTCTAAAAAGCCCCCATATTGGCAACATCTCTGCAATATTGGCTCCACTGAAATCGTCATCACAACTGAACCAGTTGACTTACAGAGCTCTACTCAATGCCAAAATACAGATTGAAAACCGCACTACGATTTTAGATGAGTGGGAAAGTTCTAGCAGTGAAAATAAACATAAATACGGTAGCCTAGGCCTAGACGTTTTTCAGCCATATCGCCCGGGTAGGGGCGACCGTCATTTGGTAAGACAGCCCGGGGAGGAAGGGTTGAACTATGTCATTACATATATAGTTAGATGAGTAATACATTGATATTGAAGATAATTGTTAACACTACCTAAGTTTAGTATATACAGTAATATAATAAAGACATATCTAAAATACATGAGTCCCCGTTATAGACCTTGATCAGATTGTTTTTTGTTTTTTTGTTTTTAAACACGCATGCTGTCCCACAAGACCCCCAACTGAGCCCCGACCGTGAAGGTGGATGAGGAGGGAGTCGGGTGCTGGGGTGCTGGGGCAGAGGGTGGGAGGGGGGGGGGGGGGGAAGTGATAAAGGAAGGAGAGGACATGAAGAAGCAAGTAGCATGCGACGAAGAGGAGGAGGAAAAATATACTGGCGATAAGACATGTTAGTTGGAGAAGTAAAGAAGGAGATGGAGGAGAATAAGGTGGAAGTGGTTGAGTTGGCGAAGAATGATGATGGAGGTTGAATGGAAGACTATGAATGAGAGGTGAAGGGGGGAAGGAAAGTGTAGAAGGTAGACATATAATAGAAACATAAACTAAAGGAGAAAGAGGTTACAGTGGTTGAGTAGGCGAAGAATACTGAGGGAGGCTGACTGGAGAGGTGATGGGGAGAGAGTAAATGGAGAAACATAGAATACATGGAATAGAAATACAACATTTATAAGGGGAGGTTATTGGTAAAATATTAATAGTATTACCCAAGAAGGGAGAGAAGGAACCAAGACAAGGGGAGGAATTTATTAAGAAACATGAGGAGCACAAAGGGAAGTAAATGATGGAACCATATTAGAATGAAAACTTATTTCTTTAACCCTTTCAATATGATCACACTTGTGTTGTCCCTCTTATTGCAGCTATAACAAAGATGATTTCATTCAGCTGATGAAAGTCTCCCGAGGCTCAAAGGCATTGACCGATATACTTTGCTCCGATTAATTCTGTGAGATTTTAATCTCAAGATGAATGCAATCGTCTAGTGTTAAGACAGAATACAGTAATAATGAGGCAACCTACAGAATGACTTAAGGGGAGATTTCCACATGAGGGAGTTTTTTCTTGACTCCTTTCTCCCTTATGTTTAGCCTCATTGCTTTTCTAATTTTAAGACGTTCGCCCCATTATGTTGATGATTTTAAGAACTTTCAACCCATTTCTGTCAATTTTAAGACCTTTCGTGCAATTTAGGTGTCGATTTTATCCTGGCGAGCGATAGCGAGCCTGTGATTTAAGAGGAACCGGCTTTCAGCCGGGACATTTTTCTACCGAAAAATGTACAAATTTATCTTGAAAGGGGCTCAAGGGGGTGTAATCTTAAGCTTGATGGATATCTAGAGATCAAACTAAAAACCTCCCCTTAAATCATATATTATAAAACACATAAATAAGCAATACAATATTCATTGTAAGAGAACAAAATGGAAGTAGACCAAAGCATAAAGAGGACATTGAGGCAAAAAAATATAAAGAAACCCATAAGGACACAAGCGTCCTTTATATAGAAATATTTGGTATACATTGTTTTAATTTTTGTCCTTCGTCTACAATATTCTGGGGTTCTTCTCCTGACAACCATTCAGAATACCCTATGTTTTAAATTTGGCTAAAAGTAGACGATTTTACCCAACTTAGGATGAACCTTATTTAGAAATGAAAAGGATACAAATTCCAATTTATCCATTTAGTCTCAAATATTCTTCCTAAGCTATTTAACATCGACTAGTGATACAATGTAATGAAAAGTCGTAATCGTATTAAAAAAATAAAAACAAAACTGATACCAGATATTTTTGGGTGGCTAAATTCTTATAAAAAATTGAGTCAGAAGTTACCCATTTTGACAGTCACACATCTCAAGGCCTTGGGTTTGACAGGCTATGTGAAATACGCGTTGTATAGATTGTTTATACACCGGGACATGGCAGCTAATTTATTATGCATAATACTTGACAAATAGTTGTAAGAGCTCAGGAAATTATGTGGCTTGCACTTCTACCAAAGGTCTCCGAAGGTGGCCTGTGGAGTCAGTAGGGTGGTGATGAAGGTGTGTCTGAAGTATGAGATGGTGACAAAGATTAAGGCATTTCATGGTCGTCTATCAGTGGTGTAAAACAAATTATTTTGCTCTCCTAGAAAATGTTACGTTATGAGTTGCTGCTGTGATTATAATAATACAATAACTTTATTTCAACTAAAAGTTATCAAATCATCATATTTTATACCACCACTCAAACCTTCGGATGGTAACTTTGTAAGTGAACCTCGAAGGAGGAATACTATTATTGTTTTGCCAATACCTTCGCCCATAACTCAACCTAGAACATAATATCATACTAAAAATATTCTTGCTCCCGATTTTCTCTCCCTAGAAATTTCGCCAAAAACATTACGCACTGTGCAAGTCAAAACAATGTTAAGCAAGCTATCAGTTGTTAATGCTCCAGGCATAGATGTAATCGCTCCCATAGTGTTGATAAATGGTTGCTTTCACAGGGATCGTATGGCCGCAATTGTTGGTTAGATATGGGCCATTGCAAACAACCCAGACATTTTTCTAAGGACCACAAAGGCCATTGATGATCCTACTAGTTTTACCTGTTGCTCTTGGATCGCGTTGTTACGTAAAATAAATATATATTTTTTAATCAGTTTACCAAGCATCTGTGCCTCATGTCATGCCACTTATCACATGACTTGAACACATAATCACCACTCTTACTTCCAATTATATTATCAACAAATGATCAATGCCTAAAAGGGGCTAGATCATGTTGGTTAGGCTAATTTAATAAGAAGAAAGATATTGATGAAATCGTTTGAAAAATGTATATACATAAGAACTAATAAGGATTAAATGTCGAGTGCCGACATAAATCAAACAACGCTGGATCTGGGGCTAGCATCCTAGCAAAATAACACAATATCAATGATTACTGTGTTCGTAAGTCAGTGTGAATTTAGCCTGTGGCTAAATACAGACCCAGTCTACCATCCCCCGCCGTTTACCCTACCAAGTTTTAACAAAATTCAGTTACGTTTCATCTCCTACCACTCTGGGACTAATGCCTCTCCCTTTGATCCTTGACAGTCCTCCCTACTGGTTAATATAGCACTGCTTCCCATCTTTAATTTATCCAACCACGGTTAATTTTCTGTTTCAGAAGTGATTCATTGAACGGTTCAAAATGCTGATTATTTTATTACTTTTGTTCAATCATTGAGGGGGGAACGAGACATATATGTTGTCATACTAAGCTTTTATTTAGACAGAATATGCTGTATAGCGTCTTTCGTATGAGCTAGAATAGTGTGACCAGTCACAATTTGTGTGAACATGAAGATACACACCCAACTGTGTGCTTTGTATCAACGTTTGTCTTTCTTTTACATATCAAATAGATGCAGTTCTCCAGTTTCTGTTTGATGAAAGGTGTTGATCAATTCCTTTCATCTGACACTACAATCCGCTGCTCCCTCTCCCTCGCCACTATGATTTAATTTACCATCTTCAGTTCTTACAATCACCCTCTCTTCCTATTAACAACACACACAGACTCTCTCTCTCCGCCGCTTATGAATGGAAATTGGTGTTTAGTGGGAAGGCAGGAGATATAAAGCCATTGTATCTCGACTCTAGTGATTGATTGGAGGGTTCCATGTTGCTCCGGGCAATTATCTTCCACAATTCTAGGTTGGCAGATGCAGAGTTAACACAAATGTGAATTCAGAAACCTAAACTAATAGACATTGATTTTAATTACCGATAAATATCCAGGAAAGCTCCACAATGTTGTCAGGAAAGTAGGGCGATGGATAGTTGTCGAAAATAACGATGTGTGTAACTGTGCCTTTACTCGTAACTCACCTAAGGCGCCGCGGGAGGAAGTCTGAATGGAACTTCAAGTTATGCATCACCTCTCTCGCCGGGAAACAGAGCTTGAGAGATTCTACTACTGGGGAGAAGGGTTAGGTTAAGGGGAGGTTTTTAGTTTGGTCCCTAGATATCCTTCAAGCTTAAGATTACACCCCCTTGAGCCCCTTTCGAGATAAATTTTTACATTTTTCGGTAGAAAAATGACCCGGCTGAAAGCCGGTTCCTCTTAAATTACAGGCTCGCTATCGCTCGCCAGGATAAAATCGACACCTAAATGGCACGAAAGGTTTTAGAATTGACAGACATGGGTTGAAAGTTCTTAAAATAGTAAAAATAATGGGGCAAACGTCGTAAAATTAGAAAAACAATGGGGCTAAACATGAGGGAGAAAGGAGTCAAGAAAAAAATCCCTCAAGTGGACATCTCCCCAGGGTTAAATCTATCTGCTTGTCTGTCTGACTGGTTGGATATTTGTTTGTGTGGATATCTGATTGCTTGTCTGTCTATATACAGTAAGTATAACATCGGTATTTGAAAGCATAAGGAGAAGGTGGTTCCTATCTCCTAGCAAATGAATACTAAGGAACTGAATTATATAATTTGAAAGAGAACTTTAAGGCACCTGGTTCTTAAAGATAACCATATATTTTTACATATGTTGTTCTCAAGGTGAACTCTTATAGCATAGATATATTTAATGTAGAGTTGGTATACATACTGTATAAGAAATGTCATAACACTGTGAATTAATTGATCAGAAAATTATGTTCAGTAAGCAAATATGCAAGACATTTAGTACAGCCGAGTTTTCTAAAGCAAACCCCTTCATAGGCTGGTATTATTAATACAGTGTACAACAGATGAAAGGTATTTAAGAAATATTACATTTTAGTTAAAACTGTATTTTTTCTATTCTAATGGTGACTCAGACTAATATCTGGCTGTCTAATTGTATTCACGTAATTTAACAATTTTGTCTAGATAAATGATTGTATTCATATGCCGTTAATTCTTCTCGCGAGGTAAACTATGCTTCATTGCTTTTATGTTATATATTTATATATGCATTTAATATGTCCATCAGGATGATGGTTTATATTTATATTCTGTTCATTCTTCTAGAAAGCTACAATCGTATATCTACTGGGATGATTCTCAGCTTCTCTATTTGTCTGTATGTGTTGTTTGGATCTGGGCTATTGTTGTGTTATAACTTGTTGATTATACTGTGGCTATGTTACATTGTTTAATGTGTTATGTGTACATGCTTAGATTGATATGCAGGATTCGAAGTTGCATAATAAATCGTAGGCAGTGTCCACCATTTGTTAACTGTCTTCGTGGTGCGATGCATAAGGTGTTGATTTTCGGTGTGAGCATCCTGGATTCGAATCCACGGACTGCCACATGCGTTTGTAAATTTCATTAATCGATTTTAGGAGTATAGTTGGTTGTTGGAAGGAACATAATAATATATATATATATATATATATCTGTTATATCTGTTATAAAAATCGCCACCTGTAAGTGGCACCGATTAGCTGTTGCCCATCGGTAATTTGTGTAGGTTTTTTTCCCCTAGATAAGTTGCCCGCCAAGGCAATTAAGTCCCATCCACCCGGTAACACCCCTTTCAGATACCAGCTATCACCAGAGACACCCCTATTACAGGGGGACCACACCCCTTTTAGATACCAGGGGGACAGCTGTCATCAGAGACGCCTCTATTACAGGGGGACCACACCCCTTTCAGATACCAGGGGGACCACACCCCTTTTAGATACCAGGGGGACAGCTATCACCAGAGACACCTCTATTACAGGGGGACCACACTCCTTTCAGATACCAGGGGGACAGCTATCACCAGAGACACCTCTATTACAGGGGGACCACACCACTTTTAGATACCAGGGGGACAGCTATCACCAGAGACACCTCTATTACAGGGGGACCACACCCCTTTTAGATACCAGGGGGACAGCTATCACCAGAGACACCTCTATTACAGGGGGACCACACCCCTTTCAGATACCAGGGGGACAGCTGTCATCAGACACACCTCTATTACAGGGGGACCACACCCCTTTCAGATACCAGGGGGACAGCTATCACCAGAGACACCTCTATTACAGGGGGACCACACCCCTTTCAGATACCAGGGGGACAGCTATCACCAGAGACACCCCTATTACAGGGGGACCGCCTAACACCATAGACAACCCTAACCTATAGGGGAAGAGTGGAGGAGGAGAAGTACCCGAACTCTTCTGGGGAACCCGGGTACCCTGACTCATACATCAGGGGGGAGAGGGTGTAGGCTGTGCCATTCAGGGCTGTGGACTGGTCAGTGCAGGAAAAGGACCTTGAAGCCCCACACTATGAAGGGGACTGCAGTGCGCAAGAGGGCCATGGAGGACGAGGAGTTCAAGCAACCCGACTCCTCTGAGTCCCCCAGGACTCCCTCACCATCACCAATACCAATCCCCACACTACCAACCCCTTCTCATCGTCCCCCACTCACTTGCCGTGCAATCCGAACTACTCTGTCTGTGTGTGGTGTATGTGAATTAATATCTCCAAACCCGCATGTCTGTGTTTGGTTATGTATGTGGTGCACTAGGGGAGCGTGATATGCTTGCACTTCATCAGCATAGGGAACTAATTATACAGGTTGAACACTATATTCAAATACATTGCCTTTCTACCGATATAGAAACACTAATCATGCATTTCACACAAGGCTTACAACCTTACCAAGCCGGACTAAGCATTGCGGTGAGGTACAGAGACTGTCCTCATACCCTTAGGAATAGGTCGGTAGTGCAGTGGATAAGACATGGATGATGATGATTAGCGTCTGTGTAATGTTCTAACCTGTCTGACTGTGTTCGTCTTTCTGTCTACCTGTTGTTTGTATGTTTGTTTGTCTGACCCTCCCTCTGTAGGTATAATCTCGTCTGGTTGATTGCTTGCCTGTCTAGGTGCATGTCTGTCAGTCTTTGTTTATATTGTCGTATATGTCCGAGTGTTGTATATGTTTGTGTACCTATTTGCACATATTTTATATATACAGTATATATATATATATATTCAGTTTGTAAGTTTTTAATAAATGATGCGATCAAACTGACAGCTAGGCAAGCAGACATGCAGACAAACACTATAAACAATATCGATCATAAACGCTAGTTTGGTATACATATTGACCCAACAAATGTAATCAAATACCATGTTATATCATGTAGAGGTTTTGTAGATATTGTCGTGTTAACATTTGGACGTTAAAGTCCTCACAAGTTGATAGGATATACTCAGGTACGGAGGTACCGAGTAGAGAGACTGGCCTGGTTTAGTTGTAATCCATTTATTAGTTTTAATATATATTTGAGCGAGATCACACACAGACAGTATGGACAGGATTGAAAACAAGACCTATTGCTTGCACACCTCTTGCAGTGCACATAATAGCACACATTAGTATTAGTATTATGAATAATTATTAAATATATTTACCTTACTATTAAATGTTTTCTCCACTGGTACGGACATTACGATACACCAGTATACCAATATTCGCTTAGTGTGTTTATTATAGTGGGTATTGACTGTGCAAGGGTTGCAGTATGGTCATTAACATAATTACCAGGATATGTGTTAATTACCTACTGTATACACCAACTTTACCTGGCATAAAGTTACCATTGACCATTGTCAACTGGCTCGGGGGAAGCATCATTTACTGGCGGCTCACTAAATACATGGACACTAATGCTTGTTAAATATATTAAGTTAATTAAGTTCCTCTGTAAGGTTGTTACAAACCAAATATTGTAAGATACATGATTGAAGTTCTAGTAGTGAAATTGGTGAATACAGTACAGTATATATATTCAATTTTGGGCAACATTATTTTTACTCCTGTAAACATCGCTTGTCGCACCTTGATTCCCAGTAAACATATTAACCAATACATTACCACAAGAAGGTCTTACTTGATTGATCATAATATAATGAACCCTACTCCCAAGGATTGTACATCCAGCAGAGATGTGTGGTGTAGTGAGCGTTATTGTTTGTCTGCGGCATCAGAAGTATGGCGATGTATATGTCATTTTTATGTTTCAAATATTGGACTGCTTTACCTTGAGAGAAAGACTATATTGCCGATATATTAAGTGGGCTGCTTATTAACAACTTGGCCATTAAAAACTTGGCCATCATTCAGATATATCCCAAAGGTTAGTTACAAACCACAATATATAATATATTTAATCCTGAACAGAATAACTTTTTTCAGAACGAATAAATAGTCTTTGCCAGCACATAATCATATCTTTATAAAACACAAAATAATTCCTCCAAAATGCTACACTATCACGTAAAACTCCCAAGCTATTTTTTTCGTCATATCAAATTCCTGGTTTTTCCGAACAGAACATATACATTTCCGAAACAAAACATCTTCTCTATTTGCAAGAACTAAACTATATGTTAAACATGAATGTATTCCTTCTCACGTGCAGTAGTTACATACCAAATAATAGGATTTCATAAGCACCCCTCACACACTATACACACCGATGGGCAGTTGGGCTTAATTATGTAAATAGAAACATGCTAGATTATCGTATAATTGTCCTCGGTATATGGCAACGTATGAAGGCGTTTCATTCGTGACCACCTATTCGGGGAATTAAGGCATCTGGCAATATATAGACAGATACAACCAAGATCAGCCTTCCTCTCCTGCCTCAGTAAATATATACAGTAGTTTAGGTTCCACCTCAATGATTTAATTTAATAAAATATAGTTATGCCTTTCTCGGAGCTCGGTAGAAAAATTATTCTGGGAATGTGGATTGTCATCTATTTTGTTTTCCTGTGTTGCAGAGCTTGCTATAATATGTTGAGAGGAATGCTAAGATTAACTTGATAAAATACGTAATATGCAGAATAGTTTACCAATATATATACCTGAATACATACTATACGGGAAAATGTATAATTCGTCACGGAAAACTTATTTTGTTTTCTTATAATGACCATTGAACTAGATAATTATGAACTCTTGAGGGAACCCACTAACCACCCAGGCCCTCATGGACGATTAATGTTGAAATCACAATATACATTATGTTAATCAGTTCAACGACTCTTATTTTGCTTCGTTGTGTAGAGATTTAACGTGTCCCTTCTCTAACATATAATGAATGTTATATTAAATAGTTTAATGCTGTACTGGGTCTTATGCGCTTTACTTCTTAGTTACACAAAGTGTCAGTGTCCATAATTATAAAGCTTTATATATATACTGTATATGCATATATATATATATATATATATATATATATATATATATATATATATATAAAGGTGTATTGAAATAACTGTTACAGACTATGACAAACACATTGTAACATGGAAAATGAACATATATTGTTGTATCATATTTCCCATCAAAAAGTGTTATTAATGAGATATATGCTTATTTAGAAATCTAGCAAAACAGGGTTACAAATAAAGCACTAAATAATTGATACATGATTAACATGTTAATTATGGACTTACCTAAAGGTAAACTATAGGTTTACCTATTCGCACATAATAAATTACGAAATCAAAGTATCTTAGAATATGGTGATGATAATAGGTAGTTAGCAGAAAAATACTAATTATTTGAAACAGATTAGCGTAAACAAATATGTAACATTTGCAACTCTGGTCACGGGGTATAATGCTGATGCCCAAGTCTGGGTCGAGTATCCAAATGTAGTTGAAGGTATTTCAATCGCTTATGAAGCATAATTCTTGATTCATAGATTCATTGGGGGCTGATCGTTCCTATCTTGAATGAAATTCCGAAAATGTTTTACAACTCGGTATAAAGATTCAAAGATTAAACATATTGTGTATGATTGATTTCTGTATTACGTCAGTTGATGGTAATTAAAATTATTTCAATTAATCTCCTCTTATTACACTGTAATGACCATGTACAGTAGTGGTAATTAATTCTGATCGATTTTGAAGTCTCAAACTTATAAAACGAATCTCTGAAATGCAAATGTTCAGTAAGAATTAGTAAGGAGATTCAATTCAAACCGAAACCGCTTCGAATAAGTTTGTATTTGAATTAATGTTCAATACTGTACAATTAATTAAATAACATTAGGCAATAACTTTGTAATGCCCACATTGTTTGAGTATTTTTATCATTCAGCATTGCTTTTTTATTTACAAACATATGGCAGTAATGTCTGCAGACCGCTTGCGGATCGTAATTTGATTCATCCAAGATGCCTTTGGTCTTTCCTATGTTGAAAGATTATTTTTCAAATGTACATACAATAATTTGAGTTGTAAACGGTGTATAGAGGGAATATTACTTACATTGTTTCACCCTGAAAACTAATTATGTTTATAATTCAATATTTCTGGGTAAAAACTTGGAGATGAGGGGGGGGGGGGGGGGCATGCAAGGGGAGACCAATGTCAGTGTTCAGATTATAACACATGCTTGGACGACACTGAATATTTTACTTTATATCCTTTAAATAATTATTTATTAATATTTGTTTATTTTTTTATAGAATAAAGTAAACTTGTTTTTGTATTCGGTACTTACCGCTTAAGGTCTGTAAGTGTTTTTTCAATACACCCTATATATATATATATATATATAATACACACACACTTGGACCAACTTGCAAAGGAAATAATAGATCGCTAAGCGATAATAAGCGAGGGATACGCACGGGATGAAGTGCTTGGATATAAACTGAAGAACAACCTAATACTCTCCTTAAATAGGAAAGTGTACAACCAGGGAATCTAGTCACCTTAATGTATGGATCTGAACTTGGAATACATAAATTTTTTAGAACATAGCTCTCTCTCTCTCTCCCACTTTATGCCTTAGATTCATGACTATGGAGAAATTATGCTTAAACCCAAGAACGGCGAGCGTCCTTAATTGAGTATGAACCCTACAAGGGCGGGCGTCTTCATATGAGCCAAGGCCTAAATTAAGCGTTTTAAAACATCCCACTGGCATTCAAAACAAAGGAATGTGTGATTAAGTGAGATAATTCCCCTCCATACCTCCCATCACTCCTTCACATGTGTCCAAACTCCCCCCCCCCCCCCCCCCCTCAATAATCACCTATTTTTCTTCTCATTCCTCTGTTTATCGGGTAATTTTTCGCTCCAATATATCCCAGCTGGTTCCAAAGTCGAAAGGGAGGTGTGTAAGGATCATAGGAGAGAGAGACTTCACTAGCGAAACATCAGTCTGGCTTCAGGCCTCGAGAGGGGAGGGTGTATGTCTCAGCGCCTATCACCTCATGACTGGATGGTCGGCAATAATTTGTCTTTTTCACACCCCAAATACTATTCTCACTTGTATTATTGTTGTTACATGTTAATATCTTCATATTAAACGTAAAGTAGGCACATATGAATAAGTAATAACGATATTTTTCGTAAAATTACGAAATTCTTCGTGTAGTATAATACATAAAGGTGTACAAGAAATAGGGATGTAGGGAGGAAGGGGTCTGCCTCGTATGGGCCAATAGGCCTTCTGCAGATTTCCATTTTTCTTATGTTCTTATGTTCTAATACCTTCGCTCAGCAGGATGTTTTAAATACCATAGGCTAGCCGTTCTTAGGTTAACCCATGTGATTAATTTAATCAAATGAATATGTATTTAATGATAGTTGACGTCGTTGGTCATTATTTGTAGAACTAGAGCATATTAATTTGGTATATTGAAGCCAGATGGTTTGATGTTAGTTTTTGAAAGATAATTATGTGCTAAATTCAGAATTGTTTGTGATAATAAAATCCGTATATCCTAAATTTAGTTTGAAACCAGGCAACCCGAGCTGCAGTCGACCCTGTAAGTAGACACATGGACACTTGTTGTTCCAAGTGACATTTTATTGGTTTTGTGAATGTTTCATAATAATATACAAAGCTCTCAAATTGCTTTGCATGCTCCCGGCATCGTTCGGTATATACCAAGATCATTAGTAGAAACAACAAACATAAGATAATCTATAATCTAAAAAATGAACCGATAAACAAGGGAATAAGAAGAAAAATAGGTGATAATTGAAGGGGGTGGGGGGAGTTTGGACACTTGTGAAGGAGTGATAGGAGGTATGGAGAGGGATTATCTCACCTAATCACACATTCCTTTGTTTTGAATGCCAGTGGGATGTTTTGAAAGACTTTTTTTAGGCCTTGGCTCATACGAGGACGCTCGCCCTCGTAGGGTTCAGACTCAATTAAGGACGCTCGGCGTTCTTGGGTTAAAGCATAGTTTCTCCATAGTCATGCATCTAAGGCATAAGTGGGAGAGAGCGAGAGCTATGTTCTAAATATATTATGTATTCCAAGCTCAGATCCATACATTAATGTGACAAGATTCCTTGGTTGTACACTTTCCTCTTTAAGGAGAGTATTAAGCCCCTTTCACACATTCACGATGTTGGTCCCGATTTGCCATGCGGTACGAGAATCGGTCCATCAGCAGAGACAATGACACAAATTATGTGTGTGACGATGAAGCCACGACGGTGACACGTCATAAGCACGACGAGCCCGATGGTACCACGGTTGCCACACGAGTGCAGCACGTCATAGCCCGAACGGTCAAAATTCCGGTCGAAACCGGACCCCGATTGGGTACGAGTGGAACCCGGTGAGGGGCGATGGAGTTAAGATGGTGTTACGTGTGTGACACGACGAGAACGACGCCACAACGATAGACGAGCTGACAGACAAAATCGGATAAAAAGGGGGCGGAATTGCCACATCTTCCCACCAACGTGCACCTGGTGTTGTTGACGTGTTGCCAGCGTGTTGTTGCCATGGTGCTGACGTGTTGGGGTCGTGCTTCCACATTTTGTATGTCACATGGACTCACGTGGACCACGCGTCATTACCCGACAATCGTGGGTGCAGCGTGTTGGTGTCGGATGTACATGTGGCAACGTCAGGGCCTGTCGTGGTGGCGGCGGGGGACTTAAAAATTGCCGTTACCTTTCACGACGTTGCCCGACGCCGCCACGTTTATGCCGATATTACCCGATGCCCACACGCCAGACATACGTCATACACACGTCATCAAAACGATGTACCCGATGGTATCACGCCAATTTTCCATCGTACACATTTTTTGGACATCACCAAACACATTTTCCCCCAACACGAGGTACCACGTCCCGCCCCGTGGGTAAGGCGCCGCTCCCAGATGCACGCGATGCACGTTGGCGATTGCACCACGTTGTGTTCTGATCTTCAAATCGGGCAACGTCGTGCTCCATATCGTGAATGTGTGAAAGTGGCTTTAGCTTGTTCTTCAGTTTATACCAAATCACTTCATCCCGTGCGTATCCCTCGCTTTTTAACGCTTAGCGATCTATTATTTCCTTTGCAAGTTGGTCCAAGTGTGTGTGTGTGTGCGTGTATTATATATATATATAAATACGATAGAATATGACTCTTTTGTGATCTCGTATGTCTCTGTGACGTCACGATCGCTCCTACAGCACGACGTAGGATGAATAGATCGTATATTATAAGATTGTAAATAAGTTAAATAAATCTTTATAATTATTGACACTGACGCTTTGTGTAACACAGAAGTAAAGCGCATAAGAACCAGTACAGCATTAAACTATTTAATATAACATACATTATATGACAGAGAAGGGACACGTCAAATCTCTACAAAACGAAGCAATATAAGAGTCGTTGAACTGATTACCATAATGTATATTGTGATTTCACCATTAAACGTCCATGAGGACCTGGGTGGTTAGTGGGTTCCCTCAAGAGTGCATAATTATCTAGTTCAATAGTCATTATAGGAAAACAAAATAAGTTTTCCATGACGAATTATAAATTTTCCCGTATAGTGTGTATTCGTGTATATATATTGGTAAACTATTCTGCATATTACATATTTGATCAAGTTAATCTTAACATTCCTCTCCACATATTATTATATGACGTCAAAGTCTCTGTTTAATACTTTAACAAATAACGGACATTTTAACACTTTTCTCCACATAAGCACTAAACAGGAGGCAACGAAAAACGACAGGAATATAGAAAGACAGCGACAAGAACATTATGAACTTTTCAAACCAACATGTCACCCAAATCACTTTATCATGCTAACAGGTACAAGGTTGTTCTTATCTATGTCTTTAGGAAACCACAAATCGTAAATCCATTCCATAATGGTGCATAGTTTTTCGGGAAGACGATCATCCGCGTCCATCAATCTCCACTTCTTTCATTGAGTAGTTTCCAAGGGATTAGTAAAACACAATGATGTGTCCAATCTCAGGTTTACAAAATGTATAATCAGCTCTGAGACATACTGTAATATTGGTCAATGGGAGTTCTATTAAATATAATTATACCGTGCTGGTATGCCTTTAATGATAATAGACAACCTTTAACTCTCAAGTCGCGGCAACTGTCATATGATGGGAGAGAGAACATTTTGTCTATCCTGCGGCGGCAGTCATATGACGGGCGCTAAATTTTAGGCTATTATGAGCGCTGAGAGAGAGACCTTGCGTTGCAGGGATGACAGGCTGGCTTGGTCCGCACGCGGTTGCGTGCCACGTACTGAGGTCTACGGTATACCTCTCTCGCCTCTTACACTTCTCATACAAGGAAACAACTGCCACAATACCTAATTTTCATCGATTTTCGGTAAATATAGCCACCTGGCGTATCGGTCTATATACAATCCCCGCCCCCATCAATAGAAATATTTACGCTCTTTGATGATAGCAATACTCGTAGTAATTCTCCCTACCAATAAATGCCTACAGTGGCTGATAGAGGCGCTGAACGCGATGTTTACCGCGGTGCATTGTGGGAAATTGGCGACATCGCGGACCTATCCACCCTCCCTCTCCTTCAACAATTCTTTATTTTAAGCAGTCAGTCAAAATTTCTGTAGCTGATACATACTTTGGTCTACCCCACAGCTACCACTTTATCCACCACTACCACTTTATCCACCACTACCACTTTATCCACCACTACCACTATCCACCACTACCACTTTATCCACTACTATCACTGTATCCACCACTACCACTTTATCCACCACTACAACTTTATCCACTACTACCACTGTATCCACCACTAACACTTTATCCACCACTACCACGTACTGTATCCACCACTACCACTTTATCCACCACTACCACTTTCACTTTATCTACTAATACCACTGTATGCACCACTACCACTGTATTCACCACTACTTCTTTATCCACCACTACCACTTTATATATTACTACCACTTTATATATCACTACCACTTTATCCATTACTACCACTTTATCCACCACTACCACTTTATCCACCACTACCACTTTATCCACTACTACCACTGTATCCACTACTACCACGTTATCTACCACTGCCACTTTATCTAACACTACCACTATCTACTACTACTACTTTATCCACCACTACCACATTATCCACTGCTACCACTTTATCCACTGCTACCACTTGATCTACTACTACCACTGTATCCACCACTACCACTTTATCTACTACTACCACTCTATTCACCACTATCACTTTATCTAAAATATAAACATGTAGAATCACAACAAAAAATGAGATAAACTGTGTATATCCTAAGTGTTGGGTATTGTTGATGTCGACAGTCGTAGCTCTGGCGCTAGTTCGGAAGCGTCCACCAGAGGTCTCAGGTGAATTCTTGGTAGGGTCAATTGTACTATACCTGATTTTGCAATGTAACCTAGAACCTTTTCATGTGGTGCTATGACTAGCCTGTTTGACTCGACTACATAGAGATGATCCACACAGGAATGCACAATCTAGTATACTTCCTTACTTTTGATTTATATATTTCTGTAACTGACCATGCTTTCTGCTTGTCATTAATTAGTTATTACACGTAACCAGAACTTTTATCTAACTGGAGCTGTGTTTTTATTTTGCATTGGTTTTATAACTAATTTCTAACTTTGCCTAAGTTGCCTTTTATTCTGATTAACATTAAGCTATTTTATTCAACTTTGCAAAAAGCTACTAACATTTAGGAGTATTGGTTATCACGATTTACCTTTACATTTGCATAGATCTGTCCTAAGGTACATACAAATATATAATAATTGACAAATTTATCTGAAAAAAAACATCATATTGAACGTGTTGGTAAAATAAAAGATAAAACAAGTAATACAATACTTTCTTCCAGTAAGAAACAGAAAGATTCATTGACATTGATGCTTGCATATCCTGACTTTTGTGTGCTGGATCTCTGACCTAATTTAATTCGATAACTCTTATTAGTCAATGGATAGCGGCTCAATATAATAAGTTACTGTGCATTCTTCATAATACGGGTGAAAACGTCCATCTCCTACCAAACTGACACTCGATTACAAACTACCAGAACGTTATATCTTAGCTTGACAGTATTTCTTTGTTTTCACAATTTCACAATCCCATTATCAATAGCATGTCACAGCTTAGTAATGAACAGTAACATGGCAACTCGACTGATTAAATTAACAGAATATTCCAATATCTATATTTAGTACAACAAAGACCAATACTGGCGTTAATAAAATAGAAGACATATTCAATTGTTCAAATAAGTCCTTTCATATTTCATTAATTTTAGCTTAATTCACAGGGGAACCTGCAGAGAGTTGCTTTCATTTAAAAGTAGTTGAACTAATACCAGATAATTTCAAAATTCATAACTAGCTTTAAAATATCATGAAAGCGACGCATTTTATTTGGTGTAATAATGAACAATAATATAATACACCGATTTTTAATTAACTACACTTGATTTAAATTGTAAATATTTGTAATTATTGGTTAATGACACTGCAAATGTGTAATGATGGAAAGTTGTCCCATTTTCAAACTGTAACATATCTCCCCCCACCCACCATCACACACACACACACACACACACACACACACACACACACACAGCCCGTAGCCTAGTAGGTAGAGCTCTCGTCTCACACACGAAGGGTCGGGGGTTCAATCCCCGGCCGGGCGGAGACAAATTGGGCTTGTCTCCTTTCATGTGTTAGCCTCAGTTCACCTAGCTGTAAATAGGTACCTGGAATAAGTGGACGACGTTGTGACGTCCCATCTGGGGTTGGCAAAAATGGTACAAGGCGAGATGGGTATCATATGGTTCACCTAAGCTGATGGCTACCTAAGCCTTCGGGCGAGACGGTACCGTCTATAGTGAGAATGGTACCATACAGATCCACCCTAAGCCTTCATTTCCGATGTCGTCAATTGGCTAAATACAGACTACACACACATCCACAGCCATTCCAACAGTACATAAAACACTTAACATGCATTTCACGCAATACATTCCCAGTTAAGGAGGCGCGATAATAATGAGCTTAGCTCGCATTGCGTGGATTCCCCTTGACGAACAAGTAACTGAGTAACACACACACACACACACACACACACACACACATTCCCCCCCCCCCCCCCCCCCCGGTCCACAGAGACAACCAGGACTCTCGTAACTCTATCTCTTCACACCAGGAATAAAAGTTAGTGATTGATAAAGACAAGTGGGCCCCTGGAGAACTGAATGTTTCCACCATTATGTGAATAGTCTAGCACTGATATCTTTAGATTATTTATTCATTATAATATATATATATATATATATATATATATATATATATATATATATATATATATATATACAGTATATACAGGGTGTCCCGCGAGTTTTGTCAAATTCTTCAAGAGATGAAAGATTAAGTAATTCTAAGTAAAAACTGTTATATACATATAGGCTTTTTGGGGCATTGTTTTGTAGTTATGGACCCTTAAATTCGGCATTTTGGTGTTTTTTGTCATTTCTAATCCTGTTTTTCTTCAATAAGATGAGGATAGGACTGGGACCCACAGTGGTCCCAGTGAAACGCGGGAACCCCGCTATTATGTAACACTCGCTCGCTTGGCTACACTGGTGAGAGAGACAGAGAGAGACCCACGCGAGACACAGCCTAGCTCAGTGAGCCGCTCGGTGCTCTGAGGGTCGGAGGTGGGCCCCTCACGCTCCCGCCCACTGACACTTGATTTTTACGTTTTTTACAGGCTTTTGAAGCCTGGAAATTGCTGTAACTTGCCAAAACATTCCAGAACGTCACCCGCAGCGAAAGGGTTAATGTACCTTAATTGTAATGTAGCTATGATTTTTAAAGAGAAGTCATAAGATCATTGGATTATTTTATTATTATTCTCACGTATAGCGAATGATATAATTATTTTGAACTGATTAATTGTAAATCTTAAATTAATTGTCAATACTTCAAGTAACGGAAAATCTATTGGCGCTTCGTAATCTGTCCTAAAGTAGTATGCCCCAGGCTGGCCAAGTCTTCACCTGGTTCACGACGGTGGCTGGATCTGATTACAAAGGTACCCTTCATTGCTTAATTACTTTCATATTATTTTTTTGTATTTCAGGTGGTTTGCTCATTGTGGGGGAGGAGCAGTGTTTTGGGTACAAACCTCGTCCGTCCCCAGGTGGTGCACTGCCTTAAGCCTCTTTCACACAGTCAAAAATACAATGCTGCATACCAGTGCATCCGTGTTCGGCCTCGGTCTTGGGAAATGTGACCCTGACTGCATTTTTGTTACGCATGCAGCAGACAATAACCGAATACAACCGACCGAGAACCGTCCGACAACCGACCATCATAGGCATAACACCGACCATGAACCAACCGCTGACAAATTTGAATTTAACAATCATTTCCGGAAGTCGACCGACACAGATCAATTACGACCGCTTCAGATCGACAACCGACCACAAAATAATGCCACCGACAATATGCGGCTGCGGCCCTATGCATCCCTATGCGGGCATAGTGGTTGTATGCGGGATGGTTATGCTACAACCAGACTGGCACGGTATATTCCCGACCACTAGCGTATGTTGCAGACCGACTTCGGACTGCATACGCATGTTCACGACCGTGAACCATATATTGCAGACCACCAACCACATGCGACTGCATGCGTTGCATGTAGCCTCACATTTTGAGCTTGCTCAACTTTTTGGGGCCAGCCCACACATGTCCATGCATGCAGCCTACTGCCACCCACCATCTACGACCTTCGACCGTATCATGCAAACCACCTTCCGACCATACCCTGCATGCATGTTCGCCTTTATGCGGCATTGCGTTCTTGACTGTGTGAAAGGGGCATTAGTCTATGTTGGACAATCTCTCTACCGGATAAATGGAGCAGATATAGTAATTTGACCTATCAGGGTACAACGTGAAAAGATAGTTGGGAGGCTCCATTACACAGATGGTAAACTCTCTCTCCACTGGGTGCCTCGAAGGGTGCCAGTGTGTACTGCTAGCGGAGGTCGGCTCATGGTATGGGCACCTAACATACTGTAGTGCCCCATAGTATTTAGTTTTGTGAGGAGCCCTGCACCTGTAGGATGTCTTTGGCTAAAGTCAACTTTAAGACCAGTCATTGTATCATTCACTTGGAGATTGCTACTTCTGGTAAAGGTTATCTCGAATCGAATATCTGAGCTAGCGTGTAGATCAAGGGGTTGGTATTATATATATATATATATATATATATATATATTATGCACTATTCAATAGTTATGAAACGTTTAAGGATCATAAGTAAATTGTTCTCCATTCTTCCATGATTTTAGTTGGACGGCCAACATTTCAATGGGGTAATCAACAGCATGGCAGGGTGGTTAATAGTTGGTATGGGCAGCAAACATCTCGTCTGAACCGCCAAAAATTTGATGTAGGATCAAATAATATGACTGAATGGCCTAGAAATAGAATGGACAGGACATACTGTACATGAGCCAGTCGAAACTTACAGGCAAGCATCCAAAAGTTCAGCGAAGCAGCTAGAAGTTCATCAGGGCTGACATAAGTTGGGATGGGCAAAGAAACGCTTGGATCAAAACGTTGTCGGGGCAATTGAGCGAACATTTCGAATGGACAGCCTTAAGTTCAACTAGGACACCAACATTTGGATGGGGTGGCCAAAAAACGAGCAGTGTAGCCAAAGGTTCTGCCAGGCAGCCAGCAATTCAGCTGAACGCCAAAAAGAACATCTGGATGGTCAATTCCTCAGTCGGACACCAAACGTTCTGCAAGAAGACCATAAACTCAACATGACAAGTCAAACGTTCAATAGGGAAACCAACCTTTGAACATTGATAAGAATTATCCACTATCGGGGGTAGGTAAAGACCCAAACCCTTGATAATGTGTAACAGAACTTTATATCATAAGCTTTGGGGACATCACGATTACAAGCAACCCATGTCGGACGGTGATGGCAGTGTATCGTCCATAAAACCATATAGGAGAGAATAATGATGGTGACCGACATCCACAGTCTGTCCACCATAGCCATGGTGGGGGTAAAAAATGCGACAAATAGCATTGCTCAAACCAGGTTGGAAAAGTAAACGTGATGAATGGTAAGACATGGGAAGCCTTTGAGTAGCTGTTTAATACCAACAATCAAATAACAAAAGCGACTGTTCGTTAACAGGATTTTATTTCGTTTGCCACTAGCAGTGTATCTCCCTTCCGAGAAAATAAAATAAAAACAGCATACGAGTATATCCTGTTTGCAGTTAATTATAGTTATTTGGTTGAAATGCTCCATACATTAATAATATTTTGTTTTGGTGTCTATTATCTATTACTACAGATAATATAATGCCATGAATAACAACGTTCATTACACGAATGAAGCTAAAATACATGGACATTGATTTGTCATATACACATTAACAAATTAGAATAATTCCAGTCGCTTGAATGGCCTCCTTTTCCAGTAACAACGTATTACCATTGAGGGTAATGATAAATATTTATTTCAATCTCTTTGGTTTATTCATGTAATACAGTATAATAATGATGAAGTGCAACTGTCTGATGGTTTGCAATCCTTCAAATGATTCAATAATTTTTCCGAAAAATACATTTAATCCCTGTTATTATACAATTATGTAGATTTCACCTGACATTATTTGTATTATTGTTATTTGTACAGTATCATCAAATATATCAATGGGTATTAGTGAGGTACTGTATCCTACTGAATGCGATGGATGATTAGTTTTGGAAATAATTAACTTACGGTATTATTTGAGTGAATTGTAAGAAAATAATAATGATATGGAATATACACACTTTTTCCAATAACAAATATTTTGAAATCGAAATGTACTGAATGTAGTATATTTTGGGTACCTTAGTTATTATAGAGGCCTAATTCAGAAGCTACAAGACACATCTGACCCATTTAATGTTAGGATGACATTTTCTGTATAATTTATTTTTTATTAATTTCACCACAACACCAAACACCTCCAATGAAATTAATGAAAGCATATATATGTGATCCACCAGGATTCGAACCCGGGTTATCACACACAGATTTTTAGACACCTTAACCATTACACCGCCAAGACGGTTATAGGTTTATGCACACGCCTACGACTTATTATCCATTCTCGAATACTGGATATTTATCTAATCATGTTTATATTCCCACCGCAATAGGGTAGCCTTATGTTTAAGTGAGAGGAAAGAATATTCATGTGGCACAGATCATATAGAACGGCCTCGCTACGAAATATCCCTTAACCTACTGATAATCTATGTTATATTATTTCACCACAACACCAAACACTTCTTGCTTCTGAATCTGCGTATATATTAAGTAGCATCATGAGTATTGTGAAATTCTAGCGAATATTTTCCTTTTCGTGATAACTTTAGGAGGGGTTAATGTAAAATATTTCTTAAGTTTTAATGAATTCTACAGGCACATTAATACGAATGAACAAACATAAAAGCAATAACGATAAAACGCTATCCTAGTTATATGTTGTTTTTGTCTAGAAAACCAGTCAGACAATCAACAGCTGTCTGTGTCGTAAATGTTGCTAAGCATACATAGATTGACGCAGTTACTGTTGTAGCATAGCTTAAGTTATTTTAACTATTTTTCAAAATATATCCATATGAAGCCTTTAATAACGTAAACGGCATGCAAACTCTGCTGAGACCTATACGTATGTTCAGCAAGTTAATTCCAGTTTTGTGTTAATATAGCTTCCATAAGCCAACTGTATTCAGCATAGGAAGGTTAAGTACCTTCATTAACCCTTGTCTGGCGGGGGTGGACTTAAGTCGGGCTAGAGAACCATGGACTATGTGGCGGGGACCGACTTAAGTCCGTGTGCAATTTTTTAGCAATAATGACTGAGAGAGAGACGAGCGATGGGAGGAGCGTAGGTCGGCTCATGACCGCTCGGCACGGGTCCCGCGCAGCTACTGACGTCTACTCCACACACACCCACACTCACTACCTCGCTACACAGGGAATTATGTAAGGAAATTACCGTATTTTAGGGATTTTTCCTTTGTCTTGCACGATCGTTGCAAGAGAATGCCTGGTCGTAGAAGGATGGTTCTGGTATCATTGGAAAGCTCAATTATCGCCCTTTCAGGGATACATAATTGTATTACGCTCTGGCTCTTGTTTATGCATGAAAAAGAGCACGGAAACAAGGTCGTTTAGGGTAAAACCACCCACTTGGCGGGTAGTAGAAGTTACTGACGGGCCCGCTCGTAAGGCGTTAAGAGCATGTAGAACGATGACCCGCAATCACTATCATCGGTGCTTTGAATTTATGTTAGATTATTAATTTTGACCAATATGAGTTTCAACTTTGACTTGATCATGATGAAAGCTGATATAAGAGCAGTACATTATATTTGAATTTGGATAACATGACTTAAATATAATGCGCTGAAATATGTACTCATTCATCACCAGCTTTAGATAGTATTCACTGGAGAGCATTTATCCCTGGCAGCCTATAAGTTAAAGTGTTATAGCCAATCATCTACAAAACATAACAAGCAGGCGTGATTAGGAATTTCTGGAAAAATTTAGGAAGAACTATTATTGATACATTGACGAACTCTTTTGAAAACCTTCTTGTGCCGCAATTATCACATTTTGGGGAATCACTAGTCGATATCCACTGTCTTGGCTTTATCGTTAGAAAGTGTTCAAGTATCCATGACCTCGACTGTACCATCAGTGTAGATAACAGGAAAGTAAAATACGGAAATTTGTCAAGAATATAAATTGCAGGCAGAAAATTGCCGACGAAATTGTATATACTGTATATGCTAACAAAGAGGAGGCCTTGGGTGAATTATTATATTCTGGCTACGAAATTGACTAGTTTCAGGGGGGTGACCTGCTTTTTGTTATTTATGACGTTTTCTCTCTTTCTCTGGCTTGTATCCATTAGGCCCCATTCAGCCAACTATTTTAAGACGTTTATCCTCATCTAGGTGTCGATTTCTTCCTGGCGAGCGATAGCGAGCCAGCATTATATGAAGAAATCCGGCTTCGCCGGAGACATTTTTCTATCGAAAAATGTACAAATTTAGCCTGCTGTCAAACAAAAATAAAAATATGCTGGCTCGCTACCGCTCACCAGTAAACAATTGACACCTGGATGGGGATAAACGTCTTAAAACAGTAGGCTGAATGGGGCCAAATGGATACAAGCCAGAGAAAGATAGAAAAGGACAGAACAAAAACAGGTCACCCCCCTTCATCAACTTCTGTTAGACCACATGTAATGAAAGAGGCACAAGCTCTCTCAATAAAATGTTTAACCTTCACACTACTTACCGATAATTACAAAATAACATTTTAGAAGGCGTCGTCACCGTATACGGAGAGGGTTGGAAAATACAAATAATGATGATGGTGTCGGGCCATAAAGGCGTCGTCACCGTATACGGAGAGGGTTGGAAAATACAAATAATGATGGTGTCGGGCCATAAAGGCGTCGTCACCGTATACGGAGAGGGTTGGAAAATACAAATAATGATGATGGTGTCGGGCCATAAAGGCGTCGTCACCGTATACGGAGAGGGTTGGAAAATACAAATAATGATGATGGTGTCGGGCCATAAAGGCGTCGTCACCGTATACGGAGAGGGTTGGAAAATACAAATAATGATGATGGTGTCGGGCCATAAAGGCGTCGTCACCGTATACGGAGAGGGTTGGAAAATACAAATAATGATGATGGTGTCGGGCCATAAAGGCGTCGTCACCGTATACGGAGAGGGTTGGAAAATACAAATAATGATGATGGTGTCGGGCCATAAAGGCGTCGACACCGTATACGGAGAGGGTTGGAAAATACAAATAATGATGATGGTGTCGGGCCATAAAGGCGTCGTCACCGTATACGGAGAGGGTTGGAAAATACAAATAATGATGATGGTGTCGGGCCATAAAAATTAAAGTAGGAGTTCTGAAACGTAATTAAAAATGATCCTCTTTTCTCCAGAATTTCCCGTTCTACAATGAATTGTCCACGTGATTATTAGAGCAGAAAAACTGTAATCAGCTTAATTAATTATGAGTTTACTTAGGAATCTTGAATTATTTACAAACTACAGTAAATAATGTATGATTGTGTTACTTATTTATGTAATAAACTTGCTCAACGTGTTAATATTTCCTCAACCCAAAAGGTATATTCTTCAATATAATTATATACTGTACTGTGTTATCATGTAGTCTATCACTTATCCATTTGTATACCTACTTATTTATCTGTCAATGTTGCTATGTGTCTATCCATCTACTTCAAACTGTACACGTTACCACAGTTTATCTCACCGATATCAACTTACTGGATGTTCCTAGTTACTGAAATATCATGCGTGTGGATAATAGCCCTTCCTTCAGTCTTGGCCCGAGAATCGAACCCGGGTATACTGTATATGGTTGTTGGCCAAATGCGCTAATGTCTGCACTACAGCTCAGTATATTATAATTTATGTATATACGTCATGCTGTCAACATCATATTAAACATAATCTTAAATATTGGTTGAGGTCTACCATTGCTGTGGAATGAGGGTGCTTTAGTGTTTGGGTTGTATTATATTTTCTTTCACTTGTTTCGCCAAACTTGTTAAATGTGTGTGTGTGTGTGTGTGTGTGTGTGGGAGAGAGCTGCGGCGGTCGAGTGGTGAGCACGCTCACGTGTGAATCTGCAAGACTCGGGATCGAATCCCTGCAACGGCGGACATTTAGTGGGTGTGGTAGTACGTCCTAGCATGATTCACATGCTCGCA
This sequence comes from Paralithodes platypus, assembly GCA_032716605.1. Classification (NCBI taxonomy): domain Eukaryota; kingdom Metazoa; phylum Arthropoda; class Malacostraca; order Decapoda; family Lithodidae; genus Paralithodes; species Paralithodes platypus. The sequence continues at coordinate 14,471,290 of CM064537.1, read as the reverse complement.
CCCAGTCAGGGGACATCCTGACGACGTATACAGACTAAACACACATAGCAAAACCACTCCAACAGCATCCTCTCTCTCCAACACCCCTTCCACCCTCTCTGAGCTACTGCCGATACAAATGGACAGTCCTGTATACAATCGTAAGATTCAGAGTTATAAAGATTCCAGGACGAGCTCAATAGAAGATGATGATGATGATGATTATGTGTGTGTGTGTATGTGTGTGTTTTTTATACTTCCAGTATTTGAACACTAAAAAGGAAGGGTATTTATGTCCATTTCTGAAAATACAATAAATAATTAAACTAACATTCTAAATTCTTAGCAATTGATATTTAAATATGTATTTTATCCAATATTAGTTTTACTCTAAATAACAATGTTTGTATATTTGTTAATGATAAGTCAGTACCAGTAGCTTAAACTGAACACACTTTGTTCCTGCTTGTATTTATAATAAGTCGTACAAACTGTGCAATAGCAAAGTAAAATTGGTGTTAAATTTGGCATGCTTGTATTTGGTTGTGTGTTCATAATATAAGAGAATATGCATAACAACATTTATCTATATTTTATTAATTTCACCACAACACCAACCACCCCAAATGAAATTAATTAAAGTATTTTTGATCCACCGGGATTCGAACCCGGGTTATCACACACAGATTATTGCCACCTTAACCATTACACCACCAGGACGGTTAAAGGTTTATGCACACGCCTACGACTCATTATCCATTCTCGAATACTGGATATTAATCTAATCATGTTCATACACCCAACTGCGCTATGGTAGGCCTATGGTAGATCAAATATGTTTGAATTGAACATGATTGATTAGCAAACAAATGGTGATCAAAAGAAAACGATTCCTTCAATTATCACTAACATTTTATTGGACCATAATTCTATGCCATCCCGAACTGATTTAGCCTATTAATAATGTAGCATAATAATGACCTATTAATTGTTCGTAATTATGCCAGACAAAACCCATTTCCGAAAGTCCAAAGATGTAATAATGTCCATCACACCACAGGTAGCTCTAAATACTATCCCCAGGAAGGAGATAAACAGATATTTGGTCTACATAACCATTATGTGTGACTATTGTCTATATTTGCATCCGACAATAACTTGACATTTCTTCCTCTTATTGACTTAGCTATTGCGAACAATTTTGCTCATATGAAAACTTGGCATAGAGATGATGCAGAGAAATATTAGTTTCATATTATCCCAATAGGTATCGATAAATCAGATGCTAAAATAATCTATTTGTCATCAACTGATATATAACTGACAACACTGTCAACCATCTAAAGCCGGCATCATGCGAGGGCTTGTAGCTGCTACTAAGTTCAGAGTCACTTTCATATACAAAATACACTAAATAAAAGGGTGTTACTCAACCAATACTACTTCAATATGTGCGTTATTTTTTTAGGTTAGTATTTTATAATCGGAACTAGGTAACTTAAAACACGTATACATGCCCTTATTACCAATATCTTTCTATCTCTCTCTCTATATATATATATACTGTATATATATAATTATATACTGTATATATATATATATATACTGTATATATATATATATATATATATATATATATATATATTGTTCACATATGTGGGGAGGATCCTCTCACACCGCACTCCTAGACAAAGTAGAAAGGAAAGCCTTTTGTATCATCAACTCCTGTCCAATCACCAACTCTCTGCAAACTCTCTCTCTTCGCCGCAATGTTGCATCTCTCTCGCTATTCTATCGCTACTCCCAGTGTATACCACCTCCTCTACGTAGGGTACGTAGTACCCGCCTTGCAACACAATCCCACCCCTACTCTGTGCAGCTCTCCAACCCAAGAGTGAAACGCTATTCTCAGACTTTCTTCTATTCAACTGCTGAGCTCTTGATTTTGGCTTGTCACTCTTTCAAATCTGGGGAAGGCACTCGCTGCAGGCAGTGATGCCTTTTGTCTCCCTCATTCACATTGGAAAAAACAAATATATATATACCGTATATATATATATATATATATATATATATATATATATATATATATATATATATATATATATATATAAAGAGAGAGAGTGAGAGTACACATACCAAGGCCTGTATAGAGCACAACTGGAACACTGCTAATGGATAGGCATTCGTATATGTTTATAGGTTCCGGTTTGAAACTTTATTATATGAAGTATGTTTCCTCGTTTTTTCGTAATGTAACTGCATCTTACTTGACTTTATAGAAAGTCATGTCATTCAATATAGACGAGTAACTTCTGGCACATAGTGATCTATGAGTACTAAAATTAAGACCTTATAATGCTCTCCGTTTTTAGAGGAACAGTTTAGATAGAGCAGAATTGAGAGCAATCCTGTTTCTTCTAATCCATACCATGTTGCGTTTGTGTTTTCATGGTATTTTTGTTTTTCGTAAAACTAAGGTAGATGCCATGTACAGTTACTTGCTAGTATGCATGGACTATCTTTAATTCAGTTTATGCTCATTTGGATTGATCTTGGGGTGCAATTCACTCCTTGTAATATGGTATACAATATTGATATTTAATGCATATAAAATCATGTTAAATTATTTTCAGAGATATGTGTACATAATGCTTAATACGAATGAATTAGGAGCATTTATTCATATTTGTGTTCACCAACCCTCCATGTAATTTACAAATAAACATAACTAATGAAATCAATGAAAGCCAAATTCATCTGTTTGCCGACAACCTTGATAACAAACCATAGTAGTTGAATATAGTGATCTTATCTAGCCCGCTCTGGTGTTTTTGTTTGCTCTTTTTGTCCCAAAGGTGGTCAGATGTATATATGTATGTGTCTTGTTTGCTGGGTTGTGTTTTTTATGTTATCTATCTATCTATCTATCTTTTTATCCATTTATGTTATGAAGAAGAAAAAACAGGCTGCCTGTAACAAGTGTCTTCCCCAAAGCCAAAAGAGTGACAGAGAGCCAAATTCAAGGGACATTGAGGTCAAAATACTTGGACACACGAAGTTTAAAGCAGTTTTAAGTTATAGAATGAAGGAAAGATTGATTGAGCAGGAGAGTGCCAGAGTTCACTTGCTGAGAAGAAGAAAGACTGAGAAAACTTTCCAATTCTTGGGTTGGAGAGCTAGCCAGAATAGGAGTGGGACTGTATTGAAAGGCGGGCGCCCGGCACTCCTGCAGAGAGGGGCCACGCACTGACAGAGCTCTGAAGAACACCGATCGTTGCAATAGCGATAGAAGAGTGAAATAGATACACTATTTATCATCACTGTTGCCAAATAGTAAATGAAGGTGTATACTAGGGGAATAATGAAATTGGGGAAAATATAAATATGATATTTAGACTAAAAATATATAGAAGAGAATCGTGCTAAGAGAAGGAGAGAATAAACGAAAGGCGTTTTTGCTTAAGGAATATGAATACATCATAGAATAATAAGGTACACAGGTACAAGAAGAGAGAAAGTGCATATAATACATAATAGGAAAAGAAAAAAGAGCAAGAAAGCAGAGATTTGGAGAATTATGAAAATCAAGACTAAATGAGGACACATAATACAAAGAGGGTGAAGGGAGTGACAAAGAATATATAAATGAGTAACACATGAAAACATACAGTAATATATTTGTTTTGTATAAGGAACATTCACTATTGAATAATTGCTCTCCAGCATGCATAAATCTACCCTCCCTCGGCTCTAGTCCACTCCCTTTCCTGGAATAATGCGAAGACTATCGACGCCTCTGCTAAGTAAGTGACTTTTCTTGTATATTTAATGTAAAGGCCTTTGAGTTTTTGTTAACTGTTTTATGTCTAATAAAGACTCTTCTATGTTAAATTATTGGCCACGGGATTAGTGTTGTGCAGGGTAAGTAGTGCACGGTAATGATGTTGGGGATGCTTCCTTCGCCTACGGGGAAAGAAGAGGCGAAAAAACACTGTTTTTTCGTCATTTTGTAATATTAAATATTGACGTCCTGAGCTAATTATACAATTACACTTATTTCTATGCGTCATGTTGTGTTCTGTTTATAGATATGGAACGACATGAAGTTTTGATTCAATGTGGACAGGACCTACAATTAAACTCGAGTCAGTGAGACTACAAGCTCTCTAGTATAACCACTCAGCCAAACCTCTCCGTGAATATTAGCTATAAGTGTCGAAAAGGAGTGGAGAGTGGCTAAACTAATTCAGTATCTACTGTACTGTTTGTACTGTATTGTGAACTATGAAGATTCAAGACAAATATATGTATGTATGATGCAAGACAATTAAAGATATATTCACAACAAAATGTGTTATAGAAATTGTTTGCAAATAACATAGATGATTTGCTTTGTGTAGTGAATAAAATAATATATGATATGTGTGCAACGGTAATCGTATCGAGAATGGAATAAATATATTAAGAAAAGGATGGCATTGACAAGAGAAAATACATATGAATTGGAGGAAAAGGGATACCATTACAATATATGCGTGTGTGTGTGTGTGTGTGTGTGTGTGTGTGTGTGTGTGTGTGTGTGTGTGTGTGTGTGTGTGTGTGTGTGTGTGTGTGTGTGTGTGTGTGTGTGTGTGTGTGCATGAGAGAGAGTTTTGAGAGAGAGAGAGAGGGGGTGGGTGAATGTAAGAGTAAAGGTGTGTGCATTGAAAATACTGACGTTATCTAATGAAAGTGGAATTCCACCAGTAGTTATGCGTTTCAGAAAGCACTATCCGTGGGTATTATAGCAGACTGCATCACTACATACCCTACAATACTAATGATTTAATCAAGCGTTTGAGAATCCTATATTTAGTGTGTGTGGCAAACGGAAGCAAATGACGAGAAAATACTGTTTACATCTGATCAAGGGGTAGTAATACAGTCCTAATCAATAGTAATATATTACATTCTCAAGTTTGATTGTGCGTCTTGTATCATTATACCAGGATCAAATACTCTTATAAATACCCAAACAAAAGTTTGCTTTGGTTATCATAGTCACAGAGTGAATGCTAGCGTCTGATGAACATGATGGAGCTGATTACAATGGTTACAGACTATAATAACTTCATCCGTGCCAACAGTATGATAGCACTCCACATGTAGCCTACAGTACCTCACAAAATATACACAACAATGACCTACAGAATCAAACGCATTGCTCTAATGGAGGCTGTTCATTCATGGCCACCCCCTCGGGGATCAGGGCATCTGGCAATAGATAGATAGATAATTTAGATATATGCTCTAACAGTATATTAGTTGTAATCCTAGAGAGAAAAGTAAATTCGAGAAGATGGAAAGATTTAACGGCTTCCACTCTACAGCCCCGCATTCTGCCATGTTCCACCCCCTTTAGTTCGACCTTATTCATCTAAAGAACATGCAAAACAAATTGTTTAGGTCAAACAAACAAGGCGTCAATAAAAAGTTGCGATTAGATTTGCTGATTATTGTATCTTTACATAACCGAGAAATATAACATTGGAGTTGCAAGAGTGTGTGTGTGTGTGTGTGTGTGTGTGTGTGTGTGTGTGTGTATTTGTTTTTCTTTTTTGGCATGCCTGTGAACTAAAGCTCTAATGCTGACTTTAAGCATTCGAAATCATCTGAGACTGACCAGAATCTTCTCCCTTATTCTTCATCTATCATATATTTTTCGGAGGGGAATAAAGTAAGGCTTTCTATGGCTGATAAATGGCCAGCATTTGTGATCAAAACATGTACGTCACAACGGATAGTTCTCTCTCTCCTCTTGTGAGAGTAATTAATAGCTCAATATCCCCACAGACTCCCTGGACAGCCGTATGGGAGGCTCTATTGACCAAAGTCAATAGACCAGCCTCTCCAATATTGTGGCTCCCGATCCGCTGCTCTGTTTCCCGGTCAATGGCCGCCAGGGAAGTATGTGGACATCGGGCCAATAATTATGTGGTCGACGTCCTATAGGGATCTTATGCGAGATTACTTCCCCGTCGAAACACAATTAATTACTGCCTAGAGGCACAACAATGGTCAAGGGAAAGAGGACTGTGTTATTATCTATTAGGTGGTTATATTGCTGCGTGGTTCCTACTTCGTACCTACATATATTGTTTGTGTGAGGGGGTCAGCCTTGGTAGGGATAAGGGACACAAAGCCAGGCCTTAGAAACAGAATCTCTATATTAGTTCATCCCTCTCTATATTTCTTTCTCGCGCGCAAACACACACTCGCACCTGTACATTGTAATGAGTGTACTGGTTATGGGCGCTTTATCTTCATAATTTCACAATCAATAGGAATGTTCGGATATGAGGTATATGAAGTGGGTTGGTCGGAGTCTTGTGTGGATGGATGTGTAGTAGTTGGAGTGGAAACGTTTGGAAAATGAATTACTGTTTCCAGGATTAGTGTTGTTTCAGGATTAGAATACAATAAAATGTGTTATGATCATCACCTTAGACACAGATGGGTAATGTTGCGTAAGGTTGTTTCTTGATCTGAGGTTCCTACGTTGAAGAGAGACATCTGACAGCATTATTGAAATATAATCGTGTCAAAACTGCAATATATATCACAAATATATTAATGATAATGATGATAATAACACCTTCCGTCTGCCTGCATTCAGCACATTTGCTTTCGTCTTGCATCTTTTTTATACAGTTAAGTTATTAAAAGTATCCCCAATCAGCTCATATTTGATAAACTACTATGGGTTTCAGAGGCCGTGTGGCATCGTTTTTCGGGAATAACTTATTAACAAACAGTTGGATCAGTATGATATTTTGACACAGCTTGTTTCACACCGTCCCCTAATTTTCGTTAATATTGTGCATTACCAGAGAATTAAGCCACTTGTCCCTGAGTCACGAGGTTAAGGTCACATCTGAATGACTAGGAAACGGACAAGGCTACCATGGCGTACCTGTGGAAACCACCAAACCATTATTGCTCTTCCATCAAACACGGTAGTTATCACCCACCATTCAACCCTAATATCGCCTTTACATTAAAGTTATCCGTCACTCTCAAATATAAATATACATAAATGTGTTCTTATAACCCACTGTACTACATCCTTGGGCACCCTATCAAAGGAAATCTCCAGGTTTACAAACACACACTATTTTTTTTCCTGCAGCTGCATGACTATAAAGATACCAGTGCTTGTACATGTCCTGGCATGAAACCGAACTGCATACCATTGCAAGAAATACTTTTTTACTGAGTATACCTTCAAATACTCTCTCACAGATTTTCATGACTTATTCCAACCATTTTCAGACGCCTATAACTGCTCCTATCTAAGGAATCCCTCTTGCCCTTATATATATGTTTAATATTACGCCTTATTGCCACACATCTGGGATTATCTCCTTTTTAATGATGGAGTGTGTTAGCTCAGTGATCGATCTCACTCCTATGGCACCTGAGGCTCTTATCATCTCGGCATCAATGTCAGAACACCTTGCAGCTTTACCTTCCTTCATTGTGTTTATTGCGCCGCTGACAAAGGATGGCGCTATTAAGGGAGAGGGGGTGGAGGCATGTATTGGCTTTTCGTTACTAAGCTGCTCTCTATTCCTCTCAAACTCCACGTTGAGTAATCGATCACAGTGTTCCTATCAAGTTTCTCTGAATTCTTTGCAATCATAAACAATTTCCATTATCATTCCTGACACGCTGACCAACTTGAATATCTCTACTGTCATCCTTACCTCGCCTAGCTAAGCTGAAGGTAGCATTGTGATTCTCTGTGTTACACACTTGATCAATAACCAAATAACCGGAATAGTTTGCTTTGCCTTGTATATCATTGTTAGCAGTTCGCTTACCCACCATATATTCCTCCCTGCTGCCTTCAATTTCCCATGCTCTGCAGCTTCTTCCTCCCTCCTTTATGGCACTTTCAACCTCATAATTACACCACCAGGAAATCTTGTGCCTGGAGGGACCCATAGTTTTGCCACATACATTGTTTTCTGGTATACATTTCATGTATAAGTTAGCAGTCTAGACATTCTCATAACTTAACCATATATGCAGGAATATTTAACTATCTGTTATCCGGGAGGATCACATGCTTTCATTAATTTTATTGGGAGGTATTTGGTGTTGGGAGTGAAATTAATTAATTATATTATTGCTTATGATTTGTGTAACCAGATTATCATCAAGCTCCGACTGTTTTGATCTTGAGCATTGGATTCGCTTAATTAGCACAGCATAGTCATAAATGCAGACGTTAAAAATTGCAGCAGTACAGCCCACCCTGGATACCGCAACTAAAGGACACAAAGAGCACCTCAAGAGAGTACCTGCACGTCCCTCATGCCCTTGCACACTGCCACCAGCCAACATTAAACGGCCATGCCGCCAGAAGCCGCTGAGACCACTACAACACCAGAATGTGCCCTTCTAGCCCACACATAACAGAAATCAGACGACGCAGGCTATGTCAACCAACCTGGCAGCAGAAATTCTGCTAGGTGCAATACTAGCCCATCCAGGTCTAACGACTGGTCTACTACTAGGTTCCAGACTATTAAAGCTATGTTTGATACTAGCTTCTCTGGTCTAAAGACTGACTCCACCAAGTGTTTCTGGTAAAACTGCTAGTCACAAGAACAGCAAAATCAGGTCCAAAGACTGAATCTACCAAGTGTCCTGGTAGAACTGCTAGTTACAACAATAGCAAATCAAATCCAAAGATTTATTCGTTGTGTACGACATCAATGAAAGTGCAACCCATCGTAATAGTGAGGCTTGATGCTAGAACTATGTAAGCTGAGAATCACCTCTACCCCTTCACTTGCTTGTGGTTTGAAACCTTGCAAAGTTATACTGCTGTTTGCGGATGACACAGTTCTGATGAGCGATAATGAATGGGAGTGGCAGGGTCTGGTAAATGAGTTTGGAACAGTGTGCGAAAAACGGAATTTGAAGGTAAATGCGGGGAAAAGCAAGGTTATGGTCTTCGAAAGGGGTCAAGTCACAGAGTGTGAGGTTAAGTTGAACGGTAAGGCTTTGGAGATCGTCAGCTCTTTTAAGTATCTGGGCAATGTGTTGAGTAAAGATGGGACTGTGTATGAATAAGTGCGGGAGAGGTTGCAACAGGGGAAGAGGGTTGTAGGAACATTGAAAGCAGTAACAAGAAATAGAATGGTCAGTATGGAAGTGAAGAAGTCCTTAAATGGCAATGTGGTAATCCCGACACTAACTTACGGAAGCGAAGCATGGACGTTCGTGAAGAGACTCAGACCAAGAGTGAGAGCGGTGAAAATGAGTTACTTGAGAAGTGCGTGCGGAGTTACATGGCAGGATAGACAGACGAATGAACAAGTAAGAAGGAGGTGTGGTGTGGAGGTAGATGTGCTGGAAAGTGTGAAAAGGAACAACTTGAGATGGTTCGGCCATATGGAACGTATGGGAAGCGCGAGAATTACTAAGAGGGTGTACGAGAGCGAGGTGGAAGGATGGAGTAAGGAAGTATATGAATGAAGGCGGTGCTGGTTGGGAGGAGGGGCGTCGACTGACTGGGGACAGAGGGCCTTGGGGGCAGTTCGTTCGTGGCCACTCCTTCGGGGATCATGGCGTCAGGCAATAGATAGATGAGACCTATCACCAGCGAAGGCAAGGGGAGAATATCAACATGTTTCACAATGCAAACATTCCAGCCCAATCCAGACACCCAACGTCGTAACAGAAGTCCATTACGCCATCACACGAAATATCACCAAGTCACTCTCCAACACCGGGATAATTACTAAAGTGCGCCTCTAGCTTTTAGAGCCAATTCTGGTTAAGGGGAGGATTTTAGTTTGGTCCCTAGATATCCTTCAAGTTTAAGATTACACCCCCTTGAGCCTCTTTCAAGATAAATTTGTAAATTTTTCGGTAGAAAAATGTCCCGGCTGAAAGCCGGTTCCTCTTAATTTACAGGCTCGCTATCGCTCGCCAGGATAAAATCGACACCTAAATGGCACGAAAGGTCTTAAAATTGACAGAAATGGGTTGAAAGTTCTTAAAATCCTAAAAATAATGGGGCAAACATCGTAAGATTAGAAAATCAATGGGGCTAAACATGAGGGAGAAAGGAGTCAAGAAAAAAATCCCTCAAGTGGAAATCTCCCCTTAAACCGTGTTATAACCCATCAGGACGACATAACACATATTCTATCCTTGCTGTTTCCCTATTTATAACGTCCTAAACTTACGATTGGGCATTCCTGCATCAACGCAATATTGGATATGAAATAGTAGAGATTATATTGTGCAACACCCCAACACTCGATCGGGCACATATATATTTGAGTGATTTCATATTAGTTAATTAATCATATTATATGCGCTTTAATTAAACTACAGTCAAATGAGTAGAGAAAACGGTATCATTCAAGGAGACTACTGCAGGACTCTTCTTCTTCTTCTTACCTCTGACCGGGTATAGGCTATCCTAGTGTTTACTACCATATACCCCTTTGAAAGGACATTAGCCTAACCTAACAACCTTACCTAACCTAACCTAGTATTATAGGTGGGGGCTGCCGCCCCCACACCTCCGCTTTGACTTAGATTTTTGGTGTATTTGTCTGTGAAGTGGGTATTTTTCAATTTGTTGATAACGAAAATCCTCCATGCGGACTATATGGAGAAAAATATGGCGAATCTATTGGTGCCTATTTTCCCTAATAAATTGTTTCTCATAACGTCGCACTAGTGTCCTTGAATATTATCGAGAAAACGTGTCTTTGTGCCCATAAGAAAGACTGACTACGCTAAACTCAATTCTTAGAACTAAATTACTTAAACACATTAATTCATCATTTCCATTTGTATAAGTCTACCTCAGATTGTGTAAAACAAAAGTTCGATTTGATCAAAGAACCCATACCAAGAGATAATTGCACAAATATATTTTTCATTTGCTATTCAAATATTCTGAGCACACGTTGGAGTATGCACGCTCTCATCACTAACTCAAGTCAACTGTGAAAACGCAACCAGGAAAACCTTGAGGACCTCGTTTTTAGATATTTTCAGGTTAGCTCCTATGGGTGTCATGTATGTTTCTTTGAAAATCTATTTAGCTATACATCTAATGCCGGACGCCTTACTCCCCTATATGAGGATGGCCATACACAAAACAACCCCAAGTGGACCCATCCGCTGTGAGAAGGATAACCCGTGCCAACTTAAGGTCCGTCCAACTCTGATGCAATCTATGTATCTTTAAAGCACTATTTTTTTTCAAACGCGGTAGGTTGCTATCCCATCTACTATCCTTCTTCACCCTCAGGGGATAATAAGGATTTCTATAAGGTTTACTCACCTAGACCGGATACTAAACAAGGCTGATGAGTCCTTCTTTAATACCGATTCAGTTACAAATGACTCTTGCTTGCTTCAAGTGAATAACCAGAATCATTATAATTATGTATAAGTTATCTAAAAATCAACACAGCTGCTTGGAAACTGTTAGTTGTACCTAACATATTGCCCAGCGTTTCAAACTGTTCATTCCCCTCCAGCTTGTTATAATGCCATCAGTCACCTCCCCCCTTCCCCTCACCCCGATTGCTTCCGAGATTAGAACGAACCTGGGCGGGATAGGGACCTTAATCCTTCAATATATATAGTATGTAGGCAGTCTGTCTTGTGTGTTTACATTGTACTGCTGACTGGGGGTCCAGGTACAAAGGAATATTCGTAATCTGAGGAGAAATTGATGTTCATACAAGCAAGCTTATAATTATGAACGATGGTAGATTTTGCATGGTATGTCGATATATGGAGGGATTGGCCGAGAGATTGCAGACAGACAGGCAACAAGGCAGACTGACAGGTAGGGAAGCAGGAAAATAAAATGCCAAAGAGGGAGACAATAAGACAGTTTGGAAGACAGACATACAGGAAAGAGAACAGGCAAGCAGGTAAGAAGACAAGCATGCTGTATTATATGTAACCTTAAGGGGAGATTTCCACTCGAGGGATTTTTTTCTGGACCCCTTTCTCTCTAATGTTTAGCCTCATTGCTTTTTAGATTTTGAGACGCTCGCCCTCTTTACTTTGGCGATTTTAAGAACTTTCGCCCCATTTCTGTCAATTTTAAGAACTTTCGCCCCATTTCTGTCAATTTTAAGAACTTTCGTGCCATTTAGGTGTCAATTTTTTCCTGGCGAGCGATAGCGAGCCTGTAATTTGAGAGGAACCGGCCTTCGGCCGGAACATTTTTCTACCAAAAATGTACAAATTATCTTGAAAGGGGTTCTAGGAGGTGTAATTTTAAGCTTGATGGAGTTCTAGGGAAGACGCTAAATACCTCCCCTTAAACCAATAGGGAATAACACGAAGGATGTGGTGCATTTATATAGGAAAGCTGTTTATGAGGCAATGAGAAGGTAGTACAGAATATATATAAAACAAAAATGAGAAGATAATTAAGATACATGAACCAATTCAATACACGTTTTGAATTGAACATTTTAAATTGAATTCAGGAATATGCTGATGAAAGATATGCGAGAAACAAAGTATATAACTGTATACGAAAGAACAGGAATTTGTGGAAGCAATTACGAAGGACCAAAAGGCTCTGGATACAGTTAGAGGGAAAGAAAATAGGTGTCGAAGTAAAAAAAAAAACGTAATGTCAGGAGGTGTTCGCGGAATACTGGAGTGTAAATAATTAGGTAATCATGAAACAAGGTCTCTGGGTATTCTCCTGGGTGACCTAGATGTGTGTGAATTTTGTGTTTTGTCTGTGTTTGATCGTTGTTTTGTGTTGTGTTTTGTGTTTTCCCTGTTCTTGCTCTGTCTTGAGTCGGCCACCCCCAAGAACATAAAAACAAACACATAATAACAATAGAAAATAAACATAAAAATAGGAAAAGTGGGGTTTGGGCCTGAACATATAGAATAGATAGATGAAACAAGGAGAGAGGCGAGGATTCGGGAGAGAGTTATTGTTCAACAAATGTTGGCAATATTGAAAATACAGTAACAAGATAAGACTAGGAGAAGAAATAGCAGGCTAATATAATGGTGCTGATAAACTAGCCAAGACAGAAAGCGAATATGAGAACAGTTAATTTCTACCAATTAATTAGTAGAGGAAAATGGTAGAGAATAATTATACCCGGATTGGTTGGGAGATGTGTAGACATGTAGGAGTCCTCAAAAACTATACTGTGCATGAAACGGATATTGTTTTATGAATTTCTGTTATACTGTTCACCCGAGATTAATAAAGTTAATTACGAACGATATAGCGGAACCAATTAAACTAATACATCCATCTTCTTTTAACAAACACCAAATCCCAGAGTGGAACACAGCAAATATTTCTACAACATTCAAAACGGGACAGAGAAGCGAGCTGGGAAATTATAAACCCATTAGTTTAGATGTGTGAATAGCTCAGTAACAATGTGGGTTATGAGATATGAGTCAGTGTCAGAACTGTCTACAGTGAAATAAATGGTTCGAGTTTTAGATCAATGAATGGATATACTGGACGAAGTATACATTATAAATTTGGCTCACTACGATGTCATTTAAACTTTTGATAACATTAAACATAAAACATCAATGATTAAGATTGGATCATGTAACATCGGCGATGTAGGGTGGATAAAGGTGTTTCTATGTAATAGGTCACAGTTGGTAGTAGTGAGTGGGCAGGCTTTAACATGAAAGGAAGTACTGTACCTAGTGGGTTAGCCCAGTGATAAGTTCTATGACCTCATGTATATATTATATATATTAATGATTGGTCAGGGTCCTCCATTAATTAATAATAGAAATACTGTATATACCTGCATGTGGATGACACACGAATAAATAGAAAGGTAAAACAAAATTAAGATTGTAAACAACTGTAAGAGGATATAATTGAGAAGAGAAGGTTGTCGAAAGATATTAATGTGAACTACATGAAGAAATTATATTTGTAAAGGATGAGAAGGATCTAAGAATGGTGATAGACTCACAACTTAACTTATAAAGACACCTAGTGGAGAAAATAAGTAGACCAAATAAAATGATGTGTTTAATAAGTATAAGTTTTGTTCATTTGCATACGGAAGTATTTAACACATTATATACTATACCAATAGGACCACTATTCAATTATGCAAATCAGCTTGGAAATTCATGTACACTCAAGGATTTTAATGCAGTGGAAACGTGCAGAAGAGAGCTACGAGAATGTTGCCATTATTGAAAGGTCCATCATATCAGGAAAGACTATACTGTATAATTACATCTTCCATCACAGCCATATAGACCCAGTTTGCATTATAAAATAATAGTTATTGTGCAAATGCACAATCGCCTGCACTAGTTGCTGGTACATGAATAAATGATAAACTAGAAGCAGTGAACATTGAGGGAAAACAGTGACTCGGGATATGAGGCTAAAGGGAGTTTTTCGAAATATTATATCAATGTGTCTAGAGTTATTTTACGATGGAATATATGCCATTTATCACTGCAGGCGATTGTACCATATAAAGACTCTGAACTTACCAGGACTGATACCAACAGGGGTAGTCTGAAGTGGCTGACTGGGACACTGACCGTCTGCTACAAACTGATTAATTTAGGATTGTTGGAGAACCTGTGTGTATTTAATTTGTTCACACGTTGACACTTTTAATGTTTAAATATTTGTTCTTGCAAATCAATAATAAAGATCAAGATTCCGTGGGTCCTTAGCATAATCATAAACGTTAATCCTATTATTGATCCTCTTCCCCAACCCGTGATCCCCTGCAAATTAAGGTGTCCGAGAGCAGCCCTATGCGGATCATTAATGTAAACTCTCTTTGGGTCAGTATACGATTTTCTACTTAAAACACTTTACCTTAATATCTTGGTACTAATTCACGCTTGTGGTCTTTCAAACACTAGTAGCGGGTATCTACTTTCTCTCACGAAAGTTTATTACAACCTACGAGGAGCTACGACATACATTTTGTTTATTTTTTTAAAGTTTAATTGATCGGGTACGTGTTTCCATTGTCATTATATATTGTAGATCAGCTTAATTAAATATGGTAAATGTGCTCACAAATTCACTCTATCACTGCGCCTAAGTAACTGCCAGCTGTGCCAGGCTGCCATCCACCAGATCTAACAATATAACAGATTAGCCAACTCTCACATATATATAACCCCTGGCAACTAGCAGTTATTGTCGTTATCGAGTACTAGGAACCCCACCACTGTTTGACGAAATTCTGACGGATAGCAACAACAGATGGCGTTAGCGTCTAGTAGGCCTTAGGGCAAGCTCTAAGGCATTTACACTATACTGTAGAGTTTGGTTCCTCACCACTTATTGCCTCCTGGTACAAGAAATACAAACAATTGCATTTTCGTTCCTTTGCAGACAAAGACAATCGGGTTTGCCATTGTTATAATTGAGTTTCTATTGCAAAATAATTTCTATTGAGGTTGGACTAGAAATAAGGGTTATGTATTCAATGGTATACAATTGTTGTGTGGTATTTATTATGAGATAGTTTCTAATTTTACCAAGAATGCCTGAATATGTTAAAAGCCGAACTAGTGATCAGCTTGCAAAACAACACGAAACAGCTACTGGATTTGTGAATGACAAAACAGTGTTTTTTTGTATTCTAAGTCAATCAGTAATCTTCCATTCTTCCACTGGCATGGTCCGAAAAACATTGCTGCTGTGACATATGCAATATGTATTGATAATTTCATGTAAATCAGCTGGTAAAGTGATTTTCACTGGCTCCGGACACAAATCAACTCGTTCCCTAGTCGTTGCCTTGGTCCAGTGGAAGATATATATTAATCGAAAAACAGGATGGAATAAAGTATATTTGAGTATGTTGTTTTTATTTGTCCTTGATATCTATATACAGCTAAGGCCATATGGTTAGCGTGCATTTTTGCATGGAATGCAATTTATGTAATACTTGAATAACAATTAATGCATCTATTTAATTTATTTTAGTTGGTGACGTGAGCTCAAACAATAGTTTTAATTATATAATAATATTTGTTTTGTTACAGTATAATATATATATATAGTTCGTTCATGTCAGAGAACATTACTTAGATGCTGTAACAGGATAGATTAGAGGCTACATACTGTAGGTCTTGCCATTACGTCAAATTTGTGATTACTATGTTCTTATGTTCTATACAGTAGCCTACTGTGGAGTGCACTAATGAAAGAGAAGTGCGACCCCCTAGATTGTTTTCACCATTAGTTTCGGATAGCAACAACAGATGGCGTTATTTTGTGGTGGCATTTGACAAACTTTAGGAGCATGATTGTATTAGTACATTAGATAGCAAGTTTCCCATCTCCTGGTATAGTATATAATCTCTGCACATAACATTCAAATATTATACATAAAATAGTGCAAGTGTCGCTAGAAGTAGAATATAAACCTCTTAAAACGAACCATGCGCCTTCTTACTAAAACAAGATATGGTATATTGTAGGTATATCCTACTCACATTATTGTTATATTTGATATTCTAACTGAAATGTATTCTTTCAAAAAGAACATTAGCATTTAATGTATTGGTATAGTCGCAGAGTTGTATGAAATTACTTATAAATGAAACTGTATGAATCCTTCATCGAAATAACGCAAGGTCAAAGTGGAATCCCACAAGGCAACATTTTGAGACTAATGTGAACAGTAATCGACAATAAGACTGATGATGAAATATTCTAGGCTACAGAATTTGTCGTAAACAAATCTTGGAAAATCACTTGTGTGAAACAAAAAAAATACTATGTTTTACTAATAGTCTGTATGGAGAAATACCTCACTTCTTTTACAGTAGTTGCCGTTTCGCACTCCGGACATTGTGAACCATTGTAATATTTCGATAACTTACATGTTTCACCTACAGTCAGGAGCATACATGGCTACTCACCCATTTGAATCAGTATATAACGCAAACGAGACAATACACTAGGTATTTTGATATAGCCCAAATGCTTCAGAACTTGGGTTTAAAGGTTCAAATATTCCAATTCCAAACTTACTATGTATACACCCATATACATCGTTTCGAAGGCAATGCTTTATTACAGCCAAGCAACTTCAGGGGTTGGCTTTAACGGTTCACAAATGATAATTAGTGTAATTGCATATGCTTATGGCTGTTTACTCCATGACATAAAATTAGGCCCTTTCTGAATCATGGGGCTGATTAAACAAACGGTTAAAATGTATAACATATAGGTAAACAAATACTGTAAATATTCACCCGAGTCCGAGATACTATTATAAATTCCACTATATGTGTGTCCTCTCTCTGTGCTCATTCAAAGTATAATAGTTGCTGCATCATTGTATATGATCACAAATAGACGTTAAACATATACTGTACATTTAGAGACATTTATGATAATTTGACATTGCAGATATAGTTCGGTAGACATTTCCATTATATAGTTAACTAAACTCAGAGCTTATTCATTAGATGTTTCATTATTCTTATGTACGTACAGTACATGACAAGTTCAATCATGTCTCAAACGCTGAAGATAAATTAGACAAGCTTTGTAACCTAATTTTCATGGAGGTGTTTTATAAGCTACTTGGACATTTCTGGCGGTAGCGTGACTGAAAGATTGACACAATATCAGATGACTGATTATGATACAATACAATACAAACTCCTGTAAACATACTGTACAATACATATTATTTCAAATACATCGACATCTAACTGGCACAATTAATTCATGCTATCTACATTCAGTTTATATCTTAAGATGTAATACTATTGGATCAGTCAGTGGCATGATGACTACAAATAGTTGCAACGAATTAAGTAATACAAAGTAAGGGGTTCGCCACAAACACACACACACACACACACACACACACACATTGTAAGTATCAAACTATTAACCTAGGTGATTCATCCGCACCTAGCCTACACTAACATAACCCTAACATAAACATACCTATGCCATGTTCCAAATAGATAGGGATATAATCGTGACCCCTAAACTCTGTAACTCAAATAGGGTAGAACAAATGGTAGGAATATTAGCTCGATTACTCTAGTCGTTTGCGAGTTATAGAGGTTAATGTTCAAGAGTGTTTGCCTACTTATGAACAGGATAGAGCTTTACTAGCTTAGTCATTACCGGTAGCGCAATTATCCTTAAATAGCGCAACAATTAGGTAAACTACTATTACCACCACCACCACTACTGCCATTACTATAGTATAGCAACCATTAAATGTCTACCATGATCCTGTAGATGAACTCTACCACCACCACCACCACCACAGTTATCCACCATCAGTACTACTGACATTACAACCATCAATAACCGCCAAGCGAGCATATTTTGGTTCATTCCCGCCTAAACTCGTCATTATCCGATAAATATCGTTATTACTTATTCATATGCACCTATTATACGTTTAACCCGTGGAACCCCGGCTAGTTTTGTAATGTTTGTTCACCAGAACCCGGCCGGTTTTCAAAAAATGGTTTTATTCCAGAAACAATAGCGAATGGGTTAGGAATGAAGGAAAAACCACGAAAAACCGTTCAAAAAGCTTAAAAAATGGTCCTACAGAGCCCCCGGAAACGTATTTTACAAGAGTAAAAAATTGAAGGCAATTACCCCAAAAAACCAGGTTATTGCGCGCTCACGCGCACGCACGTGGACTTTGAGAGTTTTCAACCATCGGCACGGTTGCGTGGGATACGTACACAGTTCCCATACAAATCTGAGCCCTCTTGAGTGGCTACACCTGAGGTTACGGTGGACGCAATTAGGGTGACGCGTCAGGCGTGTCTCTGGGGCTGTGCGTTACATACATCGCCGACGCGTCAGACGCGTCGCTGGGGCTGTACGGGTTAATATGAAGATATTAACATGTAACAACAATAAAACAAGTGAGAATAGTATTTGGGGGGTGAAAAAGACAAATTATTGCAGACACTCCAGTCATGAGGTGAGAGGCGCACGCACGAGACATACACCCTCCCTCTTCGAGGCCTGAAGCCAGGCTGATCTTTCTCTCTTGCTGTCATTCTTTTGCCACTCTCTCTCTATGCGTCCCTGATGATCTTGAAACCGGGTGGGAGATATTGGCGCAGTAAATAACCAGATAAACAAGGGAATAAGAGGAAAAGTATGTGATAGGGAGGAAGGGTTTGACATATGTGGAGGAGTGATAGCCGGTATGGAGGGGAATTATCTCACTTAATCACATATTCCTTGTTTTGAGTGATTTGTTTTTGTTTTTAAAGGCTTCTTTTAGGCTTTGGATCTTATGAGTCCCGTCGCCTTCGCCCAGTAAAACCTCTTAAGAGTCTCCTCCCCATTCTCGGGTTAAATTACTACCACGATCCTGTAGACTAACTCTACCATCACCACCACAGTTATCATCCACCATCAGTACTACTGACATTACAACCACGAACCACTACCGCTACCACCACCACCACCACTAGCACTACCACCACCTCTGCTAATACTATCACCCCTATCACTACCATCACAATCACGATCCCCACTACCACAACCCACTACCTCCAGCACTAGCACTACCACTTCTTCCACGACCACCACCACTGACAATACAATAACCACTGCCACTACCATCACAATTATCACCACCACAACCACCACCCCTAAACAGTATCCCTACTACCGTAACCACAATCACCACCATTACCACTACCACCAAGCACCACTTTCCCTCACCATCAGCAATAAGTACCTTGAACAATTCCCAGGAAGGGAAGGTGTGAGGCCTGTGACTTAAACCCCATGTTCAATTAGATTTCCATGAATAACTTTAAAATTATAATTATGGATCGCCACCTCCGAACATGTAGCGTGATTTGCATTGTTGTGGAAGGAAAATGATACACATGGAGGCAAATGATTGTGAAACAGATTCGTGGTGGAGTGGGTAACCCTTTCTATCAGATGGCGCCCTGGGTTATTTATGTTATCTATCTCTCTATCTATCTATATGCTCAGGCCCAATCACCACTTTCCAATTTTTTAATTTTTATTTTCTATTTTGATCTATTTTATTATTATCTTTTTATTTTTTGTTTTTATATTGTTTTTCTTGGGGGTGGCCGACTCAAGACAGAGCAAGAACAGGGAAAACACAAACCACAACACAAAACAACGAACAAACACAGACAAAACAAAACATTCACACACTTCTAGGTCACCCAGGAGAATATACCGTAACTATTGTTCCTCCTAGCATTCTTATTCAACTTAAGGAGTTGTTCCAATTAGAGGGTTAATCCAGATATTTCTCAAGCCTTTCATTCCAAGAGGCACTTTCTAACCTTGATCAAACCATTATAAAGTAAAGATATCGTCGATTGAATTAGTAAGTTGGTGATATTGGCCTGTGAGGCACGATGATTTATTTATTATAGCTCAGCTGCTGCGTGGTGGAATACACAATGACATAGGATTAGGAAGGAACACAAGAACAATATATATCAAAATACGAATGGAGACAAATCGTAAAATAAACAGTGTATGTGTCAATTCGGTAGTAGGCATGACGAGGAAACAGTGTATGCAGGAATCAGAAAGGAGAAATTAGTGAAAATAAAACATTTAGCAAACAGAAAGTGAAAAGCAATAGAAAAACTGTAAGATACAAAACATACTGATACATAACCATGTGCCATACAGAACCATGTAATATACAGCATTATAATGTACGCTTACTACTATATCCGGAAATAATTCAGCATAAAGTAGACGAAAACAAAAATCAAAGCACAAATCGCAATTTTGAGTCTGGGAAAATAGAAGCTAGACAGTATATATATATAATATATATATATATATATATATATTGCCTGACGCCGCGATCCCCGAAGGGATGGCCACGAACGAAATGCCCCCATGCACCTCTGTCCCCAGTCAGTCGACGCCCCTCCTCCCAACCAGCACCGCCTTCATCCATATACTTCACTCCATCCTTCCACCTCTCTTTCGATTTATCTCTCCCTCTCTGTCCTTCCACCTCGCTCTCGTACACCCTCTTAGTCATTCTCTCGCTTCCCATTCGTTCCATATGGCCGAACGGTCTCAAGGTGTTCCTTTTCACACTTTCCAGCACATCTACCTCCACACCACACCTCCTTACTTCCTGATTCGTCTGTCTATCCCTCCATATAACTCTGCTTGCACTTCTCAAGTAACTCATTTCCACCCCTCTGATTTTGAGTTTCTCCAACAACGTCAATGCTTCGCTTCCGTAAGTCAGTGTCGAGATTACCACACTGCCATGCAAGAACTTCTTCACTTTCATACTGACCACCCTATTTCTTGTTACTGTTTTTAGCATTCCTACAACCCTTTTCCCCTGTTGCACCCTCTCCCACACTTCTTCATCCATAGTCCCATCTTTACTCAACACACTGCCCAGATACTTAAATGAGCTGACAATCTCCGTAGCCTGACTGTTCAACTTCACCTCACATTATGTGGCTTCATCCCTTTCAAAGACCATAACCTTGCTCTTCCCCGCATTTACCTTCAGATTCCATTTTTTGCACACTGTTTCAAATATATTTACCAGACCCTCCAGCTCCCATTCATTATCGCTCATCAGAACTGCATATTCAGCAAGCATCAGTACAGGTAGCTTCCACTTGTTTACCTCCCTTATCAGCGATACACCAACATCCACTGCTCTTCCTTGTATTTCTTTTATGACTCCATCCATATAATTATATAGTAAACAACCACGGGGACATTACACACACCTATTTCAACCCAACATTCAGATCAAAGA
Source organism: Paralithodes platypus (assembly GCA_032716605.1). Lineage (NCBI taxonomy): Eukaryota > Metazoa > Arthropoda > Malacostraca > Decapoda > Lithodidae > Paralithodes > Paralithodes platypus. Next base: position 14,449,466 of record CM064537.1, on the reverse strand, counting down.
ACTCACTCTGCCCATTCTCCACACATACTAACACCTTTGCACCCTCATACATGCTCCTCACTGCTTTCAGCAACTTGCCATCTACTCCGTATATTCTAAGTACTTTCCACATACCTTCTCTATCCACTCTGTCATAGGCCTTCTCCAAGTCCATAAAGGCAACATAGAGCTTTTGTTGCTTCTCCAGATAGCTCTCCACAACACATTTCAGGGTAAATATCTGATCTATACATCCTCTTCCTTTCCTAAAACCGCCCTGCTCGTCACCTATCTATTTCTCCGTTCTCGCTCTCGCTCTCTCAATCACTACCCTACTGTACACCTTCCCTACTAAGCTTAGAAGACATATTCCTCAGGGGTTACCACACACTCCTCTTTCCCCTTTACCCTTTTTAGGGGGACTATTATGCCTGTTTTCCAGTCATCAGGGGCACTCCCCTTCTACCAAGCTAGGTTGAACATTTTCCATACCCATTCGATCACTATCTCACCACCATACCTCAATATTTCCCCACACACTCCATCTATTCCTGGTGCTTTCCCCAACTTCACTCTTTTCATGGCTTCACCCACTTCTGATTTCCTGATCCCCACCTCCTCCTCCACTACTTCTCTTCTTCTCCCTCCCATACCCCATCAAACTATGTTTGCTGGCGCTTCATTCCTTACATTTAGCAATTCGTTGAAGTACTCCCTCCATCTTTCAGCACTCTTGCTTTTCGGCTAGCACTCACCCAGTCTTATCTTTCACACCCTTACTGTTACCCTTGCTACCTTCCCTAACTTTCTTGACTTCTTTCCAGAATAGTTTCTTACACTTCCTCCATTTTACACTCCGATTCCTTCCAAATTCCTCATCTACTCTTCTCTTACTTTCCTTCACTACTCTCTTCACCACTCTCTTTTTCTCCAAGTACCATGCTCGTTTCTGTCACTCTAAATCTTTATCCCCTCTACTACCCAACCACTCTGTATACGCATTCTTCTTGTCTTCCACAACAATTTTTACCTCTTCTGTCCACCATGCTGTACCATTCACTCCCCTCCCTCTTGTCCTTACTCCACACACCTCCTCACATGCTGCACAGATCTCTTCCTTAAACACTTTGCTCATCTCCTCCACTTCCTCCATACCTTCCAGGTCAAACCTACCTAGTCATCTTTCTACTGCTCTCCTGAACTCTTCCTTGATTTCCTCTTCCTGCAACCTCTCCACCCTCCTCGCCATTCAACCTTCCTCTCGCCTCCCTCCAGCTCTCCTCACCCACTTCTTTTGTATCCTAATTTCAGCTACTACTACATAATGGTCAGACAGACCCCCTCCAATACCCCTATACACCCTACTATCCACCACAGATTTCTTTATTCGTTCATCCACACATATATAATCAATCAGTGCCTTTTGTACCACCACTGTCTTATCATTCTTCTTATTCCACACCACTTTCCATGTGCACCTGTGTATCATTTTGTGTCAGAAGAAGGTGTTGGCTATCCACAGCCTCCTCCCCACACATACGCCCACAACTGCACTACCATTCCCAATCACCTCTGATGGTACACCCCACTGTCCCACGACTCCATCAACTTTATTATCACCCACCTTCCCATTCATATCCCCAATCAGAAATATTCTTTCGCTCTTGCCAAACTCATCCAGGCACGCCTGCACATTCACCCAGAACTCCTCTTTCTCTCTTACAGCTTTATCCTCTGTCAGAGCATACACACACACACAACCACCTACATTTGTGTTCCTACTTTCATTCTCACCCACACAATCCTTGAACCCACAGACCCATAGTCTCTTACATGCTCCTTCCATTTGTTACTTACAAACAAACACGCACCTTCTCTCGCTAGTCCCTCACACACACCCATTTCACACTCCCACATCTGTGCCTCTCCATTTGGTCTCAGTCATTCCAAATACATCCAACCTGGCATTCACTAACACTGCCAAGACCTCTCTCTCTTTTGTGTCATAATTCATGCCTCTCACATTCCAAGTCTCTATTCTAAGACTGTCCATATTAGGTCGGGGTTCGTTAACATTAGGTTCGTCCACATCCGAGGTTGTTCATTCGTTCATCGTTGCAGTAAGTATTTTTCACGGGTGGGGGGTTGCATGCCCACCGACCCAACCTCTTTAGTCGCCTCTTACGACACTCAGGAGGCCTGTGGGACATATTCTATTCCCTTACCCCCAGTATATATAGTATATACAGTATAGTATAGTATATATATAATAGATATAGTAGTATATAGGTCTATATAATTATATATATATATATATATATATATATATATATATATATATATATATATAGCGAGAGAGAGAGAGAGAGAGTTTTATTCACAAACACAAATGTCCTCACAATTCACTTTCCCGACCTCATATGAAGTATATCCCCTTGGTAACCTGTTCGTTGACATCGGAATTACAGTTTTTAATATCCATATATCTCCGTTCACCTCCCACTTTACACTCACACAAAGTGAAATGAGAGAGAAAACGACACGTGGCGAGGAATTACGAGTGGAAGTGAAATATAACTGATTAATGAACAACAGAGTGTGGCGGTGGATACTGGATATATGAGAGCCAAGCTAATGATAAACCATGAATATCATCAATGCACATGTTTATCTCGGCCGGAACAATACTGTATGCTAATTCGGTCAGCATTTAATCCGTACAAATGTTTTCCTATTATTATGGCTAACGTTAGACGATAATAATATGTTAAGAGGGAAACATATCAGTTTTAACCGGTTTTAAACTACTTAAAGAATATCCGTACAATAATAAATGTATTGATTGTATCCTGGCTAATGCAAAATGAGTTAATGAAGCGCAAGGATGGGTGAATGTGGAGGCGTGCCTGGATACATTTGACAAGAACGAAAGGTTATTTCTGATTGGGGATATGAATGGTAAGGTGGGTGATAGGAAAGCTGATGGAGTGGTGGGAGGGTGGGGGGTACCGTCAGAGGTGAATGGGAATGGTAGTGCACTTGTGGACGTATGTGTGGGGAGGAGGTTGTGGATAGCCAACACCTTCCGACACAGAGTGATACACAGGTGCACATGGAAAGTGGTGTGGACGATGAAGGATAAGACAGTGGTGAAGCGAAAGTCACTGATTGATTATTATATATGTGTGGATGAAAGAATGAAGAAATCCGTGGTGGATGCTAGGGTGTATAGGGGTATGAGAGGGGGTCTGTCTGATCATTATGTACTAGTAGCTAAGGTTAGGATACAAAAGAAGTGGGTGAGGAGAGCTGGAGGGAGGCGAGAGGAAGATGGAATGGTGACGAGGGTGGAGAGGCTACAGGAGGAGGAAATCAGGGAAGAGTACAGGAGAGCATTAGAAAGACGACTAGGTGGGTTCGACCTGGAAGATATGGAGGAAGTGGAGGAGATAAGCAAGGTGTTTAAGGAAGAGATCTGTGCAGCATGTGAGGAGGTGTGTGGAGTGAGGAGAAGAGGGACGGGAGTGAAAGGTACAGCATGGTGGACATAAAAGGTAAAAATAGCTGTGGAAGACAAGAAGAAAGCGTATAGCGAGTGGTTGGGTAGTAGAGGGAATGAAGATTTGGAGAGGCAGAAACGAGCGATCAGGTACGTGGAGAGAAAGAGAATGGTGAAGAGAGTAGTGAAGGAAAGTAAGAGAAGAGTAGATGAGGAATTTGGAAGGAATCTGAGTGTAAAATGGAAGGAGTGTAAGAAACTGTTCTGAAAAGAAGTCAAGAAAGTTAGGGAAGGTAGCAGGGGAAACAGTAAGGGTGTGAAAGATAAGAATGGGAGAATGCTAGCCGAGAAGCAAGAGAGAGTCGAAAGATGGAGGGAGTACTTCAATGAGTTCCTAAATGTAAGGAATGAAGAGCAAGCAAACATAGTTAGATATGGTATGGGAGGGAGAAGAGAAGAAGTAGTGGATGAGGAGGTGGGGATCAGGAGGTCAGTAGTGTGGGAAGCTATGAAAAGAGTGAAGTTGGGGAAAGCACCAGGAACAGATGGAGTGTGTGGGGAAATGTTGAGGTATGGTGGTGAGATAGTGATCGAATGGGTATGGAAAATGTGCAAACTAGCATGGGAGAAGGGGAATGCACCCGATGACTGGAAGACTGGCATAATAGTCCCCCTATATAAGGGCAAAGGGGAAAGAGGAGTGTGTGGTAACCACTGAGGAATATGTCTTTAAAGCGTAGTAGGGAAGGTGTACAGTAGGGTAGTGATTGAGAGAGTGAGAGTGAGAACGGAGAAATGGATAGGCGACGAGCAGGGAGGTTTTAGGATGGGAAGAGGATGTGTAGATCAGATTTTTACCCTGAATTGTGTTGTGGAGAAATATCTGGAGAAGCAACAAAAGGTGTATGTTGCCTTTATGGACTTGGAGAAGGCCTATGGCAGAGTGGATAGAGAAGGCATGTGGAAAGTACTTAGAATATACGAAGTAGATGGCAAGTTGCTGAGAGCAGTGAAGAGCATGTATGAGGGTGCAAAGGCGGCAGTACATGTGGAAAATGAGCAAAGCGAGTTCTTTGACCTGAGTGTTGGGTTGAAACAGGGGTGTGTGATGTCCCTGTGGTTGTTTACAGTATATATGGATGGAGTCATGAAAGAAACACTAGGAAGAGCAGTGGATGTTGGTGTAACGCTGAAAAGGGAGGGAAATGAGTGGAAGCTGCCTATACTGCTGTTTGCGGATGATACAGTTCTGATGAGTGATAATGAATGGGAGTTGCAGGGTCTGGTAAATGAGTTTGGAACAGTGTGGGAAAAATGCAATTTGAAGGTAAATGCGGGGAAGAGTAAGGGTATGGTCTTCGAAAGGGGTTAAGTCACAGAGTGTGAGGTGAAGTTGAACGGTCAGTCTATGGAGATCGTCAGCTCTTTTAATTATCTGGGCAGTGTGTTGAGTAAAGATGGGACTATGGATGAAGAATTGCGGGAGAGGGTGCAACAGGGGAAGAGGGTTGTAGGATCGTTGAAAGCAGTAACAAGAAATAGAGTGGTCAGTATGGAAGTGAAGAAGTCCTTGCATGACAGTGTGGTAATCCCGACACTAACTTACGGAAGCGAAGCATGGACGTTCGGGAAGAGACTCAGACCAAGAGTGAGAGCGGTGGAAATTAGTTACTTGAGAAGTGTGTGCGGAGTTATATGGAGGGATAGACAGACGAATGAGGAAGAAAGAAGGAGGTGTGGTGTGGAGGTAGATGTGCTGGAAAGTGTTAAAAGGAACAACTTGAGATGGCTCGGTCATATGGAACGTATGGGAAGCGAGAGAATGACTAAGAGGGAGTACGAGAGCGAGGTGGAAGGACAGAGAGGGAGAGGTAGACCGAAGGAGAGGTGGAAGGATGCACAGTGAGGAAGTATATGAATGAAGGCAGTGCTGGTTGGGAGGATGTGGTGTCGACTGACTGGGGACAGAGGTGAATGGGGGCGGTTCGTTCGTGGACATCCCTTCGGGGATCACGGCGTCAGGCGATAGATAGATAGAAGGAAAATCCCTTACAGCCAAAAACTAGATTTTTAGAAGCATATAACGGTAGCCTTTAGGCTGTGCAAACTAGAGTATTAACCACGTGTGTATATATTCTGACATACGGAGCCCTGTATGTGTTTATTTAAGAGTTAGAGTTAAGAGTTGAAGGAGTGCCGAATTACCCGGGCGGCGAAGCAGACCAGCGAGCGAACCAGCGAGTGGGAACCAGCTCGCCTGCATACCAGCAAACAAGCCTTCACACCTGCGTGCGTCATATGGGGGGGGAAATTTGATGGGTATTTGACGTCATTACACAACCTGGCCCCTCCTTTCGGACCCTGCAAACTACTTCGATGACCCGACGCTATGACGATCATCGATGCCATTGGACCACGCATCTGCTACGCAACTAGAAGAGCTGTGATTGGGGCGCGCACCATCCCCGCCTCCTGATTCGTTCCTACACCATCATTGCATAGTATATAAGACCCGAGTAGTGGGCATTCAAATCAGTCACATTTGGAGTTGGGAAGGTGAACAATTAGCAGCTGGAGGAAGACCGGGGTGAAGTATTATAATGGGATTGTGACTGTCAGTCAGATTATATAAGTGTTTGTTAAGTGTGTTCGGTGTAAACACTTATGTTGGTTAGTAAGATATGTGATTGGGAATTAACGTTAACGCTACTATTATGTACTTAACTATTTTAGTTGACTAACTTGTGGACTAAAGCAACTCTTTAAGTAATTGGGTTATGATAAAAGTAATACCATTGTTTTATATTAATACTTACGAGTTCTTTAATTTTCTTTTAATTAAGCTTACATTGCTGGTAAGAACAAGAACGGTGATACTATTGTCTCATATTAGTAATATCGCTTTAAACTAACATGGCTGTTTTAATGTTACTTCTAGTGATTTCCTAAGCTGAAGAACATTCTTTTAGCTTCAAAATATTATTTTTGCTTTTCATGTTTGAGTGAGACCTGAATCGAATCTATGAAGCGATCCTGTAACTTAATTTACTCATAATCAAACCTCAATGTTACGTGGTTAAGAAAATACATTTATCTAATTATTAAATATATATCTAACTTTTTATGTGACTTTGATATTATTCCTGATAATAATAATATAATACTATTAATGTAAGACAAGAACCAAGAATAATAACTACATTAAATATAAATAAAAGGACATGATATACGAAAACTATCTATTCATTTCAAAAAGGGTACGAGACAGAAATATTCTTACCTTAATATTTATCTTTCGAGATTTGATATATAATTAATAGTCCTTCTTTAGATAAAACTTATTCGGTTCATAACCATAGCCTACTAAGCTTCGGTTAAATAATAATTCTTTATAAATACTACATGACTTTAATTAGTTTCAGTATTTTTTCATAATTAAAGAGTATCAGTCAATAAAGGATACCAAGTCCTAAGATCCAAAAGGAAAGGAAGCAACAACAGGAAATAATTTTATTAGATTTTACTTTCGTTTTGCCTTCAGCTGACTGATACCTTAATCTCTGTGCTATCTAGTTTCATAAAGTTAACCACTTGAGGATCAAGATACGTAACAGAAGAGTGGCGACCTCGCCAGGATTCGTTTCATACAGTTTCACTCAGTTTCATTACCGTTTCACTACTTAAAAATCAAATATTAATCATGCCTCATCTAATTAATGACGAAGATGCTCGAGTTTTCATAGAATCAGAACCCACATCCCCTGATATTGACCGTCCGTCAAAATCCGAACTGAAAGTGCTTGCCTCACATCTCCAGTTAACTGTCTCAAACATGTCCAAAGTAGAGGTGGCTCAGACCATAAAATCCCACCTATTCCCTGTAGAAGGCGGGGAAGGTGACGGAGCAGTTGGTGGGATCCCGAGTAAACCTAGCCAACTTGATGAACAATTGCCACCTGGTTTTACCGCTGATCAAGTATTCGAACTAGAACAAGCCAGAATAAAGACCGAACAAGCCAGAATAAATGCCGAACAAGCCAGAGCAAATGCCGAACAAGCCAGAGCAACGACCGAACAATATCAATGTCAATATCGTATAGCTCAACTAAATGTCAATACAAATGCTCCCTTAATTGCTCCCCCTCTGGGATTGACTATGACCAGTGTCATTCCACCTTTCACTGAGGATAATGTGCAGGACTTCTTTGTTTTGTTTGAGGAAGTTGCTGGAGGTATGAGGTGGACATGAGATCAATGGCCTTTTATGTTACAAACCGTTTTGACAGGGCAGGCTCGAGCCACGTATTTGTCAGAAGTAGCAGAGGTTAGGCAGGATTATGACAATCTCAAAGAAGCTATCCTAAAAACCTATCAATTACAGCCTGAGGCTTACAAGCAATCTTTCCGTAAAAACCAGAAGAAGGTAGAAGAAACCCATAAGGTATTTGCCAGGACCATGACTAAAACTTTCAATCATTGGGTCAAGAGTAAGAAAGTCACAAGCTACAACAATCTGAAGGAGTTGGTCCTGTTAGAAAATTTCCTATGGAAAATTGATTCTTCTGTAGCCTATCATTTGAGGGGGAAAAAGGTAGATTGTCTTGCCGACGCCGCTGACATGGCTGACACATACGTGCTCAACAACAAATTTCGTGGAAAGAAGCCCTACGATAATTCTAGTTCTAATTCAAAGTATCCCAATCACAAATCTGACAGACCCAGTCACAAGCCTGTAACGTCTTCCCCAAAATAGAATTGTTCCCCCAACTAAAAATGCGACTCAGGGCAATGGTAACAGAGGTGGGGCCCAAAGTAATAGTAATGCTCAAAGAGGGAACGTTCCCGTATCCCCTAAAGTATGTACTTTTTGTGGCAAGAGAGGCCACCTAGCTTATCAGTGCTGGGCCAAGGAGAAAACCGAGAGATCGGGGCAGACAGTTGCCGCCGTATCTCAAACTCCATATGTGCCTTTAATGCAGGACTCCCGACAGAAGGAGTACCTAGCACCAAAAGTTCCTTTAATACAGGACTCCCGACAGAAGGAGTACCTAGCAGCTAACGTAAACCATCTAGACAGGGGTGTAGTAGCATGCGTGGTGCAACCCACTAGGGTTAAGCCAATAATAATTTCTCCATCAGTACAGGACAGTTACCGTCGCTTTATTTCATCTGGCAACATGAGATTAAATGGTTGCATGCATGAAGTAAACATTCTGAGAGACACAGGTTCTACTAGCACCCTCATGGTGAATCCTTACACTGAGTGCCCACCTGGCGAACCAGTTATAATGAGAGGTGCTGGAGGCCAATTTTATGCATACTTGGTAAAAGGCGAAATTGAATGTGAGTTACTACAGGGTGAGGCCACCATAGCTTTGTGTAGGTCCCAAGATATCCCTGTGCCCGGGGTAACACTCCTTTTGGGGAATGATGTAGCAGGTGAGAAGGTCCGACCAGACCCCATTTTGTCACTTTCCCCTGTTAACGAGCCACTAACCGGTGAGCTCGAAAAGGAGATGCCAACAGTTTTCCCTGTGTGTGCTGTCACACGTTCAATGTCTCAAGTAGCAGTTCCCTCAGACAGAAATGTACCGATTGTAAGAGTTGATGAAAGGGATGAAGAGAGTGTGAATGACGGTCCAACTGTGCCTGATGATGTGACTGATTTATCTGACGGATTTATCTGACACTTTTATGGCTCATCTTGACCCTAACGATGACCATGAAACCCCTCCAAATTGTCCTAGTGGCCTGGTAGAGCTACAGAAAGATGATAGAGAATGCAAGGAGCTAGCTGCCAGCGCCGTGAGTGAAGAGGAATGTGAGAAGGAGGGTGGTGAATGTTTCTACCTCAAAGGAGGAGTATTGTGGCGTAGATGGAGACAGCCACACAGACCAATCGATGACGGGGCCTGGGACGTCCATCAAGTAGTAGTCCCCAAACCTTGTCGTAGAGATATCTTGGAAATGGCACATTGTATACCATTGGCAGGACACCTAGGTGTGAGAAAAACTCTAGACAGAATCAGAGCCCACTTTCAATGGCCAGGAATGCGTGCAGAAGTAGTGGAGTTTTGTAGAGTGGTTTTGTAGAGTGTGTAACACCTGCCAGATGACAGGAAAACCCAATCAGAAGGTGCCTGTACATCCTCTGGTGCCCTTGCCCGTCTTCGAGAATCCTTTTACTCGGGTGGTAGTGGACATTGTAGGCCCATTGCCTAAGATTTCCCAAGGTAACATTTATTTATTAACGATTATGGACATAGCAACTCGCTACCCAGAGACTATACCCTTAAAGACTACCTCTGCTCCAACTGTCATCAAGGAACTGCTCAAATTCTTCACCAGAATGGGTTTCCCCCATGAGGTGCAAAGTGATCAAGGACCTAATTTTACCTCTAACATTTTTCAGCAGTCCCTGAAGGAGTTGGGTATTGAGCATGTGAAGTCGAGCACCTACCACCCAGAGAGTCAAGGGGTTCTCGAACGGTATCATCAAACTTTGAAAGCAATGTTACGTAAATCTTGTACAGAGACCGGAGTTGAGTGGGATAAGGGGGTACCTTTTCTTTTATTTGCTACTCGTGAGGTTCCAACAGAATCCCTGGGTTTTTCCCCTAATGAGCTAGTTTTCGGTCACCAGGTAAGAGGTCCTTTGCAACTATTGCAGGATAGCCTAGTTGGCCAGGAGGGGAACCAAAACCTCCTCAAGTATGTTTCAGATTTCAAAACCCGGCTGAGATCCTCATGTGAGTTTGCAGCTCAAAACTTGACAATGGCTAAAAGCTCCTTGAAGAACTGGTATAACAGAAAAGCCTGTGAGAGGGAGTTTCAGCCCGGTGATGAGGTTTTGGTCCTGCTCCCCCTTTTTGGCCAACCTTTATCTGCCAAGTTCAGGGGCCCATATAAGATCATTCAGAGGGTGAGCATTACCGATTATCTAGTAACTACCCCAGACAGGAGAAAGCCCACGCAAGAATTCCATATAAATATGTTGAAACCCTACCATAGGTCCCCTGATTCCTCTCCTCCAGATTCTCCCACTATGGCAGTGAATGTCAGGACCTGTGGACAGCCTGGTGCGGACGAAGTCTTCAGTTCTCTTACTGACCCGCAACAGACTGTTCCAGAGCCTGAAGGTATCCATGCAGACTTTGAATTGTCGTGTAGCCTATCCAACTTTAAGTATAACTCAGTAGCTTGGGGGGAATTACCATCTAAACTATGTCATCTTCCCTCTGATCAAGCGAACCAACTAATCTCTGTTTTATCTCAGTCTCCCAGTGTGTTCCGTGATACTCCAGGGTTCACTTCTTTGGCCGTGCACGACATCGACGTAGGGGATGCAACACCCATTAAACTATCCCCCTACTGTGTCTCACCACAACGCAGGAGTATACTGCAGGTCGAGCTTGACTTCATGTTGTCAAACGAGCTGATCACTAGGGCCTTAAGCCAGTGGAGTAGTCCGGTCATACTTGTGCCAAAGCCAGACGGGAGCCATAGGTTATGTATGGACTATAGGCAAGTTAATGCTGTCACAAAGAACGATACCTACCCACGGCCACGAATCGACGACTGCATTGACTAGATTGGTACAGCCACCTATATCAGCAAGATTGACTTAATGAAGGGATATTGGCAAGTAGCTCTCACCCCTAGAGCGAGGGAAATATCATGCTTTGTAGTAAATAATCAAGCCGTCTGCTGTAACGTAATGCCCTACGGCTTGAAAAACGCTCCAGCTACATTCCAGCACCTCATGAATTTGGTGACTGGAGGGGTACCTGGATGCATTGCCTACATCGATGATATTCTTATCTTTTCACAGTCATGGGAGGAGTATCTTTACCAACTTAGATTGCTGTTCTTAAATCTTGTTGATGCCAATCTGGTGGTAAATCTTAAGAAATACACCTTTGTAAGGAGTACGGTCCAGTATCTAGGATATACGGTAGGTCAGGGGCAGGTTGCACCTCCTCAAGCAAAGGTAGAGTCTATTCTAGAATACCCAACTCCTAGCACTAAGAAACATATCCAAAGGTACCTAGGAATTATTGGTTATTATAGGCGTTTCATCTTAAACTTTTCTAGGTTAACAGATCTTCTCCGTAAGGATGTGAAGTTTGAGAGGTCATCCGAATGTGAGGAGGCCTTTAACCCTTAATTGGCGGTGCGCAACTTATGTTGTGTGAAATAAATTTGGACTAAGTGGCGGTTCACAACTTATGTCGTGCGCCATTTTCAGCACGTAATGTTGCTGAGAGAGAGAGCTGAGCGGTGTGAGGAGCCTAGCAACCCTATGACCGCTCACGACCACCGCGGTGGACCAACTGAGGTGCCTCCCACCCTTCCCTCCTCTCTCTCACTCGCTACACAGGGAATTATGTAGGGAAATTACCTAATTACAGGGTTTTTGCACTCGTGTTGCACGATCGTTGCAAGAGAAGCAGCGGTCGTACAAGGATAATTCGGGTGTCATTGGAAAGCTCTGTTTACGCCCTTTCAGGGATAGATACTTGTTTTATGCTCTGGGTCTTATTTAGGCATGAAAATGATCACGTAAACAACCCTATTTAGGGTAAAAACACCCCGCTGGGCGCTACGGTCCGCTAGACCGCCTAGCTCGCTAATAAGGTGTTAATGCTACCAAATATATTTCATCAAATTATCCTGTACTCCGAGCTCCTGATTTTAACAGATCTTTTTCCCTAGCAGTGGATGCGAGAAATACCGGGGTTGGTGCAGTATTGTTACAGGAAGACGACTGTGAAGTATTGCATCCTGTGTGCTATTTTAGTAAAATATTAAATTCTGCTCAAAGTAACTATTCAGTCATTGAGAAGGAGCTGTTAGCATTTATTTTATCCCTTCAATACTTTGCTGTCTATGTGCAATCTGCCTCTGGTGCCATCACTGTGTATACCGACCATCAACCCTTAAAATATTTGTATAAGTTCCAAAATAAAAACCAACGACTGACCAGGTGGAGTTTGTTGCTGCAGTAATACTCCCTGGATGTTAAACATATTAAGGGGGTCCAGAATGTGCTAGCCGATTGCCTATCACGTATCTATTAAAGATTGCATTTACCAGGTTGGCCTCATACAGCAGTAAGATTAACGTAATGAGAGGATTTTGGCAATTAGCTCTCCCTTGTAGCGAGGTAAATATCATGCTTTAGTAGTGCGCTTTCAAGCTTTCAGCTGTGAGATAATGCCTTGCAGTTCGAATAACGCTCCAGCTACGTTCCGGCTATGTTCTGATGTGGTACCTGGAGACGTTGCCTACTTTGGGTGATATCCTTATTATATCCTCATTATATCTTGCTGTTGCCAATCTGGTGGTGAATCTAATTATGTATACTGTAAATAATGTACTATACTCCTTAAACTCTTTTCTAGGGGGGAGGTCTGACATACAGAGCCCTGTATGTGTTTATTTAAGAGTTAGAGTTAAGAATTGAAGGAGTGCCGAATTACCCGGGCGGCGAAGCAAACCAGCGAGCGAACCAGCGAGTGGGAACCAGCTCACCTGCATACCAGCAAACAAGCCTTCACACCTGCGTGCATCATATGGGGGGGGGGGGGGGGGAATTTGATGGGTGATTGACGTCATTACACAACCTGGCCCCTCCTTTCGGACCCTGCAAACTACTTCGATGACCCGACGCTATGACGATCATCGATGCCATTGGACCACGCATCTGCTACGCAACTAGAGGAGCTGTGATTGGGGCGCGCACCATCCCCGCCTCCTGATTCGTTCCTACACCATCATTGCATAGTATATAAGACCCGAGTAGTGGGCATTCAAATCAGTCACATTTGGAGTTGGGAAGGTGAACAATTAGCAGCTGGAAGAAGACCGGGTGAAGTATTATAATGGGATTGTGACTGTCAGTCAGATTATATAAGTGTTTGTTAAGTGTGTTCGGTGAAAACACTTATGTTGGTTAGTGAGATATGTGATTGGGAATTAACGTTAACGCTACTATTATGTACTTAACTATTTTAGTTGACTAACTTGTGGACTAAAGCAACTCTTTAAGTAATTGGGTTATGATATAAGTAATACTATTGTTTTATGTTAATACTTACGAGTTCTTTAATTTTCTTTTAATTAAGCTTACATTGCTGGTAAGAACAAGAACGGTGATACTATTGTCTCATATTAGTAATATCGCCTTAGACTAACATGGCTGTTTTAATGTTACTTCTAGTGATTTCCTAAGCTGAAGAAAATTATTTTAACTTCAAAATATTAATTTTGCTTTTCATATTTGAGTGAGACCTGAATCGAATCTATGAAGCGATCCTGTAACTTAATTTACTATAAATAAAAGGACATGATATAAGAAAACTATTTATTCATTTAAAAACGGGTAAGAGACAGAAATATTCTTACCTTAATATTTATCTTTCAAGACTTGATATATAATTAATAGTCCTTCTTTAGATATAACTTATTCGGTTCATAACCATAGCCTACTAAGCTTCGGTTAAATAATAATTCTTTATAAATACTACACGACTTTAATTAGTTTCAGTATTGTTTCATAATTAAAGAGTATCAGTCAATAAAGGATACCAAGTCCTAAGATCCAAAAGGAAAGGAAACAACAACAGGAAATAATGTTATTAGATTTAACTTTCGTTTTGCCTTCAGCTGACTGATACCTTAATATATATCTCTGTACTATCCAGTTTCATCAAGTTAACCACTTGAGGATCAAGATACGTAACAATATAATCTATATATATATATATAATTATATATATAATATAATATATATATATATATATATATATATATATATATATATATATTTATATATATATATATATACTGTATATATACTGTATATATATATATATTGAAATGACGGGGTCCGGCCAATATAAGCCAAAACCCATCAAGCACCTGCTCCCGTCTAAGGGGGAGAATAAGAACATGCAGTGCCGCATTGCTAACATAAAATGCAGAGCACGCATTAACAGATCTCCCCAACTCCAGGCTCAATGTAAACAGTACCACGGAACTAGGGCGACCCAACACGCGCCGCTCCCCTGTCATCATGGCGTCTCCATACCTGAGCAAACCGAGGCGCCCCTCCATTAATCACGACATCTCCCTACCTGACCCAGACTTAAATTACAGCGAGGAGATGCTTATGCAAATGCGTCACCAACCCCCTCAATTTCCTCATTTCCAACCTGACCATCCAGAACACATCATCATCCAGGCGAGCAAACAAATAGAATTCTCCTTCCTCTCAAATCCCCTCCATATCACAAACAAATTACCTGCCTATAGCCAAAACAGAAATCCTGTTATCATTACATCAACAAGGCATTCCCAGATCTCAAACTAATATCCATGGACAGAGAATATCCACACCATCACAAAGGTATCCTCCACATAATTTTAGCACCAGTAATAATAGGATAAATATGAAACCTCATAACTCATGCCTTTTCTATTCCGAAAAGACAAACCTGTAACCCTAAATAAAAACAGAATATGACCTACTCGCGCCATGAGTTAGGTAGGCAAAATCGATATTACTTTCGGGTACCTTTCCCTTCTAGGGCGAACGTGCTTAATAGCTAATCTTGATTCGGAGTAAAACTTCCGTAGGGGTATTGCCAGTTATACCCTTAAAACGATAAAAATCCCTCGACGACGCAGTGAAGAGACCTAAGTGCCTCTTGTTTTGTTAAGTGTTATGATGACTATAGCAAGGGTTAACAAGATATGTTAGGGTTCACCGTAATGTAATTATAGAGATTTTCTATTCTCTTCTTCTCCTAGTGTTCGTCCCTCGATTTCTAGAGAACAGAACACTCCCCTATCCGTGGAATTAATATATATATATATATAATTCTTGGAAGATAGGTTCCTATATTCTGGATAAGAATTATACATACAGTATAGTCTTTTGGGAATATATACATGCACCTTATACGTAAATTCCAGTGAACACTTAATCAGATCTTGTTGTATGTAGTATTATTAGCTGGGTACGTGATTGCATATATAAGTTGTTCACAGAGTGTTTTACGATTCAGTCTCTTAATTTGACTATTATAAATATTACGCTTCATGATCTAAAACTAATGTTAAGGGGGGGTATTCAGTGCGTTTCCTAGACCTCCATCAAGCTTAAAATTACACCCCCTTGAGTCCCTTTCAAGATAAATTTGTACATTTTTCGGTAGAAAAATTTCCCGGCCGAAGGCCGGTTCCTCTTAAATTACAGGCTCGCTATCGCTCGCCAGGATAAAATCGACACCTGAATTGCACGAAAGGTCTTAATATGGGGTGAAAGTTCTTAAAATCGCTAAACTAATGGGGCAAACGTTTTATAATATCAAAAGCAATGGGGCTAAACATGAGGGAGAAAGGGGTCAAGAAAAAAAAAACTCAAGTGGAGATCCCCCCTTAAGCACTGTTTGAGTAAATTATAAACTCTTATCATTCATATCGCGTTAACTTGGCATCCGGCGAGAATCTCAGTCACGCATACTGACTATTGTATTTATTTAACCTATTTGTGAATTTATATTCATTATCGTGACTGCGTTATTTGAGATAATTATATCTCCTGTACACGTTGAATTAAGGTAAAAGTTATTCATCCACCATTTAGTATCCTAAATTCTATAAAACCTCAGTTCTGTGCGTATGCCTTGCAGTAACTTCTATTTACCTTTCTCGGCAAGTTACCTCGCGGTTGTCAGTTTACCATCAGGGTACTATTTATTGTTTTGAGACTTAACATCTCTGTACCTACTTATTTTGTGATTAATATAGTAACATTGTATTTATTTATATGTAGTATTTTATGATCTTATTTTGTGTATTCCTGAAGTTCTATTTATACAGGATTATTTATATGCATTCCATTATTTATGTATGTTCTGATCGCAAAGCTCATCACCAAAATTATATGAGACTCGATCTATTAATTAATTGATCTATGATTGTACCCTAGCTGATTAAGGAATAAAACGTATGAACCTCAATTGTGTATTCAGTGTCCAATACTGTCCATTGATTATGATTGTTGTGTAATTTATAATATTGAAGTGAGTTATCTACAGTTCCCGGGTGGAAAAAGGAATTATTATAAAGCACGTTAAATTATAAGGTCACATTACATATATAAATAGATATGTATATGTATATTATATATATATATATATATATATATATATATATATATATATATATATGTATAGAGAGATAGAGAGAGAGGTGAAGGTGTTGAGGGAAAAGCCTTTACAACGGCACCTCGTACCTGCTTTCTACTTTCCTTTTTTATCTGAAGAGTGTAGAGAGAGGAGAAGAAGGGTTGGATAGAGAAGAAGCTATTGAAGTTGTTATTGTTGTTGTTGCTCCATAGGCTGCCTGGCCGAACAGCCCTGAGTCCATAAGGAAGGCCATTGCCATGATCGGGCTTTCTCACAGGGCTTTCAAGGCGTGTAGTTATGTTGTTGGCGTAAGTGATTCTGTAGAATGCAGTCTTCTAGTATGTGTTTAAAAGTATGGGGTGCTGTGTTGCATCCCGGGCAGGCGTCGACAACAGAGTCATCCAGTCTCTTCTGATGGCTCAGAAGAGCTGGATGATGCCCACATCTCAGCCTGGCCAGGTGAACCCTGTCCTCGCGAGGAAGGGAGGACTCAGAATGATATATTTCTGGAGGTCGTGCTTGCAGCTGCATGTTTTCTATGAGTGATTGGATGGAACGGCGAGAGATATGAGTATAGATGTGCTTCTGGAAGCTGGATTTGGGTGGGCAGGGAGGGAGAGATGACATTATTTGTGTGTGATACTGTGTTCTGGGTGTTGTTTGATATTGATTGGTGTCTGTGGGTGTGCTGCCGTGTAATGTATTGGGTGGTGTTGGTCTGTGGAGGCAGCAGCCAGGAATATTTTGCTCCTCATGTCTAGGTGGTCTTTGACTTTGAGGACTTTGGTTTCTTGATGTAGGTGATCTATAGGTTTAGCAGCTGTGCAGCCTGTGATGATTTTTAGAGCTTTGTTTTGAATGGTCTGCAAGGTCTTATGGTGTGTTTCAACTAAGTTAGAAGCCCTGACAGGGCTTGCATATTCCATCACTGATTTTATGTATTGTTTGTATACTCTGGTGGTAGTTTCTTAGTTGTGTCCAAATATTGTGTGGGAAAGTGACCTGACAGCATTAAGTCTAGGTGGCAGTATATTTTTTTATGTTAGTGATATGTTGTTTGAATGTCATTAGAGTATCATATGTTACTCCTAGGATTTTGGGTGTGTATATGTGTGTTAGGGGGTTGTTGTTTATGGTGAGGTGTGGGGGTGTTTTTGTATTCGGCTGTCCAGCTTGTGAGGAGGGTTGCAGTGGATTTGCCTGGGGCTAATTTGAGTCTGTTTGTATTGCACCAGTCACGTAGTGTGTTGAGATAGGGTTGAAGGAGAAGTCTTGCTCTGTCTGAGTCTTGGTATGTACATGTGAGTGTTATGTCTTCTGCGTAGGAAGCTATATTTATTTGGGGTGCGTGTATATCATGCAAATATAGATTGCAGAGTGCAGGCGACAGCATGGATCCTTGAGATACTCCGTTTGTGAAGTTTCTGATGTTAGATGACTGACCGGCAAATGATACATCTGCATGTCTGTCTGCTAGGTCGTTAGCAAGCCACTATTTTGTATTGCTGTGCATGTTTGTGTCGTAGATTTTATTTGTTAGGATGTTGCGGAGGATGGCATTGAAGGCTTTACTAATGTCGAGTGTGGCAAGTTGTGATCTGTGTGGTGGCCTGGCTGAGTTGATACCATCAAAAGCTTTTTGTGTAAGGTCTGTAAGAAGAGTGTTTGTTGAGTGTAGCGGCCTGAAGCCATATTGTGTTGAAGCTAGGGATAGAGCGTGTGTGCTCAGTTGTAGTACGAGACGTTCTAAGACTTTGGAGGGGGTGTAAAGGGGTGTGATTGGGCTGTGTGAGGAGAGTAGCATGGGGTGTTTGTTGGGTTTGGGGAATGTAATGATGACACCATGCATCTAGATGTCTGGTATTGTGCTGTGTGAATAACTGTAGTTTGATACGTTGGTGAGTGCTTGTATGCCTTATTATCCTAGGTGTCTGAGGTGTATGTTGCTTATGTTGTCTGAACCACAGGTGGGTAAGTGCTTGGGATTGTTGATGATGTGCTTTGCCTGGTTGTTGGTGAAGGGTGCATTGTCAGGGTCTGTGGGGAATTGTCTCTTATGTCGGATGACACGTCAGTCGTCTTGATGGGGGTTTAGGTGGCTGACATGAGAGAAGTGATTAATGAGAGTATTTTCTGGTTTTGGTGGTGATAATGATCGGGAGGTGGTCGGAGCCTAAGGTTTTTACCACCCTCCAGGATGTTTTGGGGAGCAAAAGGTGATCTCTGGAGATGATGGGTCAAAAAGGGCTTGGTGGGGAATATGGGTATGTTGATGGATGTCGTTAGGGATAAAAAGTTTATCTGATTGGCGTTGTAGGACCAGTCCTCACTCTGTGTCAGGGTTGTCGACAAACCAGGCCGAAGTCTTGGCATTGAAGTCGCCACCCAGGATGATGTGTGGAGTGTTTGTGATTTGTTGTAGTTGTGGTCTTTAATCGTTGGGTACGTTTGGGGAGGGATGTATGTATGTATGATGGTATTGTTGGATTTGTTGCCAGTGCGTATTTTGATGGATTGTATTTCTGTTGTGTTATCATGTGGGGGGAGGAGGGATTTGGTATGCACACTATTGTCTGTAAAGGTTATTTATTTTGTGAACCAAGGTGATACGAGTCCACCGCCGCTGCCGTCGGCCCTTTCTTGTATGATGGTGGTGAATTCATGACAACTAGATGTTTGGTTGTGTTGTTCGGAGTTTTGTTTCTTGTAAGATGTAGATGTATATGTTGTTTTGTTTGATAAAGTGTGAGAGTTTGTGTTTCTTTGTGTTGATGCCATCTATGCTTAATTGAAGAATGTTGATGTGTGTGCGGTGTATGTTGGGTGCTGCTGCACGGGGATGGGGTGGGGGTAACGAGGAGGGAGATGGGTGAAGTGGTGGTGGGGATGGGGATTGAGGTGCAGAAGAGGAGGGTATGGATGGATTAGTTTGGGGTGGGATGTGAGGGGTTGAGGATGTGGGTGGTATGGAAAGGATTGGTGGGTTGGAAAGGGGATTTGTAAGGGGTGTAGGAGAGGGGTTTGACAGGGGAAGGGAGGGGCATGAGGAACAGGTCCAGGTGTTTGTGCATTGTTCCGTGGAAGCAAGTGTTGTGCAGGTGAAATGGGTCTAGTTCCCACATGACTTGCAGAGAACTGAACCCTTTGTTTGGCGACTAGAACTAATAGGCTTTGAGCGCTTTGGACATATGTATTTGTGGGTGGGTCTTGGCTTGCTAGAAGAAGTCTTCGAGAAATGACAGCCGTTGAGTCATTTCTCGATGTCGAAAATAACAGTGTGATGTGTGTATGAGGTTTTGGATGGTGCGGTTCTTGCCTGGGCGACCGAAGCCACTCCCAGGTTCTCGTGCCCGCAAGAGGTTTGTTGTGGCGGTTTACCTCCCAGGAACTGCTCCCCACAGTCGGCAGCTGGCTTTCCCCCATCGGTCGACGATTTTGTCCCCAGCCGGAAGGGGTCGGCAGCCATCCATGGTCGGCAGCCCCAGGAGGTGGACCCACGCCGAAAACGCCGCCACTCCAGGTCTAGCTATTGGAGTTGTTTTGTTGTGTGTGGATTAGTGTGTATATGTTGTCGAGGTAGCCCCCGACTGGGTGCGAGAATGTAAAACATGTTAGGATGTACTACCACACCAACTAAATGTCTGCCTTGGCTGGGATCGAACCCAGGTCAAGCTGTCAGAAAATCCTGACATTATATATAGTCTGTATCCCTATTAAATAAAATGCTACTCCTTTCATATTCATAAGGAGATGATCAACCCATCTTTTAATTGCTAGAGAGGGTAAGGGAAAATATTCTTTATTTGTTATTGTAAAAATACTTTGCAGAGGCCTATAGTGTCTCAAATGGAACGAACAAAATTAAAAATAAGGGAAGAAACCTAAGATATCTATAAAATTAACTAAAATGGTTAATGTAGCTTATTCCCAGCTTTATAAGAATATGTACTGGAGGTTTGTTGTCCCTGCAGAATTAAACACTGATTATTTCCTCGCGTGAACTATGGGTAGCAGTACTATCGTGGGGCATAATATTATAAACAAAAGGCCTCAGTGGTTATTCCCTATTAAATACACCTTGATATCTGCGCACCTGGCTTGTCTGCAGTGTTACCATGATTAGGGAAAGCCTGCATAACGAGAGGGCGTTATATTAAAGAGGGAACGTCTTTAATCCTTTCACTGCGTGAGACGTTCCCAAACACCATGGCAATTTACAGCAATCTACAGCCTTTAAAAGCTTCTTAAAGCCTTTAAATTGAGTGCAAGGGAGCGGGAGCTCAACAAGCCACACATCCTTCTGCCAGCCAGGCGACCGTGGCACTGAAGACTCTGAGGCAGAGCCTCGCTAGATATACATTGCTGCTAAAGGCAAATGTAGCGAGACATTAGCGAGAATTGCTCATTTTAGCGAATGTCTAAGGTAGCGCTGCGGGTCAACCCCGCGAGCTATGAAGCTCGTTTTGGTGTAATTTTGAAGCTATTCTCTTCTAGTTTTCGGCTGAATACATTTAATTTAATTCAGACACTTGCCTAATAAATCAGGAGTGCCTGAATGAGACCTAACATGGCGGAAATATTCCCGCAGATAAATGGTTAAGAGTGAATTAATGTTGGTAAAAACACTTGTAAATTATTTAAAATAAAACAAAATATAAAAGCAAGAGGAATTAATTAAGTATACAGATACAATTTAAAAAATACTTATATATGATGCAAGCTGTATAACTCCAAGCAACACAACAAGGTAGGAGATTTGTGAGGGTTGGTCTCCGATTTGTCATTATTTTCCACAAAGCAGATCACACGTGAGTGTGCTCTCCACTCGACCGAGAGAGAGAGAGAGAGAAAGAAAAAGAACAAGAAAGGAAGAAGGTGAGCCGCGGCGGTCGAGTGGTGAGTACGCTCACGTGTGAATCTGCAAGACCCGGGAGCGAATCCCTGCCACGGCGGACATTTAGTGGGCGTGGTAGTACGTCCTAGCCTGTTTCACATGTTCGCACCCAGTCAGGAGACATCCTGACGACGTATACAGATTAAACATATATATCAAAGCCACTCCAACAGCTTCCTCCTCTCCAACACCCCTTCTCCCTTCTCGACACTCTTCAGAAAAATAGGAAAAGTAGAATGTAGATACGAGGTGCCGTTGTAAAGGCTTATCCCTCAATACCTTTATCATCATCATCATGAAAGAGAAGAAGAAAAGAGAAGACGCAAACAGAATGAAGAGAGAAAAGCAGCAGTGAAGCCAAAAAGACGTTTTAACTTTGGAAGCTCCGGAAACCTGGCAGAATGCAGACGCCTTTGATTATTTAATGGTCCTGCTGTTTCCTTGGGGGGAATACGGAATGTCCTTTGTGTGAGAGGCGCTGTTGACTGTGTTGCTTGCTTGTTTCTCCTTGCAGCTCGCTCTCGTTCTCGCTTTCGCTTTCGCTCTCTCTCTCTCTCTCTCTCTGACACACATACACGTCATAGAAAAAGTGTCTCTAGAAGTGAGAAACGTCCTTCCAATGCTTTGATAGACGATTGACAAATATCAAATACAGTTACATAATAATATTATAATATCATGGAAATGGCTATACCTATGAAGCGAGAATGTTGAATATTTTCGGTATAAAGACGTATTTCCATGGTTATTCTAGTTATCAAAATACAAAATGTTATCAATATCAATAAATTCGTCCATGGTCAAGAGGGTTAAAACTAACTTCAGTAAGTTTTTAATACAATGATACGGTGTTTTCTGGCTAGCATAAGACGATATTCTTAAACTCTCATTAAGTTTAACTAACTAAATGTTACCTATTTTTCAGGGTTATGTATATATATATATATATATATATATATATATATATATATATTAGAGATGGACCGAATATTTGCTTCCGCATTCACATGTGCGAATATTCGCTATGTATATTTTCAATATTTGCATTCGTTTTTGCATCCGCATTTCCATTTATAACTTTCAGTGAATATGCGAATATTTTCACGAAACCAAAGGAAAATAAACACAAATATCAAATATTAAATGTTAATGTTAACACAAACGTATAAATAAAAGTGTAGATGTGCGTTGTGGCCGCTAGCGTGGAATGAAGTAGGACTGAGCAGTGTTACCAACCAATACAATTAATGAAATCAACAAATACATGTAGCACTCCAAGGACTCAAACCTACGATATACTCACACCGAAATTCCGCGCGTTTATGCATTACGCTATCAAGACAATTAAAGAATTATGCACAAGCCTACAATTTATTATGCAGTTTTGAATACTGGATATTATCGCCTTCTGTACCGGCGACATCCCTTCTTTTTCATTTCAGATACATTTAGATGATTTTATGAAGCTTAGGGAGGATATATGGTAGCTAAAAGGATATATCGAGATAATATGTATAGTCTTTTAATGAGTAGACGTCCTTCATAAGCTGTACAAAATCGCCCAATAGTTGCCAGAATATAGTGGAAAGTACATCACCGGTACAGAAGGAGTTAATCTGAGCATGTACATACATTCCAACTGTGCTATGGTAGCCTAATGTATAGAGAAATGGAAGGAGTAATTAATGGGGCACTTAACCCTAGGGAAGGCCTCGTTATAAATTGCTCCTAAACCAGAATTAAATTCATATTTTTTCACCAACCAACTTTACTTCTAAGCTCAATTATTGAAATCAACAAATACATGTGGCACTCCTAGGACTCGAACCTAGGATACTCACACCGAAATTCACCGTCACAATATTGCCATTTCATACATATCCAATGTAATAGCATGTCAATAAAGAATATTCCATCATATTTCCTCACTGATTTCGTATTTAGTACCAGATATTGACTATATTATTGAAGGATGGAATAAGGATTGCAATATTCGCAATTCGCATTCGCTTCGCGAATTTTACAACTAAATATTCACATTCGCATTCACAAATATGGAAAATTGACATTTCGTTCCATTTTTAATATATATATACTGTATATATATATATATATATATATATATATATATATGCCTATGTTACAGAGCATAATTATATTTACATACCTACCTATTTCATACATTGTCATTTTACCCTAATTATATGCTACAAATTTCAGTAGGCTATGCTATTTCTTGTCAATGTGCATGAAGCAGACAAAAGGCAGGTTGCCTATAACGAGTGTCTCTCTCAGAGTCAATATAGTGACAGAGAGCCAAATTCAAGGAATATTGTGCTCAAAATGCCTGAACACACGCAGTTTAAAGCAGTTTAAGTCATATAATGAAGGAAAGATTGATTGAGGGAGAGAGTTCCAGAGTCCACTAGTTGAGGAGAAGGAAGACAGACAATTTACCAATTCTTGGATTGGAGCATTGGAACAAATAGGAGTGGGACAGTGTTGAGAGACGAGTGCCTCACACTTGCTGCAAGGCAGGGGGTATACATTAACCCGCTGAGTACCAGCTAAATATTAATAAATGTACCACCCAGGACCGGCTGACTCTGATTTGTTTTTTATTCCAGAAACAATAGCGAATGGGTTAGGAATGAAGAAAAAAAAAAAAAAAATTGTCAAAAAGTGCAAAAAATGGTCCTACAGAGCCCCCGAAAACGGATTTTACAAGAGTAAAAAATTGAAGGCAATTTCCCCCAATAAACATGTTTTTGCGCGCTCACAATTGGACTTTGAGAGTTTTCAACCATCGGCATGGGTGCGTGGGATACTTACACAGTTCCCATACAAATCTAAGCCCTCGGGGTGCCATAGGACCGGAGTAATTAGGACCGGACCGGCCAGGACGCAAACCATGCGTCGCTGGGGCTCAGTGGGTTAAGAGGGCTCTGAAGAACACAGATTGTTGTAATTGTGATAGAAGAGTGAAAGATATACAACATTGCGGCATGTAGAACGAGATTGTAGGGAACTAGTAAGATGAGGTGATGTTGATGAGTTGAAATGCTTCTGACTTTAGTCTTTCGAGAAGTGCGGTATGGGTTGTACCTCCCCACACATGTGACCAATATTCGATACATTGGCGCATTGTGCCCCTATACAGAGCAAGAAGCTGTGCGGGGATGTAGAACCCACAGAGATGCTGCGCACACCTAACTTCTGGGAAGCTGTTTTAGCAAAAGTAGTAAAATTATTTTTCCAAAAAAAGTTTGGATGAAAAAAAATACACCAAGAATATTGAGAAAAGATAAAACATTGATTTGTGTATTGTTGAAGAGTAATTGATAGTTTTGTGGAGGATTGTGATGGATAGATTGAAGGAGAAATTGGGTCTTGGATGCATTGAAAGTAGCATAATTTTCTCTGTCCCGATCAGAAATATATGATATATCAAAAGATCGAAACTCCATGGCCTTATCACATAACTTTTAAAGTGATTGCATACTGTTGTTGTGAAAAAGTAGTTGAATAATGTAAGGTAGAGTCATCAGCATATGAGTGGATGGAACTAGAGGTACAGCTGAGTAGGTCATTAATGAATATTAGAAAGAAACTGGAGGCAGAACCCTGAGGAACACCAGAGTTGATAAGTTGAGGAATGAGCGATGGCCGTCCACAACTGCAGCTATGGAACTGTCAGAGAGGAAATTAGAAACAAAGGCACAGATGCAAGCAATTACCTCACAGAAAAACATCTAAATACTAAAATTAACCTAACTAACCGTAATCCTACCTAACCAGACAGTCCACACATATGGTAGCTTAACACACTGAGCCCCAGCGACGCACTATTTGCGTCCAAAATGTTTGTAACGCTAAACCCCAGCATCACATAAGGTGCGTCCTGGTTAATTACTCCGGTCCTATGGCCCCTAAAGGGCTCAGATTTGTATGGGAACTGTGTAAGTATCCCACGCAACAATGCCGATGGTTGGAAACTCTCAAAGTCCAACCGTGTGTGCGTGAGCTCTCAAAAACCTGTTTTTGCCTACCAATTTCCCCTCTTGTAATTCCGACTTTCGGGCGCACCGTAGGACCCCTTAATGACTTAGGGGATCGTTTTTTTGTGGGTTTTCCTTCATTCCTAACCCATTCCTGGTATTTTCTGGAAAAAGATTTGTTTTCACAACTTGCCGGTCCTGGGTGGTACATTTATTATTAACTAGCTGGGGCTCAGTGGGTTAACCATACCTAAAGTAACTTAACCTAACCAACCTTAGCCTAACTTTATATAAACTAACTAGGTTTGTTTAGTATTGTGGCTGTCTGGATTGGAACCTTACAAAATTAGGCCGTTTTAACCTGTTTTCGTCTGCACGTTAGATGCGAGGGTCTTTGTGAAATGTGTGTATGAGTTTGTGTGCACGTGTGTGTGTTGGGTTAGTATATGGGCATGTGTGCTCTCGAGTTTTCTAGAATGGCACCTGATGTGATGGTGATCATTTGCCTATACTGTGATAGAATGGATATACCATTCAGGGTGTATCAATGGTATCCACAGCTGTATCGTCACTGACCGGTTATATAGGGCGTCCTAGTCTTCACAGGCTTTCTGCTTAACCCCTTTTGTACCGGAAATATTCCTTTAACCTTATTCTCGCTACTATTAGACAATTTCTTCAGTTTAACCCTTGTCTAGCGGGGCGTTTTGGGCTCATTTGGGCATATTCAGGCCCTCCTGCATGATAAATCAAGCATCTGCATGAAAAACAAATTATTTAGCATAAAACTAGGCGCTAAAAGCTTCAAAATTAGATCAGAACGAGCTACGTAGCACTCGTGGTTCTCTTGCAGTGATGCCACGAACATGGGAGTTTAGCATATATCAGTATATTTTTCCCAGCTATGCTCACTACTGGCTACACTGCCGGCCTCTCGAGAACACAGGGAACATGAGGTAATGGGTGGCGGTAAGCCCTGGGAGTCGGCTGTCTGGTCCGCTGTGTTCCCGGCCATTTGCACTCAATTTTAACCCTTTAAAAGCCTTAACACCTTACGAGCGGCCTATGCGGTTTATTTATGTGTACCGCACAGCGGGGTGTTTTTAGCCAAAATAGGGCTGTTTACGTGATCATTTTCATGCCTAAATAAGACCCAGAACGTAAAACAAGTACCTATCCCTGAAAGGGCATAAACAGAGCTTTCGAATGACACCATAACGATCCTTGTATGATGGATAGTTTTCTTGCAATAACCGTGCAACGCGAGTGCAAAAAGCAGGTAATTCGGTACTTTCAGTACATAATTGAGTATGTAGCGAGTGAGAGAGGGAGGAGGGAGCTGAGATTTGTGTCAGTAGGTTCGCCGCGGTGGTCTGGAGCAGTCATACGCTCGCTAGTCTCCTGCCACCACTTGTCTCTCTCTCTCAGCCACATTACGTGCTGAAATTGCCACTCGAGTTATGTCGAGCGCCGCCACATAGTCCAGCTTTTTTTAACTCGACTTATGTTGCTCGCCGCTAAATAAGGGTTAATAATCCTCCTAACTTGCTGCAAATTGGTGCACGACTTAAGTCGAGCGTTGCCAATAAGGGGTTAAAAAGGGCTTCCAACAATTCACAGGCTTCGAACTATCTCACATTAACTCTTTTTACTACCACAAATACTTCTTCAACTGCGCAAAATCGTCTAAATATAGTGAAAATAAAATTAAAAAGATGTCGCCGGTACCGAAGCGGTTAAGACTCAACAGACGATTATTTAAGTCAGCGTATCTTAGAATAATAGGTGAATTGGAATTGTAAAGCCTAATGCTTACTTCATCTTTAAGTATTGATCTATGTCGTGAGATTGATGATGGAATATATTGCCAATATTGTACCCAAATTGCTAAAATGTGCAATTTTATATATTGTGATATTTATTTCAGGACATCCACTGCTAGGTGCTGACATTTCTAGCTGAAAAGGGGAGGCTGAACCTCGGCTGAGCCCAGAAGTAAATTTTTTTTTTTCTTCTAATATGCTTCTTTCAACATAGGAGAATAGCATAGGAGGGAACAAAAAAACATATCGCAACCATAACCCCCCGGGCGGGGGTTCGCCCACGCCCCCCGAAAAACGAAATGTTTTGCCTTCACCCACCAAAAAATGTTGTTTGTGTCTTTTGTCTTTAGAGGCTTCTGTAAGCAATAGAAATTATCATATGAGGGCATACACACCCATATAACATCCCTAGCACTCCCTTCTGGGGGCCCCAATATCATGGATTTTGTGACAATATTATGTGTAATCGTTTGTCATACTCAAGTTTCTCAAATTTGTGTAATTTAGTTTGCCATCAAACTCCGCTTTCTATGAGCGGGTGCCATAGAAAACTTCCACAGGAGGCCTAACTAAAGCATTATCCATGCAATGATGATTTGGAAAATCGATTTTTAAGAATTTCAATTGCCAGATATCATATATTGGCACTTACGAGTGCCACTACATTGTTTTGTATTGCTCAAATTCGTTTCCCTTCTACACACTATAAAAAGGGCTATATAGCAACGCCTGTCCGTTCTAATAATGGCCGTTTCGCCGAAAAATTCAGAGATTCAACCTTTTTCATGCCAAAATCGGCTGTACCCCAAAAATAATTATATAATATTTTTTTTTCAGCACCTTCTATTATTTAATATGGGAAAGCGAGGACGCTACGTTGTAGGGGATGCTTGTAGGATACGCCATACAAAAATTGCGGGAAATTTGAAAATTTTTCAGTGACTAGTGGATTTTTCAAATAGTGCAATGAAATTCACCGCTCGCGCGCGCACGCACATAGAGAGATGATTTTTTTCAGTGAGTCCTATAATTTCCATTGGTAATATGATGGTATAATGCCAGAAACAAAATCTCTTATACAGGGTGAATTGGGGGTGTAAGGTTCAGCCTCCCTTAATTTATTTTTAAGACTGGTAAACATAATTTACTATAAGTTGAGAAGAACTTACCTATTTTAGAAGTATAATATCATCCAGTCTCCATAAGCTAAACTATTTTCAATACATTTTTCGTTCATTTACACAATTTATTTCACGGACATAATTCATATGAATGTGGCCAAGAGTGTGTATAGGGAACATACGAAAAACATCCAAACGGAGAATCCAAAAGAATAGCATTACACGACATAAAATATTTACATAAGTGATACTATAACATCCCTATAATTATATTTCTGGCCAGCTTTAGCCTTATCGTTGCTTAACAGGTCAAAAACAGAATGGCATCTCCTTTCCACTGTTGTATTTAGTTTTATGTGATAACGTGTGCAGTACTATACTATATTGGAGACAGAAAGGTTGTTATTATAGCACCAAGAAACAATTGAGCTTTATTAACACTTTGGCTGCAGGCATAATTCCGCCTATTTCCGCCATATTAGGGCACTCCTGATTGATTAGGCAAGTGTCTGAAAGAAATTAAATGTATTTAGCCAAAAACTAAAAGAAAATGCTTCAAAATTACACCAAAATAAGCTTCGTAGCTGGCGGGCTTCACCCGCAGCGCTACCATAGACATTCGGTAAAATGAGCAATTATCGCCAATGTCGCGCTACATTTGCCTTTCGCAGCGCTGTAGATCTCGCGAGACTCTGACTAGTCTTCAGTGCCGCGGCCGGCTGGCTGGGGGAAGGACGTGTGGCCTGCCGCGCTCCCGCTCCCTCGCACTTAATTATACAGGCTTTAAGAGGCTTTACAAGCCTGTAAATTCCTATAAATTGCCATGGCGTTCTGGAACGTCTCCCATCGGAGATTGGTTAAAGTCACTGGGAAAAGTTTTGATTTTATTTGGTTGTGAACTGACTGCTTTATTATCTGTGAACTTCTTATTATTGT
The DNA here is from genome assembly GCA_032716605.1 of Paralithodes platypus. Lineage (NCBI taxonomy): Eukaryota > Metazoa > Arthropoda > Malacostraca > Decapoda > Lithodidae > Paralithodes > Paralithodes platypus. The sequence continues at coordinate 14,420,020 of CM064537.1, read as the reverse complement.
GCTCTGAACTAAGCCGCAGTAAAGAGTGCCTCAATGCCGCTACAGCACACCAGTGAGACAGTCTGCTCATCAAACTTGATTATAGTTGTTCGAGAATTTTAAGTGAAGCTATTACCTCAGTTATAGACAGCCAGAGAGTTGTATCACAGCCCAGGAGGTGGTATTGTACACTCGTATACCATAGTTTCTAGCCCATTCATAAGACCTCGTGGAGCCGTTTTTCTTTATGCAATTATAACTATCCGGATTGATTTTTTGTTAGAAGTTGCTTTTAAATATAATTATAGTTTAGAATAGTGTTGCTGTTAATACGCTAGACATTATCGAAGGCCTTACTTTCCTTCACTACTATCTTCACCACTCTCATTATCTCGTACCTCGTATCCAAGTACCTCGCCATTTTCTGTCTTTCCAAATCTTCATTCCCTCCACTACCCAACCACTCTCTATACGCTTTCTTCTTGTCTTCAACAGCTATTTTTACCTCTTCCGTCCACCATGCTGTACCCTTCACTCCCCTCATTTTTCTCTTTACTCCACACACCTCCTCACATGCTACACAGATTTCTTCCTTAACCCTTAATTAGCGGCGAGCAACATAAGTCGAGTTAAAAAAAGCTGGACTATGTGGCGGCGCTCGACATAGGTCGAGTGGCAATTTCAGCACGTAATGTGGCTGAGAGAGAGAGACAAGTGGTGGCAGGAGACTAGCGAGCGTATGACTGCTCCAGACCACCGCGGCGAACCTACTGACACAAATCTCAGCTCCCTCCTCCCTCTCTCACTCGCTACATACTCAATTATGTACCGAAAGTACCGAATTACCTGCTTTTTGCACTCGCGTTGCACGGTTATTGCAAGAAAACTATCCATCATACAAGGATCGTTATGGTGTCATTCGAAAGCTCTGTTTATGCCCTTTCAGGGATAGGTACTTGTTTTACGTTCTGGGTCTTATTTAGGCATGAAAATGATCACGTAAACAGCCCTATTTTGGCTAAAAACACCCCGCTGTGCGGTACATATAATAAACCGCATAGGCCGCTCGTAAGGTGTTAAACACTTTGCTCTCCTCCTCCACTTCCTCCATACCTTCCAGATCAAACCTACCTAGTCGTCTTTCTACTGCTCTCCTGAACTCTTCCCTGATCTCCTCCTCCTGCAACCTCTGCACCCTCCTCGCCATTCCACCTTCCTCTCGCCTCCCTCCAGCTCTCCTCACCCACTTCTTTTGTATTTTAGCTACTACTACATAATGGTCAGACAGACTTTGTATCATCCTTCCTCTTCCACACCACTTTCCATGTGCACATGTGTATCATTCAGTGTCGAAAGAAGGTGTTGGCTATCCACAGCCTCCTACCCACACATACATCCACAAGTGCTCTACCATTCCCATTCACCTCTGACTGTACACCCCACCCTCTCACCACTCCATCAACTTTCTTATCACCTACCTTCCCATTCATATCCCCAATCAGAAATATTCTTTCGCTCTTGCCAAACTTATTCAGGCACGCCTTAACACTTAAAGAGCGGGGCCCGACTTAAGTCTGTATCTAAAAAGCAGCAAGTTAGGAGCATTATTAAGGCTTTTAAAGGGTTAAAATCGAGTGCAAATGGCCGGGAGCGCAGCAGGCCACACGTCCGACACCCAGGGCTTACCGCCGCCCACTGACTCATGCTCCCTCTGTTCTCGAGAGGCCGGCAATGTAGCCAGTAGTGAGCGTAGCTGGAAAAAATATGCCGCTATACGCTAAACTCCCATGTTAGTGGTACCACTGCATAAAAACGACGAGTGCTACGTAGCTCGTTCTGGTCACATTTTGAAGCTTGTAGCGCCTAGTTCTTTGCTAAATAAATTTCTGTTCATGCAGATACTTGATTGATCATTCAGGAGGGCCTGAATATGCCCAAAATAGTCCAAAAAAACCCGCTAGACGAGGGTTAACATTCACCTAGAACTCCTTATTTTCTCGTACAGCTAACACCTATACAGTATATGGTGTCTAATTAAATACCATCAATGCTTGGTTTACACTAGATAACGCCATCGACACCGACTCCTCACTTGTTGAATGCTCCCCAAAAATGTTCTCGCTAGTCACAGTATTTAAGATACTACTTTTTAGTAGCCATTAGTTTTACACACAGAGGCCAATTCTTCAAACCAATCATCATCATCATCACCACCATACACGCACAAACAATAACCAATCCACTCATCATACATAATTATCACAATTATTACCATCCCCATCAATATTATCATTACAATCACCCTCCCCGTCATCATCACCGCCACAGCTGCCTGGTCCATATTGTCAAGCGAACATTAACATATACGGGTATACTAATGAGGTACAGGCGCGATCATTAATTCTGATACATTTTGAAGCCTCCAACAATTTAAAGGAACTTCAGAAATACATGTACCATGTAAAAAATAAATCTCAATTCAATTATAAACAACTTCGAAAATATATGCATCAATATTAATTACCTTGACTGTACATAACGATACATGCTACCTTCAAGTATGAAATATGTAATAACAGACTAAGAAGCCCTAATGATACATTACTCTCTCTCTCTCGCTCTCTCTCTCTCTCTCTCTCTCTCTCTCTCTCTCTCTCTCTCTCTCTCTCTCTCTCTCTCTCTCTCTCTCTCTCTCTCTCTCTCTCTCTCTCTCAAACACATGAATCATGTTAATTGTGTAGACATGAACCTGGGACCTTGGACTAATGATTTGGACAGCTATTTATATGTAGCCACCGTAACAGGTTACTGCATAGCATAAATGATAAATAATGGCCTTATCTTTAAACATAATTATTACAAAACAGGTAAACACACCCTCACTGTAAACCTTTGAAAACGACTCATCCTGTCAGTCACTACAAACACTTCTACTACAGTAGGTTTAAATCTTATCAACTGCACCTGACTAAAATTATATTTATCAAGTCACCGTAGTTAAATAATACATTAATTAAATGAGGAAGACAAATATGCAGCATCGCTAATATGAGCAGATATTAATATTTATCAAACAGCGAATATGTTCCCATACGCCTAAATTATTATAATTGTTTACCATGAATAATAATTTGAACACTATTTATGTGGAAGTCTAGTATATTACTGAATTAGTGGCAGTTTCAGGAACATCAGAATATAAGTAACTATAATGTAAATGATATTACTTACAGAATACGATAATATATTGTAAACATAACCAGAACAATTATTCTTATCACTAGCACTACTACTACTACTAATAATAATAATACTAATTATAGTAATAATAATAATAATAATAATAATAATAATAATAATAATAGCGAATATATTACTAATATTAATGTATTATATATTATTATTGTTATATTTATTATAATGAAACTCACATGACACTGCTGTGTTATGTCCATGAAACAACCAACCGCACCTGGAAGAGAGAAAATACAACTATTTAATGAAAATAAAGGACGATAGAGATTGACGATACAAATGAAACTTTGAATAAATTCACCCGACCTAAAGTGATAAAAAGCTAGAATGTAGCTGAAGCATAATCAAATTAATGTTATAAACACACTGAACATACATACTGACACAGACGCGTGCCTCCCGTGTTATCCCCGGGGTCAAAAGACTTTCCAAGAATGGCTTCCACTTATCAGCGCTGGAATGTTAAAAATGTTGCAAAAACTTTGGATTTGTTTGATAACTGTCATTACGGTAATGACTTACAAGTTTTGAGGAACCTCTGCTTGTCGGGCCCTGGACGAATTTTAGTGTTATATTTGGGCGTGTGAAATTTAAAATGGGATGATAATATTATTGCTGTTACTTTTATTAGTATTGTTATTAGTAGTAGTATTAATATTATTGTTATTATTATAAGCAATATTAGTATTAGCATTATTATTTCCAGTAGTAGTAGTAGTAGTCCAAAAGAACAAACTCATTGAACTGATCGAGAGTATTCCACGAGATATTGCAGACAAGAAGTGGCACAGGAGAAAAATAAATCTAACTTGTTAATCAAAATGCCAATCAAGACAAAGGGATTCAGCCTAAATAAACTAGAATTCACAAATGCTATTGCCTGAGCTATGGGTGGCCAATAGATAGACTCCCACATCAGTTCCTATGTGGTCAACCCTTCAACCAAATTAATGCAAGGCTATGCAAAATGGGTGGTTTTGTTTGCATGCGACATGGAGACGAGAGGAACTGGAATGAAACAAATGTGTGGGAGATACGCCGTGTTGTTGAATTGGAACCCAGTTTAAGTTAACTTAATGGAGAGCAATTTGCCTACCGATCAACAAATGAAACTAAAGAAGCAAGAGTGGACGTGAGCTTGCATAGTTTCTGGACACAAAAACAGAGCGCCTTCGATGTTATAATTATTGATTTACTGGCTGAATGTAAAGGGAACATTGCACTCAAAGCAACACACAAAATTAATGTTAACGCGAAGATCGTGTCGTATGAACAGAGAGTAGTATAGGTGAAGCATAGGTCATTCACTTCAATGATGTTCACATCATCAGGTGGAATGGGCCCCAAGCCAGAATCCTTCTGAAGTATTCTAGACTAGCAAATCTACTTTCAGAGAAGAAGGAACAACCCAAGAACTATAGTATATTGTGTCATGGATGAGGTGTCGGCGGTCTTTCTCTCTGCTTACATCAAAATGTTTCTGTCTGAGCAGAACCCAAATGTCTTTTGAACAATCTCTGTGGCAGACGTTGAGTTTGAGGTGACAGTGGCATTGGGCTATATGGAAGAGCGGTTAACAAATGATGTCCGCAGACACATACAGGTGCAACATGTGTAGTGCCAGAGAATTGTTGCAAAGTGCAATAATTCAAGAATGTTTAAATAGAGTTGAAAATAAACAAATATAAATAGAACGATACATGCTTAAAATACTGAGATGGTTGTGAACATACAATATGAAACTAATAGTTGTTATTCTACAACTCATATTTTCTCATACTTTCCCACTGGTGAGAAAAGTCACGATTTTCGTCGCCGATGCCTTCGTTTTGTCAAATTCGCAAGAATACGTGAGACCTTCACGATTTCGACCATTACAAACAGATGACAAATTATACTGGGCGAAGATGTTGGCGATGTCGGCGACGCAATCGCCGACATCGGCGACGTTATCGGGGAAGTGAGCGATGTTTCGCCGATGAACCTCTGCGAGGCATGTCACATTTTAAAAAATCTCTTGCGAGATCATGCGAGGATGAAAGAATACTCGCCGTATGTTCTGCGACGTCTTCGGCGATCCATGCGATGGTTCGGCGGTTACTTCGGCGAGGTGATAAGAGTATTTTTTTAAGGCACAAATTCTTGCGATGAATTAGATGAATTAACGATTCATCGTCGATCATTGGCGTTGGCATCGCACATACGTCGGCGAGATCAGCGAGATCAGCGAGGTGTGCGCAGCTGAGTGAATGTAACGTGAATGTGATAATTGCAGAGTGGAATTAGCATATCACGCCAAACTAATGGGCCGAACGTCATAAAATATGAAAACTAATGGGGTTAACCATGAGGAAGTAAGGGGACCAGAAAAACGACCCATCTCCCCTTAATTCGGAGGTTGGCAATGCTTCGCCGGAGACATTTTTCTATCAAATAATGCACAAATTTAGCTTGCTCTCAAAACAAAAATATATATGTTGGCTCGCTACTGCTCACCAGGAAAATATTGAAACCTGGATGGGGGTAAAAGTCTTAAAACAGTAGGCTGAACGGGGCCGAACGGATACAAGGCAAAGAGAGAGGGAGAGATATAGAAAAAAAAAAAAACGAGGAGAGAGAGAGAGAAAGAGTAAACTAAAAAAAGCGAGGTGGGCTCAATTGTTAAGCCTTAACGCAAACATTGAGCCCACCTGCTGTTTGTTGTTTTCTCTTTCTCTCCCTCTCCTAATTTTTTTGTTTTCTATTTCTCTCCCTCTCTCTTTGCCTAATCCGTTCGGCCCCGTTCAGCCTACTATCCGTTCGGCCCCGTTCAGCCTACTGTTTTAAGACGTTTATCCCCATCCAGGTGTCGATTTCTTCCTGGCGAGCGATATGGAGCTAGCATTGTATGGAGAAATCCGGCTTCGCCGGAGACATTTTTCTATTGAAAAATGTACAAATTTAGCTTACTCTCACAACAAAAATATATATATATGTCCGCTGAACATGATGGCGGGGTTTAGATTATTCTATCATCATTATTGGATTTTGTAGAAATAAATCTATAAAGATAGTTTTTCGCTCTTATAGAATCCATTCCGCAGCAAAATATTAACTCTGTCTGTTTTCACCAATAATAAGTGTTTTTTATATTGTTTTGTTTTCATGAACGGCAAGAGGAAAGGTTATTCTATAAGATTTCATCAACAACAACAACAACAAATATAACAATATGTGAAATTTCACGTAGGTGAAAGATATCTCACTATAGGCCTAATAATTTTTTTTTACCCACCTCTCCGAAGTTGCTCTTTGGCCTCGGCAGGTGTGTCTTGAGCATTCCGCGACGTCGCAAGGCCCTTCACATGCCTCGTACGGAGCATACCCCTGGCGGGTATACTCTCGGCGAGTATTCGTGCGCACGTAGACGACTAATCGACGAGGAAATCGCCGATGTTCGTCGATGTTCTCGGAACATCCAAGAGCATCAGCGATCAGTCGTGCGACGTTTTGGAACATTTCAACGATTTTCTTCGTGCGACAAACTATGCGATGTCTCGCCGATATAGCAGATGATCGCAGAAACCCTTTGAGCATACTGGACGATGCTTGCTATGGTAACCAATCATTGAAAGTCCTCGTCCAAAATGTTTAACTGTGCGAACATTATGCGACGACCCGCGAGGGCCCTTGCGAGGCCTGAGAGGCCTTGAGAGTCAAACGATTTTTCATGAGAGGTGTTGAGACATGTCACAAATGTGCCAATTTATTGGTTTCGGCGACGAAAATCGTGACTTGTCTCACCAGTGGGAAAGGGGCAATAAATGGCTTACTATCCCTTTAGTGTTAATGACATTTTAATATACATATACTGTATACATAATATACATACTATATATAATTATTTGTAAATGCGGTCAAAATCAGAATATGCCAAATCATGATGGCGAGGCATCTCGTGGATCAATACCTAAACTACGACTGCTCTCTGGCCTGCATTGAATGCGTCAGACTGTCACCAAACCGTGTGTTTTTATATTTAGTTTAGTGACCAGGCAATATCATAATTAAAATAAAAGTAAAAACAGCAACAACATGCACAAACAAATAACAAATGTCACCCTAGTTACTCATAATAATCTTAAATAAATAGTCATGTCTAGGTGTTATCATTCAATGTATTCATAACAATTGCTTCAAAGTATGTGAAAACACTTATGGTAGGGAGGGGGGGGGGGGGGTATTTATGAAATGGTTAATGGGGGGGGGGGGTCGTGGAGGGTGTTAGAGGGAGTCATTGAGCTCCACCATAAAAATAAGGCATGACGATCACACAACAAATCATCATTAATTAGATCAAAATATAAATATAAATCGAGTCTCAGAAAAGACTAACAGAATAAGGCTTTGTGCCGTAAAAGGCACCCTTGGCGGCTTCACAGGAGCTATTTGTTCCCAAGAACCTGAAAGAAACTATTATATGAATTATCGGTATATCCTAAATTATGACCCTAATTATCGGTATATGACCCAAATTCTGAATTATATTATATTCAACCTTCAGTTTAGTCATCATTATCAGATTGTGTATACTACAAACATAATTCCTAAATACAAATCCTGACTAAAATGAGTTAATAACGAATGTTTGTGAATATTTGTTGTAAGTTTATAATTGAGGAATGAACGTGTACGTTAAATTTTACTTATGCTTTTATCCCACTTCCCCGCCACTCTAAACACATAACAATAAAATAAATATATATATTACTAGGGTTTAACAATAGGTAAGTGTGATGAGTAGGGTTGTGTATGTTCATAAGCGTATGTGCGTGTGTTTGTCTGCGAGTCCTTGAGTGCAAGCGTATGAATACATTATACCTCTGTACGTATGACCCCGCTTTTGACATTGTATTTGCTTGGCAATTCCGAAGTGTGCGTTTGTGTGTGTGTTTGCATATTTGTGATGTAAGTTAGATTAATGATAAGGTATACTTAATTATAATTTGGACAACTTCCTTGATAATTCATGTAAATACCAGAGAAAAACATGTGACAATCGTTCATGGTGAAAATAGGGCCAACGGATAAAGGAAGCTTCGATACAGCTTAAACAACACCTTACGAGCGGCCTAGGCGGTAATTTATATGTACCGCCCAGCGGGGTGTTTTTACCCTAAATAGGGTTGTTTACGTGATCATTGTCATGCCTAAATAAGACCCAGAGCGTAAAACAAGTATCTATCCCTGAAAGGGCACCCCAACCATCCTTGTACGACCGCTGGTTTTCTTGCAATGATCGTGCAACACGAGTGCAAAAACCATGTAATTATGTAGTTTCCTTACATAATTCCCTGTGTAGCGAGTGCGTGAGGGTGGGGGAGGGTGGCATTCATGTCAGTAGGTCCGCCGCGGTGGTCTGGAGCAGTCATACGCTTGCTACTCTCCTCCCACCACTTATCTCTCTCTCTCAGCAACATTACGTGGTGAAAATGGCACACGACATAAGTTGTGAACCGCCACTTAGTCCATATTGATTTCACACGACATAAGTTGCGCGCCGCCAAAGAAGGGTTAAAACTGCTTAGATAAAATAGTTCATATACAAAATACAGTAAATATAGTTTATCATCTAGAATGTCTGCTCACTATTTAGTTTGTCTGTACAAGTAATGCAAACAGAGGTCGTTCAAAATAATATACAGTATCCATCTCTGCTTCTCTCGCTTTTAATAAATCCTAGCAATTATTATGGGTGGCGTAGACTTGAAACTGGCACAAGTGCTGTGAACAAGTCACATAATTCAATCATTCCACATGTTTATTTCTTGCTTGAAAGATCGAATGTGAGTTTACTTTTTAGTGTTAATGTTGTTTGAAGTGGGTAATAGTTTTTATTCACCAGCGAGTCGGCAAAGAACAGCTATATTTTCATTTGGGTCCAGATGTTTCGACATATAGCTTATGTTATCTTCAGTGGTCTAAAATTAAAATTAATGACAATGTTAATACAATTTTCTATATATATTTGTGTTATTATATTATATTTATTTACAATCTTACACAGTAGAAAAGGCCAGCAAACAGCGTTATATTTAATTGGGTCTTATTTAGTAAATGACAAACTATTTACTGAACGCACAATATTTTATTAAAACATATATTTTTTAATACAGATATACAAGGCGTACACAATAGAAAGTGGGGCAGCAGCCAACATGTTATTTAATTGGGGCTTATTTACCTTTATATTATAAAGGGATTAGAGTGTCCTAAATGTTACTGTTTTGTCAAGTGTCAAGAATTTTAAAAGGATCTGTGTTTAACCTTAAATCACACAACTCAGCATGTTTCCTTGCGGCAGAGTGTGGAGAGTACTGTAGTCTAGGACCTGTTCTGCTCGACTGACCTAGGTGTTCGTTCGTCCTCATTTTGTAAGGTACTTAAAGTGCTCCCCAAATACCCATCTAGGCAATTTGGGCATGTGCATTTATAGATAACCGACGAGCACAGATCAGACAGCATACGATCCTTAAAATGAAAATATGGGCTAAATTTGAAATCATTTGCATGTACAAATTGGAAATCAATTTGGGGATAAAACTTGTTACCTCACCTAGATACAGAAAAAGGTTAAGTAGATTACCTACTTAATGACTGTGGGAAAACACTGTTTTAGTTAATTTATACATTACAAATTAAATTCATTATTCAAATATTCGTAAGTTGATGGCAGAGATTAGGCTCTTTTGATAAGATTGTGTACATAATTTAATTTAAAAATATATGAACAATAGCTAAAAAATAAACTAATACCCAAGACAGATAAATTGGGTTTCCGAAATACCGAGAATACAAGATTGTCGCTAGATATTTCAATTGCTATATAAAAGAAAACAAGCTTTCCACCATTTTAATTTTCCATAGTGAACTCTATATTTATATGTCGTTTATGAACATAATCTAAGAAATTGTCAGCATGGTTCTTGTCTTTAATAATACCAAAGGTGTCGTCTATGTATCTACAAAACTGGTTTGAATTTGCGGGAGTTCATAAAATTGGGTTTCAAGTAGCAAATAAACATTTTTGTGAGGATTCGCCCTAATGGTGATCCCATGGAAACTCCTTCTATTTGCTTATACAAGTCATTATTAAACACAAATACGGCAGCTTTATTGACTAATTATGGAACACCCCGTTCCTACATTAAGCCTACATTACAAACCCCAATGCACTAGAATAAATAAATTAATCCCTCCCGGGATTCGAACTCGGGTCACCACACCCAGAACATGAGCATTTAATCCATTACACCACCAACATAGTTAAAGGTTAAGTACACGATCACGATTAATATCCATTTTAGAATTCTGGATATTAATTGAATCATGTAATTAGACCCAACTGCAGTATGGATAACGTAATGTTTAGTGAGAGGGAAGCAGAATGAATGGGGCCATGCTCACTAGGACCGGCCTCGCTAGACATTAGTTCCTGAATCTATGGAAATTAAAGAACACCCCGTTCTTAACATTAATCCTTCATTACAACCCCAATGCACTAGAATAAACCAATGAAAGCATTGATGCAGTTATAATATATTATAATATAATATAAGATTCTCACAAATTCCAGTTGTCTCATTTAATGGAATGTTTGTGAATATGGATTTACCATCGAAACTGCACATATCAAAATCATCTGAAATTGATAATCGGACAAGGAATTCATAAGAGTTTGTTATGCTATATTCATTATGTGTAAAAGTACTAAGAATTGGAACAATCAAATTTCGATAATTTATAACATACCGGTACTGTGTTATAAGCGGCCATAATCGAGCAGAGAGGTACAACAGATGTATATATCTTAGAGAGTCCATACACCTTAGCGGGATTCGAACCTGTTGTTTTTAGGGATATTGACTCTTCAGCTGACATTGTATTGAGTGAAACAAGCTTAGTTAAGAAACGATTCACTGTATATTCAAATGTAATTGCAAGTGTGAGGATGTTTGCGTATGTGAGTTTCGTACAGTTCGTAAATACAGGGAGCACATCCTTCATTTTATTAACATAATCATATTTATTCATGAGCACAACGCCTCGTCCTGTGTCCGATCTACACATCACAAGTTCTTGCATCCTACCTAGGTTCTAAATAATGCCCAGATCAGCCTGTGTGAAAATGGGGGAACAAACTTTGTGAGACTTACATCCATAGAAGTTACTGTAAGCCACGTTACGAACACAATCAATGACACTCTCAAAAGCAACCCCATTAACGAGTTTAAATGTTCTTATTCCCGTTTTTTACACACACACGTAAATGTACACCTATTAATGTTCTGCTCATTATACAGATACATCATAAAGGCATACGAAGCCATTCATACCACGCCCTATTAAATGTTCTCAAATATGTTTCCTCAAATTCAAGTTTGCTTCACTAAAGCTCAATATAGTTTTAAGCGTCTTGTTTTTTATACCTACTTTTTAAGTTGGATAAAATGGCTGTATGATATGTATATATGATTGCATAATTACAAATAATTGTATTGAAGCAATCAAAGTAATTGCAAGGGTTACCAGTATATATTATGTGTCTTCTTACCTGCTAGTAATTTGGCATGTCCCTATCTTAATTACTCAGCTATTAAGTATATTATGTACTAACATGTGTAGTTAATTATGAAAACTTGACAATATTATAAAGCAGAGACAAAAGCATTCTAAATCCTTCCATTACAATGCTAATATCAAAATATCTTCTGCAAGGGATGAAATTTTCCACCAGGTGAACAATATAATATAGTTCAGTAAAGCCCGAGTGTAGCTTCCCCTCTCACCATTTCATCATCTCCGTGTGTCGTTCAGTTTGGCATCAAAGTTTGTGTTTAAATCTCCAGCGCCCTCTACCTCCTCCTTCCCTTCCTTGACCGTCCCTGTATAGCCTGGTGTGGACCCTACTGGAGTCCCTGTATAGCCTGGTGTGGACCCTACTGGAGTCCCTGTATAGCCTGGTGTGGACCCTACTGGAGTCCCTGTATAGCCTGGTGTGGACCTTACTAGAGACCCTGTATAGCCTGGTGTGGACCCTACTGGAGTCCCTGTATAGCCTGGTGTGGACCTTACTAGAGACCCTGTATAGCCTGGTGTGGACCCTACTGGAGTCCCTGTATAGCCTGGTGTGGACCCTACTGGAGTCCCTGTATAGCCTGGTGTGGACCCTACTGGAGACCCTGTATAGCCTGGTGTGGACCCTACTGGAGACCCTGTATAGCCTGGTGTGGACCCTACTGGAGTCCCTGTATAGCCTGGTGTGGACCCTACTGGAGTCCCTGTATAGCCTGGTGTGGACCCTACTGGAGTCCCTGTATAGCCTGGTGTGGACCCTACTGGAGTCCCTGTATAGCCTGGTGTGGACCCTACTGGAGTCCCTGTATAGCCTGGTGTGGACCCTACTGGAGTCCCTGTATAGCCTGGTGTGGACCCTACTGGAGTCCCTGTATAGCCTGGTGTGGACCCTACTGGAGTCCCTGTATAGCCTGGTGTGGACCCTACTGGAGTCCCTGTATAGCCTGGTGTGGACCCTACTGGAGTCCCTGTATAGCCTGGTGTGGACCCTACTGGAGTCCCTGTATAGCCTGGTGTGGACCCTACTGGAGTCCCTGTATAGCCTGGTGTGGACCCTACTGGAGTCCCTGTATAGCCTGGTGTGGACCCTACTGGAGTCCCTGTATAGCCTGGTGTGGACCCTACTGGAGTCCCTGTATAGCCTGGTGTGGACCCTACTGGAGTCCCTGTATAGCCTGGTGTGGACCCTACTGGAGTCCCTGTATAGCCTGGTGTGGACCCTACTGGAGTCCCTGTATAGCCTGGTGTGGACCCTACTGGAGTCCCTGTATAGCCTGGTGTGGACCCTACTGGAGTCCCTGTATAGCCTGGTGTGGACCCTACTGGAGTCCCTGTATAGCCTGGTGTGGACCCTACTGGAGTCCCTGTATAGCCTGGTGTGGACCCTACTGGAGTCCCTGTATAGCCTGGTGTGGACCCTACTGGAGTCCCTGTATAGCCTGGTGTGGACCCTACTGGAGTCCCTGTATAGCCTGGTGTGGACCCTACTGGAGTCCCTGTATAGCCTGGTGTGGACCCTACTGGAGTCCCTGTATAGCCTGGTGTGGACCCTACTGGAGTCCCTGTATAGCCTGGTGTGGACCTTACTAGAGACCCTGTATAGCCTGGTGTGGACCCTACTGGAGTCCCTGTATAGCCTGGTGTGGACCCTACTGGAGTCCCTGTATAGCCTGGTGTGGACCCTACTGGAGACCCTAAATACAAAACACTCCGGACAATTACTGAAAATGTCTTGCTTTGGAACATACTGTATTTCGTTTGTTGTTTTTGGGATTGGTTTGGCTTGATTTAATTTTTGTTAGTTTGTTAAGTTTAGGTTTGCTTCGTTTTCAAGTCTATCTAAACATTTGTTGACAGTATATGCCTTTTAAGTTACTTAAATAGGACATAATTTAGTGTTCAGTTATGCCTAAAAATAAGTAACACCCCGTTCTTAACATTAATCATCAATTACAAACCGCAATGTACTTGAATACACTAATGAAAGCATATGGTCCTCCCGGGATTCAGACTCGGGACATCACACCCATAATATAGGCACCTAAACCAATACACCACCAACACAGTTAAAGGTTGAGTACACGATCACGATTTAATATCCATTTTCGAATTTTGGATATTAATCTCATCATGTACTCAGACCCAACTGCATTATGGAAAGCGTAATGTTTTAGTGAGAGGAAAGAACATAGAATGGGGCCAAGATCACTAAGGACCGGCCTTGCTATACTAGTTCCTGAACCTATAGAAATAAGTAACACCCCGTTCTTAACATTAATCATCAATTACAAACCCCAATGTACTTGAATAAACTAATGAAAGCATTTGGTCCTCCCGGGATTCGAACTCGGGACACCACACAAGAACATAAGACAATTATTACCGAGGATAACAAAGGCCATTTATTGTCGTATATTTCACCTCTGTCCTAATTACTAACAGCAATTCCTTCAGAAATATCTTTTCTTGATCGTACACATTAATGTAAAATGAGCACGACAGATATCTTGCCATCTTTAATTTGTAACTTCCTCTGTCATATCTACACTTCTCGTCCCTCTAAATCCTAAGAGTACCTCGCATTGCGAATCATCAAAGGTACGAGTTTAATCATCATGTTAAGTATTAAGATTATGATTTACCTTTCGTTATTTGATATGCCAATATCATTGTATCCTTATACTAAAGGGGTTAATCACTTCAATATACTCATAAAGGGAAAGTAATTATGGACACTATTATTACTTTTTGTAATCACCTAATTTCTTACAGTCCACTCATATTAATACCTGTTTATGGCTTTCTAAAATTGTTAACCTCTATGCATCAAGCATTTGACCGATGTTTTGGCTGTATTTCTCACTCTCCATCATCAGTCAATAAGCAATAATGTTGTGAGTCATTAAATAACTGTTGGTGTTTAGAACTGACAGGTTACATTGGAGGAATCATAGCCAGAGTCTAAATGCAGTATATACGATAGTCTTAGGTTAATACCTTGGGAAGTTGGACATACTAATGATAACAACCTCTAGGCACTCTTTATATTTATCTATTTATGATGTGTTGTAATTACTCATATATACTCCATAAGGAAAGTTTATACACCAAAAGGCCATATATCTGTTCTAGCCTTAGTCTCCCAACATAATTATATAAGAACCTTATGCTCATACAGATAAGCTAACGCGGCTACGAAAATATAAACATTACATTCTGGTGGGGATCTTACTGTTGACCCGTATTACACGACTCTCTTAGGACGGTAGAATGTAGAAGGCTAGTTATCTTAAAGAGAAGTAATGTAAGAATCAGAAGTGGCAGCTGATAATATGATTCAGATCCACTAACATGGATACGAGTATGACTCAAGTGAATATCAGAAGATGGTAGACCTGCAATAAAACTAGCACATGTTACAAATATTGCCAAACCTCCGAATAATTTTGTTTGTATTGATAACCGGTCTAATCACCAACGACCTAAGTTGAGAATACTTCAATAAGCTCTTCATCGACGTTGTACAGCTACCTCTTCACTCAGTAGTATCGTAACTCATTGAAAGGCTGTCATGTACCGATTTATAATAAATGTACAACGAGGGACCAGCAAGCTGTATTTTGTTTTCCTGAAAACACATAGGATGGGTTACTAATGAAGGAAAACACAACAAAAAAACTCACCTAGGTCATTTAGGGGTTCTGCGAGGCGGCGGAAAAGTCGCAATTAACTTTGGAAAATAGGTAGGCAAAATACTGGAAAATCACTCCCACTCATGCCCACACGCACGCGGCTGGACTTGGAGGGTTTCCAACCATCGGTATTGTTGTGTGGGATACTAAAGCAGTTCCCATACAAATCTAAACCCTCTAGCTACCGTGAGACAAGATTAATTAAGGCGGACGCAACCATTGCATCGCTGGGGTTTAGTGTTACATACGTAGGCGACACATAACGTGCATCGCTGGTACTCAATAGGTTAAGCCTATCATGTTCCTGATCTTATTGTCTGACTCTATCTTCATCTTGTGTTGATCATATGTATTTATTATTGAGCTGTTCTTTGCATGTGTCACATAGCCAAGTATACTTCCTCCTACCAAGCATCCTGTATTGGGAAGCGGTCATTTCTATGCATCTCCTATGGAACCATACGCAACACTCATTATACTTTATATCGTAATCATCCTCTCTACTTCCTCATTATAGCAGCCACAGTCTGGTAGAGGGTCGAACTCATCCATACTCCTTGATATATCTGAATGATTGAACTCATTTGATGTTGATATTTTTGCTTCTCTTATATCGTGTCTCTCTCTCTCTCTCTCTCTCTCTCTCTCTCTCTCTCTCTCTCTCTCTCTCTCTCTCTCTCTCTCTCTCTCTCTCTCTCTCTCTCAAGAACAAACCATACGAGGAGCGTCTTAGAGAATTAAATCTATTTCCTTTAAGCCAGCGCAGATTAAGAGGCGACTTAATTCAAGTGTTCAAAATCATCAAAGGCATCGACAATAAGAACTGTAGTAAGTACTTCACTATCGACCAATCTAATTACACGCGGGGAAACGGTTGACCAATTATTGGTAAATCTTTTAACTCACACGAATCTAAGAATTTCTTCTTCAATCGAGTGGTCAACTTATGGAATGGGCTTCCCCGGAGACGTTATAGACGGCAGCACCGTTGATTCATTTAATCTTCGCCTAGACAATTATCTTGCATCAAACCTGCGACTGACTGCGTTTGTAAATGAATAACTTTATTTTATCCCCCCCTCAGTTACTAACCCATCTGTCCCGTACTAACTTCGTAATCCTGCTACAGATATTAGTTCCAGGGCAGTAGTTCCCTTTCCAATGTTCCCTTACCCACTCTAAACCACTGTTTGGACACTTGATCCTCAGTGTTTTGGAGGACAAGCAGCCTAGAAGGGTCACTAGATCTGTTGTTGCTTTATTTCCTTTGTACTCCTTTGTACTCTCTCTATCTCTCTCGGAGGTACTGACCACAATCTAGGTAGGTTCTCTCTTCGCATCTTTAGCAGAATGACCCATCAGTCCCCAGATGGCAAAACTAGATTTTAGATGTGTAGATTTGTGAAGACCTTTGGGGAAGCTTAACCCAGATCATACTGGAGGGTGAGAATGTTAATGCGATTTGGTGCTCATTCAAAGAGCAGTTAATGGATCGATAAGCTGCATTTGTTCCTACTAAACTTACCAAATCAGGCTTAATCCAACCAAAATGGTTCATAAGTGACATAGTTTCAGCAATTAAAAAGAGATAGGTTGCATAAAGAAAGGCCAAATAAGTCAAGAACAAAGATATTTAGATTCCTTCACCTAGGTCGCTCCAGCACTCCCCTGGCCCCCGACCACCCGGAGAAGATCCGATCTCGGCAGGCAGACATGCAGCGGGGCCGAAGCCACAAGCCCGCCCACCACACTTACATGCCCATATTATCACAAATATTTATTGAGAACTGTTTTATGTCAACCTCATTGATACAAAGTATTAATTCCGCAATATCACCCATAAAAGATCATATTACAAGTCACCCCAAATGACTACATCCTGTATTGCACTATTGAGTTTGTGGATGGATTTGCTTAATTTACTTCTATATATTTAAAAGAACAAACTTTTTAAAACTATTCCCAAACAAGGAAGGAGTGGTAAATATTATCTCATCAAATCCCTGTGTTATCTTAGCGTTCCATATTTACATTTCAATATCGCCAACTATTATGCATTTTTTGGTATGCACTTTTACTTTCATTGTCAAGTCCTCTCACTCTCTCTCTCTCTCTCTCTCTTTCTCTCTCTCTCTCTCTATCTCTCTCTCTCTCTCTCTCTCCAAAGGCACATGACCCATTTTACGTCCTATATTTTCTGGATTTAAGGAGGTCAAAACGGCGAACGCTTTACCGGTCATAACCAAGGGCAGGAACGTTGAGAGAGAGAGCGAGAGCGAGAGCGAGCGAGAGAGAGAGAGAGAGAGAGAGAGAGAGAGAGAGAGAGAGAGAGAGAGAGGGAGAGGGAGAGAGAGGGAGAGGGAGAGAGAGAGAGAGAGAGAGATTGGGAGATTGGGAGAATACAATGCAACTAATGGAATGAATAGACAACAAAATATATACTCTGAAAATATATACGTTTAGATATTCACTTGAAGTACCACAAAATTAACACATTAAGCAATGATAGTAGACAAATACCGGCTTTGAATAGATGAGCATCATAAGTTGATGGTCTATAAGAAAGAAAAAAGTGATTTGATAGACTAAGGAATGATGCAATATAGTTTGTGAGAAAATTTAATAGAGATAAATTTAAGGGTGGTGACCTGCCTTTGTTCTCTCCTTTTCTATCTTTCTCTAGGTTGTATCCATTCGGCGCCATTCAGCCTACTGTTTTAAGACGTTTACCCCCATCCCGGAGTTGATTAAAACAAGTTTTTGACAGCAGGCTAAATTTGTACATTTTTCGATAGAAAAATTTCTCCGGCGAAGCCGGATTTCTCCATACCAATGCTGGCTCGCTATCGCTCGCCAGGAAGAAATCGACACCTGGTTGGGGATAAACGTCTTAAAACAGTAGGTTGAATGGAACCGAAAGGATAAAAGCCAGAGAAAGAGAGAAAAGGTAAGAGAAAATGCAGGTCACCCCCTTAAGGTGAGCAAACAATATATACGACAGCATGCCACAATACATACTTTTGAAATCAATTGGCATTATGTAATTCCTTGAAGGAGAGAAACGATTTAATAACTAGTAGGGACATAATATTAATTCAAGAAAATCGAAACATGGATAGAGCGATAAACATGACAATATAATGATCTGTTAACAAAAAAACAATCCTCATGACACCGGACAATACAAACAATGCAAACAATTTAAAACCAATAACCCCTTGCACACTATGGTCAAAGACATTGTATAAAGAAGACAGACCAGCCTTACGGGCGGTCCGGTCGGCGCTGGTCAGCATAGCCACCTAGCGGCCGATTGGAATAATCACTTCAGTTGGCGGCATCATTCAAGTGGTATAGGTGTGTGTTTCTCGTGCACGTGGATATTGATGGTTTATTGTTGCCACAATGGGTATTAAATGATGCTCAGCTATAAACTGCTCTAATTATATAAAGTTAAATAGAAACCTGTCTTTTTTCCGCTTTCCAAAGGATCCTAAAAGGCGAGATTTAACTGTGTTTTGTAGGCTAGGAAATGCATCATGATGTATCTGATGGCTGTGACACTGATAGTGTACCAGTCTTCAGGTTTATTAATTAACAGGTTATGCGTCAGCCTGATGCATTAATGGCACACTATAATCATAATTAGGCCTATTGGCAAAAATATCTATGAAAACTAAAGGCTATTTGCTGCCGTTCATAAGAGTTCAGAGTGAAAAATATTTTCAGCCACATTTCCAACATCACCTGCTGGGGTAACGGTAATATGTAAAAGATATTAACAACGATTCTCTATACTAGGTATTAACAATTACTATAGGTATTTTCGGTCTCACTATTGTGTGCCACATAATTATGAACGCAGTTTAGTCATAAAAACACATTACAACACCAAGGTGTGACGACTATAGGCTATGGTGTTAGAGGAATTGGTGATTATAATAATTAAAAAACACTGGTGGTAATGGTGATACTGTGTTAGGCTAATTATATTAGTGATAATTGGTAAAAATAATGATGGTAACTGGTGTTATAATATGTTATTTTAAGGTGAGGGTAAATTGTCATGTCCTCATCATGATTAGGCCTACGTACTCGAATATTACGGCGATTTTGTACCGAAATATGATGTTATTAATCAAGTACCGTAATGTTAGATTTAGGAAAACACTGGTTTGGGAATAGAGTTGTTAACATGTGGAATGGACTGCCCAGAGCAGTGATTAGCTCAGGAACAGTTGAAAGCTTTAAGCATAAGTTGGATTCCCATATGGATGATATGGGCTGGGTGTGAATGGGAGCTGCCTCGTGTGGGCCGCATGGCCTTATGCAGTTTCCCGCGATCTTATGTTCTTATGTTCTAGTGGGATCATGAACGATAGAGAGTTTTAAGATAACATTAGATAAACATAGGGACGAGATTGGTTGGGTGTGCGGGGGATCTGCCGGGTGGGGGCAAATCGGCGATCTGCAGAACCCCGTTTTATGATCTCTGACCGTTTTGGTAAGGTCGGTTCTCACAATATTAGTGAGCAGGGCCTATAATTAGGCCATGTAATTGGGTTTAGGTGTGGGAGGGATCTGCCTTGTGTGTGCATTAAATCTCGAGATATCTATTTTACAATTAAATTTCCATAAATATGAGGTAATATGTTATAGATGATATCAGGCATACAAATATAACATACACTAAGAAAATGTTTTAATTCTCAACATTTCATATTGGAGAGAGAGAGAGAGAGAACGAGAAAGTGGGAGGGGTTGATACCTCATTAAAGACTATTTAACACTTAGGCGCTCCTAAAGTATCCAATTAAGTTTTTGTCCCACTCCCTAAGTATATCAGTCTCTGCTCACTCAGAGCCAGTTTTGTGCCCGGTGATAATTTGTTTCTGTGACGTTTTTATCCACTAAAAAATCCATGTATTTGGATAAATGAGGTACCGTCGGCTTCGTTATTTATTGAACTTGAAGATAAGCAAATAAAAACATAGAATAAATACAAAACAAATACATTGGGGCACTCCGAAATAAGAATTGTAAAACAAAATTGAAATAACTTATTTCCAACTCACGCTAGCTCAAAATTGTGTCGGCAACATTTTGATTTGCATACATATATGGAAGCAGAATTTTATGAGGATTCCACTGGTAACGCCAGAATGACTATAATCCAAATAGTTACTGAGATACACGAATAATAGTGAAAGTATCAAAAACAGACTGAGCTGTACTCTGCCCTCTTCCCAGCCAGCCGTGAGTAAACCGATAAACTGAGGGGGTTGCCAAGAGTTTGCATTGAACTAGACTTAATACTGAGTATCTACTGTATACCAAAAATGACGCGCGTCAGACGAAAATTAAATTTTTGGCGAATATTTTTAAGTTTAATGACGCTAAATGAGTCATCGTGCGCTTAGGGGTTTACTACCCTAATGACGCACATAGAGTAATTTTAAATTAAGTATGCCATTTTCTCCCCTTCCCTCTACTATTTTTTATTATTTCATTCTTGGTATAAATGTAGTTTTCTGAACTATTTCCTTTCTTTTTATCTTGTTATTATGTATTCAAAATCGCTTATAGATGTGTATACACAAGTGATATTATCATACTGATATTATCTTCAGCATAAAGAGGAATGTGTATGGTTATAGAGATAAAGTGTACGCCAGCAAGAGCAACGATTCCGATCGGCCGCTAGCGGTGCTACCGTCGCGGCGAGCCCAGGCAAAACCACAAAAATAACACTGACTGGCCTGTCCTTGCACAGTCCTTGCTATGGTAAATAAAGACTCCACGACAAAGGAAGGTAAGGAGGGGGGGGGGGGGGGAGAAATAAAGTTCCGTAATGGTTCTCTGCGAGGATGTTGACCTCCTGATATACCATAAATATGACACCATAATGCGAGACCAAACATAGGTCTCTGCAAGTATAGCTTAATACGATTATACAAGGGATAATTGAAATAATTGTTGTTTATATCGATAGTTGAATGTAGTAGATATTAGGGAAAAGAAAGATTAAGCTTTGAGTACGTTTATCTACCAGTAATCCAGTATTTCAGGGGGTGATTTTAACAACTCGTACAACCAATAATTGAATGGATTACTAAGACCATACCTTAGGTTGTTCCCTTATCGCTCACGGGTCTGATCTTCACATGTTTAAGGTCGTGTATGTTTGTGCAAGTGTATGTGTGTGTTTGTGTGTGTATGTGAAAAGATGAGTGTTCGCGTGTGTATAAACGTACTGTGGACCAAAGTAACCAGTAACCTTCCCCAACATTATTATCACACAACCATAATCACTGCTGCCTTCCTGGACAAGGTGCGGGAGTAATCAGTCGGTGAATTATAGGCGCTCAGACGGCTGGGTCGGTCATATCGTGTATAAATCTAACACCTTATCATTTGAACTGTTTAAAGCCGATGACTTAAGCATATCATTGGTTGGATTAGATTAGGTTATCTTACGTTATGTTAATTTATGCTATTCGAGATTGGTCTGTCCTTAGGGAATCGTAGTTTCAGCAGGAATAAGACAATGAGTGAGGCAGCGAACAACATCTTTATTTTCATATTTTCAAACGTTTCGTTTCGACATATTCTAAATGTCATCATCAGTTATCTAAAAGTTAAAGAGATTCAAAACCATTATAAATTAATTATAACATATAGGTAAAACATTTAGCAAAGGGTAACATTTACACAATTGAAAGGGGGGTGGCAGACAACATATTATTTAACTGGGGCTTGTTAACTTTGATATATATTGATTCGAGAGTTCTCAAATCTTTACTAGTTGAACTGTCAACTATTTTGAAGTTATGTTTAAACATTAAAGTATTACACAATTCAACATGTTCCCTTACGGTTGAATGAGAAGGAGCCTTTAGTCGACGACCTGTTCTGCTGGACTGACCTAGGTGTTCATCTATTCTCGTTTTGAAGGAGCGAATAGTGCTCCCCAAATACCCAGTTTGGCAACTCGGGCAGGTGAATTCATAGACAATAGATGAACGAAGATCAGTAGGCATTCGGTCTTTAACCCTTCCTGCCCGGGTGTCAGTGTGAAAGGACACCACGAAATAAGGGCAGGTGCCCGGGTGTCCTGTTACTAGGCAGTAAGCTTTCAAGCCTATTCAGCTTGGTCTGAACGCCATGCGTCCGACGCATGTAAACAAAGCCGATCGTTGCGTCACCGCACCTCCGAAAACAATAAAGAGACGTCGGATCAATGTTATTGTTGTGACGTCAGACGAAATTAGTGTCTGAAAAGCTCTGATATTGTCAACATCACGGCAAAATTCGCTCCACGGAAATCGTCATCACAACTGAACCAGTTGACTTAGAGAGCTCTACTCAACGCCAGTCTACAGATTGGAAACCGCACTACGTTTATAGATGCGTGGGAATTTACTAGCAGTTAAACTAAACAAACATACGGTAGCCTAGGCCTAGACGTTTTTCGGCCAGATCGCCCGGGTAGCCCACACTGTCCTTTGGAGATACAGCCCGGGCCCGGAGGGTTAAATGAAAAGAAAGAACTAATTTTAAAGGAATTTTTATGAATAAATTTGAATATAATTTGTGGATAAAACTGTTGTAAACTTCTGGTTAGATTCTTCTGAATATGAGTTGACAATTCTCCTAGATATGGAAGGATTAAATATATAATCTCCTTATTGTCCGTAGGAACAAGCTGTTTGGGTTGGTACTTATTATTAAGGAAAAAATTTACTAGTCTATCAAAGAGTTGGCCATTGAATCCATTGTTTATGAAAAAATTCCGAAGAAATAAGATTTCTTTGTGAACAAAATCATACGTTGATGTTAGAGCATATGCCCTGTGAAGAAGTGTAGGAATGGCATTCAATTTGAAGTTGTACGAACAATAACTGAAAACACAGGTGCCCAATCCAGAGAATGTTGGTTTTCAGAAAATTGACAATATAAGCCTATTGATATGTTTCTCAATCGTAATGTCTAAAATATCAAGTTTACCGTTATTTGAAACGTTTGAAAATATGAAAATAAAGATGTTGTTCGCTGCCTCACTCATTGTCTTATTCCTGCTAATTTGTGCTAGCTTGGGATGGGTTCTATTAAGGGTAGGTTAAAGTTACTTTAATTTGTTTAGTTTAGGTTAGATACATTTCAATTAGCATAGGTTAGAGGACATTATATAGTACGCTACGTCGCTTTCTATAGTCAGTTATACTAGGCTAGGTTCGGCTGGAGTAGAAAAACATACAACAATTATATACTGTATATAAATACATAATATGTTAATCCAGTGTTAGGCTAGATGAAAATAGCCTAGGCTAGGTTTGGTTAGAATACGATTGCATAAGACAGGTTGAAATCCTATTAAACCTGTCCTATACTCAGTTATCTATATAATATTTTCGATTGTCTGTGTGTGTGTCTGTTCTTAATAGGCGGCCGCAGTTTTGGACCTGGGGAGCTGAAACTTTGCATGTGGGTGTCAATTGACCTGGGTCAGGTCATAGATGGGGCGAGGCCACGATCGGAGGTCGTTTCGAGGCCGAAATTGAAAAAAACAAAAATGAAAAAAAATGAAAAAAATTGCCATTTGGGGCAGAAGGAGGCCTCCGATCGAAAAGGTGTATGGAACGGAAGTTGTTCGCAGCCCCCCAAAATGGGGGTACGGATGAGGTCAGATCCAATATCGGAGGT
The DNA here is from genome assembly GCA_032716605.1 of Paralithodes platypus. Taxonomy (NCBI): domain Eukaryota; kingdom Metazoa; phylum Arthropoda; class Malacostraca; order Decapoda; family Lithodidae; genus Paralithodes; species Paralithodes platypus. The sequence continues at coordinate 14,395,775 of CM064537.1, read as the reverse complement.
CATTTAGCGGCCGAAATCGAGGTCGCCGTTTAATGAGGCACAGGGAGGTCGAGGCCGGTGATTATGGTAGTAGTAGTATTGTGATGATTGTGGTAGTAGTGAATGGTGATGGTGATTATGGTAGTAGTAGTGGTAGTAGTAGTGGTAGTAGTAGTGATGGTGGTTACCTGGGCAACGCCGGGTACCCCTGCTAGTGCTATATAATTATAATTAGGTTAGGTGTATATTATTATAGATGCTTTATTATCCAACTCAATTAACGTTAACCTAAGTAAAATCCAAAGTTACAGTTATTTGCCTGTCGTATGTCGCCTGGCATTGGTGGTTAGTTTAAAAGATCGTATGCTATAATAATCAGTTTAAAAGATCGTATGCTATAATAATCAGTTAAGCACCATAATGCTTGCCCAGGTTTGTGTAATGATATTTCTGATTTAGGAAATTATGAACATTTTAGCAACTGTAACCCTCCTGTCCTACCACCTGCTACACTATGTTAAGGGGGGTGAACTGCTTTTTATTATTTCCGTCCTTTTCTCTCTTTCTCTGGCTTGTATCCATTCGGCCCCATTCAGTCAACTAGTTTAAGACGTTTATCCCCATCTAGGTGTCGATTTCTTTCTGGCGAGTGATAGCGAGCCAGCATTATATGAAAAAATCCGGCTTTGCCGGAGACATTTTCTATCGAAAAATGTACAAATTTAGCCTGCTGTCAAAAAAAAAAAAAATATGCTGGCTCGCTACCGCTCACCAGTAAAACATTGACACCTGGATGGGGATAAACGTCTTAAAACAGTAGGCTGAATGAGGCCAAATGGATACAAGCCAGAGAAAGATAGAAAAGGACAGAACAAAAAGCAGGCCACCCCCCTTAACCCGTTCATTACCGGTGCCGTTCTTATACCTTTGTGTTGGCTACAATTAGATGATTATATTCTGTTTAAGGGGAGATCTCCACTTGAGGGATTTTTTTCTGGACCCCTTTCTCCCTTATGTTTATCCCAATTGCTTTTGATATTATAAAACGTTCGTCCCGTTAGTTTGGCGATTTTAAGAACTTTCACCCCATGTTAAAACCTTTCGTGCTATTCAGGTGTCGATTTTATCCTGGCGAGCGATAGCGAGCCTGTAATTTAAGAGGAAACGGCCTTCGGCCGGGACATTTTTCTACCGAAAAATGTACAAATTAATCTTGAAAGGGACTCAAGGGGGTATAATTTTAAGCTTGCTGGAGGTCTAGGGAACAAACTAAATACCTCCCCTTAACCCGTACAGTACCACGGACGTCCTTTTCATCATATTCTGGCAACTATTAGACGATTATATTCAGCTTAGGAAGATCCTCAAGCAATAATAAGGCTTCAAACTATCTCAACCAACCCTTTTAAACTACCACAGATGCTTCCTAAGCTGCATAATATCGTCTAAATATAGCTAGAATAAAATAAAACACACGTCGCTGGTACTCAAAGGGTTAATAAGGGCCTCCAGTAATTTAGAGGCTTCGGAATATCTCACCTAACCCTTACTACTACCACAGATCCTTCTTAAGCTGCATACAATCGTTAAAAATAGCTAGATTAAAATATAAAAGACATTGCCGGTACATTCAGACGTTAACATTGGGGGGGGGGGGGGGGGGCTGGGGGGGGGGGGGTAGCCTCATAGACCTTCAAGCTTTGGAGGAAAATAAAAATATCGAGATAAATGTTCTTAAATGGTCCAGCCGAATACCGATTCCTCTTAAATTATAGGCTCGCTATCGTTCGACAGGGGAAAAGTAGACACTTCCTTGGCACGAACGGTATTGATATTGACAACGAAATACGGCGAAAAGCCTTAGAATCGCCAAACTAATGGACTGAACCTCTTAAAATCTCAACGCTAATGGGTTAAACATGAGAGAGAAGAGGGTCCATAAAAACCATAACCTCCCCTTAACACTTACATTAGCTTCACTCCCAGATAATATGTAAACACACTCCGTCTATTGACTGTACAATATCTACCTGGTTACAGTATAAACTCATAATGTTGTCAAAGTTTTCCCTAGAGGGTCTACGCATTAAACTGAACGTTGTCAATTATAATACACATAACATTTAATATACCACTTTTATTAGGCCTAGAAGTACACATATATATACACATGGAAGCTAGCCAACGTAACCTCGATATTCAAAAAAGGCAGCAAATCCCTACCCAGTAACTATCGTCCAATTAGCTTAACCTCAATTGTATGTAAAATGCTAGAAACGGTCATAAGAGACAGACTCGTAAATCACTTAGAGGCAAATAACTTACTTAAAGATAATCAACACGGCTTTCGTAAAAAACGTTCCTGTTTAACAAACCTCTTAGACTTCTTCCACGATATCCTCAACCTCTACGATGAGAGTAAAGCTGTAGATATTATATACCTTGATTTTCAAAAGGCCTTTGACAAAGTTCCCCACAAACGTTTACTGCTAAAACTAAAAGCGCATGGAATACAAGACGGTGTGTTGAAATGGATAGAAAATTGGCTCGGCGACAGAAAGCAAAGAGTAGTCATAAACGGTAAGGCATCTAAATGGACCAATGTAAGTAGCGGGGTACCCCAGGGATCGGTACTAGGACCAATTATCTTTCTAATTTACATCAATGACATAGATAAGGGTCTCACCTGTACAATCTCAAAATTTGCTGACGATACAAAAATTGCAAATAGCGTACTCTCAAAAGAACAAGTTGACGATATGCAACACAATCTAGATAAATTGTCATGTTGGGCTCAAATTTGGCAAATGAGTTTCAATGTGGATAAATGTAAAGTACTACATATCGGATACCTAAATGAGAAAGCAAACTATTCGATGAATGGCACTCAGCTTAAGAATGTAAACAGAGAAACCGATCTGGGAGTAACAATATCGAGCAACCTAAAACCGAGTCAACAATGTTCAGAAGTTGTTAAGAAGGCAAACAAAATAATTGGCTTTATAGGCAGGTCATTTGAGCATAAATCCAAAGAAGTAATCCTAACCCTTTACAATTCCTTAGTCCGCCCTCTTCTGGAATACTGCGTTCAATCCTGGTGCCCTTATTACCAAAAAGATATAAACAAGATAGAACGAGTTCAACGTAGAGTTACCAAAATGATACCTAGCCTAAAGAACAAACCATACAAAGAGCGTCTTAGAGAATTAAATCTATTTCCTTTAACCCAGCGCAGATTAAGAGGTGAGTTAAGTCAAGTGTTCAAAATCATCAAAGGCATCGACAATATGAACTGTAGTAAGTACTTCACTATCGACCAATCTAATTACACGCGGGGAAACGGTTGCAAAATTATTGGTAAATCTTTTAACTCACACGAATCTAAGAATTTCTTCTTCAATAGAGTTGTCAACTTGTGGAATGGGCTTCCCCGAGACGAGACGTTATAGACTGCAGCACCGTTGATTCATTTAAACTCCGCTTAGACAAATACCTGGCATCAAACCCGCGACTGACTGCGTTTGTAAATGAATAACTTTATTTTAACCTCCCCTCAGTTACTAACCCATCTGTCCCCTACTAACTTCCTAATCCTGCCACGGACATTAGTTCCAGGGCAGTAGTTCCCTTTCCAATGTTCCCTTACCCACTCTAAACCACTGTTTGGACACTTGATCCTCAGTGTTTTGGAGGACAAGCAGCCTAGAAGGGTCACTAGACCTGTTGTTGCTTGATTTCCTTTGTACTCCTTTGTACATTGCTATTCATATAATTTATATATTTAGATAAACTTGGGTAAGCTCGAAGTATGCGATATTTTCATACACAAACATATAATGATTTTGAGGTTAAATGCATAACAACATAAACAAATTATATATCATTACATTAAGTGACAGAAAGCAGGGGTACAATGACCATTGTAATAAATTACTTAATTCTACATTCTTGCCTTGATGTAGAATAATTTAAATTCATATCACGTTTCACACGTCGAGACCCATTACGAAATTAACCCTATTAGTAAGAAAATGTAGTGATTGAGAGAGTGAGAGTGAGAACGGAGAAATGGATAGGCGACGAGCAGGGAGGTTTTAGGAAGGGAAGAGGATGTGTTAGATATTTACCCTGAATTGTGTTGTGGAGAAGTATCTGGAGAAGAAACAAAAGGTGTATGGTGCCTTTATGGACTTGGAGAAGGCCTATGACAGAGTGGATAGAGAAGGTTTGTGGAAAGTACTTAGAATATACGGAGTAGAGGGCAAGTTGCTGAAAGCAGTGAAGAGCATGTATGAGGGTGCAAAGGCGGCAGTACGTGTGGAGAGTGAGCAGAGCGAGTTCTTTGACCTGAATGTTGGTTTGAAACAGGGGTGTGTGATGTCCCCGTGGTTGTTTACTGTATATGGATGGAGTCATGAAAGAAATACTATCAAGAGCAGTGGATGTTGGTGTATCGCTGAAAAGGGAGGGAATTGAGTGGAAGCTACCTATACTGCTGTTTGCGGATGATACAGTTCTGATGAGTGATAATGAATGGGAGTTGCAGGGTCTGGTAAATGAGTTTGGAACAGTGTGCGAAAAACGAATTTGAAGGTAAATACGGGGAAGAGCAAGGTTATGGTCTTCGAAAGGGGTGAAGTCACAGAGTGTGAGGTGAAGCTGAACGGTCAGGCTATGGAGATCGTCACTCTTTAAGTATCTGGGCAGTGTGTTGAGTAAAGATGACTATGGATGAAAGGTGCGGAGAGGGTACAACAGGGAAGAGGGTTGTAGGAACGCTAAAAGCAGTAACAAGAAATAGGGTGGTCAGTATGGAAGTGAAGAAGTCCTTGCATGACAGTGTGGTAATCCCGACACTGACTTACGGAAGCAAAGCATGGACGTTGGTTGAGAGACTCAGACCAAGAGTGAGAGCAGTGGAAATGAATTACTTAAGGAGTGCGTGCGGAGTTACATGGAGGGATAGACAGACTAATGAGGAAGTAAGAAGGAGGTGTGGTGTGGAGGTAGATGTGCTGGAAAGTGTGAAAAGGAACAACTTGAGATGGTTCGGCCATGGTGTATGGAAAGCGAGAGAATGACTAAGAGGTTTACGAGAGCGAGGTGGACGGACAGAGAGGGAGCGGTAGACCGAATTGAGGTGGAAGGAGGAGTGAGGAACTACATGAACGAAGGCGGTTGGTTGGGGGGCGACGACTGGGACAGAGGTAGGTGGGGGCGGTTCGTTCGTGGCCACCCCTTCGGGGATCACGGCGTCAGGCAATAGATAGATAGATAGTAAGAAAATGTCATTCCATCTCTAATTATGTCAATCTATTCTATAAACGATGTTATTCAAGTTAAGAGGAGCATATTATTATTATTATTATTATTATTATTATTATTATACAGAAGTCTCCCAGTGGAAAGAACAAGCCTACAAAACCATGGGTGGCCCCGCTGGAAGACATACTGTACGGGGAGAAAAACAAAGGAAAACAGGAAAACATTGACAACAGTTCAGACCTGAATTGATTAAACAATAAGCTTATTTATTTTATATTTAAATTATGCAATATCAGAAACTGATACAAATTTTTCTGGTAATTCATTGCACTCCTTGCAAATATTAGGAATGAAGCAGCGTGAACATGGGGAAGTATTACATCTAACAACATAAAACGCTTTGCTGTTTCTACTTATAATGTTATTAGAATGTCGTGAAGGCGAGCAGCTGTAAAAGGCTCCGGAAGAGCAGGATGAAGTGGATGTTGATTATTTATAACTTTAAATAGAAAATCTACGTTTCTGCAGGTCAGTTAAATTGGGCAACAAGAATTGTATGTTATTGATTGCTCTATCTTGTAACCTAAGATGACAATCAGCAGCAGACATCCACACAGTAGAGCAACATTCAAATTTTGGCAAAATGAATGCAACGAACGAACGTAAAACAGCATCATCATTGCCAAACGTTTTTCTGCATTTTCTAAGTAGTCCAGTCTTCTGAGCAATGGTCGAAGACACTGAACGAAGATGATCTTCAAAAGTAAGCTTACTATCTAAAGTAACACCAAGTAGATTAAGATTATTAGAAGATTCAAGATAAGTATTGCTAAGTAATATAAGTGGATGATTGGGATTTAAAGTTCTACTACGGCTAAAGATAATTGATCGTGATACAGTAGATAAGGAAGGAAGAGGAAGGAGTACACAGGAAATCAAGCAACAACAGGTTTTGCGACCCTTCGAGGTTACTTGCTCTCTAAGTTACTGCTGCTTGAAATGCCAAACAGTTTCTCAGAGAGGATATGATAAAGTGTGAATTCAATTAGGTTAATAAAATATTAATACAGTACTAAGAGAATAATGTATTCATTTACAAATGCAGTTATCTGTGGGTTTTGGACAAGGTGCTTGTCTAAGCGAACTTTAAAAGAATCAACGGTGTTGCAAGCTATAACATCTCGGGGAAGCCCATTTCACAGATTGACAACTCGATTAAAGAAGTTATTAGATTCATGTGAGTTAAATGCTATACCAATGATTTTGTAACCATTTCCCCTTGTGTAATTTGAGATATGTTGCTACCTCTTTGAATCCTCAAGGTCCTTCCCAATCTACAATCATAATATAGTAGACTAATAGTAGACTATAGTAGCTAAAAACTAACTTATACAAAACTAAAAAACAAAAACAAAAAAACACTGGATATTAAAGGGAATTACAAATGACAGAACTCTGTATATATTCTTTTAAATTCTCGCGCATACACATATACACACATACATTGCTCTCTCTCTCTCTCTCTCTCTCTCTCTCTCTCTCTCTCATTATTATTCATAATATATATTAATGATTTAGACAACGGCATCAATAACATAATTTCCAAATTCGCCGATGACACTGAAATAGGAAATGCAATAATATCAGAAAGCGATAGAAGTAGCCTGCAATCAGATTTAAACAAGATATCAGAGTGCTCAGAAAATTGGCAGATGCCCTTTAACGTAAACAAATGCCTGATACTACAAATAGGCTCCCGAAACAACAAATACGAATACCATATGATTGGAAAAAAGATAAAGAGCGTATCACAGATAAAAGACCTAGGAGTGCTTATCAATGAAAATCTAAAATCTACAAGCCAATGCACCGCAGCATCTAACAAAGCAAATAGAGCACTAGGTTTCATTAAAAGACATTTTCATTGTCATAGTAAAGACATAGTTGTACCACTATATACAAGTATTGTAAGACCACATCTGGAGTATGCTGTGCAGTTTGGGTCTCCCTACTTAATAAAAGACATAGATAAACTAGAATCCGTTCAGCGTAGAGCAACAAAGTTAATCCCTTCCCTTAGAAATAAACCATACAATGAGAGATTAAGGGTTCCATGTCATCTCAACCAGTAAACCATTTTAACCAGTAGCTCTCAACCAGTGCCAAATTAACCCAGACCAACCAAACCAGTGCCAAAATATAGTACTAACCTAACCTACAGTAACTGTATTGGTTGATTTATTACTGGTTGAGAGCTACTGGTTGAAATGGTCTACTGGTTGAGTTGACCGGTCACCGACCTGTTTTCGCTTAAGAAACGGAGAATAAGGGGACAGCTGATAGAGTGTTTTAAGATACTAGTAAGCTTTAGTAACGTAAATTCTAATTATTTATTTAAGATAGCCAAAGAAGGTTCCACAAGAGGAAACAAATTAAAACTAACAGGCAGGAAAGCGAACCTAGACATAACTAAACATTTCTTCACCCACAGTATTATTAAGGAGTGGAATAAGCTCCCTAATGAAGTTATTGACAGTGACTCGATATACACATTTAAAAAAAGGTTATACACATATCACAGAAAAGTTGGTCTGCAGTAGAAGCTGATCACTGATAAGAGAACCTGGCGGAAATGAAAACTTTTTCAGTTGAAGAGAGCAGGAATAAAATAAATAACAAAACAATTTATGCATGTGTGTGTATACAGTATGTGTATATGTATGTATGTATGTATATATATATATATATGTATATATATATATATGTATATGTGTATGTGTATATGTGTATAACTGTATATGTATATTATATGTGTATATATGAATATAAATAATAAAACAAAAACAGTGAAGGTGTGCATGCCTTTTCCTTTCCAATTATACTATAAATTCCTTCAGGCGATTTCCAAGCCCTGCAAGGTTATTCACTGCTAACTATTTTCATGTACGGCACATTGCCGGAGGGAGCGGAGAGTGGGGAGAGAGAGCGTTCATCTTTGCTATCCTTTTCTTCCACTTTCTCTTAGGGTTGCTATCTCTATTAGGATTAAGTCCTGGTCACCTCGCAGGGATCGTAAGATTTGTGTGGCCAGTGTATCTATGTAAATCTCTCTCTCTCTCTCTCTCTCTCTCGTATCCCCAGGCCCTCTTTTTTTTATTCTCCACTCTCCTCATTCCTGTTGGCTGAAAAAGTCGAATATAAAGAAAAATCTCGGACAGAATAATTTGGACATATGAGGAGAGAGAGAGAGAGATATGCGTACGCTGAAAATGTTTAAATTGAAATTCTACATACAATTAACATACATTTTATCTGAAAAGAAGCGTTGGAAGAAACCTTAAATAATGGTGGTAACATATTAATGAAATACTGAACACTGATACAACACAAACTATACAAGAGATACGGTTACAATTACGTAAATGATTAGTGAACATACAAGAAAGTAGGCAGTAAAGCACGCCTAAGCGATGCCTAATATTAAATTTTACTTATGTAATTATACATACCAATCACGGTCACTAGGATTGGCTACCGGCTGAAAAACTAATTGTTAGGATGTCGGTTCATAGTTTATCCATTTAATATACAGTCACGAGCATCAGTCCTGTAACATCCACTATATTTCCCTGTACGTTAATTGGTGGCGTGGTTATCGTTTCCTGAATGAATGGGTGCAGCTAGGAAGTGGAGATGGGGGGAGTGAGGGGGGTTGGAGAGTGGGACACTAGCCTGGGTCATGTGTGTGTGTGTGTGTGTGTGTGTGTGTGTGTGTGTGTGTGTGTGTGTGTGTGTGTGTTTACCCGGTAACAACACCGTTACACGACCAATGTTTATAATATCACCTTCGTATCACATCATGAAGATCAGTTGCAAGAAGTATATGGTCCCAGACATAGTATCATATAAATATAATTATCTTTATACAACCGCCATCACTGACAGTCCAACGATGAAGGTTATATCAGGCAACCTCCTCACCAGGTTAACCCTATCTAAGCTGGCAGCGGTTCTTTTGATAACACCCTGTTTCACCCTATCAATTTGGTGATTATAATGTGTGCTAGTGAAGAAGGAAGACCCAATCAGAAGGTGGAGATAATTTTTTTATAATTTGTTGAAAGTAGAGGATGAAAGAGCTACACAAATTGTTGGTTGGAGAATGGGAGGGAGCAGAATAAGAGACAGGAGAGGATAATCGGTGGAGGAGGAGGAAGTATGCGAGGCTTTGAAGAGGGTGGGGATGGGCAAATTATCAAGGATTTATGGAGTGTGTTGCAAGATGCTTACTTATGGAAGCAAGGTGTGATTGAATAGATATGTAAAGTGTGTTGGCTAGCATGAGAGAAGCAAAGAGTGCCAAAAGAATGGAACTCAGGAATAGTAGTCCTCTTGTATAAGGGGAAAGAGAATAGAGGAGTGTGCTCGGGAAGCACTATTGAGTTACTACATCAATATTTGTGACATTTATACAGAAATACAGAGGACTTAAAAACTGCAACAAACCGATTGGTCATTCAGTTTATACAATCCTAGACTCCACTCGACTTCAGTGGCTGCGGTAACTGGGTAAATAATACAGTAGAGAAAGTTGCATAGATGAATGAGAGCAGTAAAGGAGGGGAGGCGAGGATGTGGTGAAGGAGGGATGGAGTACATTACTTATATGACGGTGCTGGCATGGGGAGAGAGAGAGAGAGAGAGAGAGAGAGAGAGAGAGAGAGAGAGAGAGAGAGAGATAGTCATATAGATAATGTAGCCTACTGCAGTACTTTTTTTTTCTTTCTATATTCCAACTACTCCCTCTCGGGCATAGGCTGATAGCCTTTACACTCTACCGCTGAACACGGTGAGGCCCGTGAGGTCTTGTTCCAGCCTAGGGAGTGAGACATGCGAAGCAGCTATTCATGGCTCGAACCCAACTCCATCTCTGAAGCTGCTTCGCCTCTGCGCCTCACAGTCTCACTCCCCAGGCTCGGACCCTCACTCTCAGAACACCACCTATTGAGCAATTAACTCACTAGGCATTGCCTCCCTGTAGCATATTTTGAATATGGGAATATTCATATAGTGCTATTTAATCAGGGAACAATGAGGGTGTATTGTTTTGGCATTTCGGTGTGCTGTGGTAATGCACTGATACTAGGTACAGCACAAATTCCATCCCAATAATATCTTCCCATTGACATATTGGGATTCGAACCCGGGTCCATCGGATTACCAGTCCAGTGGCAAGACCACTCTGCCACACCTCCCCTAAATAATTGATCGAATAAAGCAGTTTGAGAATTGTAAGCAAAACCAGGTCAGCAGGTACACGTAGTCAGGTTGGCAAGCAGGAAGAGAGAAAAAAGAAGAAGAGAAGAAGGAGCTGGGAAATTGTTCCCTTCCAGGAATCACTTGGCACTGAGGTAGCGGGCCTTCCTCGCCACATCAACACATCACTACCTCACCATATCGTTACCAAAAACACATTAACAGCCAGAAATTCTTTGGAAAATATAATTTGATTATGTAATGATAGGTTAGGTAAAGTTAGTTGCAAATAACCCCGGAAGTATAACATTTAGTAAGTGGAGAATAATCGAAGATAGTTCTGGAGTATAGCCATTTCATCGATCCCGTTCTATTTCCCTCAATGTCATCTTGCGGTACAATCATAAAACTTGAAAGTTACCATAGACTGTAAATAATATTATCTACCCATATTTGGGCTAATAATTAGTAGATTATGCCTAAATAATTAAGTTATATCATGTGTTATAATAAATGTTAGTACATTGCGATTGTCTTGTGAACTGAGCTATCTAACCTGTCTCGAACCCATCAGAGAGAGAGTAGAAGAGAGAGAGATATAGAGAAGATAGAGAGATAGAGAGAGAAGAGAGAGACGAGATAGAGAGAGAGAGAGAGAGAGAGAGAGAGAGAGAGAGAGAGAGAGAGAGAGAGAGATACATAGAGCTACATAGATACACAGACCACACAGACCTCAAGGTCCTTACTAGGCAGTCTGGCCTTACAAACTTATATATATATATATATATATATATATATATATACACATATACACACATACACACACACACACACATATATACACATACATACATACACACATACATACATATATATATACATACTGTACAGTGCACACAGATACACATACATAATTTTTGGTTTTTTTCATATCACCCCAGCCCTCTGCAGATAGAGGTCAAGCCTTCCCTTGAAAGCGTTTATTGTGTCGCTCTCCACCACTCTCGCTGGTAGTTTATTCCACTCTGTCGCCACACTGTAGGTGAAGAAACTCTTTGTGACATCTAGGTTTGCCTTTTTGGTTTTTAATTTCATTCCATTTCCGCGAGTTTGATTAGTATTGTTTAATGTGAATAGTGCATTTACATCGACTTTGTCGAAACCTTTTAGTATCTTAAAGCACTCAATAAGCTGACCCCTCAACCTCCTCTTTTTTAATGAGAACAGGTTCAATCGTTTAAGTCTTTCTTCATATGGTTTATTTCTTAATGAGGGTATCATCTTCGTCGCTCTACGCTGTAATGACTCAGTCTTACAATGTCCTTGATCAGATAAGGTGACCAGAAGTGCACACCATATTCAAGGTGGGGCCTCATCATACTTTTGAACAGTGGCACTATTACGTTTTCATGTTTATATGTAAATTTTCGTTTAATAAAGCCAAATGCTATGTTTGGCTTATTTGCAGCTGCTATACATTGGTCGGAAGATTTTAGGTTTTCAGATATTAGTACCCCTAGGTCTTTTACTACCGTTGCGGTTTTTATTTGTTTGCCATTCATTTCGTATTTGTATTTCATATTTCTGCTACCAACCTGCAGCACCTGACATTTATCGACATTGAAGGGCATCTGCCATTTTTTCGACCACTCTGATATCTTGTTTAAATCAGATTGCAACGCATTTCTATCATCTTCGTTCAGGACTGTATTTCCTATTTTTGTATCGTCGGCGAATTTGGAAATGGTGTTGTTTACCCCTACATCAATATCGTTAATGTAAATGAGAAACAGGACCGGTCCAAGGACTGAACCCTGTGGAACTCCACTAGTGACAGGCTCCCACTCCGATTCCACTCCATTTATCACCACTCTCTGTCTTCTGTCTGTAAGCCAATTTTTTATCCAAGAATGAATTTCACCTTTGATACCTATCCTCTCCAGTTTAGCCAATAGTTTTCGGTGAGGCACCTTGTCGAAAGCTTTTTGAAAGTCCAAGAAGATTATATCTAGTGATTTCGTCATGTCGTTATATGTGAATAGTTTGTTATAAAATTCAATCAAATTTGTTAGGCATGACTTATTTGATCTAAAGCCGTGTTGACTATTTTTGATTAGGTTGTTTGATTCGAGGTAATCTACTATCTTATCTCTAAGGATTTTTCCATGATTTTTCCTACAATTGAAGTTAGACTAATTGGTCTGTAATTACTCGCCTTGCTACCCTTCTTGTATATCGGCGTAATGTTCGCATCTTTCCAATCACTCGGTACAATCCCCTGTAGTAATGATAAGTTAAATAGTTGTGTCAGGGGTTTTGCTATTTCGTCCTTAACATTCTTAATTATTTTCGGGTGGAGCATGTCGGGTCCCGGGGTCTTATTTACATTTAAATTACTCAATTTGCTTTGTACTTCGCTAACACTGATCGTGAAATCTCCTATCACATGAGTTGAGGTGTTATTTTCAAGGGTATGGTCGATAATTTCTTCTGTGAAAACTGAGCCAAAATATTTGTTGAGCAGATTTGCCGTTTGTGTCACCTGTTATTGTCTGGCCATCTTCTATTAGCGGTCCGATTCCGCTTTTGATCTGTATATTTTTATTTACGTAACTGTAGAATTTTTTGGGGTTTGTGGCACTTTCTCTGGCAATAGTCATTTCGTAATTTTGTTTGTTCGCCCTAATTATTTTTTTCACTTCCCTTCTACTATTTTTGTACAAGTTTTTAATTACTTCAGTGTTTGTGTTATTTTTTACAAGTTTGTGGAGTTGATTCCGTTTCCTTATTGCCTTGCCAATGTCTCTACTGTACCAAGGGGGCATTCTTGATTTCGTATTACGTTTTGGTTTCATGGGTACAAATTGTGTATGCGCTTCTGTAATTGTAGACTTAAAATGTCCCCATAGTTCATTAACTTCGTTTATATTTATGAGGTTTGAGTGTATGTTTGGTAGCGATTCCTTAAGTCCGTCATAATTTGCGTTTTTGAAGTCCGAAACCATTCCTGTTGTTTTTACTGAGGAATATTTGCTTATAACGTTGATTCTTAAGATTTTATGATCGGACGTTGCCAGATGTTCACCTACATCCAGGTTTGATAATAGATTTTCTTGGGTAGTGATTACGAGGTCTAATATATTCCTGTCTCGCGTCGGCTGTGTTACGTGTTGAGTCAAAAAATTGTCCTGGATGAAGCTTGTCATTAGGAGTGACTCAGCATTTTTTCCGGTCAGGGTATTCCAGTCAATTAGGGGGAGGTTATAGTCACCTATTAAAACTGTTTCGTCGGAATTAAGGGTTTTCTCTAGTATTTCATAAAAAATTGTATCATCGGCAACAGTTAGTCTCGGTGGTCGGTACGCTGTAGTGATATTTAAGTTCATGTTTTTGTATTTATTTTGACGCACACTATTTCTGCATTACTTTCGGGGAGAGTCACCTCAACTGGGTTTAAGTACATTGCAACCCCCCTTCTTTGTTTTCCATTGTTACGGTCTTTATGATTTTTTTTATATGGCTCTATGTGATATTCATGAAGTAGATCTTTGTGTTTAAGGTTCAGATGTGTTTCCGTTATACAAATAACGTCAACTTTCTCATTTAATAACAGACATTTGAGTTTGTCTATTTTGTTTCTTATTGAGCAGGCATTGATGGATATTATTTTTATATCATTTCTCACAGCATGCGCTGGATTTGTTTTTCTTATTGGTGGGGATGGGTTTGGGGTTGTGACTTCAAGCCGCGGCGGGTTGTCAAATTCATTCAGTTGGTTGGGTTGGCTTGGGTGGGGTTGTTTAGTTTGTTTTGTGGTTCAGGTAGGTAAATTTTCGCAACTTGTGGGCCATTGGGGTTGACGGTTTCGTTTAAATGGTTGTGATGGACTTGGAAGGGTTGGGCGGGGTTATTTATTTCTCTTAACTGTGCGGGTGGAGTTTGATTGGGTGGGGTTGTGGGAGGGCTTTTCCGGGGGTAGGATGTCAATACTCAGAGGAGTCTATTAGCATAGTTATCTCTCGGTCCTGACTGGCGTTGTTTTCATGGGCAATGTAGGTTGCTTGATTTAGGGTGTCCCTCATGTGCTGAACGCCTTTTTCTGATAAATGAATGCCATCTCCGCTGTACAGGGACGAGTTCCCTACAAAGGTGGTCCAATTGTCCACATACAGTACCTTCTCTTGTTCGCACATGACCTTGACTGCGTTGTTAATTTCTATGGCTCTATTTTGTCCGTATGAGCTTGTTTTAATCCGGGGTATGACGCCGCTTACCACACATTT